>JANUYF010000003.1:159761181-160489931 GCA_026167975.1 Phrynosoma blainvillii
AATGTAACTACCTCAGATTGCTACAATTCTGTTTCTTGGTGCATTTTTAAAGCCTGGATGAATTTGCTGTCATCATGCATACATAATTTCTGCTGTCATTTTACTGACAACAGGAGGTAGGTGTGTGTTCCCTCCCTCCTTCTGATTTGTTCAAACTTTCCCACCCTTCTTCAGTTTGATTTCCAGTCTTCTGACAGGAACCATTGGATCATCAGCCTTGGAGACGTCATTTACTGCATGTCGGCTGCATCTGCACTGCAGAAATAATCTAGGTTTAAATAATAATAATAATAATAATAATAATAATAATAATAATAATAATTTATTTCTACCCCGCCTCTCTGTCAAACAATCAGGGTGGCTTACAACAACTAAAATTCCATTCAATCATTTATCTCAAAGTACACTCTAAAACCTCAAAACCCACCTACCCCTTAAAAAGTATCAAACCAAATATCATTAAAACAGTATAGAATAAAACATCAAAATGAAATAACTAACTAGAAGAAACAATACACAAACAAGGGTAGCGACGTGAGAAATGGAAGAGGTAAAAATAAATAAGACACTTGAGGACGAGAATTCTAGTCAGGAAAGGCCTGCCGAAAGAGATCCATCTTCACAGCCTTTTAAAAGCTGCTTAAGCTCGTAATCCAATGGATCTTGTCCAGCAGGCTGTTCCATAGTCTGGGAGCGGTTACCGAGAAGGGCCTCTGGGAGGTTGCAGACAGCCTAGTTTTCATTGACTGTAGCAAATTCCTCCCAGAGGACTGGAGTGCGTGGGAAGGATTGTATGGGAGGAGGTGGTCCCGAAGATAGGTCATTTAGGGCTTTAAAGGTCATACAACACCTTATACTGGGCCCGGAAACTAACAGGCAGCTAGTGAAGAGACTTCAATACCCGTGTTATGTGGTCTCTCCTAGATGTCCCCAGGACCACTCTGGCTGCCATGTTCTGTACCAACTGAAGTTTCCGGACCAAGCACGAGGGTAGCCCCATGTGGAGCACATTACAGAAGTCAAGACAGGAGGTTATCAGCGCGTGCACCACAGTCTCAAGGTCCCTTACTTCCAGGAAAGGGTGCAGTTGGTGTATCAGCTGAAGCTGATAACAGGCACTCCTGACCATCACATTTACCTGATTAGTTATCTGGAGCGACGGATCCAGGAGCACCCCCAGACTGCGATCACAGACCTTCACGGAGTGTGGGACGCCATCCAGGACTGAAGGTTGCAACCCAATTCCTGGTTTCATTCAACCGTTTGTGCTTTTGTGAGACATTTAGCCTTCTCTATCAGAAAGCTCTGATAAAGACAAACTACAATTCCCAGAATTCTATAGCATTGAGCCATGGCAATTAAAGTGATGCTGTACCACCATGGCAAAAAAGGAAGGAAAGACATTGCCACACATTTTCAAACAAGCACTCCATATATTGTGCTAAATACGGATTTGGATTTTCAGAAACCGATGCGAAGACTTAGTACACATTGAGGCCATCCGCACTGCAGAACTAATTCAGTTTGACATCACGACATGCAGTAAATGACGTCTCCAAGGCTGGTGATCCAATGGTGTGAAAATGTGTGGCATTGTCTTTCCTCCCTTTTTTGCCATGGTGGTACATGGGGGGCATTTGTTGCCCCAATGGGGGCCCCATTGTATATTTCTATGTATGTGTATTTTAGATGCACTGGGATGGTTTCCCAATGGCAGATAGCAGTACACAGCTCTCTACAGCAGCCATGAAGGCACAGTTAGATCTCTAGATACAAGAGGCTCACCGAGGTGGGAAAGCCCAACAACCCAGAAAGATCCTCAAACATCCCTTTCCACAACCCTGAACCCCACTTCCACCCAACAAGACTTGACCAACAAGTAACTCTTGTTTTCCACACCTGTCTCACTTCCCCTGATTTCTTGAAGAAGCCTTAGTTGTTCACAAGCTTCCTTAGACCAATACGCCACTTCCATTAAAAGATATACAAATATTCCCATTCCCCTGACATCTTTCTGCAGGCATTTCACTTTTTAGGATATCACAATACAGCATTGTACATATAGCCAGAACACAGAGGTTATGAAGGATACCATTCTAGTGTTGTTCAGTGTGTACTTCATTGAAAGCTATAACTGAAAGGTAACACAAAAGGCACAGTGATGATTTCTTATGTAGAGGAGCACAATAAAGAGTGGAAATTAACTGTTGCCCCCATGAACATAGGGAGGGAAGGGTGATCAGAGCATCAATTTCTAGTTGACAAGAAAAGGAGGGAGTGGGAATTGGTAAAGAGGTAGGACTGTTATAGCTGGCAAAGGTTTGGACCCCCAAACAGGGGGACATTGCAAGAAGATTGCCTGGAAAGGATCGGGGAATGGAACATTATGGAGTGCAATGGAGTGGTGAGAGTGTGGAAATTGATGCTTTAAATCTTCCTGTTTGGGTCTGAGTATGCTACATCCATACATGGATGGATTTCATTTTTACCAGACATATTTCTAAAGGAAGTATGCCAGAGATATACAAAAATATGCAGTTGGAAAGCAGGGAACTACTTGGTATTTTAGAGTGGAACAATCCATTTATTGTTATAAGTTTTTGAGAAGCTTGTAGACATATGTTTGTGGGGCCTCAATGTTTGTGGGGCTATTTGTCATTAAAAGACCTGTAAATGAAGCGACTGCAGAACTGGTTTTGACAAAAACTCACAAACACCTTCATCCTATGTTTCATTTCAGTCTGCTCAAGTTGGCATTGGAATCTGGCCAGCAGTGCCAAAAAGATCTGCCCCAACTGCCCATCCTGTTTGATGTGGAGCAATATTTTCAGGTATCAAAAATTCTAGATTTTACATGGGTAAACTAATGGAAACACTTTCCAATAGGGGAGCAGGAATGGATAGAATCCAAAAATATGTGAGCTCCCAAGTTGGTGCTAAAGTTCCATTCATATTACCCTTACAAGCCTGCACCAAGTTAATTCTGGTTATAATAATTATATGAATATGTGGTTAGTATATTGTTGCTGAAAAGAGTGGTAGATGTAATTTAGAGGGGCAGAGTGTCAGGATCATAGATCCTGCCAGGCTTGCTAGCCATATATTTTGTCTACGGCTTGGACCCAGGCTATTGGGAGGACTGTATCTCCCATTAGGGTTTTAAGATCATCTGGAAAGCTCCTCCTCTGTCCCACCATCTTCTCAGGCTTGTTTGGTGGGAACAAGGGAGAGGGTCTTCTCAGTGTTTGCTCCCAGAATTGGAACTCCCTCCCCAGAAAAGCCAGGCTGGACCTGTCCTTGCTCTCCTTCCAGTGGCAGTTTAGAACATATTTGTTCCATCAGGCCTTTACAAAATACTGAGGTTGTAGATTGTTTTTATTGTTATTATTTTTAATGCATTTCAATATTTTAATTGTTTTAATAATGATTGTTTAATTGTATATTTTATACTTTCATTTAACTTTTGTGGTGTTTTTAATATATATTGTTTTAAAATGTTGTTAGCTGCCTGAAGTCCTATTAGAATGATGGGATAGAAATGAATAGAAGAAGAGGAAGAAGAAGAAGAAGAACCATCACCACCACCAGCAGCTTTGTAATACTGGATGATGGGTTATGCTACACAAGTGGTGATGCTGGGTGGAGAGATTGGGCCTTTACAGACTGCATGAAATAATGCAGCTTCAGAACACTTTAACTGTCCTGGTTAGGGAATCATGGGAACTGTATTTTTTTCTGGGACATTGAGCCTTCTCTGTCAGAGAGCTCTGGTGCCACAATAAACTACAGTTCCAATGTTTCCTTAGCACTGAGCCAGGACAGTTAAGGTGTCCTCAAGCTGCATTATTTCTGGCAGTCTGTAAAGGCCCATTGTTTCTCTTTCTTGAAAATAATGAGAAGATGTGAGGTGAGGAAAAATTTGCTTTGATCTGTGAAAGTTAATTTGGTGGAAACTCTTGGTATGCAGAGGAAAGGAGGAGTAGCCCTGGGAACAGGAATGTTTTGGTTTGAAGATGAATGCTGGAAAGTGCACACAAATGTTTGACTTACTATGTGCTTTTAACATACTCTGTAACCAAAATTGCCTCAGTCTTGACAACACTGTTATGCTGTGAATAACTTAAATTTTCTGAATGAAGCTTTCTGAAACTGCTGAATCTCGTATTTCTGAACTGACATTAGCCAGTGCATGACAATATTGTGATAAGCAGTGGCATTATTAGGGAGTGCAGGGGATTCAGACCACACCGGATGACACCCATTGAAGTGTCACCTGTGGGGTGGTACATCCGGGGAGAGGGCTGCCTTCTGAGTCTGGCATAGTGATTGCCATTGAAGGCCTTTGAGGAGGTGGCTGCCTTCTGAGTCTGGAAGGATTCTGAAGGCTGGTGAAAGGGCGGGAAGGGGAGACTTCAGACGATGAAGGCCGGGGAGCTTTCTGGCCAGGTTCAAGGTAGTTTGTCTCCTCCTGCACCACACTAGTGACCCCACTGGTCATAAGATGTATCCACTACAGCCCAGAGACAGAGATATGACTTTTATAGACTCTGAAGGGACAAGTGGTCTCAACTCTGAAGAATGTTAAATGCTCCCACCCCCAATTTTTTCCCCTGGAATTGGAGGAAATGTATAATTGTTATACATCCTACTAGAAAACTACATCTAGTTGCTACCAATCCACAAGCATTGCTTTTAATGTGTCACATCTCTCTGCAGTCACAGGAGTGATTTTATTCTGACTTCTTGTAAAAAAGGACAAGATCTTTATTGAAGACAAAATACAATGGCAGGAAAGTTTTCAAATGGCTTGGTTCTCCCTGCCTGCCTGCTTCTTCTTGAACCTGAGGTGAATATAAATTTGGTGAGTGGGGGGAAAATGCTGACTACACACTCCAGTGGAGAAGGAAATCTGAAACCAACAAAAATAATTGTTGCTGTGTTTAGCCAGAGTGAATAGTAACTCTAAGAAACTGGCACTGTCAAGCAAGGAATAAAAGTAATGTCCAGCTCATGAGGAGAACTGCCTCCAGTGCCCAATGCTCTCTCTCTTTCTCTCTCTCTCTCACACACTTTTCCTTCATTCTACTCTAAAATCAAACTGAGACTGCCTTAAACCATGGGCCTGGAAAGAATAAATACAGTTTGAGTATAAATAGACTGCCTACATGTCTGAGTTCACATTACTAACCCCCACTCATAAATGTGGCACTTCTAAATGACTAGTTATTACTAATAATGAAAGTATAAAGAGAAAGAAATACCACAGAGAAAAACATAACATTCTGCATTTAGGCCACAAAAGCCAAATGCACACTAATAGGCCGGGGGAATATTTGGCTTAGCAGCAGTACAAACAAATAGGACTTTGGGATTATTGCTGATCATGAACTGAATATGACCCAGCAATGTGATGCTGCATAAAAAAAAGGGCAAATGTTATTAGCCACATTAATAGAGCCATAGTTTGCAGAAGGAGCTGGGAAATGAAGAAGCAGACACAAAGGCTTGATTAAACTAGGACCACAATTTTTATATTCTCAGTTAGGTAAATCCATAGATAAGGCCATAGATAGTATTACATATCTGCTTGCCCCCATTGGTTGATTACATTTAACACTGATAGAGATTAATTGATGGTGGTTCCTCTCTGCAAGTGGACCTGCTCACCTTAGAAAGTGGAAGTCATGAAACTGTCTAAAGAAAGCCTCTCTGGATTCTAATGTCTGCAGTAACATCAGTTATGAAATTTGGGGCAAGCTTCTCAAGCAAGCGATTGTTGGACAGTTCCAAGAACAGTTACATGACAGTAACTATCAGCATCTTTTTGATTCTGACATTGCCTTGCCCCAGAAACTTCATCAGGGAGGCTTTAAAAATGTCTAAACTTGCTATTCATTTGTTTTGGGGTTGTGTGTTTTTTTGGTTTCTGAAGTAACCATACTTCAGTGGGGCTGTGCTAAAATGCTTGAAGGAAAAATTAAATGTCATTATTTTCTGCCATATCATGGTGCAAAGGGAAGTTTACCTTTTTTGATAATATTTCAGATGTGTTAAAGATCACAGAAAGAGGGAGACCTCTAACAGCAAGCACCTGTACTGTTCGAGAATTTCTTTGAAGCCAAGGGTTCAGGTATGTGAAGAATTCTAGGATTTATGAAAAGGTCTTTGGTAAGATAAAAGTACATCAGTAAGGAAGAAAGCTTTCTGGTTGTTTTTTTTTCTGTTATAAGTAAAGCATAGTCAAACACATCCCCCAGCAAAGAGTCATATATCTTTTTTGTCAGGACAATAAAGGCAACACTGACTTTTGCTGAGGATTTGGGGAAGGAGTAACATTTACGGTAGTCTGGAGTATTAATGTGAGAAATGTATTCAAATCCACAGGAAGGGCATGTTGGAAAAAGGAAACACTCTAGACAAAGCATGGGTTGGTCCCTCTTCCCCCTGCCAACCTTCATTCCCAACCTTTCCTGATTTGGAACAAGACTTTTCCTCAGCTACATAGATTTGCATGTAATCTGTAGTTTGAGCCTTAAAAAAACATTGTGACAGTATTTGCTGTCTAGATCTCCACAAGAATATCAGGGCCGTCTCTGTCTTTCTGTCTCCCTCCCCTGCCCCTCAGCCTATAGCCAGTAAAAGGTGTTTAACTCTGCTACCCCTTTGCTTGGCAAGTGTAAATAATCCAAGGGTAACACAACAGTTGAACTTCGACCTGCTTGGGGATATGAGGCTTCTGGTCAGACTTAGCATCTTCCATTAAAGTTCCATTAAAACTGATCAAATTTGATTCACAAAAACAGTACTGTTGTGTATGATCAGATGCAATTTTTCTTCAATTACTAAATATGTGCACACACTTGTGCAAAGCACCTAATGCACACCAGGCTGCAAGCAGTGGGAACCATGCTGATTTACCATCTCAAAAAAGTGCTGCTATAGTTCCACCAAATTGTTTCTCCATGCACTGTTTAGTTCACAAATCATTTTTTCATATGGTCATAGACATCAGTGTGATGCAGTTGCTAACATATGGGCAAAAAAGATTGTAGATGGCCTTTAGTTTCTTTTGAAATTTGGTGAGTTAATTTGGTAATTAATTGGTGACTTAATTTGGTAATTAATCTGCATGCATTCAGTGGTCAATAGAGGAGAAGATCAAGGTGCTGTACAAGTATTATGGAAAGTGAGCCAGTAATACATGCTTGAATTAAGAGCAGAGTTTTTTTTGTTCTTTTTTATCCTGTATGGCAAGATGGGATCTTAAGAAGATATCAGAACACCAGAACATCTGTTTTCCTTTCATTCACAGCACTGGGGACAAAGAACACAAGTGTGACTGTGGATTTGGATGATGTTCTCCTGATTCATGCTACAGTGTCATTATGGGCCTGTGGCTCGTAAATGATATTAGATGCATCAATAGAAGTATTTTTCTGCCTTAGGGGAAAGTGGAACAAGCACTCACACAATGTAATTTCACTCCTTGAGTAGCATTCTTGAGTGATATAAGTGCACACAGTGTTGCTTAGATGCACAAATGTCTCTTTTTTTGGATGGTGGACAGGAGCCTATTCACTAGCCCTTTGCATCCTATGCAATGTGTGATCCCCTTCTCTGGAGTAAGTAACACCACTAGAAAAAGAGAGGTATTATGCAAATTCCATTTTGCTGAATAAATCTGATAAGAGTGGGCTGTGCAGTCCCTGGCCAATCGCAGGCTGATCACAGCTAGAGTGGCAAGAGGCTGCTCCAAGCTATGGGTCTGCTTTGGCCCTTAGAGGAGAAATCTTTCACCCATCTTCAATTTGGAAAAATCTAGTAACATAGGCAATTGTTCTCAGTATATTGACAATGAGATGTTGAAGTATGTTGCTGCTGTTACAAATGACTGGATTCAAATCCTAAAAACCCAGAAAATGTCACATAAGGGAAGGGGAGGGTACCTTGGTATAGTACAGGGGTAGGCAACCTTTCCCCTTTAAGGGCTGAGGGACTTCAGCTCCCAGAATCCCAGGAGCTATTGGCCAACATGGGACTATTGGCCAACATGGCTGAGGCTTCTGGGAGCTGAAGTCCCTCGGCCCTTAAAGGGGAAAGGTTGCCTACCCCTGGCACAGAGTCACAGAGGGCTGTCACAGAGAGAAGGGTGCAGGCTAGGACCAGGTCTGATAATTTGAAATTATAGGAGGATAGATTTTGAGTATTAGAAGAAACTTCTTGACTGTAAGAGCAGTTCAGCAATGGAACCATTTGCCTAGAAAGGTGGTAGGGTCTCCTTCACTGGACATCTTCAAAAAGGGGCTGGACATCTACCTTTTGGACCAGGAAATCCTGCATTGAGCACAAGGTTGAACTCAATGGCCCTTGAGGCACCTCTCAACTCTATGATTCTTGGATTGCATGATTCTTCTGCAAAGAAACTGAGACCAATCCCAGCTGAAGAAACTTCATTGGCTCTGAGGAACAAGAACTCCCAGAAGCTGTTGGTTGACTTATATGAGGCTGCCTCTGGATGTCAGATGCTTTCTTGTCAGTGTTTCCTATTTAACAGATGTTGACTCCAAAAATAATAATAATAATAATAATAATAATAATAATTTCTATCCCGCCCCTCTGCAGCGCAACCGTGAAGCTGTTCCTTCTCTCTTTGACAGTCTTCAAAAGATCAAAGTATGTCTTCAGCAACAAGTCCTGTTGAAGAGAGAAAGCCCCTTAGCTACTTCAGTTATCAATTGCTCCGAATTAGGGAGGGGGAAGCCATAATCTGGATCCAGAAATTTCTTGCAGTCCAATTCCTCTGGGTTGCATTCCTCAGATTCCAGAAGTTGAATTATGACACCATGGATTTGTCACTTCACTTTGCAATTTAAAATATATATGACAGTCAATTTAGAGCCAGTGGATTCATGTATTTTCCACTGATGTATGAACAGTTGCAATAGCAAGTAGCACAACGTAAACCTAAATGCTTTTTCAGGAGAGCTTCTTCCTTACAAAGCTCTTTTATTAATAATTAATTTTATTAAGGTTTGATTTCAGTTTAGGAACTGTGTTAGAGCTCCCATTGTCAGTGTGGTGATGAATACAGGCTTACCTGCTTCCTTCATAATAGAGATATTTATGTCCTTCATAATAGAGATATTTATGTCCTTCAAGATTTATAGATAAAAGTGAAATGTCTTTGAATGACTCTGTGGGTGTGCATATTTATGTACATACTGACAAAGCTTATCAGACTTCTTAATCAATTACAACAACATATTATGCTGGCATGTATTTAACTTGCCTAACAAGTTCCAGAACAATTTGAAGCATTCTTTTGAGGAAAATCCTGATAAGAAACATGATGTATATGCCAGTGGCACAAGGCATTTTTATTTTCCTGTGCTCTCAATAAAATCATTACTGAGCAGGAGGAAAAGGAGACTTCTTCAAAGGATGAGTGTGTTATCTACCGCTCACTTTCAACAATTTATTCGTGTCTGTGGAGGTTTTGTCATTTAGCAGACTTTACTGTATTGCCACAAACATTTTGATTTTTAAAAAGTGTTAGTCAGACAATATTTCATTCCATCATATTTTTTTTAGCAAAATTTCATTCTTACTTTGGTGATACCTATGCAAGTTTTCAGCACAAAGAAGCCACAAGTTATAGATAGACTTAAAGCCTTATAGGGCTGTCTCAGCAGGCCACATTTCAGCAGTGGGTGGATATAAGCCCATGGGAACTGAACCAAATCAAAGTGGGTGGAGGCAAACATAAATCTTACCAGTTGGAGCGTTTCCCCAGGAATGCAAACCACAGTTCCATTCTGTGCACCTATACTCAGTAATGACTAGAGTTCCAACCGCTCAGATCTAGGCATCTAATTTGCATATTATACTTATTATTTTAACTATGCATGTTATTAATTTACATTGTAATTGTGCAAATTCAACACATTAATATTTGCAACTTTTCCTACTATCATGCTTTACTGGTAAGAATAAATGCCTTTCTGAGAGAATAAATACTGAATAATGTTTAACCTGCTGGACTTAGAACAAAGATCAGATTCCTGCTTGGTCACAGAATTTACCATTTGACCGTGGGCCATCACTGCCTTTTCTCAAATCTACTTTACAGAGTTGTATACATAAACAATAAGGTAGGGACCATGTAAAGTTGCCGTGTATGTTTGTAGTGTAGTAATCACAAAGATTATGGCATTTTCTCATGTACAGGCACTTCTAATATTACAGTATTCTCATTAGATCATGATAGTATTTTTTTACCATCAGAGTTTTTTATTTTTTATTTTTTTAAATATTCCTTATTGATATTTTCTACAAAACAATAACAAAAAAGAAAAAATATTATACATAACAAAATCAATACACTAAACAGTCACAAACAGATACACACATACATATCCATATAATATCTTTTAAAAATATAACATCCACTTCATCTATAATATCAAATCTTAAATTATCTATCTTTTCTTGTTCCTTCTTCCCTCCTTGTATATTCTCCTTTTCTTCTATACTCATTCTCGTCCTTTATTCCTCATTCTGTCTTCCTTTACACAATTTCTTATTTCCATTTTTAAAATTCTTACAGTATCCAATTGTTCCTTATGTTTGTTCTTCCTTTCATTTACATCTTCATCCTATACATTTCTTGTACTTAATTTCATCTTCAATAATCCCATTCTTAAACCCATTTAAACGTATCTTATTTTGTAATAAAATAAAATAAAAAGACTTCCTCCCTTACTGAAATTGGTTGTTTATTACTCTTGATTTTATGTATTAGTGGTTAAGACAATGACTTTGTTGATTGCAAGATCGGCAGATTGGCAGTTCAAGGCCCGGGTGCTGCATGATGGAGTGAGCTCCTGTCACTAGTCCCAGCTTCTGCCAACCTAGCAGTTCGAAAGCATGCAAATGCAAGTAGATAAATAGGTACCACTTTGGTGGGAAGGTAAACAGTGTTCCTTGCAATGATGATGGCCACATGCTCACAGAGTAGTCTCTGACAACGCTGGCTCTTTGGCTTAGTAACGGAGATGAACACCGCTCCCTATGGTCAGACACAATTTGACAACCTTTTCAACGGGGAATACCTTTACCTTTTTATACACTTATATATACATCCTAACTCTCATTTTTTTATTTTCCAAATTTCTGAAACTCTACTTCTTATATTGATATCTTCACTAAAGAGTTTGTTTTAAATGCATATTTAAACTTCAATTTATTTATATTTTCCCACCCTTTCCTTCTCTTCTTTCATATTTGTTTTATATCTGTCATTTTCAGACTTAGATTTTCTCTTAAAAATATTTCTAGCAATTCCCAATCCTTTGCTATTTCTTTCTCATGTTTCTCTTTTCTTAATTTTGTTAGCTTGTCCATTTCCATTAAATCAGTCACTTTTAGTAATCATTCCTCCACTATTGATATCTCTTGCCTTTTCCAAACTCTCGCGTATGCCAGTATCATATACAGTATCTATTATATTTAATAAGTATCTTTCTGGTCTTATTCTCCATTTTGTTTTTAATACTTTCTTCATTGCTTCATGTACTTCAATCCAATATTTACTGTTCACATGACTACCAGCAATGATATAGGGAACCTAGTTTGGTCTTTATTGGAAGTTCCTTTATAAATTTGGGCTATCCTTTCTGATGTAAGATGCCAACTAGAGAACATCTTTAAAAATTTTCTCCTAGATCCACACATAATGTAAAATTTATTCCTTTCATCCATGCTCTTTCCCACTGTTCTAATTGTATGGTATTTCCCATATTACATGCCCAGCTAATCGTACATTCCTTTACTGTGGAAAACAAAGCAGTGGTCCACAGACTGGAAACTATCAATATTTATTCCTATTTTTAAAAAGGAGATACAAAAGACTGCAATAACTGCAGGACCATTGAACTAATTTTGCATGCAACAACAACAACAACAACAATAAAGGCAAACTTACAAATCATAGTTCCTTTCCTTGCATGTTGTCTCACCTTGTACCTACTTCTCTAGCTCCTTGCACCCTCCCAGTGCACCCCTCTTCCTGTGTTTTCTCTCTCTTACCTCACTTCATGTCTTCAAAAAGCCTCTTTCCCTTACTCTGAAGCTGCACCTCTCTTCCTCCCTTGCCTCACTTTGTACTTTCACCATGTTTCTTTCTCTCACTTCTTGCATTCCACCACTTGATTCTACCACACTCCCTTCATTCCTAGCTTACTTTTTTTTAACTACCTCTTCCCTGTCTTTTTCACCTTCTTTCACCTTACCGACTTGAGAGCTAGAAACCTAGAGTTGTGTGTCTGTGTGTGTTTTAAATGAAAGTTTGGAGTCTGGGCCAAATGACAATCTAAAAAGAGACATCAAGTGACATGCCAAGTGAAAGCTGACCAAATACTTTTCAGGGCCATCATGGCATAAGAAAGGCCTTATTTTGGATTTGGAAAAAATACAAACTAGAATGATGTCAAAGATCTTTCTTTCGATTTCCCCACATGAAGCCTTTCATAGAAAAGAAACTTCAGGGGAAGAAAATTGGCCAACATATAATAAATAAATAAATAAATAAATAAATTTTATTTATATCCCGCCCCTCTGTCAAACAATTGGGGCAGCTTACAATAGTTAAAATTCCATACAATATGTTAAAATACTATACAAAGCCCCAGACCCTCCCACCCCTTAAAAAAGTATTAAACCAATGATTATCATTAAAACATATAATTAAACATCAAATAATAAATCATTGAACAGACATAATAAACAGAGCAGCGGTTGCAGCCAAGGAAAAAAAGAAATAAGAGGCCTCCTGATATACTGATCAAACACGATGGAAAATTTAAGATTAAAACACAAGATGAATTGTCTAGTGAAGGATCTAAAATTAATTGGTTTCTATACAGGCAACTGTAAAAAAGATACAAGATAGTCTTAAAATTGTTGGTCTAAACGCCACACCCCCAACCCATGCAGAAGCTGGCTTTTCAGGCCAGTCTGTTCTGGCCCTTCATAAAACTCTTGTATTAATAGATATATAAAGGCTGGCAGATATGTAGGTGCTGTTGTATGAACATTTCTAGAACATTTGAGTAAGAACATCAAAATAATATCTTACACACTTCAAACAAACCATTGTTAAGATTAAGCACAGCATGTCATGCTGGACAACATGAGAAGCTGTGGTGCATTCAAGCTTCAAGATAAAAAAAATTGGGAAGTCCATTGGGAAAAAATTGGAAATCCATGCAAGTAGGAAAGGAGAAAAGTGAGATTAGGCTCATCATTCCCTTCATTATCTATGGCTGCTCCCAAGCTCCAGAACTCTCTTCCATGGTTCTCTCTGCTGCTCTCTCCTTTGGTGTAGATGAAGACCATTTTATTCCAGCAAGCTTTGCATATGCTATTCTTTGTTTTAAACCAATGTTTTAAATTATTTTAATTCTATTGGTAGTTTAATACTATTGTAATCCTAACTTTTAATAGGCTTTTGCTGCATGTGTTTTTAAATGTATTTTTTTAATCTTGTAAGCTGCCTTCTTTCCTAGTTTTAGGGGAAAGGCATAAAAATAAAGGAACAGAACAGAATCACTATAAATGGGCCTTTCTTGTGTCAACTGAGCACAGTCAGGATGGCAGAAGTGGCATCCACCTGTGCTTCCTAAAGTACACTAATACCTTTCTGTCTTCACTGAACATACTTCACCTGGTTATAACCAAGAAGTGTATTTGCCATCTCTGTACCTGCATCACATGCACTGTGAATGTTTCAAAACCTTTTGGTAAACTGGTCGACTATGTTTTTTCTTCCTTCAATGTCAAATTGTTTGCCCAAAGTACTAGTGAGAGCATTAATTTATTGTGCAGGCTGCTCTGAGGGCCAGAATGTTTATATGATACCGATGAGAGTGGGAATCCTACCTCCTAGTGGCTGCCTCAATCCATTCATTTACACATATAGGCAGAAAACCAAACCAATATTCTCAGAGATATGAAATAACCGCATTCACAGAAAATTACAGAGTCTCTATTGGGAAACATCTTTATTTATATTTTCCCCTGGTTTTGGGTTAGGTCTGCAACATTTTTATTCTTTCTGGCAAAAGTACCATGGCTCTTGGTTAGAACAAATATCCAGCTTGTGCTCCAGAGAATGCCACTTAGTGGTTTATGCAAGCCTGTCATTAGACAGCTCCCTTTCTCTCAATTTGCTGAGCAGTCCTGCCATATCAAAATCTGTGGTATGACTTTCAGTTAGACTACATTGCAACAATAAATCCAAGCAGAAAATGGAGGGGGGAGAGATAATCCAAAACAGCAAAAAAGATGATGCAAGACTAGCTTTCTCATTTCCTAGAACTATACATAAGTGCATTAGGTCTGATAAGCAATTTCAGCCTAATAGGTGGGCAAATACATTCTGTGACACTGTCTAATCTTACTGTAAAAACATTGCAGAAAAGGTAGGTGCAGTTTCCCCTCTGCCAACACAGAGCACCCAGTTTCAAAATGGAAAGCTGTTTGGAGGAAGTGTGCAGAAGCCTTGGGCTTCAAGGAGCCTTCAGCCTCAAGGTGGAACCAAGGCCTCCCTAAGTTACTGAATGTGCATGATCATTGCTTAATACATGGCTCATTTGAAAGTATCCTGAAAGAGAAAGAGCACAATGAAATATCTGTCTTTCATCTCATGCTTTAAAATTTTTATCATTATGAAATACTGACTGGCTCTGGGGCTTTAGGACCATGGATGAGTGGGCTCCCATCACTTATTCCTCTGTTTTCCCTCTGTTCAATGCATGCAATGTATTGGGAACAGTAGTTATTTTCAGTAATCCACAAAAGTTGCAAGCTTTCCCAACAGAGACATTTTATAGGCATGGGCAGCTTTACCTGAATCTAGACTTGGGAACTGTAGTCAGAAATTCTAGCATCTGTGGCTTCAGATGGAATGTGGAGCATGAAGGTCAAGCAAAGAGAAATGACAGCTTTGTGGAAGACATTAGAAGGACAAGCTCTCATCAAAACAAGGCACTTCCCCAGCATCTATGACAACTGCCAACACATCTGAGTCAAATAGTGGGAAGCCTCACAAAATCACACTACCTTGCCAGCCACAAAACATACTAGAGCATCTGTGTTAGACTCAATGGATGTTATCACACGGGGTCTAAAGCAGTCCCATCCCCGTCACCTCCCCGTCCCAATCCGCTTCCTTTTCCCCTGTGTTCACACGACGTCGCAGAGAAACCCCGCCCATCCCCGTCGCATCCCCGTCCCAATCCGCTTCCTTTCCCCGTGTCTTCACACGACGTCGCACCCATCCCCGTCGCATCCCCGTCCCCTTGCAGCATCACCCGGCATCATCCCCGTTCTTTAGAATGCTGGTTTTTTGGGGAATTACATTTTGCCGCGACCGGAATGATGCTGCTTTCTGTATGCCGGTAAGTTCTGGATTGAAAAGGAACCGCAATGGGACGGGGATGCGACGGGGATGGGACTGCTTTAGGCCCCGTGTGATAACGTCCAATGAGAGTAGAGGACCAGTAGCTGCCATACTGCAAAAGTAGGGCTGAAACTCCCCTTATACCATTGACCCAAAGACTGTAAGCAAGCATCCCCTGAGCTCTGGTGGCGCAGTGGTTAAATGCCTGTACTGAAGCCACTCATTCACAAACCGCAAGGTTGTGAGTTCAATACCAGCCAGGGCTCAGGCTCGACTCAGGCTTGCATCCATCTGTGGTCACTAAAATGAGGACCCAGTTGTAAACAGTGTGATATTAAGCAGTATATAAATGAAGCTGCTATTGCTATTGTTATCCCTTTAACACAGTGGTTCCCAACCTTTTCTGTGCCCTGCACCCCTAGAATATATATTGTAATGTACACACCTTCTACAAAACTAATACCACATTTAAAGATAAGGGAGACAAGTGCTTTATGCACAAAATTAGTAATGGTATCCCTTTCATCTTCCTTACATGAATAGCATTATGCACACTTTTTATTCAGTCAGCCTTTTGCCCATGGGTATGAATCCCATTTGACATGAAGAAATGTACTTTCATTTTGATGGTCGATCAAGAATAGAAGATTGCAGTAAACAACTCTGAATCTTGGTTCAGTTGGCAAAATAATAATTAGCCCATCTCCTTACCTGGATTTCAGAACAATGTAATTGTTACATCTTCCTCTGAGTCTGGTGGTTTGGGATACTTGAATCTTCAGTTCTTTAGTTAATTTAATCTAAAATTATGAGTTTTGTATATTTTTCTGATGTTCTGCATTGTAATTAGGGATGCCATCTTCCAACTCCACAAATCCAGGTCCATATTTGTATTGTGTGTGTGCCTTCAAGAGATGGAAGGGGAAGTAGTAGTCTCAGAGGATGAAATGCTGATCTGAAGATTTGGGTAAAAAGGATCAAACTTCAAAACTAGATAAGACTGAATGATGGATCTTCAACTACTATCATGGAATGTATGGTGTATTAATAAACCTTGTGAAAAAAGACAGATATTCCACTATTTTCAAAAGTTAAAAAGTGATGTATTATGTGTGCAAAAGACCCACAGCCATCAAAAAGATGAAAGACTTTTGAAAAACTTGAAATTAGGCTGACATTTTTCAACCCTGACTGATAAGAAGAAAAAAGGAGTTGCAATTTATGTAAAACAGAAATAAGTAGCTGAACAAATTTTCCAAGATCACCAAGGTCAATATTTAGGAGAAGAAGTCTAGCTAAGTGGATTGAAAGCTTTAATAGGAGAAGTATTTGCTCCAATAGGTGCAATATCAGATTTTTTTTATTGAACATTATTGGCTAAAATTTTGGATTACTCTTATGAGAACCTGATTTTGATGGGAGATTGGAATTGCGTGATTTCACCAAAACTGAACAGGTGGGTGGAAAAGAAAATTAAAGATGATCAGGGCAAATGGCTTTCCTTCCTTCCTTTCTTTTTGAGATGATGGACAATCCGGAGATTCAGGAGGTATAGAGATTTAAATATGCTGACTCAAAAGACTATGGGGGGTTGCAGACTGCCAGAAACAGTGCAAATTGAGTCCACTTTTAGGGTTAGGGTTAGGGTTAGGGAATCATGGGAACTGTAGTTTATTGTGGTACCAGAGCTCTCT
The DNA here is from genome assembly GCA_026167975.1 of Phrynosoma blainvillii. Classification (NCBI taxonomy): domain Eukaryota; kingdom Metazoa; phylum Chordata; class Lepidosauria; order Squamata; family Phrynosomatidae; genus Phrynosoma; species Phrynosoma blainvillii. Next base: position 159,778,336 of record JANUYF010000003.1, read on the forward strand.
GACAGAGAATGCTCAATGTCTCAGGAAAAAAAAATACCCATGATTCCCTAGCTCTAACCCTAACCCTAAAAGTGGACTCAATTGTCACTATTTCTGGCAGTCTGCAACCCCCCTATATCTTATTTCAGAGAAACACAAATCAATTTCAAGAATTGTAATCTTTCTTCTATCAAAACCCCGAAGTTATAAAGAAAAAGGAATGGACATTTTACCAAATCTTCTTCTGATCATAATTCCATTTTGTTGACACTCAACACCTAATTCTGCTTTGCTGAACAAACAAGCAAAATGTAATACTCTACTATTTTGCTCACAGAAAACTGTTTAAGCCCCTGTTTAAGCCCTTTCAGTTCTGCCAACATTTGCAAAATCCCAATATAGTACCTGCAGATGAATTGTTCATTGGGTAGGAGATTTGACAATGATTCCCCCACCACCAGGATCCTTCCCCACCACCAGGATCCTTCCCTATAGTGGAGAATCTGAGGGTTTTATCATATGAGGCAGGTAAATCATAATAACAGCAGGATAATAGCATCTTCATTCAGGGCTTATCACATGGCATCATTCCTCTTCTGTTTTAGAGACCTTGGAAGGATGCAGGCCTGAGTCTAGCCTGAGCCCAGGCTAGTATTGAACTCGCAACCTTGTAGTCTATGAGTGAGTGGCTGCAGTACAGGCATTTAACCACTGCACCACCAGGGCTCTTCTAAAATGAGTACCCAGCTGTTGGGGGGCAATGAGCTTATAGTTGTAAACCGCTTAGACATCCCATAGTGTGATATGAAGCGGTATATAAATGAAGCTGCTTTGCTCTTCTGTTGTTCTCTTGGTGGGAGACATTTTGAAAGAAACACTTTTTATTAAAACAAAAAACCTATTAATGACCTCCTCTATCGCTACTGTTCTGCTATGATTTCCAGTGCAAAAGTCCAATTGCACTTTTTGTCAGTTTCAGGTGGTCAGGGTGTGGTCAGAGGGTGTGCTTAGGTACCCTGTGATGAGGTGAGAAAGAGAAGGTTGGAAATTGCAATCTGATTTTCTTTCTTTTCTCAAAATAACAGAGAGAATTTTTTTAAAAAAAATATCTATAGAAAAAAACACCCATTGACAAATGACCATCTTCCTCCCCTCCCCTCCCTCCTTATCACAATGCATCCTATCTGCTATCCCCCCCCCCCCCATTTTGTAACAAGATATTATGATGTTCTCAAACACTGCATCTAATCTTCCTGTTGCCACCTGCTGCTTGGAGTTTTTATAATGCTGTTGGGTCTATTGCAATGGGGCACTATGCATTGGATGCATCACTGGAGTAGCTATGAGTAAGAGCAAAGGACAAAGTCTTCCCTTGGCACATCAAGTAGGTGTGGCACAACCAGTAGGTGATCTTAGATGTCTCTACACTAATGCACAGAGCAAGGGAATAAAGAAAATGAACATGAACTCTTAACACAGAGAAGCAAATACGATATAACAGGCAACACTGAAATAGGGTGGGTTAAGTCTCATGATTGATCCTAAAAGTGAGATATTGAAGGCACAGTCTGTAAGGACTTAGAAAGGAATTCTACGATCACTAAAAGTCAACATATGCTTCTCAAAAACAAGTCATGCCAAACTAATCTTACCTCTTTTTTGATAGAATTACAAGCTTTTTAGATGAAGGGATGATGTGGATGTACTGTAAATTCATTTTAGTAAGGCCTTTGACAAGGTCCCTTATGATATTCTTGCAAAAAGGCTAGTAAAATGTGGGCTAGACAATGCTGCTATTACATGGATTTGTAATTGGTTGACAGCCCAAACCCAAAGGATACTCATCAATAGCTCCTCTTCATCCTGGAGAGAAGTGACTAGTGGAGTGCCACAAGGTTTTGTCCTGGGCAGAGTGCTATTCAGCATCTTTATCAATGACTTGGATGATGGAAGATAGAGTACACTTATCAATTTTGGAAATGACACCAAATTAGGAGGGGTAGCCAATAATCCAGATGACAGGATCAGAATTCAAAATGACATTAAAAGGTTGGAGTACTAGACCCAAATTAACAAAGTGAATTTCAATAGGAAGAAATGTAAGGTACTACACTTAGGAGGCAACAAATGAAATGGACAGATATAAAATGGCTTGACAGAAGTACATGCGAAAGAGTCTTAGCAGACCACAAGTTAAACATGAGCCAACAATGTGATGCAGCAATTAAAAAAAGCCAATGAGATTCTAGCCTGCATCAATGCCTATGTGTAGCAGCTTAGAGAGCTGGGTATGTTTAACCTGGAGAAGAGAAGGTGCCAATACGATTCTAGCCTGTATCAATAGGAGTAGAGTGTTTAGGTTGATGGAAGTACAAGTACCACTCTACTCTGCTTTGATCAGACCTCATCCGGAATACTGTGTCTAGTTCTGGATACTACAATTCAAGAAAGATATTGACAACTGGAACATGTCCAGAGGACTGCCACCAAAATGGTGAAACATCTGGAAACCATGCCCTATGAGAAGTGGCTGAGGGACCTAGGTATGTTTAGCATGACATGACAGCTAAGTTTAAGTATATGATGGGATGTCCTATTGAGGATGGAGCAAATCTGTTTTCTGCTGCTCTAGAGACAAGGATATGGAGCAATTGATTCAAACTACAGAAAAGAGAGTCCATAGACATTAGGAAGAACTTATTGATGGTGAGAGCTGTGCAACAATGGAATACACTCCCTCAGAGTGTAGTGGACTCTCCTTCTTTGGAGGTTTTGAAACAGAGGCTGGATGGTCATCTGTTAGGAGTGTTTTAATTATGTATTTCTGCATGGCAGGGGGTTAGATTGGTTGGCCCTTTTAGTCTCTTCCAACTCTATGATTCTATAATCTAGATTTAAATATATGGTTGGAAGGACTGGGGAGGCATTACACAGTGTTTTGCTCAGGAAATGAAAATCTAAGAAGAAATAGAGTGGCATTAATGTGAGCAGAATGTAGAAAAAGCAGTCAAGGATATAAAGGAAATTGAGACCAAAAATATTAGTAAGATTCCAGGGAAAACCCATCAATATAACCATAATCCAAGTTTACGCTGCAACTACAGAGGCAGAGAAAAAGAAATTGAAAGATTCAGTGCTGAAGCCCTGGAGGAAATTGATCATACACCAAAATAGGACTTCTTGTTAATTGTAGTAAGTAGGAATGAAAAAGTAAATTAAAGAAAGAATGAAAAAGGCCATATAAAAATAGATTTGCACTATTAAATCCAATTAAGTGGGAGCCAGAAGAACTGTGGACTGAAGCCAAGGACATTGTCAGGGAGGAATGGGAAAAGACACCACCTGGGACTTCCAGGTCTCTGGAGCAGATTAATTGTCTCCATTCACTGGCTTACTGCTGTGAAGGGAATGCAAATTGCAGGGTTGTTGTTGTTGTTGTTTTGCCAGTTTTGGGGTCATTATTTTTGTTTTCTTTATATTCAGCAGTACTTTCTTCTTTCACTTTCCTTAGTGACTGTGCTAAGTCTGAGATGCTTTCTGCTAGTTGTATGGTGTTGTCCTCCTATCTTCACTCCTCCTCCTTTGGAGTCTAAACCTCCTCTTTGTATGATATTTTCTGCATACAAGTTGAACAAGTAGGGTGATAATATGCAGCACTGCCTTTGCCAAATGGGAATCACTCTGTTTCTCCATATTCTGTTCTAACAGTAGCCCCTTGTCCTAAGTACAAATTTCTCATCAGGACTATCAGATGTGTTGGCACTCCCATGTCTTTAAGAACATTCCAAGTTTTTGTGATCTATGCAGAGAAATGCTTTGCTATATTCTATTAAGCACATGCTGTTTTTCTGAAATTCCTTGGTGTGCTCCATTAACCATCATGACTGTGCAATGTTTTCCTTAGTGCCTCTGTCTTTCCTGAATCCCTCTTGAACCTCTGGGATTTCTCTACCCATATATGATTGGAGTCTATGGGGGGTTGCAGACTGCCAGAAATAGTGCAAATTGAGTCCACTTTTAGGGTTAGGGTTAGGGTTAGGGAATCATGGGAACTGTATTTTATTGTGGCACCAGAGCTCTCTGACAGAGAAGGCTCAATGTCTCAGAAAAAAAACATTTCCCAAGATTCCCTAGCACTAACCCTGACCCTAAAAGTGGACTCAATTTGCACTATTTCTGGCAGTCTGCAACCCCCCTATGTTGCAGAATTTTGAGCATAATTTTGCTTGCATGGGGAATTATTGCTATGGTTCTATAGTTGCTGCAGTCTTTTGTGTCTCCTTTTTTGTGGATGGGGATGTATATTGATAGTCTGTTGGCCACTATTTTGTTTTCCATATTTGTTGACATATTAACACTAGTGTTGATTCTCTCTGTGTGGGTTGTAGCAATTCAGTTGGAGTATCATCTGTTCCTGGTGATTTATTCTCCCCAATTTCTCTTACTGCTTCTTCCACCTCACTTTCTAGGATTTGGAGTTCATCTTCATATGGTTCCTCATTCCATGTGTCATTCATTTTTTTCATCTCTGTTTGTTTCTTCTTGATCTTATACTATGTTATTTTCCTTTTTCTTATTATAAGCTAAATATAAGGTTGCTTTAGAAAAAGAGAAGATTGAGGGGTGTTTGTTTTTCTCTTTTCTTCAAGAATCTAAGTTAGAAGATATAATTATCATCTAATAATGTGGAGAATTTGTCTTACTTTTTCTATTGTCTTTGACTTGTGGAGTGGAGAGTCATTTTTTAAATGTTTTTTTATGTAGGGGAAGAAGGTGGGTAGATTAGGGTAGTTAGTACTGTACCTTTCTATTTATGTTGTGTATTGTGTGTTTTGTTTTGTTTGTTCTTATTTATAAATATAAAGTATTACCAAAAAAAAAAAAAAAAAAAAGAAAAGAAAAGAAAAGAAGGAAGAAAAGACAGTATCTGCAGCCAAAAAGAAAGAGAAGTCTGAATGGATGATGGATGAAACTCTTCAAGAAGTTAAGAATAGACAAGAAACAAAAGTAAAAGCTGACAGAAATCGAGTCAGAACCCTGAAGACATCTTTTTAATTTCTTGTGTGTAGGGACAGAGGGCGTTTTCACACTACCCTCCCTAAAGCCGGGTGGAGCCAGGTGGAGCCATTCCGGAACGGGCCGTGCCGCTGATTCCGGAATGGCTCCGGCGGCGACAGGCTAATTCCTGTTGGACACCCGGAATTACCTTTAAGCTGCAGAAGCCGGAGTTAGCGTTGGTTCGGCCGGAGTGAGGCCGGACTTACGGCTCCGTGCATTTGAACACACGGAGCAAGAAGCCGGACGGACGCAAGGATGGCACTGGAAGGGGCGGGGTTTGCCGCCGCGCATGTGTGAACAAGCTGGAAATGGAGCCGGAGTGGGGCCAGACGGAGGCCGGCTAGCATCCTCCAAAAGCCCCGTGTGAAAACGTCCAGAGACAACTAAAGGCAGAGAAACAGAAGGTGACAACAGAAAAGGAAGAACAAGATACCTCTTCCACAAGATCGAAGTAATCAAAGGGAAATTTAAACCAATAGTTGAAATGCTCTACAACCAGCAGGGGAACACATTGCATGACCAAGCAGAAGTAAAAAGATGATAGAAACAATACATTTGAAGAACTATATAAAAGAGTTGAAAAGATGAGAGATTCATTCAAGGAAGAACCATTTAAAGATGAACATACAGTTTTAGAAAGTTTTAGGAAGCTGCATTCAGAACACTTGAGAGAAATAAATCACTAGGAGCAGATAGCATACCAGTAGATCTGCTTCAGGCTACAGAGACAGCATCTATTCTAGCTCTAACTAAAATCTGCCAACAAATATGGAAAGAAAAACAGTGGCCACAAATTGGAGATGCTCAATGTACATTCCAATCCCTAACAAAGAGGATACTGGAAATTGCAGTACGACAAGGCTGTTGCATTAATCTTCCATGCAAGCAAAGTGATGCTCAAAATTCTAAATAAAATAAAATAGTTTTACTCTATGTGGAGCAAGAAATGCCAGATGTCCAAGGTGGGTTCAAGAAAAGTGGAGGCACTAGGGATCATATTGCAAACATACGTTGGATAATTGTTTAATGATTGGATAATTGGATAATATATTGAATAGTGTACCAAAGAATTGCAGAAGAAAATCAGCCTGTGCTTTATAGATTATAGCAAAGTCTTTGTTTGTGTAGATCATTATAAAACTATGGATCACTATTTTAAAATTGGGTGTGCCACAACTTTTGATTGTCCTGAAATGTAATCTGCTCTCAGGACAAGGGGCTACTGTCAGAACAGAATATGGAGTAATGGAATGGTTTCCAGTTAGCAAGAAGATCAAGCATTTGTTACCCCATTTGTTTAATTTGTACACTGAACATATCATATAAAAAAACAAAAATAATGACAACTGATGATTTAAAGTAGATGATGAAGACAATGAAACAGTTAAAGAATTCCCATTCTCAGTCATTAATCAGAGTGATGGAGACTGCAGTCAAGAAATCACAAGAAGACTAGAACTTGAATGGGCAGCTAGAAAAGATCTTGAAGTGTAAAGATATATAATTGAATACTAAAGTTAGGATTGTCTATGCCAGGGGTAGGCAACCTAAGGCCCGGGGGCCGGATGCGGCCCCCTGAAGCCTTTGGACCGGCCCCAGGCTGGTCCTGCCACTGCCACCACTGCCGCCGCCCATCATGATGATATTGATTATTGTTGTTATTATTTGTTCTTGGGGTTTTCTTGGCAAAATCTCCACAGGGGGTTTGCCATGGCTTTTCTGGGGCTGAGAGAGTGTACATGCATATTTTTTAAATTTTTTTTAAAATAATTTTAAATTTTTATTTATTTATTTATTTATTTAATTTTGGTGCTTCGGCCCCCCAATTGTCTGAGGGACAGCAACCCGGCCCCTGGCTCAAAAAGGTTGCCTACCCCTGGTCTATGCCATCATATTCCCAATTTCTATGCACGAGGGGGTATCATAAATTTTAATTATCTATCACATTTTTAAAAATTGGTAGAAAGTTTGTTTTGATTTGTAGTTATTAACTTATCTCTTCATAGGACGTTATCACACGTGGGCCAGAAAGCGAAAATAAAAGTGGAAATGAGGCATTACAAAAATAAACCGAAAATAAACTTGTTTCCTCAAACGTCATTACTTTAATTGCGAATTTATAGCAAGTGCAAAGAACGTCCACACACAAGTGAAAATATCCCGTAAATGTAGTAGAAATGAGCCTCTTGCACATGCGCAGATAGAGGAATGAGCCTCTTGCACATGAGCAGATAGAGGAATGAGCCTCTTGCACATGAGCAGATAGAGGAATGCTCGCGGAAACCATGGGTAATGACGGGGAAATGCTCCCCAATACGTATTTGGCGATCACATTTGCGGTAAATGCGGAATCACCCTCATCGCGCAATTGCATTTCCTGAAGAAACCGAAATTCAAAAGATCTCGGATCTTTCCACTTTCTGTCAGGGTTCTGTCGGGGTTCTGTGTGACGTCGTGTGAAAACACGGGCCAATAATCCGGTATCGTTCGGGATTTCGTGTTGATTTTGTTTGGATTGGGCCCCGTGTGATAACGTCCTATGATAGTCACCCCAGTGTTTCTTGATCCTCCAAATACCTGATATTGTAGAAGTTTGCAGATTGCGCCTTATGAGGAGGTATCGTAAAGTACTAATTATCACCCAGAAGTTATTATGGTATATTGATGAAATTTTGTCAGTGTCATCATTGGTCCCTAAGTGGATGACGTTGGGAAAACCAACTCATTGTGTCCTTTATTTTTGGTGACAGGTTGTACCAGAAGTGACTAAAATGCAAAATCCTCATAAGGCACAATCTGCAGAATTCTACAGTGGCAGTATTTGGAGGGTCGTGAAACGCTGGGGGAAATGTATAAATCTTGATAGTGACTATGTAGAGATAAGTTAACAACTACAAATCAAAACAAACTTTCTGTCAAATTTTTTAAAAGGTGATAATTAAAACTTTACAATACTCCCTCGTATGGTTGTGAAAAGCTGGACAGTGAGGAAAGCTGTTAACTTTCTTTCTCTCTCCTTCTTTTCTTCTTTTTCTTTTTTTTCCAGGCACACTGAAGGAAGGTAAGGGGTGAGCAGGAAGAAGGAGCAGGAGAATGCTTGGAAACCATTTGTATTGCACAACTCATTTTGAAATGGTGTTTGTCAGCTGAAGTATTTCCCACCAAGGTGTTCACACAGAGAGTGTAAGCAAATACTCTTCCAAATTGTAGGCCTATAAAGCTTGATTTGACTGGAGCAATGTGACTGTCTCCTCCTGGCTAAACTATTTGTGGATTGCTATTTAAACACATCGAGCAGTTCATTATCATTTGTGTTTCTTCGTTGGGCTTTTACCCTTTTGTAAATCCACTTAAGTCCTGGATTGAGACATTCCCAAACCTGCCAGGTCATTCCTGCTTATCTTTCCCATGACACCCTGTCTTCTAATCATCCTGGGGCCATGTCATTGCATTTCCACATGAAGTAATTCTTCTAGATGAATGGATGTATTCCTCCCTATACTCTAGCTTTGCTTTTTTCGCTGTGTGTGTATATGTGGCGGGAGGGGGGGGGTCTACCAGCATCCTTTAAACACAGACAGTATGACAGATGCATGGAGACTTTCTCATGCAGAATAGAGTTTGGGACCATAGACTGAATGTTAAATGGACCATGCCCTAAACACAAAAACAGCCCAAACATACCTACTTGATTTATATTAATGCTTCCCCCCCCCCAAATCTGGTCAAAGGTTTAGGCACTTCAAATAGTTTCCCAGGGCAACTTGACTGTGACAGACTTTAAAGAAGCTTCAGATGTAAATGGAATTACAGTCCACTCAGCTTGTGGTTGCTAGGGAGATTCCCAAGAGTGAGAGAAAGTTCCTGGCAATTCTTTGCTAGATTGTTGTGTAGATTCCCCCCCCTTTCCTCCCCCCTCTCTTTTTGGAAGACTGTGAAATTAAAGCTTTGCTATCCAAAACTGAGGTTGGCATGACCCTCTGGGAGAACAAATTTGCATGGACCAGTTTTTTTTTAGTTCTAAAAAAATCTCATAGTCAGGTGAGTAACATCAATTTGGGCTAAGAGTTTTCAACATGTCTCATTAGATGGCAAACCTTCTCCTATGCCTCAAAACTCTGTGTCATGTCAGAACCAGGGTTATCAGATCAAACCCTTCATGACTGGCATGGCTCTTCTGAGGAGCTTATCCCATGCCTTAAAGAGGTGTTTTACTCTTTCGCCTTCAATTCTTGATCGGGGATACAGCTGGATGTTATCAGACATAATTTGCCGCCAATTCTGCCATGATGCCATCGGCTGAATGCAGCCCTGCTCGAAGCTGTGCTCAGCCAGCACTTTTTTGGAAATGGAAGTTTTCCGACTTGAGAAAATGGCTGACTGAGTGGTCCTTGGATCGGGGCTGCATTCGGCTGGTGACATCAAGGCAGAATCGGCAGCAAATTATGTCTGATAACATCCAGCTGTATCTCTGATCAAGGATTGAAGCCGGAAGAGGTAAAACGTCTCTTTAGGGTGTGTGATAAGTACCTATGATAATACCATTTGGTGAGGGTTGCCTTTTTAAATGCTCCTCCAGAAAGAAGGGATTTCTTGTACACTTAAAATTAACCACATCAGTGCAAAGGCTAAGTTAAAAGCTTCTTTCTTAAACAACACTCTTTTTGTAGGAAATTCATTTTAGACAAAAGGGTATCAAAGATGATTCTCCACAAGACATCTGAGATCCAATGTAAATATGATTGTAGGTAAGCATGAAGACTAGATCCATATAGCACTGAATGTGTCATGTGTCTAGCTTAAACTGGGATGCCTTGGCTGCAGGTATAGCATTTGTACTCCAGGGCTCAGTATACCGTGCTAAATGTGCTAACATGTGTTCTGCCTAACACAGTAGTTCTGCAGCCTCATTGAAAGAAGATGCCAGGCATAAATCCAAAAAGTAATATAAGAAATTTTAAAAATAAGATTTCAATTGAAACCAGAACTATATTTGTTAAATATAACAGATAATAATTTAGGGAGATAACATGAAATATGTATATATACTGTACAAGATAACTGTGGCTAGATTAGTTTATGCTTGATATTGAAAAGGATCTAATATACCAATGCAAGAAGAATGGATATTGAAAATATGTGATTTAATAAAGATGGGCAAATTAACAAAGATTATTAAACTGGACCCACAGATGCATGTGGTGGAGTGGAAAGCCCAAAGACTTATATAGCAGTCTCTGTGTGAGAATGTTGATAGGAATGCAAAACTTTGTGATGTGGAGATGAGGAGGCAAGTTCAGTTTAAACAATCCATTGGGGAAGCAAACAGGGATATTGCCTAAAACCAAGGTTAGTAGAGAATCATATGAATGAGTGTAGGAGGTAGCATGGGAGCTAAAAAGTAGATGTGATGAACTGGCCAAGAGAGCTTCCATGAGGCTAGTGTTATAATGTGTGTAACATGCCAGGAAACTATTGTCTGCAGTTTGTTGATATATTCCAGTTCTGCTGTTTCACTTTCCAATCTTGCTTTGTAGTCTTTTTGTTCAAGGACCACTGTTTTGAGGTCCAAGAGAGAAGGATCAGGAAGACTGAAGTGTTCTGCAACCACTTTTTGTATATTCCCATTCCTAATGTCTGATTTATGTTCATTTATCCTCTGGTGCAAGGATCAGCCTGCCATCATCCACCATATTAGAGATACTTTCACTTGGTCAGACCTGCTTCAGAGCAGGATACGGAGTTGAAAGTGCTATGGTCACCTCAATGGATGATCTTCACGTGAGCATTGATGGGGGAGTGTGTCCTTGGTGCTCTTGAACCTCTCAGTGGTGTTCAATAATATCAACCATGGTATCCTTCTGGAATGCCTAAGTGGGTTAGGGTAGTGCTCATGCTGATAACCTCAAGGCTGGACTTCTGCGATCCACTCTACATTGGGCTACCTTTGTACCAGGTCCAGAAACTCCAACTGGTTCAGAATTTGGGAGCTAGATTAGAGGTACATCCAGGAGTTCACACATCACACCGATCTTAAAATCGCTCCACTGGCTACCAGTTAGTTTCCAGGCAAAGTACAAAGTGGTGGTTATTACCCTTAAAGCCCTACATGGTTTGGGTTGAAGTTACCTACAGGATCACCTTCTCCCATACAATCCATCCTCTACACTCAGGTCTTCTACCTTTTTGTCTGCAGCTCCCAGACTGTGGAATGACCTGCTGGAAGAGATACAGCAGATGAAAATGTTGACAGCATTTAAAATAGCATTAAAGGCATATCTCTTTCTGCAGGCCTACCAGTCAATTTTAAAGCATGACTCTTTAATTGGTATATTTTAAATAATGTATTATATGAGTGTATTTTAATGGTTTTAAATGATATTGTATTTTAACTGTTGGTTTTATGTGTTTTTCTAAATTGTGTTTTATATTTTATATTTTATATAAAAATATAAGATATTGTACCCCACCTCGAGCCTCGAGCCTTGAGATACAAGAAATAAATTATTATTATTATTATTATTATTATTATTATTATTATTATCATCCAGTGTGATTTATGCCATACTATGTCAACAATGCCCTTCAGCACTTTACAATGGGCAAAAAGTTCATGTTACCAACTTCTCTCTTTTAGTTAATCTCAAAGGATGCAAAGGAATCATGATGCCACTGACTAGTGGCAGTGTTCTGTAATATGAAAATTAACCAGAGTTGATGATTAAAAAAGGATTAAAGCTATCATTTAGTTGGGGTAGACATGTTACTAAGGATTGTGTGTGGAATATGGTTGTGTGAGTATCATTTGCCATGGAATTGCTGTGTGGAATATGGCTGTGTGAGTATTAATTATGTTGTTGGGAAACCCTCTCCATCTTACTTGTCCAGCCAAGCCAAAAAGTAAGACGTGTCAGGTATCTGGAGTAAAAAACAGCTTTATCCTACTGCCCAGAAAATAGGCTGCCAGGCAGCTCAGCATGCAAAAAACAAGCAGCCCCAGATTCAGAGTGTAGTTACATTTTATATCTTTACTGATAATACTGATAACACTTCCATATGTAGTAGCACTATACTATCCTACAGGTCACTGTGGACAATCTCCTCTTGCAGACCACTTCTCTGGCCAATACACTTTTCAAGCAAACTTTGGCCAAAGGTTAAACCAACAATGTATATGTGTCTGAAGATACAGTGTGAAGCAGTGTATGCACTATCTTTTTAGAGCTGAATTTCTTCTTATCAATTGCCATGAAATTAGTAGTGAGTCCCTCCCCTTCATTTAAAGTGGAAGTTATACAACTTCAGTGCCACAGGGCATGTGTGATGGATCTCCTATCCAAATTGGCCCTGAAGTTTCTAACCCTTGGTCTCCTATCACTTACCTTACCCCTTGACCCCTAAAGATCCATCACTGGATCAGATATTTCAGCCTCAAAGTGATCCTGGTATGGACCAGTGACTATGTTGGTCAGTGGGTTACTGTGATAAAGATGACCAGACTCTATCAAAACTTCCAGACACAGTTGTAAAAAAAAAAAATCAAGTAGGAGTTTATTAATACATAATTAGATCTCACATTAACCCCTGAAGTAATAATAATAATAATAATAATAATAATAATAATAATAATAATTTTATTTATACCCCGCCTTTTGCCAAAGCAGTCAAGGCAGCTTACATCTAAAACAATACATAAATTATCCCACAATAATCAACAAATCATATTAATAAACACACTAACCCCCCCTTAAAAATATATTAAATTCAAATATCAGTTAAAAACAGAGATTAGAACCATAAACAAAGTTAAAAACATTAGGCATTGTAAAAACGTGGGGGGGCGGAATATGGTAGAAAACAGACAAGTAATTATTCTGGATAGGCCTGCCAGAAGAGATCCATCTTAATGGCTTTTTTAAAGCCTTCTAAACTGGTTATCTGACGGATCTCCTCCGGCAAGGCGTTCCACAGTCTGGGGGCAGTAGCAGAGAATGTCCTCTGCAAGGTCGCAGCCAACCCTGTCTTTATCGGTTGAAGCAGCTTCCTCCCAGAGGACCTGAGACCGCGGGGCAGATTATATGGAAGCAGGCGCTCCCTAAAGTAGGCTGGGTCCAGGCCATGTAGGGCTTTAAAGGTCATCACCAACACCTTATACTGTGCTTGGAAACCAATAGGCAGCCGGTGGAGGGATCTTAAGATCAGTGAAATATGATCATTCCTCGATGTTCCAGTGATCAACCTGGCTGCCATATTTTGTTCTAATTGTAGTTTCTGAGTTAGGTATAAGGGTAGCCCCATGTAGAGTGCATTGCAGAAGTCGAGTTTTGAGGTTACCAGTGCGTGTACTACAGTTTCTAGGTCCCTTATTTCTATGAAAGGGTGCAGCTGGCGTATCAGCCGAAGCTGATAACAAGCACTCCTGACTGTCGCATTCACTTGATCTGTCATATGAAGCGACGAGTCCAGGAGCACCCCCAGACTGCGAACACAGCCCTTAGCAGAGAGCATGACCCCCACCCAGGACTGGAGGTTGCAGCCCAATACCTGGTTTGGGGGCCCCTACTGTAAGTACCTTCATTTTGTCTGAATTCAGCTTGAGTCGGTTTTTCCTCATCCAGTCCATTACCGCTTCAAGTTGACTGAGACATGGAAAAATATATTTGGGTGTCATCAGCATATTGATAACACCCAGCCCCATGTCTCCTAATAATCTCTCCCAACAGCTTAATATAGATGTTAAACAACATCGGGGACAGAATGGCACCCTGAGGGACGCCGCATTTTACTCTGTTTTTGAGGAGCAACTGTCCCTGAGTGACACCCTCTGGAACCTGCCCGAGATTCCTAACTCTCTCAGTGCCTCCGATTCCTAACTCTCTCAGGCGTTCTAAGAGGATGTCATGATCTATCGTATCAAAAGTCGCTGAGAGGTCCAGAAGCACCAACTGGGTCACGCTCCCCCTATCGGTGCTCAGGTGCAGGTCATCTACCAGAGTGACCATGGCAGTCTCCACCCCATATCCAGGTCTGAAGCCGGTTTGAAATGGATATGGAAAATCGGTTTCATACAAGATTTGGAAGGCGACGGCTCGCTCAATCACCTTGCTCAAAAATGGTAAACGGGAGACTGGTCTGTAATTTTTCAGGTCCAGGGGGTCCAGGGAAGGCTTTTTCATGAGTGGTCTAATGACCGCCTCCTTTAGATTTGATGGAACAATTCCTTCCCTAAGGGATGCATTGATGACCTTCTTGAGAAAGGCACACAAGGCATCACCCCCCTGGACGACCAGCCAAGAAGTGCAGGGATCAAGGGAACACGTTGTCTTCTTCACTTTTCCAAGGATCTTGTCCACATCATTGGTACTCACCAGCTTAAACTGATCCAGTCTAATCTCAAAAGTGGGTTTACTGGACACCTCATCAGTCACTTCTGCTATAATTCTAGCATGTAAGTCAGCTCTTATCTGAGAGATTTTATCTGCAAAATAATTGTTAAAAGCATCAAAACAGGCTGTTGTCGGATTAAGTAAAGAGTTCTGCACAGGGGGAACTTGTGTCAGCTCCCTCACCACCCTAAACAGTTCTGTTGGACGAGATTCCGCAGAAGCAATACGTGCAGAGGAGAAAGATTTCTTCGCTGCACATATAGCCTCTTGATAGGAACAATGGAAGTTCCTATGATGTCTTATCAGATAAAAGTCGAGTTTTCCGCCAGATGCACTCTAGTCGTTGTCCAACCCGCTTCATTTTCCTGAGTTCTTCTGTATACCAGGGATGATGGTTTGGAGCGGGTTGGAAAGGACGCTTGGGAGTGATTGTGTCGATAGTTCTGGTAAGGTCAGTATTCCAGATGCTAACCAGGACTTCGACAGGTTCGTCAGCTTTGCCAACCAAGGAACCCTCCAAGGCTCTTTGGAATCCAATTGGCTCCATTAGCCTCTGAGGGCAGACCATTCTAATAGGTCCTCCACCCCGGTGGGGTGGATGGCGGCTCTTAGTCCAACCTTGACCAGGAAATGATCCATCCATGACAGCATGGAGGTGTTTATTACCTCCACCCATGGATATGCCTGCACCGTAATGAAGACCGCATCGAGGGTATGACCCGCAGAGTGTGTTGGCCTGGAAACCAATTGGGATAGGCCCATGTCTGTCATGGAATCCATGAACTACCGAGCTGTACCTGTTAAACTGATCTCGAGTGGGATATTGAAGTCGCCCAGAACTAATAGTCTGGGCGACTCTAACAATAACTCCGAGACCAGTTGCATCAGCTCGGATAGGGAGTCTGTTAAGCAATGGGGTGGATGGTATACCAACAGAATCCATATACTATCCCTAGTTTTCAGGCTCAGGTACATACACTCAAAGCGGTCCATTTTCTGAATAGGTATCCTGGTCAAGGAAAGGTTGTCTTTGTGAACCAGAGCCACACCACCACCACCACCCACTTTCCCTTACCTGCTCATAAACAGAATACCCGGCTGGGAGAGCCTGATTCCATGTGATGGCACTGTCCTCCCCCAGCCAGGTTTCCTTGAAGCATGCCAGGTTGGCCTTTTCATCCCCAAGGAGGTCATGGATAATATGGGTCTTGTTTTTTATCGACCTGGCATTGCAGAGGAGCAAGGTAAGTTCTGTGGCAAGGTTGGCAAGCTCCCCAGCCTACTCTGGGTAACAGAGTGAACTGAAGGCGGGATCACTTTCAAACATCGAACCCGCCTTCTTTTGTAACAATGGCCCACTTTGTTGACGCCATACCTTCCTCTGCCTCTCACAACATCAATCATTGCTCCCGGGTGGATCTCCAGCATTTCCTGGGCTGTGATTGGCTGGAACCCAACAGGCTTGCCCACCTTCTCTCTTCATACAGGTGTGGCTGGGCCAAGACAAAACACAACATTATTTTGGTTTAATTTGTGGATGTTCTATTTATGTTCAAGAAGTAAGCCCAACTTACCAGGCCTGGCCCCGGTCCTGGCCCTGGCTCCGGCCATAAGGCACCAGGCCCTGTTGTATGGCTCTTACTGGCTGTCTGCAACCTCAGGTGGGTGGGAATTCTGGTACTGGAGGACTCCAATTCCCAGCGTGCACTGGGGGGCTGAAGGGGGTGGGACCTCCACCAACCCCTTTTGATTGGATGGGGGGCTATTTAAGGCCATGTGATGGTGTGATAGTGCCATTCTTACTTGGATCTCTCCACTCTCCCACCCTATTTGCTTCTGTAGGAGAGTTGTGGTTTGGTGTCACAATTTTTGGGGAGCAGTAGCATGAGTTGTGGATCTGGTGGTCATGGCTATCTGTGCAGGAGTTCCATGGGGGGATGGAGGGATGGGATCGAGGAGAAGGTGCCATTGCAGGGGCAACTCCTTATCAGTGTCCCCCGGTGACAAGGAACGGAGATGCAAACATGTGAATATCTAGTTACACCCTTTTGTCATCCTGAGGCCCGGCTGTTCTTTGATCAATAGCTGGGTTGGTTGGTGCCTGTTTCAGACCCATACCTTGGGCCAACCTCACCTGTCAGCTGTACTTGATGAAGTTGTGGTCATTTTCCTTCCAAATGGCTGTCTTGGGAGATTAGCGCACAGCTTAAAAAAGCATTTTACCACTGCTGAATTCAATCCCAATTTGGACTGCATTCAGGTATTATCAGACATATTTTGCTGCCAACACTGCCAGCTAGGTCCAGCCTGAGTAACTTCCAGGTAGAATCCGAGCTCAGCTGGCTGATTTGCAAAGCTGGGAGCTTCCCAGTTTTGAAAAGAGGCCGGCTGAGCCCAGATTCTACCTGGACGTTACCCAGGCTGAATCTGGCCAACGGTGTTGGTGGCAAAATAGTCTGATAATACCCGGATGCAGCCCGAATTAGGATTGAATTTGGCAGTGGTAAAAAACTTTTTAAGCTGTGCACTAATCTCCTTGGTGTGTTTCCTAATTGCAACTCCATCTCTCCTGCAAATAGGAATGCCTGTTCTTGAAAATGAGTCAGTCCCGTTAAACCTATCATCCAGCTGAACATTTGGGCTGCAACTTGGAAGAAATGAGGTCTCTGTGTCCTGAAGATTATTAGATGGAGCCAAGTAATTAACCCTGTTGAGAGTCTATCAGGCATCAGGGCTCCCACTAAGCCATTTCAATTCAATGTTGTTATTGTTTTACAACAGATTACAAAGCTTTAGGGAAAATGTGCCTCTAGGGAAACAAAGATGTTAGAAGGTACTTTTTCCATGAAATAAAAGATGTAAGTAGTTGTGTCCAAAACAGCAACATTATCTCATTCATCACATTTCAATTGCCTACCTAGACTACTATCCTTCTTAATCAGTAAGGCCTCTTGGAACATTGATTTCCAGTAAAGTAATCCTTAAATATTTTCTAACATTTATAAAGCAGAGGATTGAAATTTTGCAATTCGTTCACCATCATATATATCTGGAAGCAGAAAACAAATTTTAAATTATCATCACATTGTATTTTTGTCACAGACTGAGATATAATAAACATCCCTGACCCACCCTTTCTCTTCACCCAGGTCAGCTCATGTGACTCTGCCTCTGTTTGAAGACTACACCTATATAATTACAATTTAATTTTCATATCTTGAATTTGGGATTCTAGGAACTATTTGTTGCCACTTAGTTTAATATCTGCAATCACAAAGGCATGAGTTATATATCTACAATCTGATATTATGAAAATTACAACATTCAGATCTGCCCTGCCAGCGCATGTGGGAACAGTTAATGTTTCTAATTAATTAAAAGAGCAGTGAAAGAAGTAGCAGAGCTTGGAAAGCTATTTTTTAAAATATGTAATTCTCATTATTTGTTTCACTGCTTTAAATGTAAATCATTCTCATTACTTTTTACAATGTTCGGGGGGGGGGGGGGGAATCTTCCAATTCTATGATTCTATGAAATAACTTACTAAGTTGCTTCTGTGTTGGCTGTTGTTTTTTAATTATTCTTATTACTTTTAAAAGGAAGGAGTAAAAAAGCAAACCTTAGTATTAATGAAACCTACCATAGCATCCTTCTATGGTTAAGGGATTGTATGTTCTCGTAAAGCAGAAGCCTCTGCTGATGGTAGCAACTACGGGGTTGTGGGAGTGCTCAAGCCAGGAAGGCTTTTGCTAAGGTTGTTGTTTTTGTTGTTGTTGTTGTGTGCCTTTGAGTCATTTCCAATGCTAAGGCAAGTCTGAGTGTGTGGCTAACCCAAGGTCACCCAGGTGGTCTTCCATAATTTTCCATAATTAAAGAAAATTATAAAGAAATGTATACAATATATATATATATGTGTGTGTGTGTGTGTGTGTGTGTGTGTGTGTGTGTGTGTGTTTATAGAATTAGAGCAACAGTGTCTTTAGTCAATTAGATGCCACCATGAAGGATGTGATGACATTTGAAGCATAGCATTATAATTCATTACATTCTTTAGTAACGAAGGTCAATGTCTTTCATCTTAACCATTTTAACAACAATGCCAGTATTAAGTTTTTGTACAACAAGTAAATTTACTCATTGCTTTTAAAAAATGGAATAGATGAATACCCTGCCCATAAAGTTATTTCTCTTCCAAACAATATCAATTACAGCAAATGGTGACCCATTTAAAAATGGCAAAAAGACTTGTTGAAATGTATCTGGTAGGGTAAAAAAACTCAAAGTAGGATTTAAAATTCGCCAAGATGAGAAACAAAGTGGAGGCCTAGGGCTACCAGATTTAAAGTTATTTTTTTCTTTTCTTTGTCCTTTTCTTGTGCATTATTCTGGTTGAAAGAATGGCTAATTCTGAAAGATGAAAAATTAGGTTTTTGTGGGTTTTTCGGGCTGTGAAAAAGTGATGAAAATTGTTTCTTTTGGAAGGACATGAGCTACATTTCAGATAGCACACCTATTTGTAGTATGGAAAGATTAAACTCCATGCTGAATTTAATAATCACTTTAAGACTCACTATTATTACAATTTGGAATAGATGTAAAATAGATGTAAAACAATACTTTGTCTGAATTTGCCTTTATGGATATCTACTCAGGAAGCTTTTTATAAAGTGGATAAAAATAAGGAAGAACAATCAAGACCTACTACTCAAAGACCAATACAGATTTAAAACACAAGAAGAATTAATTGAATCTGGATTTACAATGCAATGATATCATTACAGACAACTGAAAGAAAGATTTCTAACTGACAGGAAAGCCTGCAGCTTTGAGCTAGGTAAACCAGAATTTGAAATTAAATTTGCACAAATAATGAACAATTAAGGAAATGTATAAAATGTATAAAATACTACGGAAATTGGAATTGGAACCCCCCCCCCCCCCCCAAAAAAAGCCAAGGGCTGTATGATTAAGTGAGCCAAAATATAGGCCATAATATTGAAGTGGAAAAATGGGAGAGAATGTAGATTAAAGGGAATATTATGCTGTGACCTCCATGAAAACATCTACAGAATGATGGTACATGTATACCCCAGAACAACTTATTATTGGGATCCTCCCCCACTGCAATTTAATCAGATGCATTGAATGCATGTGAACAACAAAGATTCAAACCACATTCTACCCTAGAACAAAATATTAAAAAGAACAAAAAATGTTTGTTGGAAATGTGGAATCCATGACAGCATGTTCTACTATATGTGCTGGATGTGTGAGAAGGCAAAGCAATTCAGACAAGGAATATTTAAAATGAAGTTACCAGTGAGTCCTGAATTGTTTCTGTTGGCCATACAAGAAGAAGATATTACGACCTTAAACTCTAGAATGTATGCCACTATATGATATCAGTGGCCAGAGTACTGTATGCACAAATCTGGGAAAAGGAAGAAATACCTACAATTAAATTTGGATAGTTAAAATATTTAATTTGGCTGAAATGGATAAATTAACCATAATAATTAAAGAGAAATGTTTTAATTTTTTTAAAAGATTGGGAACCATGTTAAAATTATATTAATAAGAAAAAAAGGAAAGCTAATGCTTCTGGGTTTTGAGTATTAAAGACTGTGAGAAAAGGTAGCTAGCTAGAAGATAAGATGGTATTGTGTATAAATTAGGAAGAAAAGGCTAATGTTTTTATATCTAGGAGGTTATTCAGAGGATGAAAATAATCCCGGTAGAATGTGGTTTGAATCTTTGTTGTTCACATGCATTTCAAAGCATCTGATTAAATTGCAGTGGGGGAGGATCCCAAAAAAAACACTTAACCTGGGATAACTGAGTTCAGGGTTTTCCCCAAGTTTTCCTAAAAGATTAATACTGTTGACTGTGTGAATAACCAATGCAAATAGACCCGGGATAAACCAGGATAAAACTCTGCATGCTTTGAACATGAATCGAACACCATTGACTCCATCTATATTCAAGTGCTGACACGTGTGAGCAACATAACTGGTAGTGACGTATATAGATACTCTCTTCTCATGATAAAAAAAAATTAATGTGAACAACAAAACAGGAATGCTTCAGTGAGATTATTTGCATTTTGTTGTTATTAACTGCCCTCTAGTCGATCTCGACCCATGGTGACCCTATGGATGAGACATCTCCAAGACCCCCTATCCTCCAATGCTTTACATAATTCCTGCAAACCAATACACGTGACCTCCTTAATGGAGTCCATCCATCTGGTATGTGGCCTTCCTCTCTTTCTACTTCCCTCCACCTTTCCTAGCATTATTGTTTTTTCCAATGAGTCCTCCCTTCTCATGATGTGTCCAAAGTACAACAGTCTCAGTTTGGTCATCTTGGCTTCCAGGGAGGTTTCCGGTTTGATCTGCTCTAGGAACCACTTGTTTGTCCTTTTGACTGTCCACGGGATCCTCAGCACTCTTCCCCAGCACCACATCTCAAATGAATTGATTTTCATCCTATCATCTTTCTTAACTGCCCAGCTCTCATATCCATACATGGTAATAAGGAATACAATGGCTTGTATGATTCTGACTTTTATGCTGAATTGTATGTCTTTACATTTTAGGATCTTTTCTTTCTTTCATAGCCACCCTCCCCATTCTCAGTCTTCTGATTTCCTGACTGCAGTCCCCATTTCTATCAATGTTTGATTCCAGGTATGGGAATTCTTTTACTATTTCTATTTCTTCATTGTCTAGGTTGAACTTGTGAAGGTCCATGGTGGTCATTATTTTTTCTTTATGTTCAGCATTAAGCCTGCCATTGCACTATCTTTTTTGATCTTCCTTAGTAAGTGGTCCAGGTCTGTGAGGTTTTCTGTTAGTACTATGGTGTCATCTGCATATCTTAGATTGCTGATATTCCTTCCTCCTATTTTCACTCCTCCTTCTTCTGTGTCCAAACCTGCTTTTCTTATATGTTCTGCATACAGGCTGAACAGATAGAATGAAAGGATGCATTGTCTGATACCTTTGCCAGTTGCGAACCATTCTGCTTCTGTGTTCTGTTCTGACAGTAGCCTCTTGAGTACAGATTCCTCATCAGGCCTATCAGACGTATTGGCACTGCCATGTCTTTAAGGGCATTCTATAGCCTTTCATGATCTATGCAGCCAAAGGCTTTGCTGTAGTCTATAAAGCACATGCTGGTGGAATTCCCTGGTGTGCTCCATTAGCCATCATATGTTTGATATGTGGTTCCTTGTACCTCTTCCTTTCCTGAACCCCCGCTTGGACCTCTGGGATTTCTCTCTCTATGTATGGTTGGAGTCTATGTTGCAGAATTTTGAACATGATTTTGCTTGCATGGGATATCAGTGCTATGGTTCTATAGTTGCTGCAGTCTCTTGTGTCTCCCTTTTTGTGGATGGGGATGTATATTGATCACTTCCAATCTGTTGACCATTGTTTTGTTTTCCATATCTGTTGACATATGTTGGTCAGCACTAGAGTTGACTCTGCCAGTGTGGACTGCAGCAGTTCAATTGGAATATCATCTGTTCTTGGTGATTTGTTTTTCTCTATTTCTCTTATTGCAGTTTCTACCTCATTTTTAGAATTTAGTTGTGCTAAAAAAAAAAAAAGCCTGAATATTGCCCCAGCCTTCAGCTTGATGAGCAAGAAGTCATAAATGTTATATGTTTAGGTAAGGAAGGTGGTGGGGGTGATAGTCTTATAGTCTGGCTAGCTGATAGAAGTGTAGGTGTGTTTTGGTGTCGTAGAGTGTACAGTTGTTGTGCAGTAATGGTAAAGACAATAAAAATTATTTGAAAAAAATAGAAGACCCTAAAAATATTTGTGGGAAGATTGGTTGTGCATGTACACACACGCTTCTGCCTCTCTTGCAAGGAATTTCAAAGAAATCTCTTAATTCAGGAGAAGGAACTGTGTGCTTACTTCATTAAATGTATAAGGTGACCAAATAGTGTTTTCTCTTGCTGTCTCTCTGTTTTTCATAGCACACCAGGAAGAATGAAAAAGTCAATGGGTTCAATTCCAATTCAAAGCCAGGTTCTGCTGCAACATCCATTTACCAAAAAGCTTACCTTTTGTTGGTTGATGAAAAAAAATCATTTCATATCATTAATCAGAAAAAGCCAGGTATTGTAGATTTATAACACTGTATTTTAAACATTTACACCTTAAGGGTGCTAACAATGCAAGAGGCATAATTCAAAAAAGCCCAGCCATTTTTGCATAATGATATTCAAAGTTTGCAGAGTACATTTTAAAAAAATTAAATTAGCAAGCATTTAAATTACAATCTTGGGGAACCAGCAACACTCACAGAAGTTATTGTACAATTTATTGAAATTAAATGTGATTGAGAAAAAGATGGCAGATGAAGGAAGAACCACAAAAAAATGCTTTAAGTGTTTGCAGAAACTCCTGAGGAACCCTTTTCTTTAATAATAATGTTATTATAAGTGTGGTTTTTAGATAAATACATCTGTTATTTTCATTTAGGATTCTGTTGCACTTGGGCAGGGGATGCTTGAGGCATTCATTTTGTGGGCAAAGGCTGGCTCACAGTGGTATAATTTCTGCTTTATTACCTTTACTGAAAGAGTTCTAGGCATTTCAAAAATAGGTTCAAATATTTGGTCATAAGCACTAACTTTTGCAAGAGCAGTTAACAAATTGTTGTTTTTAGATCCCAAAGAAGAGTGGGATAGTTTTGCAATTTTACTTTACCAACTCCCTCCCTCTCCTCCACCCCATCATTGTCTATTCCAAGA
Organism: Phrynosoma blainvillii; assembly: GCA_026167975.1. Classification (NCBI taxonomy): domain Eukaryota; kingdom Metazoa; phylum Chordata; class Lepidosauria; order Squamata; family Phrynosomatidae; genus Phrynosoma; species Phrynosoma blainvillii. Next base: position 159,801,529 of record JANUYF010000003.1, read on the forward strand.
AAAGCTGTAATCCTAAAAACAGTTTTGTTGTTGTTGTTAACTGCCTTTGTGCCGATCTCGACCCATAGCAACCCTATGGATGAGACATCACCAGACCCCCCTGTCCTCTACTGCTCAGCTCAGCTCCTGCAAACTCATATTCGTGGTCTCTTTAATAAAGTCCATCCATCTAGCATGTCGCCTCCCTCTCTTTCTACCTCCGTCTACCTTTCCTAACATCACTGTCTTTTCCAATGATTCATGCCTTCTCATGATGTGCCCAAAGTATGACAGTCTAAGTTTTGTCATCTTAGCTTCTAGGTATATTTCTGGCTTGATCTGCTCTAGGACCCATTTGTTTGTCCTATTGTCTGTCCATGGGATCCTCAGCACTCTTCTCCAGCACCACATCTCAAATGAGCTGATTTTCCTCCTATCTTCTTTCTTGACTGTTCAGCTCTCACAACCATACAAGGTAATAGGAAATACAATTGCTTGTATGATTCTGACTTTTGTGCTGAGTTGTATGTCTTTGCATTTTAAGATCTTTTCTAGTTCTTTCATAGCCACCCTCCCTATTCTTTATCTTCTTCTGATTTCCTGGCTGCAGTCCCCATACCGATCAATGCTTGATCCCAGATATGAGAACTCTTTAGTTTGAATGTATATAAGTTCTCCATAGTCATTATTTTTGTTTTCTTTATGTTCAACAGTAAGCCTGTCTTTGCACTTTCTTCTTTGATCTTCTTTAGCGGTTGTTCCAGGTCTGTGAGGTTCTCTGCTAGTATTATGGTGTCATGAGCATATCACAGATTGTTGATATTTCTTCCTCCTATTTTCACTCCTCCCTTTTCCATGCCCAAGCCTGCTTTCCTTACAATATGATGTGCATATAAATTGAATAGGTAGGGTGATAGGATGCAGCCTTGTCTGACTCCTTTACCAATTGGGAACCATTCTGTTTCTCTGTGTCCTGTCCTGACAGTAGCCTCTTGTCCTGAGTACAGATTCCTCATTAGGACTATCAGATGTGTTGGTGCTCCCATGTCTTTAAGGGTGTTCCATAGCCTTTCATGATCTATTGTTTTAGATCAATATTTTAGGTATTGTTTTAGGTAATGTTAAAATTAATATGTAATTGCCATTCAATAGGTTTCATGACTGACTATTGTTAACAGAGATGATGAAGAAGTGTTAAGAGATAAAGGAGCACACTGAAAAGAATGAACATCATCATCCAGTGGCATTACTAGGGTTGGTGTCATCTGGTGAAGGTGCCCAGAAAGGGCTGCTAGGGGGTGGGGGCAGTAGCCTGCCCCATCTTCCCCCTCTCTCCCCTTTCTCTATTTTGCTTGCCTGCTCACCTGCCCACCCAGACCCAGAAAGGTTCAGGGCTGGCTAGGCAGCTGGCCAGGCAGGAGGACAAGGCACCCAAACAGAAGGGAGGGCAGGACAATGCTCTGCAATGGCATTCTCCTCCTCCTCCTCCTCCTCCTCTTCCATGCCCCTGTCTTTGCTCTTTTGCCAAGGTGGATGGTGGCAGTGGTGGCAGCAGCAGCAGGGATGGGAGATGGATGATGAATGATTGCCCCACCTTCCTTCCATTCCCAAGGGATGCCCAAGGCTTGTGGTTCTCGCTGCCCCCATCATGCGTGGACGAGCTTCTCCAACCACCTTATTGGTCATGCACTTCAAGGAGAAGGCAGCCCCACAGAAGGAGGGATGGATGGAGTTGGAGGAGCTCATCCAGGCCTGATGGAGGCAGCAGGAATCACAAGCATCCCTTTGGTCTGAAAGGAAGGTCTGAGGGTGATGCTCTGGGGTGTCGTTTTCTAGGGAGGTGCCCTGGGGCCCAGCAAGATGACCTCACAATCCCTTTCGGCTCTGATCCTGCTGAGGCCCCACCGCTCCACTTCCTGCCTTCCAGGCCGTGCCATACCCACTGGGTGACAAGAGGAGTAGGAGTAGGAGAGGACAGCTAGGTAGGTTTCTGGTGGGGGGAGGAGCCCCTTTTCCAGGTGTGATGCCTCCTGGGCGGCCTCCTCCTCTTCTCTGCTGCTGCCACCTCTTCCTTCCTCCTCCTCTTCCTCCCCTCACCCCACTGTCTCCTTCCTTCTCCTCCTCGCCCCACTACCTCTTGCCACCTCCTTCCTCCTCCCCCCCTTCATTACCTCCTCCTCTGCTACCCCCCCCGGCTTGCAATCCGCAGATACTGGAATCCGCGGATGGCAAGTCCGCGGATACAGAGGGCCTACTGTATTCAATAACTATTAGCCAGTCTCCCACATCCCTTTGGGGAGGCATGAAAGGTTACGGAGTACATGGTTGACTCCCAGATCCAAGAATTTCTGGATAAAATCAATTCATTTTAATATTGTTTAGGCCTGGTCATGGGATGGAGATAGCTTTGGTTACCTTGGTGGTTGACCTATACTGAGAAATGGACAGGAAGAATGTGAACCTTTTGTGGCCTTCATGGTCAATGGTATCTTTAACCAGTAACAGACAACGATAGAACTGCTACCAACAGAACTGCTACAGTCCACAGAGACAGAATCAACTTTAGTTCTAACTAAAATCTGCCAACAAATACGGAAAACAAAATAATGGCCCATAGGTTGGAAGCGATCAATATACATTCCCAATCAAAAAAAGGTGACATGAAAGACTGCAGTAATTGCAGGACCAATGCCCTAATTTCCCATGTAAGCAAAGTCATACTCAAATTCTGTTCAAATTTCTGCAGCAAAACCTCCTACTAGATATGGAACAAAAAATCCTAGAGATGCAAGCTGGGTTTAGGAAAGGAAAGGGACTAGAAATCACATTGCAAACATACAATGGATAATGGAGCACACCAGGGAATTCCAGAAGAAATCAGCAATGTGTTTTATTAATTACAGCATGACTGCATAGATCATGAAACATTATGGCTTGTGCTTAATGGGAATGTCACTACATTTGATTGTCCTAATAATCAAAACAAGAATACCTGTAGTCAGAATACAGAATACATGTACTCAGAACAAGAGGCTGCAATTAGAACAGAATACAGCAAAACAGAATGGTTCCCAATGTGCAAAGGGGACAGACAAGGCTGCATCTTACCTATTCAACTTATATGCAGAACATATTGTACACAGAGCAGGTTTAGACATAGAGAAAGGAGGAGTGAAGATAGGTGAAAGAAATATCAACAACTTAAGATATGTAGACAACACCATACTACAAGGATTTATTTATTTATTTATTTTGCTTCCCACCCCCCAATTGTCTGAGGGACAGCAACCCGGCCCCCGGCTCAAAAAGGTTGCCTACCCCTGCTCTAAATAAATTAATAAATAAATGCATGGCTTAGGTCCAGACTATCTGAAAGACCGTATCTTCCCATAAGAATCTATAAGGTCCTGGGACAGGGGTCGGCAACCTACGGCCCGCGGGCCGGTTCTAGCCCGGGGCCCCACGCTTACTGGCCCCCGCTGACCCCTGCCACCGCTGCTGCCTGCCACTGCCACTGCGAGTTTTGCCGGCCGCTAGTGGCAGCCGCCATTTTGTTTTCCAAAATGGCGGGGTGCGCGTGTGGCGGCAACAGGGGCAGCACGCACATGAGCGCTATTCCCCCCCGGCCCGCCGGAAGGGAGCTGTTCTGAGGACCGGCCCCCGCCTGAAAAAGGTTGCCTACCCCTGTCCTAAGATTTATGAGGGAAGGCTTTCTATCAGTCCTGCCACTATCACAGGCTCACTTGGTAAGGACGTGAGAGAGAGCCCTCTTGGTAGCTGCTCCCATCCTTTGAAACTCGCTTCTGTGGTATGCTGGCCCTCTCCCTGCTTTCCTTCCAACAGCAGGCAAAGAAACTCTTATTCAAGTAGGCTTTTAATATATAATCATGTCAGGGAGGCTATTATACAGTGTGTATGCTTTAGCTGCATTTTAAACTTTTGTATGTTTATGTGATTTTATACTGTTTTTAGCTCGTTGATTTCAATTGCAGTCAACCTTCCGTTCTTGCGGGGATCCATTCCGGACCCCCCCCCCCGAGAACGGAAAATCATGTATATTCAAGTCCCATAGGTTTGAATGGAGGTGTGCACCCATGGGCGCACCATGAGCACACATCCCATTTTGTGCCCCTCCATTCACCACCCGCAGATAGGTGAGGGATGCGGATTTCAAGTCTGCGAGAACAGAGGGGCAACTGTGTTTTTTAAAAAATATATTGTAAAGTTTTTAAATGGTTTTATTTGTGAGCCATCTTGGGTCCCTTTCTTGGACAAAGCTGGCATAGAAATAAAATAAAAGAAAGGTGGGTTTCCATCGCTGAGTGGGGAATTGAATCCTACTTTCCAGAGTTGTAGTCTGATGCTCAAAGTACTGCACCACACTGGCTTTCATACCATGTTTAGTATTTATTAATTTATTACAGTGAAGGCATGCAAACACAAATGTTCTTTCTGTAACGTAAGAACACAGATTAGCATGCAAAGCCCAGTCTTTGTTTATTCCTGCTCCTTCATATTTTCAGTCCAGTGGACAGGGTGCTGTTTTCAGTCACTTACCTTACCTCTTGACATTGTTGACAGTTAGCCTTAGCCAGGATACAAAAGCCTTTTAGTAAACGTCTTCCTGGCATAGCCAACCTCCACACTGTATTACTGTTAATCTGTCATCCACAGCAAAAACAGATTTTCGAAAACAAAGATCCATGTGTGCCAACAGGGAAAAATGGTTTCTTACATTTTGATATACAGTATACTTAAGCAAGCCTCCCTACATTCTGGGGCTACAGTTTGTAAACCAAAAGAAAAACAAGAACATTTTGTCACAAAAATAATATCCCAGTCCTCAAAACCCATGAGACTTTTGCTTCAGTTTTCTTTGGGTTTGGAGATTTATTTTGTCTTGAAATTCTACTTATTGGGGTTTGGGTGAAAGTACCACATGGTGGAATGGAAGCATAGGGTATAAAAATGAACCACCACCACCACCACCACCCCAGGCCAAGCAACATGAGACAGGCAGTTCAATGGTTCTTCTGCCTGACCATTAGGGTTTGGGTTGTAGCTTTGTTAAACAAAAGCCACAGAAGTTTGAAATGTGGAGGAGAGGACAGGCAATCAGGATGGGCTTTTAAAGCTTTTTCTTTCTTGTCACTTCTTCACTCCTTTCCTAAACATGGAAAAGATAAGAGTGGTACAGCTGGAAAAAAAGCCACCTGAAGAGCAAATAGGGATCCATTCTGAAACTATGAAGATTATCGCATTATGTTATAAACTGGCTTACCTGAGCCAGCTTAAAATTAGAAGCAGGCAGCATCCTAATAGTATCAGATGCATTTAGCCTCTGAAATTGCTGCCCGATTGCAGCCCGGCTCCATCGCTACTCAGAGGGTGCTCCGTTGGTCATTTTTTCAAGCCAGAAAACTCCCGTCTTCGAAAAGAGATGCAAAGAGCAGCCCTTGGAGCAGCGATGGAGCCGGGCTGCAGCCAGGCAGCAATTTTGGTGGCTAAATGCATCTGATACTATCAGAATGCCACCTGCTTCTAATTTTAAGCCAGCTCAGGTAAGCCGATTTATAATGTAATGCGATAGTCTCCTAAGACAAACTCTACTCCTATTCAGCATTAAAATCACTTATGACATTTTGTATGTGGAGAACAGGAGTTCACTCAGTTGTCCAATGGCAATCATCATGCATTGTTCATGAACTGGAATGGGGCTGGGAAAGAGAGATAGTGGCATAGGCAGAGACAATTAAGACAGCTGCACTCTCCTTTTCTTATGATTTGAACAGCATGATTTTAGCACTTAAGTAGGGCTTCTTTTCTGAAGCTACAAGTCTATTACTGTTAGTGTCATTTTATCTGTATGTTCAACTGACACTTCAGAATCTTATTAGACAAAACATCCAGGGGTAACCATGTTGGCCATTTAGCAAATCCAATAAAAATACACCAAACAGTGATACCATTATTGGCCAACCAAAATGCACAGAAGAAAAAAAAATTGAAGATGTTTGTCATAGGCCTGTAGACCTATTCTCCTGTTTGGTTTGCAACACCTTGCCTGATGAAGAAGCCAGTGAAGCCTCAAAACTTGCAACATGTATATTGTGCATTTTGGTTGGCCAATAAAGGTATCACTGTTTGGTGGATTTCTGATTGGATTTAATAGACAAAGAAGAATCAGACAGTTGCTTCTTATGTTTCTATTCATCTTAGAACTTTATGCTTTTCAGTTCCATGGAAAGTGCGTCATGTCAGAAAAGCAGCTTCCTCAGTAGCTGGTTTAGTGTTGGTGGATAGAGCATCTTAAAAATGCAGGACTAGACATAAAATACACAGTTTCTTAAAGTGCAGTTCTAAAAGAACATTTCTGCAAAGTGAGATTCACTTATAAACTTGTACATTTGTAAATTCACTTATACACTCCTCCCAGAGATCAGCATACACAGATCTACTTGTTATGGTGCTGGCTTTAGATGCCAAAATAAATTTTCTGTTGCCAATAACACTTTTAATAGACTTTTCTTTTTGTCCAGTGAGAGGCACATCACTGTGAAATTACTTCCTTGGCAACTTGACTGTGGAGGAGAAAGCAAGGATTGATTATAGGAACCAACCTATTCACATCTCAAAAACTTTGCCTTGCCTTTACTAGTTCTTCCCAAGAGTGCTGTGTAGTATTTTCCTGATTCAATGAAAATGCCTACAATTGTAATGGTATTTAGAAATGGAAAGAAAAAGGGAAAAGGAGAGAAGAAAGCCTCATTCAGGAATCTTGGCAATCACAATATCTAGATTTGTGCATTGTGTGTGTGTGTGTGTGTGTGTGTGTGTCTTGTGTGCCATCAAATCATTTCTGACTTATGGCGAGCCCATCTTGAGGTTTTCTTGGCAAGATTTGTTCAGAGTAGGTTTGCCATTGCCTTCTCCTGAGGCTGAGAGAGTGTGACTTGCCCAAGGTCACCCAGTGGGTTTCATGGCCAAGCTGGGAATTGAACCTTGGTTTCCAGAGTTGTAGTCCAACACTCAAACCACTTCACAACCTACTAATTTTACTCTTGCGCAGTCTTCCTGTGCTGTTTTTTTTAAACAGTGACCCCTGACCTATCAATGTTTAAATTTATAAAGGAAAAGTACTACTTTGGATATATTATTATTTATTATGTAACACCATCAATGGGTGACGGGTAGTTTAGGAAATATAAGTTGACACTTTCTGTCCCAAAGGAGATCGTAATCTTAAAGGTTGTCAAAAATGAAACAATAAAAAAGGAACTCCCTCCCCAGTAATTACTGTATATACTCATGTATAAGTCTAGAAATTTTAGTCAAAAAATTGACCCCCAAAAAACTGAGTCAACTTATCCATGAGTAAAGTACTGTACTTAAACTCTTATTTTTAAAAGGAACCTGGCGAAAGGCAAGAACATAATCTCTCCTGGAAGTATTGACCCTCTTCTATTCTCTCATCTGTCCAGCCTTTACTATGAGCACAAACTTGCCTGCTAGGATTTTGCAAGGTTTTGTTTTTTTTTTGGCATTGTTTTCCTTTGCTTCATCCTTTAGATCCTTTGTTTGTGCCTCTAAATTTTACCCATCACTTATCCATGGGTCATGTCAAAATCTATAATTTTGCTCCCCAAACCTGCCCTCTACTTATACATGAAGTCGACTTATAGTTGAGTATATACAGTATGTACTGCTAGTACTGCTTCCTTGTTACTTTTCCCTCCACCCATTGATGGGTTCCTGTATTGCCATCCTAGTTTCCCCTGCATCATTGATGCTATGTCCTCTGATCATCGATTCCTCAGCAGAAAACCATGTAGCACCATTACACATCTCATCATCCTCAGGGAAGTGAGAACTTCATTCACAGAACCCTGCTAACCCTGGACCTCCCTGCTGAAGCTCCTACTGCTATTGGAAACATTGCTGGGCAGTAGTGCTATTGCTACAGCCACAGAAGTATATCGTGGATATACTGGGGGTTACCGGGGTAGATATGCCTCCTTTGATAGAAATGCTCTCAACGAGTGGAAAGGTATTTCCTCTGAGCCCCACTCGTCCAGCAGATCTGGGGGCTATGGTTGCTCTATTGGTCAAATCCTTTAAAATTATTCAAAACACATCTGGCCAAACCAATTTTATAATTTTGATTACAATTATTCTTTACTATAGCACACATCTCAGACAGTGCACAATATCTGGAAACACATAGTCTCTTTTGTGACTGAGAAAGAGTTGGTAAGAGTCACCCACTCTAATTCAGATTTAATGGGGCATAGTACACAGTAGGCTTATATTTGATTTTCTTCTCACACTCACACTATGTAATTGTGGGTACATTTATATGTGTGGTCCCATCTGCAAAGGTTGCTTTTAATTGAATCTGTGGTATTACTCTGGGCAGGATTTTCATTGCCACAGTTGCCTTTTCCCAACCATTTCTGTCACTTTTAGAACTTCTGGAGTTCAAATTTGGCTTGTGGTTAGAAGTTCACTTTCTTGCTGCTATCTATCCATTCATACATATCTGCCTTCATTTATTTTATATCAGGCAAAAAGTAAAAATCTGTGAGCTTGGTTTTTTACCTTCTCCCCATGACTGTGGATGTGGGAACATTCCCATGGGAAGAAAAATGAAGGTGACGTGGTTGATATGTGGTGAGCTGCCTGTGATCATGGCTGCATCTTTCTCATTATTTATTTCTTGAATTTATGTCCTGCCTTTCTGCCATAAAATGACATTCAAGATCACTAACAGTAATGAAATTAACAAATACAACTAAAACTTAAAAATAGATTAAAACACAATTTAACCACACACCAATAGGAAAAAAACAAAAGCACTGAACCAATGAGAATACCTTTCAATACAGGCCAAGCTTAGCAGCCTCTCAGCAAAAAGACAGCAGAGTTGGGCCCATTATAGCCTCTTTGGGCAAGGGGTCTTGCATTTGTATCAAATGGGCCTCTGAGATTAATGGGACGAGAGAAGTGGTTCCCTTAAAGATCATGAAACATGGTCTGCATCATAAGGGAGAAATGTGTCCTTGAAAGGTTTCAAGATGTATAGGACTTCACAGATCATAACCAATACTTTGAATTATGCTCGAATGGCATACAAGATGTATAAAAGACATCTTACATGACTGATAATTTTAAAAAGTGAATTGTTCCACGATTTTCTCAATGGTGTGAAGTTCCAGGTCATTGCTACTTGTGACTAGCTTTCTTTAAAAGAGAAATTACCAGAACTTTATGGCATTTCACAATATTTGGTTTATTTACAAATATACATGTAGAACATATGTGATGCAAGTAGCATGAGCAAATCTGCTTGTCACACATCACAGCCGCAGAAAACACCTATCACCCCAGTTCAAATTAACAGTAAGATTACATACTAGTGTTACTGCCCCTTTGTACCCTTTTATATCTTGAATGGGTTTCCCCAAAGTGACATACTTCTTCCTTGAGAAGATTCCAAAGAGATTTCTCTATCAAGAAACCACATTGTAGCTATTACCTCCCTTTAAGGCAGTGTTTCTCCATTATTTTCTGTCATGCCCCCCCTAGGAAAGAAGAAAACATTTCGCGCCCCCCCGCGCGATCACATGGGCGGGTTTGGCCAATCAGGATAGAGCTACTGGGGCTGTGCTGGGACAATCTCCCTCTCTCCAGCCGTAACGGGCCCCCCTTTATGGAGCCTCGCGCCCCCCCTGGGGGGCCTGCCCCACTATTTGAGAACCACTGCTTTAAGGAAACACACCAATCATTCTAAGCCGCAAGCCAATACCGTAATCTCTTTGTCAACAGATATACCAGCATAAGTTATCTAATAGCGCCTGTGTTGGTGCAAAAAATAATAATAAATTATTTGGTTTTTTTGAAAATTACCTTGACCTTGCTAATCACCTTCCACTGCCATACTGCAAACATTTGTGTATGATGTTAATAAAGACTTAGAAACTCATCTGCCCAGCAGTAGAGGGTTAGCTCACTACAACTTGGAAATTATGATGTCGTGGTTTGGAAAGGTTTTTTGGGATAATTCACTAAATGAAACTGTCATATTTAGGGTAGGTAAAGGTAAAGGTATTCCCCATTGACAAGGTTGTCAAGTTGTGTCCGACCATAGGGAGCGGTGCTCATATCCGTTACTAAGCCAAAGAGCCAGCTTTGTCAGAGACTACTCTGTGATCATGTGGCCAGCATGATTTGCACAGAACTCTATTTTATTCATATTTAGGGTAATATATCACAAAATGTGAAGTACTGAGGATGAGCGGCAAGGAAAGACTCATTTTTTCATGCTTGGAATGCTTGCGGGCTTCCTAGAAGCCTACGGTGGGCCACTGTAGGAAATGAACATGAAACCTCGGACTGATCCAGTGATACGTGGTATGAGCTATATAGATATTTGTGTTTTCACACCTTATGGGTCCAGGGTAAACAGGATTGAATACTTTCTAGTTTAGTTATCTACAGACTCCCTCATCTAGGTATACATGATAATTCACCTCAATCACCAAGATTATGGGGAAAGTAGTGTTGAAGCAGCTGACAATAATAATAAATTGTTAAAAAGTCTATTTTATCCATGTGGCTTTCATGTGTTAAGTATCAACATCCATGCATATGTGCTGATACAGATTAGATTGGGAGTGAGCAACTCCAGCCTGTCCCAATGTTGCTGACTGTAGGCTCCTATCAGATCTGGGCTGCATAGCCAGTGTTATGGGATTAGAATAATTGATAACTGAAGTCCCAACAAATTCTAGATTAGATCTTTGACTCCACATCTCTCACTCCTTGCAGGTATTTAACAGAGGTTGGGAGTTTGTTTTTGACATGTCTAAATTCATAAATAATTGTTTGTTTTTAGGTCCTTAAATTCAACTCCAGTTTAATGGCAATCTTAAAGTGATCCTATCACAGTGGTTTCTTGGCAAGATTTATTCCGAAGAGGTTTGCCATTGCCTTCTTCTGTAATGCTCCAAATATTCCCTTATGCATTTATCAATTAATATATTATTTGATACATTTAAAGTGCTAACATGAGTGGACGTGTATATGATGACCCACATAGCAGTGGATATAGGGGATGTGAATTGCATGTAGCCTGCATGTAAGAAAGCTTACAAGAAAGAACACAGCTGCACCCCTTCTCCACATTTCTGATAGGAAACTGACAAAACCAAAATCCCCTTTCATATTTTATGTGTTCCCCAACACCACACACCTATCCTCTTAGGGCCTCGGCAGACGGCTAATAGGGCCGTCTCCGAGACCCGGAAGAGGAGGGGCAGCCACACGCGCAGCGTCCCTTCCTCTTCCTGAGGTCGTCCTCGGAGCTTCCGGCCCTCCGGACGGACGGCGCTCCGGGGATGACCTCCCTCCGCAGTGACCAGACACGCTGCGGAGGATAAGTCAGGGAAAGTGCGCCCTACGCGTTTAGGGCGCACTTTCCCTGTCTTGTGGAAGGAGCGCTGATTTTGCGCTCCTTCCAGGGACGCCGCAGGAGCGCCACGGTCCGGCTGCCGAGGTCCCGCGGCGCTCCGGACCAGGGCGTCCCCGACGCCCTGGTCTGCATCCCCCCTCAGTTTTGGGAATTCAGATCTTGTCGGAGTGTTGTAAAGTTGTTGAAGCATCAGCAGTCACAATTGAACCTTCTCATGCTCCCAAATGTTCAGACGAACTCTTCAGTTTAGAGACCTCAAGTTCCATCAGAGGTAATCAAACTTTTGGGTTTCCCATGGAACTTTCATGGGAACTCTCATGGGTTAAGGATATAAATATTCTCCAAACTAAACCTTTTTGCTATAGTTGCAGCAGCTTGTTTTCCCCCACATGAATGACTGTCTGTGGCAAATCCTCTTACCACCTTTCACCTTAGCACTGACTTTCTAGGATGGCAGTCCTGGGTTGTTGTTTTTCCCACCCTCAAAAGCTTTAAAAAGTTAGTAGCGCAATTTGGTTTGGAAACGTAGGCCAAGTGATGTTTAAAGGAGAATAAAAGTTTATTTTAGAACAGAATGGAATAAATATAACTTGTATCAAAGCTTGTGACTATAGTTTCTCTTGGTTACATATAAACAACGTTTGTTTCCAATTCCCTTTTAATATTTTGGCCACATAAGCTAGCAATATCCCTCAGGATATAACACAACAGCAACTCCCTTCCTTAGAGTTCTGTATGTGTCCTGAGTCCCTCCTATCTGGACTCCAACTAACAAATTTTTCAGTTCCCTCAGAAACTCCCAGAAATGCAGCCCTCTCTCTCTCTGGCTTAACTAGAACCCCCCTCCTCTGTCAACTCTCTCGAATCCCCAACTGCCCCAGCTTGAAATCTATTGGTTGGCCCTCAGCTTCCTCCTGATTGACCAACTGGACATCCTATTCACCACACTGTCATCCTCAGGCTTTTGTCTGAGTCCCTTGTTCCCATCCTCTCCCAAAATCTGCATGCTCAAATCTCACAGCTTGAGGCTTCATTCTTCCTGGCTTTCAGTGGACCATTGTCTTCAAGACAAGTACAGTGGTACCTCTACTTACGAAATTAATCGGTTCCGACAGCCATTTCGTAAGTAGAAAATTTCATAAGTAGAAGCAAATTTAACATTGAAAAGGCCTAATCCGTTCCGCAGCGAGGCTGGGGTTAAAGGGACGCCGTGCGTCCCTTTAGTCCCGGCCTTGCTGCTCTATGGGCTTAGTCGCCGAAGCGGCGACCAGGCCCATAGAGCAGCGAGGCCGGGGTTAAAGGGACGCCGTGCGTCCCTTTAGTCCTGGCCTCGCTGCTCTATGGGCCTGGTCGCTGATGCAGTGAGGCCGGGGTCCCTTTAACCCCAGCCTCGCTGCCCTATGGGCCTGGTCGCCGCTTCAGTGACCAAGCCCATAGAGCAGCGAGGCCGGGACTAAAGGGACGCGCGGCATCCCTTTAACCCCGGCTTCGCTGCTCTATGGGCCTGGTCGCCACTTGGGCGACCAAGCCCATAGAGCAGCGAGGCTGGGACTAAAGGGACGCGTGGCGTCCCTTTAACCCCGGCCTCGCTGCTCTATGGGCCTGGTCGCCGCTTGGGCGACCAAGCCCATAGAGCAGCGAGGCCGGGACTAAAGGGACGCACGGCATCCCTTTAACCCTGGCCTCGCTCTTCTATGGGCCTGGTCGCCGCTTCGGTAACCAAGCCCATAGAGCAGGGAGGCCGGGGTTAAAGGGACGCACGGCATCCCTTTAACCCCGGCGTCGCTCTTCTATGGGCTTGGTCCTCCGAGCAGAGGAGGACTTCTCCGCTTCGGGGACCAAGCCCATAAAGCAGCGAGGCCGGGGCTAAAAGGAGGCCTCCTTCCAGCTGCGGCCTCGGTTGTTCAATGGGCGGTCCCTGGAAGCGGAGAAGCTTCTCCGCTTCCAGGGGCATCCCATTGGAAAACGCAGCGCCTCCGCGGCTTCAGCTTTCGTAAGTTGAACACTTTCGTAAATCGAAGCAAAATTTATCCGGAGGCGCGTTTCGTAAGTCGCATTTTTCGTATGATGAAGCATTCGTAAGTAGAGGTACAACTGTATCTATTGCCTCAACCAACCATGTTTCCACTGTTCCCTTCCTTTCCTGAATTCTGTTAGCTTTGTATGCTGTGATTTGTATGTGTTATCTTAGTATCTATGGTACTATCTATAAATTTTCTTAATGTATAACGTATAGTATAATGTATGTATAGTTCCTCATGACTGGGGTCTCCATAGTGAGTACTAGCATAGCTGGTGTTATCCCCAAACAAAGAACACCCACAAATTGTATTCATTTGGGAAATTAATTTATCTCAACAGTTGGCAGAGAATCTAAGATTCAGAGAAAGAAGGACTGAAGATTAGAGGAAGGAATATCAAGGAATTTCTAAGATTCCTTAGATATAGAATTCTATATTCTGGCCCTCCTTTATATCTAACCTAAGATATAAAGGAGGGCCAGCGTGGTGTAATGGTTTCAGCGTTGGACTACAACTCTGGGAGACCAGGGTTAAAATCCCTGCTTGAGCACAAAAACTCACTGGGTGACCTTGGGCAAGTCACAATCACTCAGCCTCAGAGAATGGCAATAGCAAACTTCCTTTGATGAAAATTCCCCAGAAAACCCTTAGGGTTACTATAAATCAAAAATGACTTGGAGGCATGAAACAAGATATGTAGGTGAGACCATACTACTACCAAAAAAACAACAAAGATCTGGAACAATCTCTAAAGAAAGTGTTAAGGCAGGCTAAAATAATGACCACAAAAGAGCTACATAAATTCATCCTAGATGATGAGGAAATCTAAATAGTTAGATTTCCCATAGGCTGGATCAACCATCGACCATAACAAAGAATGCAGTCAAGAAGTCAGAAAAAGACTAGGAATGGGAAGGGCAGCTATGAAGGAGCTAGAAAAGATCTTAAAGTGCAAAGATAACTGAAAACACAAAACTGAACACTAAAGTTAAGATTGTTGACAACAACAAAAACAAGCTGATAATATAGTGGCTCTTAGGACCAGATCGCAAGACAGTAAATTGGATTTTACCGAACTTTCAATTGATGGATCATGGAATCATAGAATCATAAAGTTGGAAGAGACCACAAAGGTCATCCAGTCCAACCGCCTCCCATGCAGGAAGTCAAAATCAAAGCATCCCCAACAGATGGCCATCCAGCCTCTGTTTAAAGACCTTCAAAGAAGGAGACTCCACCACTCTCCAAGGGAGTGTGTTCCACTGTTGAACCATTCTCACTGTCAGGAAATTCCTCCTAATGTTGAGGTGCAATCTCTTTTCCTGTAGCTTGCATCGATTGTTCCAGGTCCTGGTCTCTGGAGCAACAGAAAACAAGCTAGCGCCCTCCTCAATATGACATTCCTTCAAATATTCAAACAGGGCTATCATATCACCTCTTAACCATCTCTTCTCCAGGCTAAACATACCCAGTTCCCTAAGTCATTCCTCATAGGGCATAGTTCCCAGACTAGTTGCCCTCCTCTGGACACGCTCCAGTTTTTCAACATCCTTTTTAAATTGTGGTGCCGAGAACTGGACACGGTATTCCAGGTGGGGCCTGACCAAAGCAGAATACAGTGGTACTATTTACTTCCCTTGCTCTAGATACTATACTTCTATTAATGCAGCCTAAAATTGCATTGGCCTTTTTAGCTGCGGCATCACACTGTTGATTCATGTTCAACTTATGGTCTACTAAGACTCCTAGATCCCTTTCACACGTATTCTCATTAAGCCAGGTGTCCCCCATCTTATATCTATGCATTTCATTTCATTTCATTTTTTTTTTTTTTGCCCTAAGTGCAGTACCTTACATTTCTCTGTGTTGAAATTCATTTTGTTAGCTTTGGTCCAGCATTCCACTCTATTAAGGTCATTTTGAATTTTCTTCCTGTCTTCTGGGGTATTAGCTATTCTTTTTCTTTGTTGTTCAAGTCCATCTTGTTTATTTCCCATGCTCTGTGCATTAGTGTATCTAAGAGCATGGGTCCTCCCCACTTGCTGCCTGTGTGAGGTTTTTTGCCTCCCACTGTTGGGCCCTTGCATCATTTGCCTTGTTCCTTCTATAACACTTTCATTATTATCTCCAGCCCAGGATGTACTCCTGCCTTCCAAGATACCGTCTCCCTCCCCCACATGACTCAGTTTGAAGCCCTCCTGATCAAATGTTTGAGACTACTGACAAAAATGCTTCTGCCAACTGGTGTGAGATGCAGCCCATCTCTTGCTAGAAGTCCACCCTCATGGAAGCTCAGCCCATGATCCAAGAATCCAAATCATTCTTGGCGGCACCATCGGCGGATCCAGTTATTCACATCTGCTATTTTCCTCTCCCTTCCTGGACCATGCCCTTCAACTGGGAGAAGAGATGAGATAACATCCAGCTCCTTCAGCTTCCTACCCAAAGCCTCATAATCCCTTCTGCTATTCTGAAGACTATGCCTTGCAATATCATTGGTTCCCATATGGACCAAAAGGAAAAGGTAATGGTCAGTAGGCTTGACAAGTCTTGTCAGCCTCACTGTCAACATCAGGGATTTTTGCCTCAAGGAGAAAGCATACCTCCTGGGACATCTTGTCAGGCCCACAAACCACTGATTCTGTACCCCTCAACAGGAACTTTGATTGTGAGTTCCTGCATGGCAAAAGGGCTTGGACTGATGGCCCTTGGGGTCTCTTCCAACTCTATGATTTTATTATTCTATTATTCTAGTTGCTGAAAATAGCATACTGTATATAAATTTTAAAAACCTCTTACATTTGGATTAAGTTTTAGCCTTGCATTGATTATTTCCTTAAAAATTTGGGAAGTATGTTTAACATGCACTTTTCTCTTGCATAGTACTATTCCTTTATTGACAATAAAATTAAAAGAGGTTCTGGTGGCAAAATAATCTAGGAATGTAAATATAAAACATCTTGTTCATTTAGTTCCAGATTGTTCTACTATGTTATCATGTCTTCCCAAGTCATATATGAAAATTTGCACATAATTGTGCGCGTATTTGGTTTCCTTTGGTTCTAATAAAAATGGATTTTAACCTATCGCACAGTCAACAAGTATACAATTACGTACTTATTAGCAAAGTATCTGTTAGTAAGAGTATTTGAATGCTGTCTTTTGATAGCCAAACTCACCAACTGATTTAAATCAAATTTCATTAGAAGATAGTTATTTTCAGCCCATGTTGTCAAATTATATTTCTGTGATCTTTATCTTTGACAGCAAAGAAGTGCACACAGGCCTTTTCTAGCATATGCTGGCTCTAGAGCTTTGTGAGTTCAACCCATATAATGTTTGATTTCTTTTCTCCCTTGCCCCTGAAAACTTCATGAAATTAAGATAGATATGCAGTATGAGTATTATTGTTAACTGGCCTAAGAAAGCAATCAGCTAGACATACTTTGGATTTCACCAAATACGGTGAAACCATATGTACATTGATTTTAAAACTTTCTTCCTTACCCTACTCTCTTTTACTGCATTCTCATGAATATCACACAAAGGCACTAGTTTTGTTATTTGGTTTCTCTATTGTTCATTGTATTTATTGCTTTATGCTAATGCCCCAAAATCAGAAAAGGGCAGGATAAAATCTCTTGAATAATCATGAATGAGAAGCTTGTCCTGGGCCCATACTGCTACAGGATTTGTTATTCTTCTGACGGCTTTGGGACAAGACAGGAATAGGAGAGAAAGTTGGATGGAGGAATGAGGAGCTGAAAGTCTACTATCTTAATGTTGTGGAATGCTTAAATTAGGAACCACCAACTCTGCCAATAGCCAGACAAATTTAATTTAATGGCATTGTTGCTTATCAGCTGAGCCCTCTTCTCTAAGTATTTTAGCCAAATACTGGTGCAGCAAAAAGGCAAGTTAACCTTATCATATTTTTGAATGAAGAAGTGCCAACCAAAGGCAAGAGCTACCAATCCTTTTCTATCCCCAGGATTCAAAATGACATATGGTAACAGTGACACCTGCCGGTTACCAATGAAATAATAGTCTAGTAGTTATTCTAAAACAAGCTATGTGCTCCTTAAGTAAAACCCAAAATCAGTTGAGTTACATTGTTTATTGGAATAAATAAATAATGTTATAAAAGTAGCAATGTCGGGGATGCTTTGATTTTGAGTTCCTGCATGGCAGGGGGTTGGACTGGATGACCCTTGTGGTCTCTTCCAACTTTATGATTCTATGATTCCATGATCCATCAATTTTCAATTGAAAGTTTGGTAAAATCCAATTTACTGTCTTGCGATCTGGTCCTAAGAGCCACTATATTATCAGCTTGTTTTTGTTGTTGTCAACAAATGGCACGTAAATGGCACGAACATTCTATTTTTTCAGAACTCTATTATACATTTAAGATAAGAAAAACAGAATTTTAGGAGAGAAGGGAAGACACAAAAAGTCCAAAAATCTAGTCTGGTGAACTGGCTATTGTATATGCATCTGCAGCTGCAAGATACCTGCTGCTGGCTCAGTGAAAAGAATATATATCAATGTATCAGCATTCAGCTTTCCAGCAGGCACAACTGATGATTCTTCTCCATCCGCAGAGTGTTGACTAGTGGCCTAAGACCTGCTCACTGAATTTTCCAACATCGCAGATTTCTGAGATGGCCTATAGTTGTTGCTTGTTTGTTGTTAACTGCCCTTGAGTCAAGCCCAACTCATGGAGACCTTGTGGATGAGGTCTCTCCAAGACCCCCTGTCCTCCACTGCTCTGCTTAGGTCCTGGACCCTGGTCGAGTCTATCCATCTAGTGTGTGGTCTTTCTCTCTACTGCCTTCTACTTTTCCTAGCATTATTGTCTTTTCTAATGAGTCATGCCTTTTCATAATGTGGCCAAGGTATGACAGCCTCAATTTGATCATCCAGAGAGACTTCAGACTTGATCTGTTCAAGGACCAATTTGTTTTGTCTTTTTTAGCTGTCCACGGTATCCTCAGCACTCTTCTCCAGCATCACATTTCTTCTCATCTACTTTCTTCATTGTCCAACTTAACACCGGTACATGGTGATGGGGAATACAATATCTTGGACAATTCTAACTTTAGTGCTTAGTTGTATATCTTTACTCTTTAGGATCTTGTCTAATTCTTTCATTGCTGCCCTTCCCATTCCTAGTCTTTTTCTGATTTCTTGACTATGGTGTCCATTCTGATCAATGTTTGGATTACCTTGTCTTTGTGGAATTAAAGCCACAAAGTGGCTAATTCACTGGCCCTTCTGACAGAGGTGATGGCCACAAGGATCTCAGTCTTCCATGTGAGGAGGTGTAAGTTACACAAGGCCATGAATTCAAAAGGTCATCTCATCAATTGATAGACAATCAAGCATAGATCCCAAGACAGAGCAATGGGAGTTCAAAAAGTAAAGGTGTTCAAGAAACTTTGAAGAAAGGTGTAACTAAAGGGTGAACAAACCAAGAAGAAAAATCTCAGGTTCAAATGAAAGCCAAGAGAGCTTCCATGTAGACCCGTATCAAAGAGATTGAGAGGCCCAGTGATGCTAAGGAGGATAGGAACTGAAGAAGGAGGTTAATGGAAACCTGGTACCAGTCCACATGAATGTTACATAGAAAAGAGAGGAAGTGCTTCCACTTATCACAGTATGACTTTCTAGCTGACTGTCTACATGTAGAGTGCAGGATGGTTAAAGGATTTGAAAATGCACATGTCAAATCTGATCTTTGGCTTAAGTGATTTGGAGCCAACAGGAGCCTGTGAAAGCAACAATGGGACAGATGCAACAGCATGATGAACTACAGTTGATGAGGTGACTAAGGTGTAACTAGAATGCAGTTCAGGTTGTAATCCCTGAACTTTACCAAGACCAAGGTGATGAGTAGGAAAGGTAAGGAAGGCACAGAGGAGATGACCGTTCCAACTGAAGAAACGTTGTCACCTAGCACATCTGTCCAAGGAGATTCTTGGGCACAGTAGTGAGGGCACCTGCTGGTTGGTCCATGTTGGCAAACTGATCCCAATTTTGGATGGCCCAATGGTTGCTGCTTGAGGTACCAAATTCCACTCATAGGACTGCATCTGCAATGCTGAGGAAGTCACCCTGGAGTGCTGCAATGAGTGTTTAGGCATCTGGGAAATCTACCTACTGTTGGTAGCATGCTGTCTGAGCAGGTTGGTTCTTATTCATCTTGGAGGGTGAAACTGAAAACGGGCTAATGCCTGTTCCTGGCCTTTAGAGTCAAAGTTCTGGTTGCATGGGGGGGCATTAGGGCTACTAGTATAATCTGCATGAACTGGATTACTGTCTTGCACTACGATTTAGAAATGCTCAGATTAATGGGACTGTCAACTCATCTCCTCAGCATCATGGAGTAATAAACTGTACCCTCTGTAACTGGGATGGTTATTTCTGTATGTACTCTGCAATATATTTAAATAGGAGGAATGGCACTCTAAGGTGAAGAGTTGTACAAGGTACTGAAGCGAATTATGTGGCTACACAGAGATAACAGTGCTTTTTTTAAAAAGAATATATGGGATTCGAGGCTTCCAAGTCTATAAATAGAAAACCCATTTTGATTACTACTGTTCTTAAGCTTTTTTGTTTGTAAAATTTCTTGTGATACCTGCCTAGCCACACTACTAGACAATATGATAGATTCATTAATAAATATTCCTTAGAAGCTGTTGGAACAAGCTACTTAGTTTTCTATTTAATACTTCTATACAGGAATACTCAAGTTGACAAAGCAGCTCCTTTTTACCAAGTCTTTTTATTCCCCCCAGTCCATTTTGTTCTCTTTGTCCTCTGTCTAGCTAGAAGTCTTGCACCATTGGCACTGTGAGGAGGGTGAAGGAGGCCTGGAGAAACACAGACTTTCAGTGTCAGGTTGCAGCAGTATATCTGTAATAAACATTGCAATAAAGCTTGAGCTGGAAAGAATGAAATTCTGCTCTAGCTTAACTTAACCTACTGTAGCTGTGTGTGCCTGTCTTAGGGTAAGATAAATGGCACCCGTGTCTGCAATCCCTTACTGGGCAAACGTGAACAGCAAAAGAAAAATGGGGAAAGCAGATAAGCCTGCCTCACCAGCTACTAGGTAAGCTAGACTGTTTCATTTCACACATTCATTGTTAGTTTGGGATAAACTGTTTGCCGAAACACGTTCAACTACTCTACTTTTTTGAGGTCCAGGAATTAAAATTAAAGAAAAAAAAAACCTGGAGCTCTCCTTTCTCCTCTCACTGAGCCTCACCCCATTCACACCATCTTTTCAGCATTTTAAAGAGATACAGACGAATGCCACAGCCCATTTCTGCCTAAATGCAGATGTCTGAGAAGCAGTGGTGTCCCACTTAGGGTGTCACCTGGTGCAGTCCGCTCCCCCTTAGTGATGCCACTGACCCGAACTATTCACTTGCTAGATTAGGATATAGCCTTTCATGTTAATATACATTAAAGTCATTAGTAAGCTTTTGTTTGGAACAACAAGTTACTTGTGTTATTTTTGGAGTCAGTCTCAGTTCCTAGGGAAGCATAGTTAGATAAAGGCACTCTTCTGCTACTCCGCTGATTTAAAGCTAGACCTTAACAGACTTGGCTTTGACATTTTTGATACAGTTAGCCCTCCTTATCCATGGATCCTTTATCCACGGATTCAAGCATCCACGGTTTGAAAATATTCAATACATATATTTTAAAAAGTAAACCTTGATTTTGTCATTTAATACTACTACTACTACTAATAATAATAATAACAATAATAATTTTTTATTTATAGCCCGCCCCTCTGCGTGGCAATTATATAAGGGACACCATTTTATTATCCATTGTATTTAATGGGATTTGAGCATCCACAGATTTTGGTATCCACAGAGGGTCCTGGAACCAAACCCTAGCAGATACCAAGGGCTCACTATATTTAAATATTTTTGTTTCCCTTACAAAGGCTAAAGCCTTAGGAAACTTAAATTACCCTATAGAACTGACTCCCCCCCCCGCCCGCCCGCCCGCTTTTTTAAAGGCCTATCCTGTGTCTAAAAGGGCCCACTGAGCCAAGAATGTGGTGAAAATACCTCTCATGGCCCCTGGAAGGCAGAGGCATTTGGGGCAATTTCTCCCTCTCTTTTTTCCCCTGAGGGTGAAGAATGGAACTGTGGTCCTCCAATGTGTCCTAGGAAATCACTGCAAGCCCTCAACCCCTGCCAATTGCCCACCCCTGATATAAATCTACCAGGCAGCAGTGTAAAAAACCAGTCTGCAAATAAGGAAGCCCCCAGAATACTCATTGCTTGATGATTTACAGGACAATCAAAAATTACAAGCTTAAAATCAAAGTGCACCAACAGTTTTATTTACAGAAATAATGACAGGCAGGCATGTGCCTGGCCTCCAAATGCTTTTTGTAAATAATAGTAGAGAATATACAAGTTTTCACAGAAAAAACAGTAACAGTAAACTAGTGCAAATGAAGACTGCCAATTATCTGTCATCATTAACTATTCCAAGGTTTGAAGTAAGAACTAGAATGGGAAAATGGGATGATTCAGGTTTAGCACATTTTTTCCATCTTGGAAATTAGATCATCACAGATTTTTGTCAGTTCATCATTTTCTTTTGCCTGTCAAAGAAACAGGGGGAAATGTTATACAAGTTGCATAAAGTGTTATACAAAAAGTTGTATACAGATTCTGAGAAGATCACAAATATTCTAGATTATCCACTTACAAATTGGTAAAAAATCTTCTAGCCTATGCACAGTGGACTTCATTTTAAACAGTAAAGGCAGGAGTGGAAAACAAAGGAAAAACCTGTGAGTTTGAAGTTGCAATGGACATTTATGGGTAGAAAGGGTATGCATTTCAAAGACCCAGTGCAAGCTAGGGCTCCCAATGGTAAACAGAAGCTTTTCTTTACCCCCAATGCCCAAGTGATTTTCTACATAAAACTGAATGGCAGCAACATCCGTATATGGAAGAACAAGAGACTTCACTTCCTACCCACAGTAACCCTCTTTCCGGAATACCAGTTTTCCATTATGCCATTCACGTTCCAGTCACAGAACACTTGATTAAGTTATCTCTGAGCTTAATGGAAAGGAGTCAGCAGCAACTTTGCCATGTAATATGGGTTTAGCAATTCCTTATGCAATGCAATCCTGATTTCAGATGTGCCCAGAAACTATAGATTTAACTTGTACACAACAAAGCCTTTGGAAGACAGCTTCAAGACCTCTGCTTAGAAAACTGGAACACTTAAAATATTCGATCCACAAAAGAAACTAAGACTGACCTTCTGCTCAATGCTTCTCTCTAGTGACTGGATTCTCATTTGTTCTTTGCGTAAAGTGGCCTGAAGTGCCACCACTTCTGTTTTAGCCTTACTTCTTACTTGGGCAATCTCTTCATTGGCTCTAAAATAAACAGGCATTCAGTTATGTTAGTTTGTAAAGAGCAATGATAGCCTACTTTAAAGCACTGTAACTTTAATACAAATCCTTACAATATTTTACTCACTGGCACAGCTTTTCTTCTGCATGAGCCTTTAGTGCCTGGTATCTCTGCTCTTCCTTTTTAATTCTTGCAAGGTAATCCTCAACACATTTCTTCAGAGCCTCTTCATTCTAGAAAATGAAAACATAATTTTGGTTTAGCACTCAGCAGCAGAGTCAGAGTTGGTAGAAATATACCAACTATCTTCAAAATAAAAACTTATAACAATACATAGTAAATATTTCATCAGTCAAATATATTTTATGTTCTATCAATCTAAGTAGCCTGATGATTCATGTGGTGGTGATAAGCTGTCTGTTGCTAGCATTTTCTACAGTAAATTTGTTATTAGTGATTAATATACATTTGCCATTTATGAAGGAGTTGGAGTCAAAGGTTTGGTGAACAAATTCCACAGCCCTGTTATGGACGACAGTGGTTTAGTTGTACAGCAGGGAAAAACATGTTTTAAAGTAAAAAGTTGTTATCTTAATGTTTACTATCAAAAGTAAGTAGCACATCTTGTATAATACATCTCAGAAAACAAAGTTCTCTAAGTCCTCTTCTGACTTGCTCCTAAATAACCAAAAAATAAAACAAAACAAAAAAACCGTAAAAAAAGTTAAACTACTTAAGCTCTACTTAGCCTCAGTAAAGAATAACTTAATGCCATGTCACATAGGCAGGAACTAGACAAAGGGATTATGCAGGTTGCTCCCCCTAGTAATGGCTCCCTCAAAGTCTACTTCCTACCTACTGAAGCAATTAAGGGGGTCAACTCATGACAGGATGTTTCTTCCTCCATTGCTGGAAAAAGGGTCAGGTTCTGTAATGTTTCAGGGAATATGTAAACTAGGACATAAAAATACAAACAAGCAATCATTCTTCTTTCTGACTAGCAAGCAAGTGGGAGGACTGATGCTTCATGTGCCTTTTTAAAGACTGGGCTGGACAACTGGG
Organism: Phrynosoma blainvillii; assembly: GCA_026167975.1. Classification (NCBI taxonomy): domain Eukaryota; kingdom Metazoa; phylum Chordata; class Lepidosauria; order Squamata; family Phrynosomatidae; genus Phrynosoma; species Phrynosoma blainvillii. Next base: position 159,825,468 of record JANUYF010000003.1, read on the forward strand.
GAGGATCACCAGGTCAGTTTTCTGCCTGATGTTACTGGGGGGATATAAGGGTCACCAAAACAAAACAAAACAAGAGAATAGACATGGTTGGAAGTTCACTTCTGGATTATATTTTTTTTAAAAAATATCCATGTTAACCAGTGCAGCTTGTAACATGTTTAAAAGGCTCATTGTCACTCCTTTACCTTTTTGGTAAAAAGAAAAGAGAGGGTAATCTGGGGGGTGTAGTGGGAATGAGGACCACAAAAATGGCCAATATTGTCACTTTCAAATAAGAATATACAATGCAACCATAGGACAATAGCACCGATCTCCTACGCAAGCAAAATTCTGCAACATAGACTCCAACTATACATGGGAAGAGAGATCCCAGAGGTCCAGATGGGGTTCAGGAAAGGAAGAGGCACTGGAGATCACATTGCAAACATACGATGGTTAATGGAGAGCAGCAGGGAATTCCAAAAGAAAATCAGCATGTGCTGTATAAAATATAGCAAAGCTTTTGACTGCATAGACCAGGGGTAGGCAATCTTTTTGAGCCGGGGGCCGGGTTGCCATCCCTCAGACAATTGGGGGGCTGAAGCACCAAAAATAAAAAAAAAATTAAAATAAAAAAAATTAAAAAATATGCATGTACACTCTCTCAGCCCCAAAAAGCCATGGCAAAACCCCTGTGGAGATTTTGCCAAGAAAACCCCAAGAACAAGTAATAACAACAATAATCAATATCATTATGGTGGGAGGGGGGAAGCGGCGGTGGCGGCAGGACCGGCCTGGGGTCGGTCCAAAGGCCTCAGGGGACCGCATCCGGCCCCCGGGCCTTAGGTTGCCTACCCCTGGCATAGACCATGAAAGCCTATGGAACTCCCTTAAAGACATGGGAGTGCCAACACATTTGATAGTCCTGATGAGGACCAGTGGGGTGCCACAGGGCTCTGTCCTGGGCCCAGTGCTATTCAATATATTTATTAATGACTTGAATGATAGTATTGGGGGCATAGTTACCAAATTTGCAGATGACACCAAATTAGGAGAAATAGCTAATACCCCAGAAGTCAGGATCAAAATCCAAAATGACTTGAACAGACTAGAAAGTGAGCCAAAGCTAACAAAATGAAATTCAACATGGAGAAATGTAAGGTACTGCACTTAGGGCGGAAAAACGAAAAGCACAGATATACGATGAGGGACACCTGGCTGAATGAGACTACATGTGAAAGGGATCTAGGTGTCCAGGTAGACCACAAGTTGAACATGATCTCCTATGCGATGCAGCAGCTAAAAAGACCAATGCAGTTTTAGGCTGCATCAATAGAAGTATAGTGTCTAGATCAAGAGAAGTAATAGTGCCACTCTATTCTGCTTTGGTCAGGCCTCACCTGGAATACTGTGTCCAGTTCTGGGCACCACAATTCAAAAAGGATGTGGAGAAACTGGAGCGTGTCCAAAGGAGGGCAACTAAATTGGTGAACGGTTTGGAAACCAAGCCCTATGAGGAATGACTTAGGGAGCTAGGGATGTTTAGCCTGGAGAAGAGAAGGTTGAGAGGTGATATGATAGCCGTGTTTAAATATTTGAAAAGATGTCATACTGAGGAGGGAACAAGTTGCTTTCTGCTGCTCCAGAGACTAGGACAATGGATGCAAGCTCCAGGAAAAAAGAGATTCCACCTCAATATTAGGAGGAACTTCCTGACAGTGAGAGCTGTTTGTCAGTGGAGCACACTCCCTCGGAGTGCGGTGGAGTCTCCTTCTTTGGAGGTCTTTAAACAGAGGCTGGATGGCCATCTGTCAGGGATGCTTTGATTGGGAGTTCCTGCATGGCATGGGGTTGGACTGGATGGCCCTTGTGGTCTCTTCCAACTCTATAATTCTATGAGGAATCTGTACTACTACTAAGGAAGATCAAAGAAGAAAGTGCAATGGCAGGCTTAATGTTGAACATAAAGAAAACAAAAATAATGACCACCAAGGACCTTCACAAGTTCAACCTAGACAATGAAGAAACAGAAATAGTAAAAGAATTCTCATACCTGGGATCAAACATTGATAGAAATGGGGACTGCAGTCAGGAAATCAGAAGAAGATACAACCAGCACAAAAGTTAGAATCATAGAAGCCATCGTATTCCCTATTGCCATGTATGGATATGAAAGGTGGACAGTTAAGAAAGATAGGAAGAGAATCAATGCATTTGAGATAATGTGGTGCTGGAGAAGAATACTGAGGATCCCCATGGATAGCCAAAAGGACAAACAAATGGTCCTAGAGCAGATCAAGCCAAAAACCTCCCTGGAAGCCAAGATGACCAAACTGAGACTTTCGTACTTCAGACACAACATGAGAAGAGAAAAAACAATAATGCTGGGAAAGGTGGAGGGAAGCAGGAAGTTAAGAAGGCCACATGCCAGATAGATGGACACTATTAAGGAGGTCAAGAATATGTGGTTACAGGAATTAGGCAGAGCAGTGGAGGACAGAGGGTCTTGGAGATGTCTCATCCATAGGGTCACCATGAGTTAAGATTGACTCAAGGGCAGTTAACAACAAATACAATGCAATCCCTCTTCTTAGAATTATAGAAATGGAAGATACCTCAAGGGCCATCCAGTCTAACCCCCGTTGCCATGCAGGAACTCACAATCAAAATACCCTTGACAGCTGGCCATCCAGCCTGTTTAAACCCTTCAAAAAAGGAAACTCCACCATAACCTGTCAGTGTATTCCACTGTCGAACAGCTCTTACTGTCAGAAGATTGGGCCTTCATAACTGTGGGGGATCCGTTCCAGACCCTGCCCCCACAGATAAGAAAAACTGCAGGACCTCAAGTCCCATTGCAGCAACATGCATGCACTGCCATAGAGGACAATGGGGTTTGCTATCCGTGGATGCTCAAAGCCACAGATGGCAAGCCCATGGATGGTGAGGACCCACAGTAGTTTGAATCCATTGCTCTGTGTCCTAGGCTGCATCTGCACTGCAGAAATAATGCAGTTTCACACTATTTTAACTGCCATGGCTCAATACCATGGGATTCTGGGATTTATAGTTTTGTTAAATATTTAGCTTTCTGTCAGAGTGCTCTGGTGCCACAACATGCCCCTGGACATGAAGAACTATAGGCCTGTGTCATTGCTGCCATTTTTGAGCAAGGTGATTGAGAGAGCAGTTGCTCTTCAGCTCCAGACAGTCTTGGATGAAACCGATTATCTAGACCCATTTCAAACCGGCTTCAGGACAGGCTTTGGGGTTGAGACTGCCATGGTTGCCTTGACCGACGATCTGCGTCTGAGCATCGACAGGGGTAGCGTGACCCTGTTGGTGCTCTTAGACCTCTCAGCGGCTTTTGATACAATAGACCACGGCATCCTCTTGGACCGCCTGAGGGGGTTAGGTATCGGGGGCACTGCTTTGCAGTGGTTCCGGTCCTTCCTCTCGGGTCGGTCCCAGAGGGTGCTGCTCGGGGACAGTAGCTCCAGTAAGAGGGAACTCACTTGTGGGGTCCCTCAGGGGGCTATTCTGTCCCCGATGTTATTTAACATCTATATGAGCCCGCTGGGTGAGATAATACGGAGTTATGGTGCTGGGTGTTATCAGTACGCTGATAACACCCAAATCTATTTCTCCATGTCTCGTTCGTCGGCCTCGAATTCCAATGGCATCTTCTCTCAATGAATGTCTTCGGGCGGTAATGGGCTGGATGAGGAAATACAGATTGAAACTGAATCCAGACAAGACGGAGGTGCTTACGGTAGCGGCCCCGAAACCAGGAATTGGGTTGCAACCTCCAGTCCTGGATGGGGTCACACTCTCCTCCAGTGACTGTGTTCGCAGCTTGGGGGTGCTTCTTGACTCGTCGCTCCTGATGACAAATCAGGTTAATGCGACGGTCAGGAGCGCCTGTTATCAGCTTTGGCTGATACACCAGCTGCGCCCGTTTCTGGAAGTAAGGGATCTCGAAACTGTGGTGCACGCGTTGGTAACCTCACGCCTCGACTTCTGCAACGCACTCTACATGGGGCTACCCTCGTCCCTGGTTCAGAAATTACAGCTGGTACAGAACATGGCAGCCAGACTTGTTTCAGGAACATCTCGGAGGGATCATATTACTTCGGTTTTGAAGTCCCTCCACTGGCTGCCTATCAGCTTCTGGGCCAGGTACAAGGTGTTGGTCATCACCTTTAAGGCCCTAAATGGCTTGGGTCCAAGCTATCTCAGGGACCGCCTGCTCCTGTACAATCCTCCCCACGCTCTTCGGTCCTCCGGGAGGAATTTGCTACAGCCTCAGAAATCGAGGCTTGTGGCTACCTCCCAGGGGGCATTCTCTGTTATTGCGCCTAAGCTCTGGAACGGCCTGCCGGACGAGATCCGTCTCTTAACATCTTTAGACAGCTTCAAAAAGGCTGTCAAGACGGATCTCTTCCAGCAGGCCTTTCCAGACTAGTCATATTAGATCGATCCTCCCAGCCTTAGATTAACAGCCGTCCATGAGACGATCCTCACGTGGCCCCATCAAGAGATGGGAGGATCGTCGAGCCAGGCTTTTGGAGTCACTGGGCTGGATGGTTAAATATTTTAAATTGAATTGTTGTTTTATATTGTTCTAATTTAATCTTGTTTTAATGGGGGGAGGGGGTTTGTTCATATTGTATGTTTTATTGTGAACTGTATGTTTTAACTGTAAGCCGCCCGGATTGGATTACCAATGGGCGGGATACAAATAAACTTTATTATTATTATTATTATTTAACAAACTACAAATCCCAGAACTGCATAGCACTGAGCATTGACAGTTGAAGTGGTATCAAGCTGCATTATTGCTGCAGTGCTGATGCAGCCCTAGTCTCTGCAGCAGGAGAAAACAAGTTTGCTTCATCTTCAATATGATATCCCTTCAAATATTTAAACATGCCTACCATGTCACCCTCATGTCACTCTTCCCCAATATCAACATACCCAGTTCCCTAAACTCCTCATAGGGCATGGTTTCCAGACCTTTCACCATTTTGATCACTCTCCTCTGGACTTGCTACAGCTTGTTTATACCCCTCTTGAATTGTGGTGGCAGAACTGGACACAATATTCCAGGTGAGGCCTGACCTAAACCAAATACAGTGGCACTACTTCTTCCCTCAGTATAGACACTACATTCCTATTGATGAAGCCTAGGATCATACTGAGTTTTTTCAACTGCTGCATCACACTGGTGACTGATGCTTAGCTTGTGGTCTACTACTACTTCTTGGAAAGAAAATCAGACTGCATACCACCATCTCAGCTGCCCTCACAACGTGCTAGCCTCTTGGCTGCTTAGACACCATGCACTTCTGACCAGTTCAAGAATCACTGCTCTCACTGTACCAAGGCTACATTTCCCTCTATCACTATGTGATTCTGACCAATATGGGGCGGGTGATCTGCAAGAGCTCCAATCTGCTGATGGCTAGCCTACCCATACAGTGTGCCCACTGTATTATGAAATTTGCTTCAGACAGATGGCTTCAGGAGAAAAGATAGTATGATGCAGAAAGGGGCACAGCTAGTGATGCTTAATGAGCCAGAGACTTCCAGTTGGCTAAGTATGGAACAATTAGAAATACTTACCCTCTGAAATCCTTCTATTGCCTCTTTCTGTTTTTCAAATCGTTTGAAGAGTTCCGAGAAAGATTTTTCCATGGAACTCAAATCAGATATAGCTTGTTGTTTTTCATCAAGTACTTTCTGTAATTCTTTTTTTGCAAGTTCCTTTTGACTCTGGGACTCCTCTACAGAAACAAATTTGTTTTAAGTGACTTACTTTGTGTTCATTCCTATAAAACACTAAATTACTGCACTACACTCTTATAGTGCTGTTATTCTACTTTGACTGTTCTGGCTGCCTCCTATAGTTTTCTGGGATTTGCAGTTTAGGAAGAGGCATTTAGAATTCTCAGAGAGCTCTTAGGACTCATTGAACTACAGACTCCAGAATGTAACAGGAAGCAGCCAGAGCAGTCAAGAGTGGATTTGCAGCACTATAATGTTATCCCTAACAAGACAAATACTTGGCAATATATTCAAAGGCTTTAGTCAAAACAATAATCCCATGGAAGAAAGTTCCAACAAAGTCAAGAAAGGCTATTCCTCAGCATCACCTTTTCAAGTGTCCTACAGAGTGGTTCATATTAGTAAACATTGTAGTAAACATCATGGTGCAGTCTCTGCTTCCATTCAAGTTACCTTAAGCCCTGGTGGTGCAGTGGTTAAATGCCTATACTGCAGCCACTCATGCACAAACCACAAGGTTCTGAGTTCAATCCCAGCCAGGGGCTCAGCCTTGACCCAGGCTTGCATCCTTCCGAGATTGCTAAAATGAGGACCCAGCTTGATGGGAGCAATTGGCTTACACATTGTAAACCACTTAGGGAGTACTAAGTGCACTGATAAGTGGCATAGAAATGTACTTGCTATTGCTACTTGCTATTATCTGAAAGACTATATTTTTCAGCAGCCAGGCCCTACTAACTCCCAAAATCATACATGACAACCAATCACCTGTCTTTAACCACACAAATCCAAGACAAATCCATCTTTGTCTCGGATGTGGTGGTGAACATGTTAAACTCAACATGTTGAGTCTCATCAGACTCAAGAAGCATGGCCTATGGTCTTGCAGCTCACCATTCATAGAGGGTCACAGACACCTATTCCCTGCCTTAGACAGTAAACAAGGCCAAAATATCTTAATTCAAGCATCTGGGTCTGCAGAAGAACCGAAGAAGGGTTTGTAGGCAGTTAAAACCAAATTCATACACATCAAATTTAAAGGTTAACTTGGTCAATCTGTAGCAAATTTTTGTTTTCTCTGGCACTGTCTTCTACCTGCACTTTTAAAATATTTAGCTAGAATGCAGTTGCTAAACACACATGGTTGGAAGCAATCACAATTCTATGGTTAAATATAGGCTTCACATGCAGAAAGAACAATCCTCACCTCTAGTAAAAGAATGTCAGATATCAAATCTAGGAGAGTTGTCTATACAACTTAGAAAATTGGTGCTACCTAGCAACATCAGTACAGGGCGAGGTACACCACTAATCTGAATCTGTATAAAGTAGAATTTTATGTTCACATTTAAGCTGAATATAAATGCCATCATGTGCATTAGTAATACATAACACATCTTTCCTGCAACACAAACAGCAAAGTCTTGGAAAAAAAGTTATGTATCTGCACTTACCCATCACTTGTGTAATGGTGCCTTCAAACTCTGCAACAATTTTCCTAAATGAAAGATAAATATCTCATTTTCAAACACATGGCCAGAAAATCAATAAGATTTCACAACAGCGAAAAGATACCAGCGAAAAGATACCAAAACATGGACAATATCTATCTGAAGTAAGAACACTCAGCATATGTTTACTCCATCTACAGTGTATGTTTCTGGGAAAGGGGCTTACATGAACTTCTTGGCCTTACCAATGTGGAGGGAATATACACACTGTTTTGAATAAGCTGTAGGCAAGGGGAAAAATGCTTTCCCAAAAAGAAAATATACATTTAAAACCACTGATGACATATCAGACAGTGAGGTGACATAGAATGCTTGCCTCATGTATTTCTTGTCTTGTTGGCTAGTCCACATTTTATGCCTATTTTTTTGTTTTCCACGATTCTGCTGTTCTGCGCCACAAAGTGAACCCATCTTTCACTGCTGCAAGCAGGTTTTTATGACTCTATAGGGGACACACTAGTGGACCCCAAGGCAACTTTATTGTATTATGGAGCCATCTGCACTTACTTCCCTGGTGCTGGACAACTCTTCTCTAACACCTTACCTGCGTTCTCTTATTCTAGGTTTTTAAAAGATTGTTGGACAGAAGAGAAAAAAGGAAAAAATACTAAGGAGTTTGTGTGAAGGAGAGGAGTCTGGGAAGCAAAATTTGCGCCCCTTCCAAAAAAAACACACCAGACCAGTGTGGGATAAAAACTAGGAGGGGCTGATGGCAACAGTAACTTGAACTCTCTAGTACCTGATAGTGACTAACCCTTGACAAGCTGTCCTATGAAAGCAAGGAGGAAATCTCTCTTCCCCCCCCCCCCCCATGTTCTCTTGGAACACAATTCATCCTTATTCTCAACTAGTTAATTATAGTAATATGTTTCATTAAACTTTTTCTTTGCCTTCTATTTGGGCTAAGCCTGCTTATTGGGAGATACATGGCCCACTTCAGAAGGGCACTGCCAGAATAATCTCTTTCATCAAAACATGATTCTCCTGCCCTGCAGATTCAAACAACATGGGATTGCAGGACAATGTTTGGGCAAACCCCATACTATAATTGCTATAAGATAGAATAGTTTGCCATTCTAATAAGAGAACAATGGGAAACAGTGCCAACCAGTTCTCATCCCAAACAGTTCAGAATAATAAATAACCTAGCCAAGAGTATCAAAACTACTAAGACATCTAAGCAAATCAGTAGAGTTACACTCCAATGGTTTCCCCCAGTATAGATAATCCAAAAGGGACATGGTGGCTCAGTGGTTAAGACACAGACTCTGATGATTGCAGGATTGGCAGTTCAAGGCCCAAGTGCTGCGTAACGGAGTGAGCTCCTGTCACTAGTCCCAGCTTCTGCCAACCTAGCCATTCAAAAAAGCATGTAAAATTGCAAGTATATAAATAGGTACCACTTCAGTGGGAAGGTAACAGCATTCTGTGCATTCATGATGGCCACAAGATCACAGAGTTGTCTTTGATGAGCACCATCCCCTACAGTCGGAAATGACTTGACAACCTTGTCAAAGGGGAAACTTTAACCTTTATAGATTATCCATCAGAACAGTAGAATCATAGAATCACAGAATCATAGAGTTGGAAGAGACCACAAGGGCCATCCAGTCCAACCCCCTGCCATGCAGGAACTCCCAATCAAAACATCCCTGATAGATGGCCATCCAGCCTCTGCTTAAAGACCTCCAAGGAAGGAGACTCCACTACTCTCCGAGGGAGTGTGTTGCACTCTCGAACCGCCCTTACTGTCAGGAAGTTCCTCCTAATGTTGAGGTAGAATCTCTTTTCTTGCAGCTTGCATCCATTGTTTCGGGTCCTAGTCTCTGGAGCAGCAGAAAACAAGCTTATTCCCTCCTCGATATGACATCCCTTCAAATATTTAAACATGGCTATCATATCACCTCTCAGCCTTCTCTTCTCCAGGCTAAACATCCCCAGCTCCCTAAGTCGTTCCTCATAGGGCTTGGTTTCCAGACCCTTCATCATTTTAGTTGCCCTCCTTTGGACACGCTCCAGTTTCTCCACATCCTTTTTGAATTGTGGTGCCCAGAACTGGACACAGTATTCCAGGTGAGGCCGGACCAAAGCAGAATAGAGTGGCACTTCTCTTGATCTAGACACTATACTTCTACCAATGCAGCCTAAAATTGCATTGGCCTTTTTAGCTGCTGCATCGCACTGTTGACTCATGTTCAACTTGTGGTCCACCTGGATTCCTAGATCCCTTTCACACGTAGTCTCATTCAGCCAGGTGTCCCCCATCGTATATCTGTACTTTTCGTTTTTCCGCCCTAAGTGCAGTACCTTACATTTCTCCGTGTTGAATTTCATTTTGTTAGCTTTGGCCCAACTTTCTAGTCTGTTCCAGTCATTTTGAATTTTGATCCTGTCTTCTGGGGTATTAGCTACTCCTCCTAATTTGGTGTCGTCTGCAAATTTGATAACTATGCCCCCAATACCGTCATCCAAGTCATTAATAAAGATATTGAATAGCACTGGGCCCAGGACAGAGCCCTGTGGCACCCCACTGGTCACTTCTTTCCAAGTTGAAAAGGAGCCATTGTTGAGCACCCTTTGCGTTCGACCAGTCAACCAATTACAAGAATGTCATGGGGAACCTTGTCAAAGGCCTTACTGAAATCAAGATATACTATATCCACAGCATTCCCTTCATCTACCAAGCTGGTAATTTTATCAAAAAAAGAGATCAGATTGGTCTGGCATGACCTGTTTCTCTGAAATCCGTGTTGACTTTTTGTGATTATGAAATTATCTTCCAGATGTTCACAGACTCTCTGTTTAATGATCTGCTCCAGAATCTTTCTGGGTATTGATGTCAGACTAACTGGATGATAATTGTTGGGATCCTCCTTTTTCCCTTTTTGAAGATGGGGACAACATTTGCCCTCCTCCAGTCTGCTGGGACCTCTCCTGTTTTCCAGGAATTCTCAAAGATTATTGCCAATGGTTCTGATATTACATTTGCCAGTTCTTTTAATACCCTTGGATGTAATTCATCTGGTCCTGGAGACTTATATTCATTTAGATTAACCAGATGTTTCTGTACTATCTCTTTACTTATTCTGTGCTGAAATTCTCCTATTCTGTCCTCTGCTCCATTATCCTCAAGTTGAGCACCCTTTGCCTTTTCTGAGAAGACTGAAGCAAAGAAGGTGTTGAGTAATTCTGCCTTTTCTCTGTCCCCTGTTAACTTTTTGCCATCTTCTCACTGTGTGGCATGAAAGACAAGCAGCATCAGCTGCAAAACTGGGTTAGAAGCCTGAATGAAAGAAGTCTATATAACTGGTGCAGAAAGCACTCACAGAACAAGTCTAGTGTTAAACTAGTTGTACCTACCCCATTTCTTTACTTTCAGTATAAATTTTGTCATGCTTCATTTTCCATTCCAAAGCTTCCTTTTGCTTTTCGTTCACCTGAAACCATAACATTCCCAAATACTTAGTAAGAATTTATATATCTTCAGACTTAGTATAGAACTAAAGAAGCACAACCAGAAGAAATCCTTGACCTCAACCTTCCTTGAAGATAACTGTAGCATTTCATTTGACACACACAGGAAGTCATTCTATGTCTGGCCCTCTTTCAATTATGCTTGCTTGGCTCTCCTCTTTTTAAGACTAAAATTCTGTATGCCTGTTAAAGACTAGTCTTCATTATTGCTATTTGGACTAGTAAGAGATTAATACTGTGTAACCCTCAAGACTGCAAGTAGAATGTAGACTGCTTTGCTATCAGGCAGAAAGCTACTGTAACACTAGAGTACAACTCGCTAAGGTATACAGGACTCAACTTTTTCAGGCTATATAATTGTCAAAGGATTGTTTTTATCACATCATTGCCTAAACGCTCCATTAAAGTTTCTTATTAACAAAAACTTTGCTAAAGGCATAGCGTTTAGAGCAGTGATACTTAACGGGTCAAGGGAATAGCACCTGACCAGTCAAGGATCTTAAGTGGTAAGACTCCAAAGGCTAGGTTCCAGTAACATCTCCAAAGCTGAATAGCTCTTTTTGAGAAGTACCGGTAATTTTTTTTTTTTAAATCACCCATCAATATGGTGAGCTGAGTGAACTGAAATGAATTCAAAGTAGTATCAAATCAAGTGTTCTTTCCTAAATTCTTACCTCAGATGTAAGCTTTTTAACAACTGTATCCATCTCATGCTTAACCTTTTCTACAGCTGCGTCCATGTCTTTCTGACTGTATTTCAACACTTCTATAATGGCCTCAGTAGACAGAGCACAAGGGAATAAAGACGTATTCATCCTGACTGGGATGTCTTGCAGAGTTTTGGCCTGTGGCAAGAAATTTAAAAGATAGTATACATTACATTTACATATATAATTTATATATATAAAAATACACACACACACATATAGTGATTTCAGACTAAAGCTATGACGTCCAAACTCAGCAATGGTTTGTGTATTTGGTTTAAGGTGCTTCCAATCTCTGTGTGGCATGAAAGACAAGTAGAGAAGCAGAGAAGCACCCAAGGCTCAATACAACTGAATTACCCATTTCGGTAATTATAGTTTTCTATTATTTCTCAACCACACAATGTGTCTATTCTAATTTTAAAAGCTAGAAAAAACTGACATCAGCAGAAGATTACTAGAGATATTTAAGTAATACTTACTGGATCTGGGAAAGTTCCAAGAAGATCAAGCCCCAATGGCTTTTCTTCCTGTTCCAGTTTTTTTACTTCATCAGATGCCATGACCATAGATGGTTTGCTTAAAAAAACAGAAAAACCATGACTATAGATGCTCCCCTTAGAAATTAGAAACCATACTGAAACAATTCTGAATAGCGTAAGAACACAGCAAAATTGTACCTACATGTTTTGAAACAGTGCAGTGACTGCAGGTTTTGCTTCATTAGCAGCAGGATCTGATCTCTTAGGGCTTTCACTCAGCAGTGGGTCAAACTTCAGGTAAAGAGATTGCTTTCTTAGAACAGATTCCTTGAACTATGTGAAAGAAAGTTGGAAACATATCAAAGTTCCCAAACTATCTGGCTAAGAGCTATACTTACAAAATACAGATGAACCTCAAGTAAAACATCCTCGTTTGAATAGTGAGATGATTAATTAGAAAAGGAGTCCTGTGTCACAATGGTAATGACAATGTAGCAAGGGCTGGACAAGGACCCTGGAGCATAGAATCATAGAGTTGGAAGAGACCACAAGGGACATCCAGTCCAACCCCCCTGCCATGCAGGAACTCAAAATCAAAGCATCCCCGACAGATGGCCATCCAGCCTCTGTTTAAAGACCTCCAAAGGAGACTCCACCACACTCCGAGGCAGTGTGTTCCACTGTCAAACAGCTCTCACTGTCAGGAAATTCCTCCTAATGTTCAGGGGGAATCTCTTTTCCTGCAGCTTGCACCCATTGTTCCGGGTCCTGTTCTCTGGGGCAGCAGAAAATAAGCTAGCACCCTCCTCAATATGACATCCCTTCAAATATTTAAACAGGACTATCATATCCCCTCTTAACCGTCTCTTCTCTAGGCTAAACATACCCAGTTCCCTAAGTCGTTCCTCATAGGGCATGGTTTCCAGACCCCTTCACCATTTTAGTTGCCCTCCTTTGGACACATCCTTTTTGAATTGTGGTGCCCAGAACTGGAGAGTGTTATTAACTATTCCTCCTAATTAGCTATCAGCTGTTATTAGCTATTAGCTATTCCTGGTATTAGCTATTCTTCCTAATTTGGTGTCATCTGCAAATCTGAGAAGCATGCCCCCTATTCCTTCATCCAAATCGTTGATAAGATGTTGAAGAGCACTGGGCCCATGACAAAACACCGTGGCATCCCACTGGTCACTTCTCTCCAGGATGAAGAGGAGCCATTGCTCAGCACCCTTTGGGTTCGGTCAGTCAACCACTTACTTATCCACCTAACAGTTGTATTGTCTAGCCCACATTTTACTATCTTGTTTGCAAGAATATTGTGGGTGACCTTGTCAAAAGCCTTACTGAAATCAAGATATGTTATGTTTACCACATTCCCTTCATCTAGCAAGCTGGTAATTTTATTTAAAAAAGAGATCAGATTAGTCTGGCATGACTTGGTTTTGAGAAACCCATGTTAACTTTTAGTGATTATGGCATTCCCTTCTAAATATTCACAGACTTTCTGTTTAATGAACTGTTCTAGAATCTTTCCCAGTACTGATGTCAGACTAACTGGGCAATAATTACTGGAATCCTCTTTTTCCCCCCTTTAGAAAATAAGGACAATGTTTGCCCTCCTCCAGTCTGCTGGCACTTCTCCTGTTCTCCAGGAGTTCGCAAAGATTATTGCCAATGGCTCTGAGATTACATTTGCCAGTTCTTTTAATACTCTTGGATGTAGTTCATCTGGTCCTGGAGATTTAAATTCATTTAGGCATAGTCAAACACTCATTCTAGAGTTTAGGAGAGCTGATTTCAACAAACTTACGAAAACACTGGCAATGATCCCGTGGTCAGGAATACTAAAAGAGAAGGGAGTTCAGGATGGATGGGAGTTTCTCAAAAGGGAGATACTGAAAGCACAATCTCAAACTGTTCCAATGAGAAGGAAAAATGGGAGGAGTCTCAAGAAACCAGACTGGATGACAAAAGAACTTTCAATTGAACTAAGTTTTAAATGGGAGATGTATAAGAAATGGAAAAGGGCCGAAATCAGTAAAGAGGAATTCAAACAAATAGCTAGCACATGTAGGAGTAAAGTCAGGAACAAAAACGACTTGTTCTCCTGAGGTAAATGAAAGCCATATCTTCTCAAGTCATTGAACAGCCCAGGGCAGAAGGAGAGGATGATCACTTCTTGGGCTCTGTGGAAGGCAGACTTCACTTTAGGGAGGAAGATGGAGTCCATCTGAAGCACCAGAAAGTCAGGTCTGATGATGTGGAGTTCTTTTCGTGCTGACCTCAGTATGCTGAGGTGATGGCGATCAGGAAGATCACCTTTCATGACTGATGGTTCAGGAAGGACTTACATAGGGTTCGAAAGGTAAAACTGTTAGTGCCTTCAGAACTGTGTGCAGGTCATAGGAGGGAAAACAATGTATTGAAGGTGGGGCAAAGAGCAACAGTCCCCTGAGGAACCTTCGAGCATGTGGGTGAGACACAATCCTGATCCCTTGCATGTGCAGCAACTGTGAGGTGATGGCTGAAATTTGCCTCTTGAACATGTTAGGGCTGAGAGCCCAGTCAATGCCCTTCTGGAGAATTCCAATATGGAGGAAACTGACAATTTTAGGAAGTCAGTGTGTTTCTGCCTGCACCACCTGTGGAAAACTCTAAAATGTGTATTCAGATTCGATTGACTGCCCCCTTCCTGGAAGCCAGGATGATGCTCACCACCTTGTCAAAATACCCACAATTCTTCAGTACACTCTGCTCAATTTTCAAGTGTAGGGCTGTACCACTCTGAGTTGGGGTGACAGACTTGCCTCTACATGAGTAGATCTGGATAGACTGGAAGAGCCATGAAATCTAGACATGATCTTAGAGAACCTAGCCCTCCTTGGCCACACTGGAGTGACTAGGGATCATCAGGGAGGCTTTTCCCTATAGCATCTTCCTCATGGCACTGAAGAGTAGGACCACTGGAGGGAAGATGTACACTTGGGCCTGGAGAGGGAGAGAGAACATCCATATCTTTTACTTCCTCTGTTTGTTATCTTGATATGAACTTGTTTACCTTGAAGTTGGTTAGGGAGGCAGAGGTCTATGTTTGGTTAGCTGAACTTCCTATTTAACAAATGAAGTACTTCCAACTGGAAGAGTCTGTTCCAGGAGTCTGTATCAGTCCAGCTGAGTGTATACCTAGGAGTTCTGAGTGCCTTGGAGATGCTCTGCTTATATTGACATGAGCTTCTGCCCAGCTTCTAGGCCTCCCTCATGATAGACTGGGACTTCCTTCCTCCTTAGCAATTTAAATAGGTTTTCATGGTCACATTGTCTGTTCTGATTAGGACTACCTTGCCCTGAATTACCTTGGTAAAAGCTAGCAGGGCCAGTCTGACCATCTTGAGCTCGTTGATGCTGTGCTTGCTTTCTTCTGGGCTCCATCTGCTCTGAGTTAGGTGCAACCCAGTGGGCTACCCCACCTCTCAGGCTAGCATCTCTGGGTCTCCCATATGAGTCTCCTTCTGCTGAAGCAGTGGACACCCTGCTATTTGAGGGAATGAAAGAATGGCCAGGGAACCCTAATTCTGCAGTGCTTCCTGATTGCAATGGCTGCCTGGTGTGGCAGCAGGTGTCTGGCATGAAAGCGGGCCCAAGGAAGACATTCTATGGTTGAAGTCATATGTGCCAATAGGCACAAGTACATGAGGGAGTAATGCCTGACAGAGGAGATGGCGTACCTGATGGACTGAATTCTCTCTTGAGGGAGGGAGACCATATCTGACTGAATATTGATTATTCAGTTTATCAGATTTATTCAGATTATCCAAGATGCTAGATCTCTTGTGATAGGAAGAGCAGCTCTTCCCAATATTTACTTGAAAACCATGTAGGATCAGTTAGTGCAGCACCACCTGGACATCTTTTAGGCTCTGTTGAAATGAAGAAGAACTAAGCAGGCTGTTGAGGTATGGATAGAAGTGGAAGTGGAACTTTCTCCAGTATGCCACCAGTCACCATGATTTGGTGAACACCCTGGGAGCTGAGGATAGGCCAAATGAGAGTGCCTTGTATTGGTAAATATGCAAAATGAAGGAACCTGTGGTGGGAGTGATAAACCATGATGTGAAGATACACCTCAGTCAAATCCAGAGATGACAGAAAATCCCCTGGGCTGGAGGGCTTGAAGGATGTCCTTGAGTGTTTTCATTAAAAGCAGCGCTTCTTCATGAACTAATTCACTCCTCTTAGGTTCAGTATGACACTTCATGTGCCATTTTTCTTGGGCACAATAAAGATCAAATAGCAGCCTCTGCACCTTTGTGAGGATGGAGCACTCTATTGCTCTGATTTACATCAGATGATCAGTGTTGTTTAGTAGGAGGCTTTTTTGCAGGTTCTTGGTCTTTAGGAGAGGAGTGGAGAAGTAGTGAGGTCTGCAGGAGAACTCAATTTGGTAGTCCTGCCTGAAAGTGTTTTAACACCCATTGGCCTGAAGTGGAAGTCTCCCAAACGTGTACAAAGTCTCAAAAACCCATACTGGTGGAAAGAACCCTCAAGTCTAAGGGTTCTTTCACTGCCCCTTGTTATTGTTGAGGGGCCATGGTTAACTAAAGCTTTTTGAGGACTGTTGCTTGGGTTGGAATGTTTGTTCCCCCCACTGAGACTTGTATACCCCATTCAAACAAGGGGTTTGAATGGGGTGTGTAGTGATGTCTAGCCACGCAAAAGGACAAGCACTGTTGTCTGATGTCTCTCCTTTCTTCCTTCTTCCTTGAGCCTTCTTTTTGTCCTTAATCTCAACCAGAACAGGGAGTCCTCAAATAGTTTGGTTCCCAGAGAAAGTGCAAAGGTCTGATTCTGCTTGGAATGTGAATCCATGTTCCATAGCTGTCACCAATGCTACCTGAGCCCTGATGCAAAACTGAATTTCATCCAGACTGGTATCAGCCATGAAAGCTGCCACCTTCATCAGCTTATTTATTCCCTGCTTCCCTGAGTTCAGCCTGATTGGTGGGAATCTCCCTCAATATTATCTTAGCCCAGAAGCTCTAGACATGATGGAAATGGAAGCTGCCACCCTCAGATCTAGGGAAGAGGCTTTGGGTACCTTTTCAATGGCTGCCTCAGCCTTCCTTTCCTCTCTAATTTTTAGTGCATCCTCACCATACTTAAAATAAATGGACAAGGATAACAAGGCTGACATGGGTGCATTGACCAATGGAACTTGTAATTTAGACACTGTGTTTTTGGGAAAGTTATAGAATTGTTTAAACACATCCCAGATTGGGCCTGTAGGAGGCAAGTTTATTCTATTCCTTTCTAGCTACATGCATAAAATCAGCTGGGAGCAGAAAGTCCAGGGAAGGGGCTGCTTTTGGAAAACACTCCCCACTCTCTGGGGAAGATCTGGATCCTGGGACTGGGGGGCTTCTAAAGTGAGGCTGAGACCCAGTGTTGTGACTACCTTTCTCGACAGCACAGAAAAATAATCTGGCTGGATTATGCAAGGAGGAAGGGAATACTAGAGCTTCCTCCTCTTTATTAAAATATAGTTGTCCTTCCTCTCCTTCTGAAAAAGCAGAAGAGGAATACCCATCCCTATAATCCTCCCTTGAGGAATATATGACACAGGCCATGCTGCCAGAAGTGGAGACGTGGAGGACTCTCTTGGGCTTTTTGGCTGGGGACCCATGCTACGTCTAATCAGTGGCTTTGGATACTGAGAGCTTCAGCTCCACTGTATAATTTAGAGGGTATTTCAGCCAAGTTGTTTCCAAGGTTATCAAGATGGTGACACTCCCACATGTCTAACACGCAAGTAAGTGAAAGGGAGCTGATGTATTCTAGGTGGCCAACATGGCATGCCCCTTTGTTCTCAAATGCTCAAACATTCACGGGCCCCGTGCACCACAGGACATGGAGAAGGAGAGACTATTTGCTCACTTATGCATTTTATGCCCTCCCAGTGGTATGACCAGTTGCAGTAATGGTGATGGCTTCCTGGGTAACCAGTGCCAGGAGCCAAGTCGTGAGCTCAGAAATTAGGGAGGTTTCTGGGGCCCCTTGTACTTTTTGGGCTGGCTGATGTTATTATGAAGAGGCAGCAGAACAGAGGGATTGTCCCTTACCTACATTACTTCAGTAGCCATGTGGTCCTTGGAAAAGATTTCCTGCTCACCCATAGTAGATGTAGGAAACATTCAAAGGGGGAAGACAATCTCTGGCTAGGCCAGGGATCTTCCCCTCTGTCCACTAGTTGGCTAACATACTGGTCAGAAAGTTTCTTGAGCTCATGGGGAGAGAAGAGAAAAGCAGTAGATAGGTGATATGGAAGAGAGGAAAAGCAGAAGAGAAGGGCTTTTTTTAAGAAAAAGAGAAAGTAGGATTGGAATGGAGACTGAAAGGGCAATGAGAAATGACAATGTTCTGGAGTGATGGAAGAAGACTGATGAAGAAGTGTGTCCTCTCAGAGCGATGAAGCTGGAATAAGACTAATCATTATGGGGATTTCTAACTCACTACCCCTCCCATGGAGACAATGAAAAAGTCTACCTTCTCCTACCTATTGGTGTGAGTGGGAGGAGGATTTTCTTCCCTTCTTTGCTGGGAAATCAAGCTTTAAAGATGCAGCACTGTACTAAATCCTTTTAGCTTTACATAAATTGAGAAAAATGTATTTTGGGATGGAAAATATTCCAACACTTTTACTTTCTGTAGAAAATTTTCCACTTCTAGAAGTGCACTGTCCCATAAAATAAATACCACTTATATTTCACAAAGGGCAAACTCTCTTTGAACAAATCATGCAAGGAAAACCCCATGGTAGGTTCACCTTATTGTCACTATAATTTGGAAATGACTTGAAAGCACACAACAACATATTTCTGCTGGTCAACTGAATGTTATAAATCTCCAATCAAATTTATAACTAACTTTTCAGCGACTATCCTTAGAAAGCACAAATTTGAGGCACAACAAAATTGGAAATAATTTTTCATTTAAACATCAAACATATTTAAACACATCATGGAGTCCGATTTTCCCCTGCTATCAGGTACATAGAAAAGCTTTACAAATACTTATGCAACTCACTAAATTAATTTTCAAAAAATTAAGCCACATTTTCTTTCTGTCTGAAAATTTTTTTTAGAACCCCCCTCATCAGGCAATATAGGGTTGTTGTTTTCATATATAAGCTGTTTGTAAAAAACTAATCAGTCATTTGTGCAGGTAGCCTCACACATGCATTTTGAAAGATTTAACACTAAAGGCTAGTCAAAATGTTTTTTTAATGTACAGGGTGATTAAAAAATAGTGCAAAACTGAAAACCATTGATAAAACTACAAGTAAAAGGCAGCCAAAAGGTGGGAATACATGAAGATCAGCTGCTTCAGAATATATTAAAAAACATCCCATCCCCAAAAACAAGGTAGTCATAAAGGTATAGCACTGAACTCAACAAAAATATCTAAGTTCTATATAGACTGCTGCTTTTAGGAGCATGTGGTATATTATGAAACAATAATAATAAATTTTATTTTTACCCCGCCCCTCTGTTCAGCAACCGGGGCGGTGTACAACAAGTTAAAACAGTTAACAAGTTAAAACAATCCTTCATCCCAATCCCTAATTCGCCCACCCCCTTAAAACTAAAATAGGGAAAGGACAGGTGAATACCATAAAATACTACATCTGATTCACAAATTGGTTACTTACTGAGGATGTTCCAAACTGTTCCAGATAATCTACTTCTATGTCCATTCCTAGAACTAGAAGAAGAAAATACTAAATATGGGAACAAATGATTTCTATAGCAAAATAGTGCTATAGTGTCTATCAAAAGTAATAGGTTTGTCATTTCTAGACATTAATATGTACAGAAATGTCTTCCTGCAATGTTTTTAACCTATGTATATTGAGTGAGGTAACAGACAGCCTTCAGTTCTTCCCATCTTTTTTTTTTTTTTAACTTTAACTGGCAAGGAAATACTGTCAAAACTTCAGATAATAAGCAGTTTTGAAACACTGTTCTTATGATGTTGACTAGTGGATAAGGATGTACACTTACTGGATCCATTGAAACATCACTGATAGCTAAAAGAACTTCTATGCAGCATGTAATAAATAGAGGTCTGCATTACCTTGGTTAACATCTATCAGAGTTCACACTGCAGCAATAAATGTGGCCAGGTCTAAACATGGGCAGAGGTACAGATGCAACTCTGCTCAGTAAGCAACAATCTAAAAGAGATCTGTATACAGGCATTCTTCATCCTCAATATGTGTAAAGTTCCATCAGTTTTGCCATTGTGAGACAGAGCAGTGTCAGTAACATGGAACAAAGCAATGAAGAGGATGTGGTCTTGTGAGAGGCCAGAGGCCTGAACTGAGGTCTGAATTTGGCTCATTGACAAGTTTCTTCACCCTAATGTAGATCCATAAGGTAGATGAGGCTTCAGGGAAAGTGCTTTATAAAGTCCTGCCTATAAACATAACAGCAGTCTCATGAAGACCACAGCTTATTTTCATATTAATAGAAAAAAAATCTTGCACAAAAATCTACAAACCAGTCTTCATTTTTATTAGTGAAGCACTGGGCAGACACTTCTAATATATCAGTCTTAGGGATTTCAATGACAGTTTCCTTCTACTCTGTTATTATGGCACCATACTTTCTGTTTGAGGGATATCAAAACAAAACATAAGCTCATAGGTATGGCTTATAACAGTATGAAAATGCACACATTTAAATAGCTTAACACAGTCATCCCTCTATATTGGCACTGGTTTGCCTCCCACAACATGAAACATCACAGGATCTCAAGATCACATACATCTATGGATGGTGATATGATCGTGTCAGCACAGTTGTGCGCATATGCCACCACTGACTTACACTGGGCAAGGCTAGCCATGGGCACTGAAAACTGTGGATAGCTATCCTGCCAATACACAGGGGCAATTGTAGATGTTTAGATCAAAATATACTTACCATCCATGGGTGATCTGAACTCTTCATTTTCTATATCCATATGGCTGCTTTTATTTATTACTGTTTCTGTCTGACACAGAGGTTTGAGCGCTAGGTCATCTACAGCCTCATGTAAGGAAGAATTACCTTGACACGAAACCTCAGCAGATGCAGCACTTTCATTCACCTAAGAAGCAAAAACAGTTTGGGGAAAGTAAGGAGATAAATATCAATTACACACATGGCTTAACTCAGGGGTTGGCAACCTACGGCCTGCGGGCCGCAAAATGGCAGCCGCGACTCGTTTGCACATGCGCAGTACTCCTGTGCATGTGCGAACGAGCTGCGGCCGTCATTTTGAAAAACAAAATGGCAGCCGTGGTACGTAAACGTTGCCGACCCCTGGCTTAACTTGTTCCTCCTTCATTCTTGTGAGCAGTTTTGTATTAATGTAACAGCCTCCATTATACCTTAAAAAGACTGAAAACCTGTGATCTTTGGCAGCAGTATTATCTCTTTAATCTTGTCAATTTTTCTTTAATCAGCTTCATTAATTTGTCCATCTCAAATCTGTTCAAATTTTAACAATCCACTTTTCTTCTGTAGGAACACATTGTTTTCCAGCTCTGGCATGCAATTATCTTGGTGCTATATTCATGTAATGCACCACTCTATAATTTATACATTTAAATTTATCCTTTGATAGAACCAGCAAAAACAAACTCTGGCCTTAATTCAATTCTAAATTTATAATTTGCTTCATTTTTTGTATTTGTCTCCAGCAGTTTTTTTCTTTACTACAAGACTACCACATGTAGTAAAAAGTACCTTCATATGAACTACATTTATACATCTCAGACAACCTCCCTGGCATCAAATACCAACTAATAAAAATTTCCCTCATATTATAAAATGATAAACTTTTCAGATCAATTGTCTGTATTTTCTCCCACCTCAATGTTACATCCCATCCAGGGGTAGGACATCTTCCTCCTGGGGTCTTCAGCTGCCTCTCCAAATAAAGTTGAAGGCCCATGATGCTGGGGAAGAGGAGGAACAGGGGCAAGACTATTTTGGAGGCCATGAGGAGAGACGGGAGGGCGAGGGAAGAGGAGGAACAGGCATGCGCCTGTTCCTTCACTTCCGCCCACCCTCCTGTGTCTTCAACTGCTAGACCTGTTCCTCCTCTTCGCCGCCCTCCTGGGCTTTTTACTGTCTCTGGAGAGTCAGATGAAGTGATGGGAGGGCAGAAGAAGAGGAGGAGCAGGTGCATGCCTGTTCCTCCTCTTCCCCTGGCCCTCAGGTCTCTTCACATGCCCTCCAAAATGGCTGTGTGCCAGAGATGACACTCATGCCATAGATTCGGCAACACAGTTGTAGAATGTTGGTATTCCAAGAAGCGAGACACCAGTGGATCACTTCTTTTTCTCTGCTTTATATTGCAAATGTGTTCTCCATACATAAGAAGCCTAGTTGCTTTCCCTGCACATACCCTTGGGCATTTGCACTGCACAACATAAACCATAAACTGCTGTTCGAAGTGGTGAAATGGTACAATGCATGCCCCCCCTTTTTTGTTTATGTGGCCTATGAATTTTGTTATTTGGTGGTATCCTGTGGGCTTGGCTATACCCAGCAGAGCATTACATGTTTGTTTATTGTCCTTCAATGTGCTTATCAGGATCTCCTTAATACTGTTAGTTCTTTTAAATGAAATTTGAGACTTGTCTTGACTAAATGTCAATGTTTCTTTACTAATGTAATTAAAAGTGAGGCTACAGCTAAGACGATTAAACTATAGTCTATTTTGTTGTTTTGCTTTGGAGATTTAGAATACATTGTTTGGGATGCTTTACAAAGTGGCATATTAACCCCCAGAGTTGTTTCTGTAACTCCTGGGCTTCTGGGGTCAAAACAATTTTTCTCCCCCAAATGCCATCTATGGGGCATTTCTGTCATGCTTTTGTCCCTAACCCAGGCCAATTTAAGTCTGGAGTGGGAATGGATTTAAGCTTCCTGATACAGGAAGTGATTTCTACTCAATTCCTGTTATAAAAAAAGGCTTGCCTTTTGGACCTAGAATGTGACCTGATGCAACTGTATCCTGTTTCTCACTTTTGCCTTGTCTACTGTGCATGCATAAAAGGAAGTATTTTGTTCAATGTCGGGGGGATGGACTACCTTTGTATTTCTGCACTACATGATGTAATAAAGAGTGAATGCTTAACCAAACTTAATAGCTTTATTTTCACTTTCCTTGGAACTGACCCAGTGATAAAAGTTCATAAAGTGTTTCACTCCTTTTCCAAGTAGCAAAAACATAAGATGTATAATAAATAAACTTTCAGAAGTGGTCTCATATCCATGGATAATTTAGCCACCTCTAGGGTCAGAGGACACCCTATGGCAACTCCCTGTGTTTGCTGTTCAAAGCTCTTTATCAAACAGTTAAAGCTATTTCAGCAAAGCAAACAAAGGAGGATGTTTCACTTGTCTCTTGCCCTAAGTATGATATATCATACTCAAGGAATCTTCCTGAGGAATACCTGTATAAAGGGATCTCATGCCCCTGGTCACTAATTAAAGAAATCTGAAGCATCCCATAAATATAATGGGATTAGGGGCATAAAAAGTTTTAAAATGTAAACCATGAATTGACTAGTTGTTGAAGCACTGAACTACAGCATGATACCGTGGAATGCCAGCTGGAGGTGGAAGAACGTTAACCATTTGCAGATTTTTAATAAAATATAAAATACAGGTATTCTGGAATTGGATTTCCACAAAAAATTGAGTTCACCTTCTGATATATAAACCACACTCAGGCCTTTATCCAGGGTGAATTCAATGATTTTAGTAATACTTGTTGTAGAATTATCTTCATATACAAATCCATTTCGAGAACTGATGAAGACTGATACTGTTTTGTGTGGCAAAAGCTCAGTTTTTCATGAACTAGAGGATAAATGGCATTATTTTAAGTTCTAATAGAACACTTCAACACAACCTGGATTATTCATTTATCTTGTTTAGACCATAATTTCAGAATTTATTTCAGATGTACACAGTATAATACTCTGCAAAATCCTTACAATGACAGCTTTCTATAAAGAAAAAGCAGTATTTTATCCTTAAGATGGCAGAATGTCTTGAAAGTATCTGAGAAATATCATCTCTGGACATTTTGAAGGCAAAGACTAGATGACCCATTCTGCCCTGCCAACACTACTAGAATGTGTGATAAAAAAGAACAAATATATCCACAAAGCTTGTCAAATATACATAAATGATAAAAGTATCTTTGAGCCCAAATGCACATTTTCATAGTTTATCCCCTCCCCTCGAAAAGCACACTGAACCCTAAATATAGGAATAAGAATGTACAAAAAAACCATACAATACCAATTCACTTGAAGGTTCAGTCTGAGTTCCTACTTTAGGTACAATCTGCTCTTCATTTACAATCTGCTCATCAAACTCTTTCCTATAGGAATAAGAAGGCTATTGTTATATCCGCTCCTTCTAAGAACATTTGGTTTAAAGTACTTTCTAAATTGTTTTGCAGATCCAGTTTCCTTTTGTCCTTACACCCAGATATTTAGACTGCAGAATTCTGAACAAGATCTTGCATTTTTAAATTCTCTGTTTATATTAAGTACTATACAAATATTTGCTACTATATTTAAAAACCTTCTTTCCTATAAAGCAGTTAATAGGAAGTCAATATTTTAAATACATCCCAAAAGAGACTATTGAGCAACTTCAAATGATTTATTTATTTGTAGAGTCGTACCAAACACCATTTTCTTCTGCCTAATCTAGTCCATTCTTATCATTCCCACAATTTAGATTCAGCACAGGAACTTTAAGAGGCTATCTTTCATGAATTTGCACTACAAATCTGAAGCCCAAGCCTGCTCTAGTTGCACTTGCAGAATACTTACTGTTTGTCAGGTGTTGTTTCTATAGCTTTGGATTCATCAGAGCAATTATGTTGGTCTGTTTGGAGAAAATTTACTTTTACCAGTACACTGTCCTCTTGGGTATCAGTCTTCTCAATGCTGGGCACAGGACAGTTAGGAGAATTCTGTAGTTTGGAACCACCTCCAAATGGGTTGAAATCAGGATCAAAATTATCATAATCAAAGTTACAAGATCCCTTGGGTGCAACATTCTCTTCTGTTCCGGTGCTGGTTTGCCCTTTGTCCTTTTCTTCTATTTCACAATCACTGGGATTCCCAAAGATACAGGGTTCTGGCATAAGTTGTGAGGGACGATTTTGTACTTGTTCTATTGACGATGGATCAGTTTTGCAAACACTGTTAGAAACTTGTTTTATAGCTAGATTGGAACTTAGAATTTGCTTTGAAGAATCAACATCTAGTGATGAGACCAAATGGAAAGAGCATGCTGCCTCACAGCTTGTTTCCTGTGAGAGATTATTTTCAGTAGCAGTTTGCAGGCAAACTGCATCAAGCAAAAGTGAATTTCTATCCCTTGCTTCTTTTCTTTGGCAAACTTGCAAAGGAGAGATTGTTTGACTTTTAGGGGAATTCAGGAGGCCACCAGTGCTCTTGAATGGATCAGCATCATTTATTGCAGACAAGTCAGGAATGTGTGATCTTTTGCCTTTTTCTGGTATGACATCATTTGGAGGATCAAAGCTGACTTTCCCTTCTGTCTCTATCTCTTCTTTTGCTGAACCAGTGTCTGCTATCACTATTGGTTGATTCCTGTGGAAAGGCAGAGACGTCAATAATTACGGTAGTTAATTCAATCTTCCAAAGAATAATTGAAATAAAAAAGGACACATCTGTCTCCCAAACTAATTAGTTTCCCAGAGTGGGGCCACTGTTTATTAACCAATCCAGGTTCACTGTTGACTTCAGACACTATGTTGCTAAATCCTCAATAGGATCCTTTAAGAGCATGCTATGTTCTCTCATTATATCTAGACTTTAGCCCTAGACACAGTAGAACTTGTGTGGCTGTGCCTGTCGCCTTCCAATTCATGGCGACCCCATGAATTTCACAGGGTTTTCTTAGGCAAAGACTATTGGGAGGTGGTTTGGCAGTTCCTTCCTCCAAAATATAGCCTACCAACTATATCTGATACTGGTTGGTGGTCTCCCATCCAAGTACTGGACGGGCTTCCGAGGTTAGATGTCATGGTGAGCAGCTGCCTCTGGGCACATTCTGCAACAGGGGTCACCATCAAGTTGTGATCACCAGCTCAGGGCACAATCCAGGTGACAAAAAGACTCCCCAAATAACAGCTCGACCATGAGATCCATTAACCTTGCTTCTATGTGAAGACTATATGAACTGCAACAGTCAACCATGGATAGGAGTGAGGACTAATATCCTACTTAGCTGCAAGGATTTTACATATATGGACAAAAAACTTGCAAAAATCTCACTTTCTTAATGCTTCTGGTCTAACTTTGGACTTCACAGAGGCGTATTAGTCCTGCTGTTATACGTACCCCTCAATGAGTGTTCTGATTCTATTAAACAAGGGAGAGTTTACATAAGACAGTGGCTAGATAGGGTTGAAGGGGAAACAATTTTTAATTTAAAGGAATGAAATAAAAAGTTTTCTTACCATAAGACATAAGACCTTAACAAGCAGTAAACCTATTTTTCTGAAAGATATAGATCATTCTTCGATACTATAGATCACGGCATCCTCTTGGACCGCCTGAGGGGGTTAGGTATCGGGGGCACTGCTTTGCAGTGGTTCCGGTCCTTCCTCTCGGGTCGGTCCCAGAGGGTGCTGCTTGGGGACTGTAGCTCCAGTAAGAGGAGCCTCACTTGTGGGGTTCCTCAGGGGGCTATTTTGTCCCCGATGTTATTTAACATCTATATGAAGCCGCTGGGTGAGATAATACGGAGTTATGGTGCTGGGTGTTATCAGTACGCTGATGACACCCAAATCTATTTCTCCGTGTCTCGTTCGTCGGCCTCGAATTCCAATGGCATCTCTTCTCTCAATGAATGTCTTCAGGCGGTAATGGGCTGGATGAGGAAAAACAGATTGAAACTGAATCCAGACAAGACGGAGGTGCTCACGGTAGCGGCCCCGAAACCAAGAATTGGGTTGCAACCTCCAGTCCTGGATGGGGTCACACTCTCCTCCAGTGACTGTGTTCGCAGTCTGGGGGTACTCCTTGACTCGTCGCTCCTGATGACAAATCAGGTAAATGCGACGGTCAGGAGTGCCTGTTATCAGCTTCGGCTGATACGCCAGCTGCGCCCTTTTCTGGAAGTAAGGGATCTCGAAACTGTTGTGCACGCACTGGTAACCTCACGCCTGGACTTCTGTAATGCGCTCTACTTGGGGCTACCCTTGTGCTTGGTTCGGAAGCTTCAGTTGGTACAAAATATGGCAGCCAGGCTTGTTTCTGGTACATCTAGGAGGGACCACATTACTCCGGTTCTGAGGTCCCTCCACTGGCTGCCTATCAGCTTCCGGGCCCAGTACAAGGTGTTGGTTATTACCTTTAAAGCCCTAAATGGCTTGGGTCCAAGCTATATCAGGGACCGCCTCCTCCCGTACAATCCTCCCCGCGCTCTCCGGTCCTCTGGGAGGAACTTACTGCAGCCTTTAAAATCTAGGCTTGCAGCGACCTCCCAGAGGGCGTTCTCTGCTGTCGCCCCCAAACTCTGGAACGACCTGCCGGATGAGATCCGTCAGTTGACATCATTAGACAGCTTTAAAAAAGCTGTCAAGACGGATCTCTTCCGGCAGGCCTTTCCAGATTAACCATCCCGGCCCAGGCTTCCTGATCCCCTCATTCCTCCCGTGGCCCCATCTTTAGTGATGGTTGAGGATCTCCAGAGGGACATCAGGGTTTTTAGGTGGTTTTAATTATGGTTTTATGTTCTTATATTGTGCTTTTAATTTGTTATATTGTTTAATACTTTCTTAAGGGGGGGAGGGATTATAATGTTTAATGTTATATTTTAATCTTGTCATATTTTATTGTTGTCAACCGCCCGGATTGGTTCGCCACAGGGCGGTATACAAATAAATATTATTATTATTATTATTCTCAAGAATAGATATGATCTGGAAGTCAAGAACTTTAGCCACTAGGGCAGGGGTAGGCAACCTTTCCCCTTTAAGGGCCGAGGGACTTCAGCTCCCAGAAGCCTCAGCCATGCTGGCCAATAGCTCCTGGGATTCTGGGAGCTGAAGTCCCTCGGCCCTAAAACGGGAAAGGTTGCCTACCCCTGCACTAGGGTAAAAAGAACTGATGTACTACGAGAGACTTTGTCAGACCGTAACCCAATTGCTTTAACTTGTTTAAAAATAAGGGATCTTTTAAGTGGGAAGGTAATGAGGCTATTTTATCAAATGAAAAGTTGGTACAAAGAAAATGAAAATATTTTTTTCAGAACAGTTTGGATAAAGGGACTGACATTAGAATAGTGCAAGATGCGAGTAAAACATTTATGAGAGGATGTTTCATTGAAAACAGTACTGAAGTACTGTGGTACTGAATTTAAAAAGAAGAGACAAGAGAAGATTCAATTGATTTTTCAGGAGATCAAAAATAAGGAAAATGTTTTTAAAACCCCCAAAGACCTCAACTGATAATCAAATCAATATTTTGCAAAGATAGTTATCAATGTTAATCCTGGATAAAATGGAAGAAAAGCTGACTAAACCAAAAGAATTTTGATTTTGCAAACATCTTGTCTAATGATCTATAGACAGCAGTAAGAGAACCCAATGCTTTCTGGGAAATCACTGACTATCTTACAATTTATTTTGGGTTTAAGTGCATAAAATTAAGACTGTTTTACTCACACAACACTGGCTGCAGGAAAGACAAACTCCTCTGGAATCTCTAAGCAATCATCTGCTAAAGGAGTAATTTTTTTCCTTATATCTGGACTCAGGATTTTGCGAGTCTGAGGATCCCGCACAGGAGTCTGAAAAGTTACCTTGAGAGAGAAAATTTCTCACAGAACTGAACTGCAGAACCAAAACAAACATACACACATACCCAATAGACAACTACTGTATTTTACACAACAGTATTTATTTGGGCACTTATATCCTACAGCTTAAAAAGAAGACACCTAGAGCAGTTTATAAAACACAAATATCAATATCTGTTAATAATCCATGAAGGATACAAAAGAAGGAATAAAACACAAACTGATGAGAGCCTCCTCTCATATCCTCACCGAAGCAAAGGAATGTCACTATCAAGAGAACTTAGCATTTAGTACTATATATACTCATGTAGAAATCAAGAAATTTTAGTCAAAAAATTGACCTGAAAACCCTGAATCAACTTATCCACGAGTCAAAGTAAGTACTTTACTTTAATGCTTGTTTAAAAAATGAACCATTCCCTGGTGAAAGACAAGAGTGTAATTTGTCCTGGAAGCACTGACCCCCCCCCCAGCACTCTCTAAACTATCCAGCCTTTAACATGAGCAGTTATGCCTCCTGGAATTTTATAAATTTATTGGCAATGTCTTTTTTTCCTTCATATCCTTGCTACAGGCAAATTTTATCCTTGACTTATCCATGGGTTATAACCAAATCCATAATTTTGGCCGCCAAACCTGCCTTCGACTTATACACAAGGTTGACATAGTCAAGTATATATGGTAAGTAAAAAACAGTGAGTGGGGTAGTGAATGACAAGTCACATGACAGGACAAGTACAACTAGCTACTCACATTCAAGTTATACCAATAATCAGAATACAGTTGGCTCTCTGTTTTCACAGGGGATCTGTTCCGCCTCCCCCTCAAAAAAACAGAGATTAGTGAACATTCAAGCCCTATATGCTTGAATGGGGCACACTCCATTGATTTAAATGGAGGTCGCCCCTCCGTGAATATGTAGAAGTGTGGACATGAAGTCTGCGAGAATGGAGGGGTGACTGTATTATTAAAAAATCAAATGCTTGGGCCTCATGTGACAGTTTGGTGTTTTGCATAGGCACACACTTTTAATAGCCATTTTCAGGACACAGACACAACACATACTGCTTCACTAGTAAAACTTTCCAGGGCTCAGCTCACAGCATCAAAATAGCCCCTGAAATATTGTTAAATATTTATAGATACTGAAACTTGTTGGTCTAGAAGAGCCATTACTGTGGAAATCCACAGAACCAGAAGAAAATACTAAATGTTAACATACCTTCATAGGCTTCACTATCCCCTTTGGTGGCACATTTTCTTTCTGTGATGGGCGAAGAATGGAAGGTCTGCCTGTGGTCTCTGGTGATGTGAAGAGCATGGCACAGCTTTCAGCAGCTATGGCATCAGTGATATTATCTCCTTTCAAAGTTTGCAGACTCATTCTATAAATGGGAAAAAGGGTATAAAACAAACCTGTTTGGGACAGTGTGGTGGTATGTGTGCATGTGTAAGGAACCTATGCCTCTTCAGACATTTTTGACCATGAGCCCCAGCCACCATAGGTGAGGATAACAGAAGTTATAGTCCACTCTGAAGCCCACATATTACCCACTCCTGCTTTTAATACATCTGGAGACTTGTAATAGACTTCTAAAATGTGGAGTCGTCGTTTAACTTTGATGTTTTATCTAGAATTCTTTCCTATGAATAAGTTGCCATTTTACATTTTTCTAGAGCACAAAGTTGTTGTAGAGGAGCTCCTGAAACATCAGTTCCTTTCAAAAGTCCCCCCTCCAAAGCTCCACTCTTTTATGCAGGGAAGAGGCTCTCTCTTTCTCTCTCTCAGATTGCAGATCCTCATTCTTTCAGGAGTCCCACTGTAGGACTTAGGCTGGTCTTGGAACCACTTACAGATCACAAGTACTACCAGTTATCTTCTAGAAACGCCAGTAGACAACAGATCTTTCCTCAGTCCTTCTCCCTTGGCAGACAAAAAATACAAAACTGATCTCAGCTGCTTTTGAGTCTTTCAGTTCTCAAGCCTGCTAGTCACCCAGGGAAGAAGATGGGGGAATAAAGTCTGATTCCCTAGGAAAATAATAGGTGGAGCTCAGGAAATCTGTGCCACAATGAAGGCTTAGGATGAGGAAATTTGGTGTCCCTCCCCCCCCCCCAATGTAGGTGGGTATTCCTTATCTGGAAGACTGTCTAAAATGGGTGGATGAAATGACACCCTTGCTTTCTGATGGTTC
Source organism: Phrynosoma blainvillii (assembly GCA_026167975.1). Classification (NCBI taxonomy): domain Eukaryota; kingdom Metazoa; phylum Chordata; class Lepidosauria; order Squamata; family Phrynosomatidae; genus Phrynosoma; species Phrynosoma blainvillii. The sequence goes on from JANUYF010000003.1 coordinate 159,856,513, forward strand.
AATGTCCACACTGTTTCATGAACATGTATTAAAAATATTGTGTATAAAATTCACGTCAGTCTATGTGCAAAAGATGTATATGAAACATAAATGAATGTCATGTTTAGACTTGGGTGCCATCTCATCTTCAAGAATAGACATGTTTAAATATTTGTCAGAATGTCATGTAGAAGATGGAGTAGATTTGTTATCTGCTGTTCCAGAGGCAACATGAACCAATTCAAATTTAATGAAAGTAATTCCACTCTTTTCTTGGGGAAAAACTTCCTGATGTTGCTGTGTGCCTTCAAGTCATGTTTGACTTCTGGTCACATATTTGACTTCTGGTCACACTAAAGCAGGGGTAGGCAACCTTTTTGAGACCTGGGTCGGTCTCCCGTAGCCCAGGTCTTGGCTGGGCCGAGGGGGGGGGGGGAATGGCAGCGCTCGCACGAACACCCTAGAGGCCCAGCACCACCGAGGGTCCCCCCGGGGAGGCTTGCCCCGGCGGCGACGGGCCTCCTAGAGGCCCAGCGCCACTGAGGGTCCCCCCGGGGAGGCTTGCCTCAGCGGCGACGGGCCTCCTAGAGCCCCTGAAATATGCGCAAACACGTTGTGGCCGCCATTTTGGAGAACAAAATGGCGGTCGCAGTGCACGCGGCGACCAAAACGGGCAGCAGCGGCAGGGGTCCGCCTGGGCCGGTAAGTCCGGTGACCTGGGCCGGAACCGGCCCGGGGGCTGTAGGTTGCCGACCCCTGCACTAAAGCAAACATATCACAAGGGGTTCTTGGCAAGATTTGTTCAGAGGGGGTTTGCCTTTGCCCTCCTCCAAGACTTAAAGGTCTCTTGGTGGGTTCCCCTTGGAGGACCAGAGGTTTGAATTCTGATCTCCTGAGTTATATCACTTTTGTCTACACTGGTCACAAGGGCCATCCAGTCCAACCCCTGCCATGCAGGAACACAGAATCAAAGCACCCCTGACAAATGGCCGTCCAGCCTCTTTTAAAGATCTCCAAAGAAGGAGACGCCCATTAGGTACTTTGATATCTGCTAGGGGCAGCCCTGCCATTACATAGGACGTTATCACACGTGGGCCAGAAAGCGATAATAAAGTGGAAACGAGGCATTCCGAAAATAAACCAAAAATAAACCTTGATTCCGCAAATGGCTTTCACACGTAATTACCTTAATTGCGAAATTAAAGTAAGCGCATTTAACATTCACACACAAGTGAGAAAAGCCCGTAAATGTACTAGAAATGATCTTCTTGCACATGCGCAGATAGAGGAATGCTCGCTGGAACCATGGGAAAAGCAGGGAAATGCTCCCAAATGCGCATTTGCTTTTCACATTACGGTAAATGCGAAATTACCTTAATTTCCCATTTGCATTTCCTCCAAACAACCGAATTTCAAAAGATCTCGGATAACACCAGTTTCTGTCCACTTTCTGTGCGACGTCATGTGAAAACGCGAGGCACAAATCCAGTTTTTGTTTGGGATTTGTGTGGATTAACCAGCAGATTTGCCCCGTGTGATAATGTCCTTAGAATCATAGAAGAGTTGGAAGAGACCACAAGGGCTATGCAGTCCAACTCCATTCTGCCATGCAGAAATACACAATCAAAGTACCCCCAACAGATGGTCATCCAGCCTCTGTTTAAAGACCTCCAAAGAAGGAGACTCCACCACTCTTCAAGTGAGTGTGTTCCACTGTCAAACAGCCCTTACTGTCAGGATGTTCCTCTTAATGTTGAGGTGGAATCTCTTTTCCTGTAGCTTGCATCCATTGTTCCAGGTTCTATTCCCTGGGGCAACAGAAAACAAGCTTGCTCCATCCTCAGAGGAAATAAATTAAATATATCATTAATTAAGAGCCTTTCAGGGGGCACTTCGTGCTCCCCACTCCAACAATAAAACAGACTGAGAAGTAATGGGTCAAAATGGTGGGTCATTTTTTTACCACCTAAGAGCTTCGGAGAAGTTAAAAACTGGAGGTGTCTACTACCGCACTACACTCCTATAGTGCTGCTATTCCACTACTGCTCTGGCTTACTCATAGACTCCCATCTGTGTATATTTGGGACTCTTCATATCAACATTTTCCCTGTGTTTTGTATTGGAAGGTGGGTAAAATACAGATATGAGGATAATAATCCACTGCTTCAGGTGCCCTCAGAGTAATGCAGGTTTAATATTACACTCCATTGAGATTCCTCCCCTGCTTTTTTTCCTTTTCATATTAATCCATTAAGTGTATGACCAATACTGCTCTTAGAACTCATAGAAAAAATATGGTATATATTTTCCATGGAGCCAGTGCAGTATAGTGGTTTGAATGCTGGAGCATAAGATTACCACACTACACTCTTACAGCAGTGCTATTCTACTTTCACTGCTCCAGCTGCCTCTTCCTGATGCATTCTGGGATTTGCAGTTGAGGGAGGGAGGTATTTAGATTTCTCAGCCAGAGAGCTCTTAGGCTTCACTAAACTACAAATCCCAGAATGCAACAGGAAGCACCCAGAGCATTAAAAGTGGAATAGCAGAGCTATAAGAGTGTACAGTGGCCCCTCCACATTCGCTAGGGTTATGGGAACAGGATCCCCAATGAATGTGGAAAAACTGCAAATAACAAAAAATTGTTTTTACCAGAAAGAACACCTCTCTAGGAATCTCTAGGTCCTCCAATGCAACTCTGTGGTCAACATCTGCCAGACACTGACCACAGAATTGTGCTGGACAAGCTACAAATGCTTAGTGGAGTGCTCTCTCTAAGTCCTTTAGTGTAACTTTTGGTTAAAATTGACCATAGAGTTGCACTGGAGGAGCTACAAATGGATCGTGGACTGTTCTCTCTAGGAATCTCTAGGTCCTTCAGGGTGACATTTGGCTAAAATTGACCATAGAGTTGCACTGGAGGACCTAGAGATTCCTAGAGAGAACATGCTAATACAATCAGTGAATACCGTAATCAAATCCGCCAATGTGGAGGGATGACTGTACTGTGTTAGTAGTTGGTTCTAATCCAGGCACTGAAAGTCAGTGGGTTGAATGTGGGGCGACGACTCTGGAGAGCAAGGTTCGAATCCCGGCTGGGCCATGGACACCTACCTTGGGCGAGTCACACTCTCTCCGCCTCAGAGGATGGCCATGCAAACCCTCCGCTCTGAGGAAAACTTGCCGAGAAAACCCCGAGGGAGGTTTGCCTTAGGGTCGCGGTAAGTCGGAAACGAAGGCACACAACAACAAGAATATAGGCATTGCCCAACTGTGGTTTTTAGGGGTGCCTCCCCCTCCACTCTTATCCCCCCCCCCCAAGACTGCAGACAACGGGACTTTTCTGGGCCTTCGCTTTCCCCAGAAACAGCGCCTCAGGGCCAGCCTTTTCCTCAGTCGGTCAGTTACCTGCTTCGCGACAATGAACCTCTTCCTCCTCCGCCAACTGTTCTGCTACTACCAAGAGCTCACCTCAGCTTTAACGCCTACCCCGTTTCAAATTCTAGCCTTAGCCGTCTCGACCAATAAGAAGCCGAGGAGTGAGTTGCCTCAGAGATCACATGATGCATTGGGATGGACTCCGACGAGGAGGGCGCGCGCGCCTCCCTGAAGGATTACTGCGCATGCGTGTCCTTGGACTGCCGTTGGAAGAGCTCCTGACCCCCCCCCCTTTTTTTTTTGGAATTCAGAGACGCAGCTGTGCTAAGGTCTAAAACACACTGCAGAAATAATCCAGTTTGAGACCGCTTTAACTGCCCTGGCTCAAGCCCAGGGAACTCTAGGAACTGTAGTGTTGTGAGACATTGAGGCTTTTCTGTCAGAGAGCTCTGGTGCTGCAATAAGCTGCAATTCCCAGGATTCCCTAGCACTGAGGGCCTGTAGAGACTGCCAGAAATAATCCAGTTTGAGACCACTTTTACTGTCCTGGCTCAGTGCTAGGGAATTATGGGAACTGTAGTTTTTTCTGAGACATTGAGCTTTCTCTGTCAGCTCTGGTGCCACAATAAACTACAGTTCCCATGATTCCCTAGCACTGAGCCAGGGCAGTTAAAGTGGCCTCAAGCTGCATTATTTCTGGCAGTCTGTACAGGCCCTAGGTCAAGGCAGTTAAAACGGTCTCAGACTGGGTTATTAATGCAATGTGTTTTGGACCTGTAGGCAAACGGTGACCAGATGTCCTCCTAACCTCCAAGGTCCTTCAAAATGGAGGACCTTCAAGAAAAATGGAGGAAATGTCCATGATCAAGTTACAAAAACATTGAATATTACTGAAAATATAGACCCAACAGTGTATTTGTTGAGTATTGTTATGGAAAATTAATGTTTCATATGACAACAGCAGCTTGTATAGTGTATGCAAAAATGTGGAAAAAGGAAGACTCTCCAACAGTAAAAGATTGGTTATTAAAACATTATGACTATTTCAAAATAGATAAATTAACAAAACAAGTTAATTTAGTTAAAAAGAAATCACTAAATGAATTTAAAAATGAACGGGAACCTTTTACAAATTACTTAAAAGAATGAATGGGGTGATATGTTTAATTGGTTTGCCATGAGATACATTACTGGAAAAATATTTTTTTTATTCTTTATTATATAATATTGACTTGAGAGATGAACAATTAGAGGGGGAAACGGAAGTAATAGTTAAAAGAAACAATAGGAAAATGGTGGGAAGTCATTTTTGTATTTTATTGTTTGGTTGTATTGATTTGGTTTTATATGTGTTGGCTGTGTTATATAGTGTTAAGTTTTAACGTAGTAATATATGTATGTTAAGTGTCATGTTGATAGTATCAGAATGTGTATTATCACTATTTTTAATGGAAAAAAATCTCTAAACATTAAATAAAAAAAGAAAAATGTAAGATGTTACCAGAAAAAGGCGTTTCAATCACTAATACCAATGCTTCTTAGGGCCTAAGCAGACTGCCAGAAATATTGCACATTAAATTGAGGCACTGTCCTGGCTCAGTGCTAGGGAATCATGGGAACTGTAATTTATTGTGGCACCAGAGCTCTGTGACAGAGAAGGCTCAATGTCCCAGAAAAAAATACAGTTCCCATGACTCCCTAGCACTGAGCCAGGACAGTGCCTCAATTTAATGTGCACTATTTCTGGCAGTCTGCTTAGGCCATTAGTCATGCTCAAAATGGAGGACATTTTGAAATTCCTCCTGGACAGAAGGTTGAAATGTAGGACAGGTCCTGGAAAAGGAGGATTTCTTATGGTTAGGGTGCAGATCCTCATGGAGCTACACCATACTTACACAGGATCCAACTGCACCATACCCCGGCCATGGATAACATCCCTAACCACAGGCTCAAAAACAAAAAGTACAGATATCATACCCTGATGCACCACCATGGTGCAGAAATATAGATCCAAATCATGGCTTCTCATGGATCCACTTTTTAAAAAATGAGATCCACCTGAACCACACCCAAAATACATCTCACATCCCTAGACACAGACTGGAATACAAACATCCCAGCTATAGTAGCCTGATATATCATCGCAGTTGAAAACTCTGCATTTGAGGTGCAAATCCTAATGTGAAATCTCCCAGAACCACAAACCAAGCCTCACATCCCTTGCCAAAGGCAGAAACACAAACATCATGAATCCTATGCGCCAATGCACAATACACAAACATTGCATGTATCCTTATGGATTCATATCATTTTTACATGGGAAACACCTGAAGCATACCCAAATCCTGAATTACATACCAGGTCACAGGATTAAACATCATGGATGCTGTAGATCGGGGGTAGGCAACCTAAGGCCTGGGGGCCAAATGTGGCCCCCGAGGTCTTTGGACCGGCCCTAGGCCGGTCCTGCCACCGCCACCGCCCTCGCTGCCGCCCCCCGCTGCCGTCTGCCATGATGATATTGATTATTGCTGTTATTACTTGTTCTTGAGGTTTTCTTGGCAAAATCTCCATAGGGGTTTTGCCATGGCTTTTCTGGGGCTGAGAGAGTGTGCATGCATATTTTTTAATTTTAATTTTTTTAAAATATTTATTTATTTATTTATGGTGCTTCGCCCTCCCCCCCCCCCCCCAATTGTCTGAGGGACAGCAACCCAGCCCCCGGCTCAAAAAGGTTGCCTACCCCTGCTGTAGATTAATGCGCCATCACGTAGGGATGTGATGAAGGCTTGCCACTGTTCATTAAATATCTTTTATGAGCTGTGAAATTGGGGACCTGCTTAACCAAGGTATGAGAATTTTTAATTTACATTATTTGCAAATGAAGTGACGGGGCAAGAATTTCAAAGGAAAATTTGATGTAAAGTTATGTATTAACACCAGGAAGTGCTGCTATTCCAGTTCCACAAAAACAAGATGATCTGTTGGGTTTAAAGCTCATCATTGATCATCATTTCTTTGTGTCTCTGGAGTGTCTTGTCTGTACATGCAGAGAAATTGCATGCAGAGAAAATGAACTCTAGGCCACACTTGGCTAGAAAAATCAGTCCAGTTGTGCTTACAATGCAATTCCTCCCCTCTCACCTTTAGCTCCATTACAGCTATCAGGAAAACCCTGAACTGGAAGGGTGTATAGCTAGTACTCCCATTTATTCCAAAGTAAACCTCACCATGGGTATTATTTGTGAGTACACATTACAAAGACCTGGCTGCATGCTGGTCTACTCAAAATAATAAAGCCTCTGGTCTTACCTTACTTCTGTTTAGATTGTATTGTAATGTGAAAGAGGGCAGCCTGGGCAAGTCACACTCTCTCAGCCTCAGAAGAAGGCAAAGGGAACCCCCATCTGAACTAAACTTGCCAAGAAAACCCCTTTTGAAAGGCAAATTAGTCCAGGAGTCAGGTCCTAAATAGTTCGTTCTACTTGTAAGCAAGTTTGGATCATGCTAACAGAATGTGCACTCCACATCTTAGTGGAAAATAAGGCAGACAATCCTATACATGCTTCCTTGAGTTCAATGGGATTGATTCCCAGCTAAGTGTATTTTTAATAATAATAATAATAATAATAATAATAATACATATTTATTATAGATGATGATGATTATGCTGCTGCTGCTGCTGCTGCTGCTGGTGTCTATTCCCAGACTGGGAAAAAGGTATTGTTGTCGTCATTGTCGTCGTCGTCCTCCTCCTCCTCCTCCCCCTTTTCCCAATCTAGGGCTCAAGCCATTTTACCACAGGTTAGGTTAAAAGATTTACAGATATAGGTGAAAACCCCGCAGTAATGAGATGATAACATGAGAACTTTATGATAGAGCCTATAACTCTGTCCTGCAGTTGCAGTGAGTCCCACACTTAAAACAGTGTGCTGTGACTTTGTGCTAACTCTCAGCAACTGTTGCTGCAGCAACAGAAGCCAACCTGGTCCTGTATCTTAATGGCGGGGGGGGGGGGGGCTTTACTGAAACTGCTATGAAAATATCAGAAAACATCAGAAGTGTCACTTGAAACCCCGATGACAATATCAGAATAGAAGATTGTGTGGACTGAAAGGGAGGGGGCTGCTGAGAAGACCCATACTTGGAGCTTGCTTATTTGTTTGGAATTCATCTCCTTCATATAGAAAAGAGGGAGGGTCCATTTGGAGAAAATAGACACAACTTAGGAAAGTTACATTTCTTTCTTTCGCCTTCCTTTTTAAAATTTAGAACAGACTACATCTCCCAGAATCCCCATCCAGCACAGCCATTGAACCATGTTGGCTGAGTGATTCTGGGAGTTGTAGTCTAAAAAAATATGCTTCCTAGACCATGCAAAGTGAGGAATGCTGGGAGTTTCAGGTCCCCAAAGTAACTTAAAAAAACTTTTCAAGCTATGCTGGTTACGGGATTCTTGATGCTGCAGTGAAAAAAACATAACCCACTCTTTTCCAATCCTTTTATACAGAATTCTGGAAGTTACAGTCCAAAAAAACAAAACAAAAACTCAAAACAAATTTAACTTTGCCAGGCTGTGGTTAGATTTTTGATTGAGAGCTAGTCATGGCATTTGACTCAGGAGGAAGCTTCATGGAGTCCAGAGTGGCTCCTTGAAGCCACCCAAGATACTGTGCTGCAATGGCCTGGACCCAGATATGGCCCAGAGGCCCTGGGAACTCAAGAGCACTGTCATGCCCTGCCTTCAGGATCCCAATGTAGACTGTACTCAAAGAGACAGAGTGACATGCCAGTGCCCGAGACAGATGGTAGCGTTCAGCAGTCACAGCCTGATATAAACAGAGAGATATAGACCTGGCAGTAATGACCCTGGCGGAGCACTGTCAAGAGAAGGAGGTGCAGAGATGCTTCAAGTGTTTATAGCTAAAACAATCAGCACCTGCAGGAGGCTGCCAGACCATAAATAACCCAGCACCTCCCTCAGGAAGCTGTTGCTGACAACTAACCTCCTTGGTAGAAGCAACATTTGTGCCTTGTGTTCTTGTTCATGTGCCTGATAGCTGTAGACTTTGTTCCATTTATTGACTATGCTCTTGGATCTCCCTTTGGACTGTTGTCTGGATTTATTGCTAAACTGTGTATGACTTGGACTGAAGAGAATTCCCTACTTCAGTGTCCTTGCTGGTGAGCCATGCTTCTCCTTGTGCTTTTCTCAGCTCTGCATGTTCCTGCATTCCCTTCCTAAGCATCTGGCCATGTGCTGAGACCAAAACAGGACAGGCAAGACTGTTGCCTGGGAGGAAATGGTATCTTTCCCATATGACATTCTGGAAGCATTTCTTTTGTAATGTTCATGGCCCTTGCTTGCCCATTTCAGACTGAGTTATTCCTATATAACTTTGCATTACAAAGTTGTATTACAACAGGCAGACCTCAAAGAAATATAGTGGTGCTGGCAAAATTCATTTCTTTATTTATAGCTACTGGTTCCATTGCAGCTAATTTAACCAACACTGGGAGGGGGGCCTTTAAACACCTAAATGGTACTTTTGTCTCTAGAATTGTGCCCAGCCAAGAGACCACATGGGCTGACCTAAAGCAAAGCACAGAGTGAAATCATTGCAGAGAACACTAGCCCATAGGGAGTTTTATACATTTTTGATTTTTAGATTATATGCCATTGGCAGGTTTTAATGTTGAATTGATGATGTCTGTAAAGTGCCATGTAAATTTTATGGTGCTATATAAACAAACATTAATAATAATAACAGGGTTCGATTCCCAGCTTGGCCATAGAAACCTACCTTGGGCAAGTCACACACTCTCAGCCTTAGGGGAAGGCAATGGTAAACCTCCTCTGAACAAACCTTGCCAAGAAAAACCCATGAAAGCTTCGCCTTGAGGTCCCCATAAGTCAGAAACAGCTTGAAGGCACACAACACGCACAAGACAACACACAAAAGGCCACTTCAAGATGAGCTTTGTATTACAATTATTACTCCCAGCCTCTGAGTCTTCTTCTGGTATGCCTTCATTCCCGTTGTTTCTGACTTGTGGTGAGGCCCTGTGGGGTTTTCCTGGAGATATGTGTACAGAGGGGGAGATATACTAAAACAAATGACAGTACTTGCCCATAGGGAAACATTGGGGAATACTTGCCTATAGGAAAATACTGAGAATTACTTGACCATGGCATAGGGAAACATTGGAGGAATACTTGCCTACAGGGAAATACATGGGATTTATTTGCTCATAGGGAAACATTGGGGAATACTTGCCTATAGGGAAATATTGGGAATTACTTGCCCATAGGGAAACATTGGGGAATATTTGCCTATAGGGAAATATTGGGAAACACTTGCCCATAGGGAAACATTGGGGAACACTTGCCCATAGGGAAACATTGGGGAACACTTGGCCATAGGGAAACATTGGGGAATACTTGGTCATAGGGAAACATTGGGGAACACTTGGCCATAGGGAAACATTGGGGAACTCTTGACCATAGGGAAACATTGGGGAATACTTGCTTATAGGGAAACATTGGGGAATACTTGCCTATAGGGAAATATTGAGGAATACTTGCCCATAGGGAAACATTGAGGAATACTTGCCTATAGGGAAACATTGGGGAACATTTGCCCATAGGGAAACATTGGGGAACACTTGCCCATAGGGAAACATTGGGGAATACTTGCCTATAGGGAAATATTGAGGAATACTTGCCTATAGGGAAATATTGGGAATTACTTGCCCATAGGGAAATATTGGGAATTACTTGCCCATAGGGAAACATTGGGGAATACTTGCCTATAGGGAAATATTGAGGAATACTTGCCCATAGGGAAACATTGAGGAATACTTGCCTATAGGGAAACATTGGGGAACATTTGCCCATAGGGAAACATAGGCAACATCTCCAGTGTTTCCTCATGGACAAGTAATTCCTAATATTTCCCTATAGGCAAGTATTCCCCCATGTTTCCCTTTGGGCACGTACTGTCATTTGTTTTAGTGCGTCCCCAGAGGGAGCTTGCCTTCCCTGGCCTGAGGAGACTGAGGGCCTTTGCAGACTGCCAGAAATAGTGCAAATTGAGTCCACTTTAAGGGAGAGGGTTAGTGCTAGGGAATCATGGGAATTATATTTCTTTCTGAGACGTTGAGCCTTCTCTGTCAGAGGGCTCTGGTGCCACAATAAACTACACTTCCCATGATTCCCTAGCACTAAGTCAGGGCAGTTAAAGTGGACTCAATTTGCACTATTTCTGGCAGTCTGCAAAGGCCCTGAGAGAGAGTGTGAGGAGGGGCCATTCCGAGAGCGCTGGGCGTTGCCTTGGGAACGGATCCCTGGCCTTCCTGGCTCCGAAAGGGCCGAGGCGGAGTAGTGGCTGTGGGGCCTTGGGCCTGCCTTTCCCAGGATGCACCGCGGCGCGGCTGCTTCGGCGTTGTCGGGGCCTAGGAGCGGGCCAGGCCTACGTTGTTTCCTTGAGGGAGCGAGCCGATGGAGAGCCCCGCGGCCACCTTCACCTTGGCCTACGTGGTGCTGGCCGTGTGCTTCGTCTTCCCCCCGAACGAGTTCCACTCGGCCGGCGTGACGGTGCAGAACCTGCTGGGCGGCTGGCTGGGCAGCGAGGACGTGGCCTTCGTCCAGTACCACCTCCGCCGGGGCACCGGCACCCTCCTGGCCCACGCCTTCCTCCCCCTCGGTGAGAGAGAGAGAGAGAGAGAGACCCCAAATTGAGGCTGGCTTCCCAGGCCTCTTCCCTCAGCACCAACAAAGTTAAAGCTTGAACAGACTGCCAGAAATAATCCATCTTGAGTCCACTTTAACTGCCCTGGCTCAGTGCTAGGGAATCATGGGAACTGTAGTTTTTTTCTGAGACATTGAGCCTTCTCTGTCAGAGAGCTCTGGTGCCACAATGAACTACAGTTCCCATGATTCCCTAGCACTGAGCCAGGGCAGTTAAAGTGGTCTCAAGCTGGATTATTTCTAGCAGTCTGTTAGTCATGCTAAAAATGGAGGAAATTGTCAAATTTCTCCTCCACAGAAGGCTGAAATGTAGGACGTGTCCTGGAAAAGGAGGCCACCTAGGCAGCCTGGTCTTCTTGGCAAGAAGGTAGTAAGACTACTTCTTGTTTATCTTAGTCTTCTAAGGCAGTTTCACCTTAGAAGACTAAAGTAAACAAGCAGCAATCTGCAGTTTGACAGCTATGGAAATAGAGCAGAGAAAGCACATGTATTCTAGGTTGTAACTGGGAGGGGCCACAAAATTGGGCCATTGCCTCACAAATGAGAATATTGATCCCCAAAATGAAATTTTCCACCAGTCCCTAAATTTTTGTTATTTAAACTTAAGTATTTAGAAATATAGCGTAGGTATCCAAAGGAGCATGGAAAAATACCATGGGATTATTCACACAGCAAATAGAAGAATTCTATAGAATCATAGAGATATGGATGAGACCCCAAGGACCATCCAGTCCAACCTCATTCTGCCATGCAGGAATACACAATCAAAGCATCCTTGAAAGATGGCCATCCAACCTGTTTAAAAACCTCCAAAGAAGGAGACTCCACCACTCTCCAAGGAAGTGTGTTCCACTGTCAAACAGCCCTTACTGTCAGGAAGTTCCTCCTAATTCTGAAGATGCCAGTCACAGATGCAGGCCAAACGTCAGGAATAAAATTCTTCTAGAACATGGCCCAATAGCATGAGAAACCCACAAAAAACTATAGTTCCTCCTAATGTTTGGGTGGAATTTCTTTTCCTGGAGCTTGCATCCATTGTTCTGGGTGCTATTCTCTGGAGCAGCAGAAAACAGGCTTGCTCCATCCTCAATATGACATCCCTTCAAACACTTAAACAGGGCTATCGCATCTTCTCCAGGCTAAACATACCCAGCTCCCTAAGTCTCTCCTCATAGTTCTAGAGGGGTAGGCAACCTTTCCCCTTTAAGGGCCGAGGGACTTCAGCTCCCAGAATCCCAGGAGCTATTGGCCAACATGGGACTATTGCCCAACATGGCTGAGGCTTCTGGGAGCTGAAGTCCCTCGGCCCTTAAAGGGGAAAGGTTGCCTACCCCTGCTCCTTCACCATTTTGGTCACCTTGTTCTGGACACGCTCCAGCTTGTCAACATCCTTTTTTGAAATGTGCCCAGAACTGGACACAGTATTCCAGGTGGGGCCTGACCAAAGCAGAAGAGAGTGGCACTATTAGTTTCCTTTGATCTAGTCACTATACTCATGTATAGGATCACATTGGATTTTTTAGCTGCCGCATCACACTGTTGATTCATATTTCATTTGTGATCTAAATGTGTACTCTCTTTAGTGCCTCACTCTCTGCAAAGCTAGAAATGGAAACTGCAGGAAAATGTCATTATTTCTTTAAAATTCAAAATGTGTATTTGGGAGGACAGTGACCTCATTTCCCCATCTTTATAATTACACCCTTGTATTACATGCAGTAGGAGAGGGACCAGAGCTAACATCTGATATTTTTTAAAATCTGGAGTGTAATCTATGCAAGTCTTTAAGTTACAGTCATTTATGAGATCAAGTGAGACATGTTTATTTATTTGTGAATTCTGTTTTGTCTTCTAAAATCACTTTCCTGCCCCTTGCAGGCTATTATATTGGCATGTGTTTTGCAGCACCTGAGAAACAACTGTGCAGTTTTTACCAGATTCCTGAAGGTTGGAAAGTCTTCTTCTTCTTAGCTGTTCTTGCCCCAACAGTTGCTGGTGTTTTAGCATATTACTGGTCACAAAATGGTTGGAGTAACCATCCCCTAGTCAAGACAATTTCCCTTTATGCCCTCCCACAGTCAGACTGGAGGGCAGTGGCTTCTTCTATCAACACAGAATTCAGGAGGATTGACAAGTTTGCTACTGGTGCCCCAGGAGCCAGAGTAATTGTTACAGACACTTGGATCATGAAAGTGACTACATACTGTTTACACATTGCCCAACAGCGGGACATCTATCTAACAGTGGTGGACTCCAGACAGCATGAACTCTTGCCAGATTCAAACATGCCTGCACAGTTCCTCACAATCCGTGTTGCCAGTGTTAATCCTAATGTGAAAACTTTTGATATCCGGTAAAATAGATCAATTTTCCTGTTTATTGAGTATTTGTAGTGTGCGTAATGTCAGGCTTCATGAATATATTCCATGATGAATCTCATTAGTTCTGTATTTTATAGCAAATCAACTGAACCTGATATAACTAGGTTGATGTAAATATGTTTTTCATACTGGTGACTAAGGTAAAATGCAAGAATAACAAAGGATTGTAGAATTCAGAGACATAGCCATGCTAGTCTTTATTATTAGTATGCAAAGGGGTCTTGTAGCACCTTTGACACTAACTATGCGAAAGATTTTGTAGCATAAGTTTTTGTACGCTTGGTCTAATTCCTCAGATGTATGAAGTGAACTGGTGTCCAGGAAAACCCCATGACTGGCTCACCTTAGGATCGCTGTAAGTTGGAAACAATGTGAAGGCACACAGCAACAACAACAAAGTGTGCCAGGAAGCCGTTGTCTCTGTTTAACCCAATGTTGATGGATTCATTTGTGGATATATTGTAATTCAGTTGTTTCTCTTTCCAATCTTCCTTTGTAGTTTTTTCTTCAAGGAACGTTGTCCTGAGGTCCAAGATGGAATGCCCAGGAAGACTGAAGATATGGTCATCCTGGCCTTAGGCAACATCTTTCCTCTTGCTTTTGTACTTTAATAAGCATAGTTAGTTAATAACTACCTTAACAACCATAGTTAAAACTAAACTTGTCACCTCACCACCATACCAAAAAGTTTTGCATTTCTGGTTATTCATGTAGTCTGATGATAAAGGTCCTTTTTGGGCAACAGTTCACTCCAAGCATCTGAGGAAGTAGATCAAGTCTATGAAAGCTTATGCTACAGCTTCTTTCACACAGTTGCAAAGGTGCTACAAGGTTCCTTTGCACAAAGAGGATTGTATTCAGTGATCTACATGTAGAAGAGATGCTAGGTTTTTCTGCATCATCCATAGCTCTGGAGTGTGATGTTGGGAGATCTGCTAAAACAGATTTGGGAGGCACACAGAGAAAGGCGGGGAAGTATCTGTTAGAATGATGTTGAATTGAACCCAGTGCCTATTAATAATATGTTAAAGATAAATACACTTGGCTTGGCACACGCTTTCATGTGGTATAGCACCACTTTTGTCACATGGATTTTGTCACATGATAAGCCCTGGTGGCGCAGTGGTTAAATGCCAGTACTGCAGCTACTCACAAATTAAAATTTCATTTGAATCCAGTTGCAGTGCTCAGTATGGACGTTATCACACGGGGCTCAATCCAAACAGAATCCAAACGAAATGGCAAACGAATCCGGATTATTTGCCCGTGTTTCCACATGACGTTGTACAGAACCCCGACAGAAAGTGGAAAGAACCGAGATCTTTTGAATTTCGGTTTCTTCAGGAATTGCAATTGCGCAACAGGAATCATTTCGCATTTACCGTAGGTCTGATAATCAAATACGTATTGTGGCACATTTCCCCGCTGTTGCCATGGTTCCAGCGAGCATTCCTCTCTCTGCGCATGTGCAGGAGGCTCATTTTGGCTACATTTACTGGTTTTTTTCTCTTGCGTGTGGATGTTCGATACACTTACTGTAAATGCGCAATGAAGGTAATGATGTATGCGGAAACAAGGGTTATTTCCTGTTTATTTTCGGGATGCCTCATTTCCACTTTTATTTCCGCTTTCTGGCCCACGTGTGATAACGTCCTATGTCTCATTACTTTCCAGCCTTTCATGCTTGACTGTTACTGTTTTTATTTCTTTGCATAGCAAGATAGTATACCAGGCTATGTTATCTTTTCCATAAATCTCACGTTTAAATTAGAAACACCCTTTACATCTGCACAAATGGTTCATCCGACATTCTGTCTTCTTTAGGCTGAATTCAGCAGAATATGGGGAGCTGCGAGAGAAACTTCATGCTCCCATTCGTAATGCTGCTAATGTGGTAATTCGTCAGAGCCTCAGTGACTTGTTTCTGGAAACCTTTACATCACTAGTAGAGATGAATCAAACATACTCTGTTCCAAGCAATCAGGTAGGTCTTGTTCAAGACTAGAGTTTATAGCTGATGTCCCACATCGTTGTTCTTTTTTGGCAGAATTTGTTCAGAGGGTGTTGGCCTTTGCCTTTCTCTGAGAAGGCAGAGGAAGAGAGAGGGTGACTGGCTCAAAGTTATCCAGTGGGTTTCTATGACTGAGCGAGGTTTTGAACCCTGGTCCAGAGTTGTTATCTTGTGCTGATACCACTACACCATGCTGCCTCTCTTGTCTCACACTGTGTAGCCAAACCCTGGTCTACAGAGTTGTAGTCCAACGCTCAAACTACTATGCTATGCTGGCTCTTGTCTCACATTACCAATACATATTTATTTATTTTCATGATGAGTGGAAACAGGGTCAGTGCATTTATCACTAAATCTAGAAACACTTTCAAAATATATATACTGATGTAAGTATAAATTGCCCCCAAAATGACAACGTCTGAACCAAAGCTGTATTTCCACATTTATCTAGTTCTATAAAAATACATCTTCTGCATTTGCTGGGTCCAGCAGTGAATTTACCTATGTGTTGTGAGAAAAAAATCTTCCTCTTATCTGTTTATAATCTCTCATCTTTCATCTTCAGTGGGTGAACCTCTCCCTCTCCACTTCATTCACACCATGCATAGTTTTTTACACTTCTGACATTTTTCTCCTTTCTTACCTTTTCTCTAAACTAAACCTTTTTTGCTTAAGGAATTGCTAAAGCCCCTTAATAATTTTGGTTTCCATTTTCATGCTCTACAATATCATTTTTAGGCATAATGAACAAAAGTATATGCAATACTTGAATTATGGTTACAGCAAACATTTGTTCAAGGGCAGTATATTGTTGGTGGCTTTATTTTCAATTTCTTTTGAATTATTCCAAACTGAGAATTTGCCTTCTTCATAATAGCTACAGAGTAGGTTGATAATTTTATTAAAACATTCATTGCTACCCAAAGATCTCTTATTTGCTCAGTCACTGCCCATTTAGATACCATAATCCAAAGAAAGTATGGAGTATACAAACCACACTGAAGTCAATGGGACACTTTTTTGTGACTAAAATCCTGTTGATTTCAAGAGGATTTCTGTGATTGAATTAAGGTCTGTTTCTTGCTAGCAATATGGTTCAGGCTGATTTCTCTTGGAAACTGCAGTTCTTTCTCTCTGTGTGTATGTATGTGTCTAGAAGACATAAACTGTATTATTTGTACTGTGTGGGCCATTGTAGATGGAATAGATGATATTTAAATTGTGACAATAGTTCATGCTGGAAGCAGTAAAAAAAATGGTTGATTCTTTTTAATCCACGGGTGGCTTCTTATTTAGTAGGCAGTGTGCATGTGTTTGTGTTATTCTAGAAAGTGTAATATGCATTGATGGCATTGTATGAATAATACTAATAGTTATCTAGTTGTGCATTTCTTCCTGGATGACTCTAGGAGCTAGACCCATGCATTGGATGTATGCAGACTAATGCAAATATCAAGATTTTGAAAAACTGTCAAGAACCAAATGAAGGAGAGTGCCAACAATGCTACTGTCGTCCTATGTGGTGCCTTACTTGCATGGGTAAATGGTTTGCCAGTCGGCAGGACCAGCAGCACCCAGAGACATGGCTTTCAAGCCATGTGCCTTGTCCAACCTGCCGAGCCAAATTCTGCATTTTAGATGTCTGTATTATACGATAATATGAATTTGGAGACATTCTTACATCTGTATTTAATTCTAAATTTTAAATCTGAATGCACTTCAAAGGTGGAAGTACATACCCACCTATATTACTTTTTATTTTGTCTTCATAGGTATGTCCCATATTGTCTTTTCCCTCCCTTTCTGTTTCTTTTTGTTGTGATTAAACTCACTTCTAAGTATGCTAGTAGGAGAGTTGGTTCCACCAGCCTTGAAACATTTGTAATTCTTCAGTTCTAGGGTATCACAGGAAATAGTGAAATCATATCAGACCTCTACTAAAGAAGTATATTGGTTGTAAATGATACATATATCTTTTTAAATCTTAATGTCATAAAATGAATTCTGTATTACTTGGTAAATCAATCTTTATGGGATTTCTGCCCTTCTTGCTGTTAACTGCGAATTCTCCCTGTATTAAACAAAAATCACAATTTAGATTCGTTACCATGAGGGTATTCAATTTCAATTATCTGTAGATGGAGTTTTCCTGTATTCCACCTTCTCACATTGTTTTCTTATACTTAAATATGTTTGTAAACTTACTGGGATGTATCCAGATTAGTTTAGTTGAGCTGTGTTCCAGTAGAAATCAGTGGGACATGTCATGGTTAACTTGTCCTGTTGATTTCAGTAGGCAACACATGACTGGAAAATCTGATCCAAACTACAGTTGACCCATTAAGTCAACTGCTGAACAATTTAAACTCAACATGGGCCTTTACAGACTGCCAGAAATAATGCAGCTTGAGGCCACTTTAACTGTCTTGGCTCAATACTAGGGAATCATGGGAATTGTATTTTTTTCTGGGACATTGAGCCTTCTGTCAGAGAGCTCTAGTGCCACAATAAACTACAGTTCCCATGATTCCTTAGCTCTGAGCCAGGACAGTTAAAGTGGCCTCAAGCTGCATTATTTCTGGCAGTCTGTAAAGGCCCCATGTCTCTAAATCCTGTTGATTCAAGGCCTGAACAGACTGCTAGAAATAGTTCAGCCTGAGACCACTTTAACTGCCCTGGCTCAGTGCTAGGAAATCATGGGGACTGTAGTTTATTGTGTCACCAGAGCTCTCTAACAGAGAAGGCTATGTCTCAGAAAAAAACTACCCATGATTCCCTAGCACTGAGCCAGGACAGTTAAAAGTGGTTTCAAGCTGGATTATTTCTGGCAGTCTGTTCAGGCTCTCAGTGGGTCTGTTTTGGTTGGGACTAGCAAATTATTTAGGGCAAACTTGAGTTAGTCCACTCAGAATAAGTGCCATAGATTGCAATGGAATTTACTCACAAGTAAGTGTTTATAGGATTACAGACTTTTCTTGTTGCAAGTCTTAAGGTTTGTACTATAATTCACCCTTAATTCTTTTTTTTTTAAATTATTTTTATTGAGTTTAATATTTTTCATACATGCTTAAATAAAAATGGATATTATCATTCTTAGCATCCCCAGCATATTTAATCATAATATACATATTATTCATGAAGAGAGCAAAATTCATTACATATCCTATTATTCACTCCACCTTTTATGCCAAATATTACCAAGTTCAGAATCCCATTTTCCTAATATAACCAAGATAAAGAAAGGTTGTAAAGATATATTTTTATATATGTATAGGTATCCCAAATTATAATTATTTATATACTTAGTTTCAGAAAGAGAAACCTTAGTATGTATATCAGCTACAATTATAACAGTATTTCTTTACTTTAGAACAATTCTCGTCTCCCTTTTTTTTATTTTAATATCCCTTCCCATTTCTTTTTATAATCTTGATCCAATTTTCCTGATATGTACATCGATAAACAATCCATTATAGCTAATTCTTTCATTTTCCTTTTCCACATATTTAAAGTCGGTGTAGTTTCTAATTTCCAGTGCTTTGCATAAATCAGCCTAGCAGCTGTAATCATGTATGGAATAACGCTTTTACAATCCTGACTTAAATTGATATCAATCATATCCAGAATATTTAACAAAAATAGTTCGGGTTTTAAAGGTATATTTATCTGCAGTATCTTTCCCATCTCCTTTTGAATTATTTCCCAAAAACCAGATGCTTTTTTCACATGACCACCACATGTGGTATAAAGTCCCCACTTCTTTTTTGCATTTCCAACATTTATTATTTCTAATGATACTCATTTTTGCTAATCTTGAGGGGGTAAAATACCATCTATGTAGCATTTTAAAGAAATTCTCCTTCAATGTATTACATCTTGAAAATTTACTAGAATCCTTCCAGGCCTTTTCCCATGCTTAATAGTATTATAATGGAGGAAAATATTATTAGCCATCATAGTGTTTTTATGCTCATTATTCAAGGTACAAATTGACCTTGAAAGGCTTTCAAGCTGATTCTAAGACATTATTCACTGGTATTTATCTTTTCCAGGCAAATTATCTCCCAAAAGTATAATTAGCCATTCAAAGTATATTGTTACATTAGCCCAGGTTTACTGTTTTTCCAGCATTATCTAAGGCTGTAGTCACACTGCAGACATAATCCAGTTTGACTGCTATGGAATTCTGAGATTTGTAGTTTTGCAAGGCATTTAGCCTTCTCTGTTGGAGAGCTCTGGTGCCAGGATTAACTATAGTTCCCAGGATTCCATAGCACTGAGCCTTGGCAGTTAAAGTGGTGTCAAACTGGATTATGTCTGAAGTGCAGATACAGCCTAAACCACCACTAAATACGTCTTCTAATATACTGAATATACTCTGTGGTCAGTGTCTGGCAGATGTTGACCATAGAGTTGCACTGGAGGACCTAGAGATTCCTAGAGAGGTGTTCTCTCAGGTAAAAACATAGTGTTTTTCTTATTTGTGGTTTTTCCAAATTCATGGGGGTCGTGTGCCACTAACCCCAGTGAATGTGGAGGGAAGAGTGTAGTTCCCTCCTCATCCATCCAGACTTCAGAGTGAGCACAAAAAGTTTTCCTTGCTGGAATTTGTAAGTTCTTCAACATCATTTTCCTTTGCTTTGGCTTTACATCCATTTTGACATGCCACTACGTTTTACCCTTTACTTATCCATGAGTCATATCAATGTCCATAGTTTTGGGCCCAAAACTGCCTTCAACATATACTTGAGATTGACTTGTAGACAAGTGTACACAATAACATGATTTAGCTGAGTTTTTAAAATATTGGGTGTATTAGGCTCACTCCTGTCTGTATCCAGTTACTGTATACAACATCCGATTTGCTTGTATTTCCTCTATGTATCGATACATACATGAATAAAATTACACATCTATAAGTCCAGAAATTTTGTACACATCTGGGATTATACTATGTTTAAATATTTCATAATTCTGTACTTGTTGATTCAAGGAAAGTCAGAGTATTTCTTTATGAAACTCCACTCCTAAGTTTCTGTTCCATTTGGTTTTACTTGTCTAAAAAGTAGCTACCTGAATATAGAACAGTGCAAGATATAGAATTGCTGCTGAATTGGGAAACAACTAATCAGGATTTGATTCTGAATGAGAATGCCAACCTGGCAAGACCTGGAGATGTGAGGAGGTAAAGCAGGGGTAGGCAACCTTTCCCCTTTAAGGGCCAAGGGACTTCAGCTCCCAGAATCCCAGGAGCTATTGGCCAACATGGGACTATTGGCCAACATGGCTGAGGCTTCTGGGAGCTGAAGTCCCTCGGCCCTTAAAGGGGACAGGTTGCCTACCCCTGGTCTATGAGGTTTGAGTGTGTGTGTTTCAAAGCAGTTGGCCAGGAAAAAATAGGAATTCTGTTGGTGCGTTGCTCATCCTGCTGCTCACCAGTTCCTGAGCTAGCTAAGAAGTAGGGATGTAATGAATATTCATTAATTTTTCACAAATCACACAACCCCCCCGCCAATGACTCAAGCCTTGAAGTCAATGAGAAATTCTCAAATAGTGAATTTCCTGCCCCAGATGTGAGGCCCTTCATTTTCTTGACTTCACATGACAAGTCCTTGATAGCGAAATTTGAGTAGCAGGAAAATTACTGGTCAGGAAATCTGTGAAGGTGGCTTGAATGTAAGTACATGGCTCATATAGTATGCACTCATACTACTTTATGTGAACAACTCCAAAGGATACTTCATTCTCACAAGTGATTAATGTCAGAGGACACTATTCATATCAGTCACTCAGCTTTGATATAAACAACAAGACCTTTTGGCTTTTAAAGTTTGGTCATTCATAATTTGTTTTCTCTATACCTGTTGTAATCTCCTTTCTATGGAGGCAAAGGATGAAAACACTTTATACCTGCTCTTTGGGTCTGATTAGGGAATAGTGAAGGATCTCTACACTCATAACTATTGTTATTGCTACTTTTTTGCTACTGTTCCTGTTTTTGTTATTATTTTCTAAAAATGAAAAATTGTACAAATGCCTGCTTGTAAACACTGAATAATATCTTTTTCATGGATGGACAGGGAAGTGGGCATAGATTCAGACAGAAGATTCAGACAGACAAGAAGGTGATGGAATTTGCTTTTCCCATTTCATTCACACAACACAAGTCTGCTGCTGTAATTCATAAACATTTCAATAAAACTATTTCCATAATTATCTGTTATACTTATTGCTACACTGCTGCTTTGCTTGGTGCATTTAATAATAATAATAATAATAATAATAATAATAATAATAATAATTTTTATTTATAACCCGCCCCTCTGCCCGGCAATCGGGGTGGCTTACAGCAAGTTAAAAAATACAACAATTAAAACATTCCAACTTCCCACGCCCTCCACCCCAACCCCAACCCTCCCACCCCTTAAAACTAAATTAAACTGTTATAGAATTAAAATCAAATTAATCATAAAATATAATACAAACCAGTATATCTCAACAGCTTGAACTGGTATCAGCACCATTTGCTCATACTCATGTTTGCAGAAAGAGAACGTGATGCCCTCCAGTTGGACTGTAAATCCCATCAGTCCTAGTCTTTGTAGCCAAATGGAGTGGAATGCTGGAATTTAGAATCTAGCAATAACAGGTCATGGATAACAGTCTTATCAACTCATCCTACAAGATACATTTTAAACAAGGAATTCTCTTTCTCCTCTACTTGTCACGATCCCATTCAAATCAGATTGGACATATTCCAATATCAATTTATGTCACTATTTTGTAGGGACAGATTAAAAACCAGGAAACATATTCTGGGGTAGCTGCGTTGGCCATACATATAACATCCAGAATCCACAAAACTGAAAGCTTTATTTGACCAACCAAAATGCACAAAACATGATGCAAGCTTTCGAAGCTCCACAGCAGGGGTAGGCAACCTAAGGCCCCGGGGCCGGATGCGGCCCCCTGGCCTTTGGACCGGCCTGGGGCCGGTCCTGCCACTGCTGCCACCGCCCACCATGATGATATTGATTATTATTACTTGTTTTTGGGGTTTTCTTGGCAAAATCTCCACAGGGGTTTTGCCATGGCTTTTCTGGGGCTGAGAGAGTGTGCATGCATATTTTTTTATTTTTAATTTTTTTTTAAAAAAATATTTATTTATTTATTTATTTTTGGTGCTTCGGCCCCCCAATTGTCTGAGGGACAGCAACCTGGCCCCCGGCTCAAAAAGGTTGCCTACCCCTGCTCTACAGGCTTCTTCATCAGGGAAAAGTGTTAAGAATCATACAGGAGGGGAAAAATTTATAAAATGGCATTATCAACAAGGAGGAGGAGACTTTGGCCATTAAGCAAACTTTGTGGACAGGAGAGATGCCAGATATCATACTTCTCATTTCCTAACCTCTTTAGCTGAAATTATTTTAAGTTTGAGAACAACCTTCACTGCAGATAGGAGTGGCCAGTGTCCTATGGCCCCAGGGGCGGAGAGGTTGCAAGATCATCATTCCTGAAAGTGGGTTTACAAAACAACTGTTTATTTTGGGCTAGATTTTTGCATGATATTTTTTACATTTGTAGAAGAAGTATAATTTGTATGGATTTTCACAAGTGGATAAATACAGTCTAGGAAAAAAATGGACCTAGAATATAATTCAGAAACCCACTTTTTGGATATAAAAAGAAAGAAAAAGAAAAGCAGATCACACAACCTTCTTGTATAGAAAACCCCCATATGCCAAAACAGTATGTAAAATATTCAGAGGTAGCTGTGTAGGCCATTTGGTAAATTAAAAAAAAATCCATCAATGATACTTTTATTGGTCAACCAAAATGCACAATATATTTGTTGCAAGCTTTCGAAGCTCCATGGGCTTCTTCATCAGGGAAGATGTTGCAAACCAAACAGGAGAAAAACAACTGGAGATGTTAGTCAGATGCCTACATGTTGTTTCAGTCTTTAGCTAAGATGGTGTATGGTGGGAAGGATATCTTTTGTAGGCAGGATCATCCTCCTTCTGGCCCTGTGGCTATAGGGAGATTGCCAAAGTCCAGGAAATTTAAAATCCATTTGCATCTCAACAGAGATCCCTCTTTGCAACCCAATATGTTTCCATTCCAGTGAGGTCCCAGGCTCTTTGTGGCAGAGAACAATGAATTTCTCAAGAAGTCTCCATGTTTTCACATCAGGAATATTTTGGCGGAGCTTTGAAAGCTTGCAACAAGTATATTGTGCATTTTGGTTGGCCAATAAAGGTCTCACTGATGGATTTTTGTTTGGATTTGCTAAATGGCCAACACAGCTACCTTTGAATGTTTTCTGTATTGTGAGATACCGCATTGGAGCTGCAACAGGGGAACCAGGAAGAATAACCTGTGGATTAGGAACTTCAACCAAGGTAAAACAATTTTTTTCTTCTTAAATTTGGACTGAATTTGCATGTTTCACCTCTACATCCACCAAAACTTTCCTGATGCGAAAACATGGAGACTTCTTGAGGAATTCATTGTTCTCTGCCACAAAGAGCCTGTGACCTCACTGGAATAGAGAAATATTGGATTGCAAAAGAGGGTCCCTTTTGAGATGCAAATGGATTTTAAATTTCCTGGACTTTGGCAATCTCCCTACAGCCACATGGCCAGGAGGAGGAGGATCCTGCCCACAAAAGATATCCTTCCCACCATATACCATCTTAACTAAAGACTGAAACAACATGTAGGCATCTGACTAACATCTCCAATTGTTTTTCTCCTGTTTGGTTTGCAACATCTTCCCTGATGAAGAAGCCCATGGAGCTTCGAAAGCTTGCAACAAAAATACTGTGCATTTTGGTTGGCCAATAAAGGTCTCACTGATGGATTTTTGTTTGAACACAGCACTTACTAAGATTTGATAGCCTTACATCCCAAACCTGTGAGGTGCAATCTAAGCAGCAGTTTGCTTTTGACCGAGCCTATATACTTTATACCCGATTGCTATACAGAGGGGCGGGGTATAATAATAATAATAATAATAATAATAACATGAACCATAGCTGTGCCTGAATAAATATAAATCCGTGCTGCTTAGTCCTGTCCTGCTCTAAATGGAGGACATTTTGGAAACTCGACCTGGATAAAAGGCAAATCATGGAAAAAGCTGCGGCGCTTCAGACTTTCCCGCCACCGCCGCGGCACTTCGCGGGAAACTGGGGGGAGAGGGGCGGAGCTTTCAAAAAGGGCCGAGGATGCGCGCGCATTGGGAGGGAGAGGAGGGGCTTGGAGCCTTGGAACAGTCCATTATCCCGCTCGTCAGGGGGGAGTACGGTTACGACAATGCAAGGGGCGAGGGGAGTGGAACAACTCCGAGGTCTTCAGCCCCGTTCTGTTAGACGTGTAGGATAAAGTCCAAGAGTCTGGGCGCGGTGTTTGCTTGGAGGGGAAAGCGAAGAGCCACCGGGAGTACGTTTCTCTTTGTTTCCCCCCCGGCCTCCTTCAAAGTGGTACGGCCCGCCTCTGTTTGGCGCGCGAGCCAAGGAAAGGCAGCCATTAGGAGGTTTGTCGGCGTCGGAAGCGGTTTGTCTTTAGTACGGCGCGGCTTTCTTTGTCCTCCGGAGAGCGAGACCCAGAGAGCGGGCCGTTATGTCGTTTCGGCAGCGGAGTCCCCTGGGCGGCCGCCCTCACAGCAGGTACTTCTGTCTCCCTTCGTCCTCGTTCTCTCTGAGGCCTTTCATTCTGATCCCTTGACGACACTGGCGCCTGGAAGGGTCCGCCGCCCGAGGCTGACTTCCCTCGCCGGGAAACAAAAGCTCCCGAAACACGATGGAAACGAAGGCAGAGCAACGACGCTGCCCGGGTCTTCCTTTTTTTTTTTTTTTCCCAGGCAGCGTCCTACAATTTGAACATGTTGAACATGAGTCAACAGTGTGATGCAGCAGCTAAAAAGGCCAATGCGGTTTTAGGCTGCATCAATATAAGCATGGTGTTTATATCAAGGGAAGTAATAGTGCCACTCTATTCTGCTTTGGTCAGGCCTCACCTGGAATACTGTGTCCAGTTCTGGGCACCACAATTCAAAAAGGATGTGGAGAAACTGGAGCGTGTCCAAAGGAGGGCAACTAAAATGGTGAAGGGTCTGGAAACCAAGCCCTATGAGGAACGACTTAGGGAGCTGGGGATGTTTAGCCTGGAGAAGAGAAGGCTGAGAGGTGATATGATAGCTGTGTTTAAATATTTGAAGGGATGTCATATCGAGGAGGGAACAAGCTTGTTTTCTGCGGCTCCAGAGATTAGGACCCGAAACAATGGATGCAAGCTGCAAGAAAAGAGATTCCACCTCAACATTAGGAGGAACTTCCTGACAGTAAAGAGCAATTCAACAGTGGAACACACTCCCTCGGAGAGTAGTGGAGTCTCCTTCCTTGGAGGTCTTTAAACAGAGGCTGGATGGCCATCTGTCAGGGATGCTTTGATTGGGAGTTCCTGCATGGCAGGGGTTGGACTGGATGGCCCTTGTGGTCTCTTCCAAGTCTTCTATGGTTCTGTGTAATGGCAGGGCTGCCCCAGCAGATATCAGTACCTAAGAGGAGTCTCCTTCTTTGGAGGTGTTTGAACAGAGGCTGGATGGCTATCTGTTGAGGTGCTTTGATTGAGAGTTCCTGCATGGCAGGAGGTTGGACTGGATGGCCCTTGTGGTCTTTTCCAACTCCATGATTCTATGATTTCAACCTTCTTCTGTCCAGAAGGGATTCCACAGCGCTCTCCATTTTGAGCATGCATGAATTTATGTTTCTATTAAGAGCTTTTGTGGGTTTTTCTGGCTTGTGAGGCCATGTTCTATCAGAATGTATTCTTATTCTAGAACATGGCCTCACAGCCTGAAAAACCCTCCAAAACCTATGGATGCCGTCCGTGAAAGCCTTCGACTTGCTTCTGTTTCATAATGGCTTACATTTTCCTTGGTTACCCTCCATTTTGTCGTGTCTAGATGTCCTCCTTTGTGGTTAATGTCGCCCTGAAGACGGCAGCTGGAAAGAACAGACACCCCAAGAAGGAAATCTAAAAATAATAAATTGACCAAGTGTAGAACTATTATTTTTTATAGGGCAAAAGCTAAAAGGAAACAAAGGTCCAAAACACACTGCAGAAATAATCCAGTTTGAGACTGCTTTATCTGTCCTGGATCAATGCTAGGGAATCCTGGGAATTATAGTTTATTGTGGCATCAGAGCTCTTTCTGACAGAGAAGGCTCAATGTCTCATGAAACTACAGTTCCCAGAATTCCCTAGCACTGAGCCTGGGAGGGCAAAAAGCTAAAAGGAAACAAAAAGCCAGGTCTGTAGGAGGAAGGTCCAGGCCAGGGCCTTGGGGGTTTTCTGATGAATACTGTAAATAGATAACATTTTCTATATTTGTTGTTTATGGGAAACATTTTTGGCAAGATCGTGAGAGAGAAATAAAAAATCCCACGCAATAAACGAATCAACACAGTCTTTCCTTGTAATACAGACACAAAAGGAAAAAGGGACGGAGAGAAAGGAGGGAGAAAAAGCAAGTACGTAGTTTTTCTCCTGGATTGATGGAATTGCCCAACTTGACATATAATATTCATCATCATCATCATCATCATCATCATCTCCCTGCAGATCGAAGTGGGTTACAACAAATAAGAATAACAATAAAATGCAAATATACAGTTAAAATCCACATTTCTAAAATTATCTCCTTTGTGTACTTCACTCCCCCCCCCATTATTGTCTATTTATATATTTCAAATGTTTACATTCTGTACTACATCATAAGAGCTAGAGATGGCTTACAGGAAAATCGTTTTAAACAGTTTCAAATTAGAACAATAGTAATTCAAAACAACAACAACAGAAGAAGAAAATAAGGTGTATCCTGTTTTCCCTTACTGTGTTTGAGGCATGGAAGTTGAAAGCCCCTCATTCCCCTCATCTTCCTCCCTCCAACCTAGTTCTTCTCCAGGCACAGGACCCTGGGCCCTGGGTTCAAAATAGGTTTAGCTGGCTTTTAAAAACTACAGCGCTGAAGAACCTGGCAAGTGAAAAACAGCCTCAAAGCTTAATAAACAGTTCAAACCAGGGACCCCTTTCCATTTTGGGAAAATAAAATACTAGTTTCCCCCCTTCCCTACGCCAAACACAAATGGTTAGTTTCATTGGGATCTGTTTATTCCTTTGGGCGCCTCTCTCTTTTATCTTTCCCTGGGATCCTCCTCCTCAGAGGGTTGCAGGAGGAAAAAACAGAACAACGTAAGCATTCTAGAAGTATATTAACAATTTAGAAAGTTAAAATGTAGCCAGCATAATAAGTACTTTCAGTGGATTCAGGATTCCTTAGCATTGAGCCAGGGCAGTTAAAGCAGTCTCAAACTAGATTATTTCTGCAGTATGTTTTGGACCAAAAGGGCCAGGGCTGAGTAGGCTGTGAGGGCAGTCCATAAGAGGAAGCTTGGGGTGGTTTAACAAATAGCAGGGCCTGTTAACGTATTAATTAACCTATTAAATGTATAGCAGTGGAGGACAGTGAAAAGAGATTCCACCTCAACATTAGGAGGAACTTCTTGACAGTAAGGCAAGCATAGCATAAGAGAGAGAGAGCAAGCTTTACAAGGTTGTTGTTAAGGACAAAGTGGGGAGGTGAAGAGCCATGTACATTGGGCCCTTGGTATCCTGTGGGGTTTGGTTCCAGGACCCTCTGTGGATACCAAAACCCATGGATATTCAAGTCCCATTAAATGCAGTGGCATAGTAATATGGTGTCCCTGATATAAAATGGCAAAATCAAGGTTTGCTTCTTAGAATTTATATTTTAGGAAATATTTTCAAGCAGTGGATGCTTGAATCGGTGGATAAGGAGGTCTGACTATTCCATCTTGAGCACATTGGAGACAAGGAAGGATATAAGCAATAAGATGAATAAGAAAACACAACAATATATGATATAAATAGAAGAATGAAGGACTTTCCCCCAAAGTAGAGTCATGTAATAATTGTGCTGGTCTACAACTGTAATAAAGGTTGATTTATTTAATAGTAGTCCATATTTTTGAAAACCAGAAAGCACTTTAAAAAGCAGTGTAAAAACCTACCTATTATCTTAATTATCTTAATTATATTCCACATTATCTTAATGTTCTTGGTATTATTTTTGTTTGTTGTTAACTGCCTTTACCTTGATCTCGACCCATGGTGACCCTATGGATGAGACATTTCCAGGCCCCCCTGTCCTCTACTGCTCTGCCCAGCTCCTGCAGAGTCTTATTCATGGTCTCTTTAATAAAGTCCATCCATCTAGCATGTGGCTTTTCTACTTCTGTTCCTCTACTTCTTTTCTAACGATTCATGTCTTCTCATGATGTTGTCAAAGTACAATAGTCTAAGTCTTGTCATCTTGGCTTCTAGGGATATCTCTGGTTTGATCTGTTCTAGGACCCATTTGTTTGTCCTTTTGGCTGTTCATGGGATCCTCAACACTCTTCTCCAGCACCACATCTCAAATGAGCTGATTTTCCTCCTATCTTCTTTCTTGACTGTCCAGCTCTCACATCATATATGGCAATAGGGAATACAATGGCTTGTATGATTCTGACTTTTGTGCTGAGTTGTATGTCTTTGCATTTTAGGATCTTTTCTAGTTCTTTCATAGCCGCCCTCCCTATTCTTAATCTTCTCCTGATTTCCTGGCTGCAGTCCCTGTTCCAATCAATGCTTGATCCCAGATGTGAGAACTCTTTCACTATTTCTATTTCCTCATTGTTTAGTTTGAATGTGTGTAAGTTCTCTGTGGTCATTATTTTTTTTTCTTTATGTTCAACATTAAGCCTGCCTTTGCACTTTCTTCTTTGATCTTCCTTAGTAGTTGTTCCAGGTCTGTGAGGTTTTCTGCTAGTATTATGGTGGTGTCAGCATATCTCAGTTTGTTGATATTTTTCCTCCTATTTCTAGTGTGTAGGTGCACCCTCAGTGAACAAATTGTGCCAATTAAATACTTGAAAGCATCCTTTTCCCTTCAGCCTCTGAAGGATTCAGGATGAAAACACTTGTGCCACTGAGAAAAAATAAA
Organism: Phrynosoma blainvillii; assembly: GCA_026167975.1. Taxonomy (NCBI): domain Eukaryota; kingdom Metazoa; phylum Chordata; class Lepidosauria; order Squamata; family Phrynosomatidae; genus Phrynosoma; species Phrynosoma blainvillii. The sequence goes on from JANUYF010000003.1 coordinate 159,886,083, forward strand.
GAGGAAAGGGCTCCATTCATGGCTCTGATGAATATCATGTACTGTCATATGCTTTTGAAAGATACACTTTACATCTGGAGTTCAGCCTTTAAAGGATGCTAAAAATAATGTAGTTGTGACTTCACATTTTTTTAAACTTTCTGATTGTTTTCTCACAGACCACCAGCTCGTTGGACTCAAGGAAGGAAGCGTGATGCAGATGGAAATCACAGAGGCAAATATGATTCAAGCTTGCCCACTGATGATGATGACGATACATTCAGACTGCTAGATGACAGACCAGATAGGTAGGGGCGTATTCCCAAAACATGTTGTACTATGTTAGGATAATAGATATTGCTTCACTTAGGGTGTAGCCACACTGCAGAATTAATGTAGTTTTACACCACTTTCACTGCATGACTACAGAATCCTGGGATTTGTAGTTTGGTGAGGTATTCATCCTGGTCTGTCTGGTGCCTCACCAAATCACATATCCCAGGATTCTGTAGAATTGAGTCATGGCAGTTAAAGTGGTGATAAACTGCTTTAATTCTGCAGTCTGGCCACACCTTTAAAGGAACATACAGTCATTTTGTTTAAATAATACATAAACTAGATGTGAATTTTGTACTAATTTATAGGGCTATTAGTACAATATACATATTGATACTGTATATTTTGATACAGATGCTATTTTGTTGTAATTGGAATTTGCTTTACAGCTTCACAACACCAGAAGGACATAAACCCCGTTCAAGGTGTTCGGATTGGGGAAGTGCGGTTGAAGAAGATGAAATGAGGACTAATGTTAATAAAGAAATGGCACGGTATGAGTGGTGTAATTTATTTTAAAAAATTGGTAGGAGTGCTGGAAATACTCTAGCTGCTGCAGATGCCCTCAGTATCTGCAAGCTCCGGATCTGCTGCTTTAACCAACTGCATATTGAAAATTCAGAACTAGGAGAGAGAAAAACCCCTGAGATGAAGTCTAATCAGTCCCAGGGCAGCAGCAAACCCCACGTGCATTTTTGAGCTTGTGAAATGGGTGGTTGATGGGTTCTCCAGAGGCAGAAGAATTGGTGTGAGTCCCTATGGCATGGGGCAGCAGCAGTGGCAAGGTCAGGCAAGCATTCTTCCTGCTTTGGCTGTGGCACTTCTCCTTTTTCCATTTCAAATGCAGAAATGACAGCTGCAGTGGTCCCTGTGGAATAGGAAGAATGCATGCCTGGTGCCCAGGATTTGCCATTGCTATCACTCTCCCAAAGCTTGAGGCTGTTGCATGCAGAAGGTTTCTTGTGCCCTGTCCAAAAAGGCACTTGTGCACATGGATGTCAATCACAGGATGCTGGTATGTGGGGTAGAAATGCTGCATACCTGATGCCCAGGGCTTGCCATCACTGACCCCCTTCCCCCAAGCCTGAGGCTGCTGTGTGCAGGAACAAAGCACAAGGACAAGAAAAATCCTCTGGGAATGCAAGGCTGAAGAGACATAGGATCTGTGTTATGGTGGAAGGTGCGGATTTCTTCCAAGCATCATGCTTGGATTCCTGCCGTTTCATAGATCCAGCTGCCACTTTTGCCTTTGGAACACAAAGAACAGAAGTGCCTCAGCTGAAGCAGGAAGAATGTGTGCTCGCTTCTGCCCTATGTCATAAGGACTCATAGCTCTCCTCCTCCAGAGAGTCCATCAATTGCCCGCTTCACGAACCCAAAAATTTGCACCTGGCACCTTGGGCTTGCCAGTGCCTTTGCTGCTGCCCTGGAACCACTTCTCAGCCTGATTGCACTTGATCTCAGGTACAGTACAGTATCCCCCCCCCCCCCCCTTTTATATTTTCAGTCCCACAGAAGTGGCAAAGAGCAGAAGCACTGCAGCTGCCACTTCCACTACTGCCTTACACCATTTACAACAGGGACTTGAGTATCTGCATTTTTTAGAATTTGTGAGGTAAGGGCTAGAACCAAACCCTGCATGGATACCAAAGGCCCACTGTACTTGTATGCTACAGGCAATTTTTCTTAGAAAATGGGCTAAAATCCTGTGGTTTACTAATTTTATTGGTGAGTCATCAATATATTGCTGCCTCTTGTTTGGGATAAATAACCCAGAATAGCCTCCAGCCCTCTGTAGCTTCTTTCCTTTAATATGATAATTGCATTTTTAAAAATGGTTGGTTGCACTATAGGTTGAGTGTTTCTTATCTGAAATGCTCCAAAATCTGAAATTGTTGGAGTTACAAGATAAGTAGTGTCATATGTACATTTGCAAGGTTGGAGATAGACGTGAATGAATAACTAACTCAGTGGTAGGAGCAAGTGCCTGGAGGGCTCCCTGGAGATCTGTACATTAAACAGGTCCCCAGGTTTCAGAGAGACATGAGATTTCAGAAACTTGCTTTTTAAAAAATGTATGAAAAATAGTTTTCTCATGATGGGGTGGCAGGAAGAGTGGCTTTAGTAGCAGTGGTAACCTGCATGCTGATGGGCAGCCAAAAATCACGTTGCTCTCAAATCACATCTCTCTGCAGCCTGCAAATACTGCACCATTTATATAAGCGGTTTCATTTTGGAATGGTTGCCAGCCGCATTTCTGCCTTGTGAGAGAGTGACAAAGAGTGCTGCTGCTGCAGCCACCTTAAAGGCAGAAGTGGCTGGCTGGAGAGCTTTCCAGAGATCTCTACAATAATCAGGGCCCTTATTTAAAATAAAATGGTGCAGTTAGAGAGCCAGTGTGGTGTAGTGGTTTGAGCATTGGACTATCTGGAAACCAGGGTTTTGAATCCCAACTCGCCCATGTAAACCCACTGGGTGACCTTGGGCAAGCCACACTCAGCCTCAGAATGGCAGTGGCAAACCCCTCTAAAGAATCTTGCCAAGAAAACCGTGTGATAGGTTTGTCTTGGGGTTACCATAACTTGGAAATGACTTGAAGGCACACAACAACAATTTGCAGGTTGCAGAGAGACATGAGATTTCACAAACCTGCTTTTAAAAAATTGCATGAAAAATATAGAACTTTCTAATGACTGGGAGGAGGCAAGTGATACCAGAAGCTGGCAGGTGATAGGATCTAGGAAGAGCAGCCTCCTGAAATCCAGGTTGCTATCTTCAACCATGTTTCTTGGGGCTTCTGATAAAGATAATCTTTTCACCCATTCATAACCAGGTGATGAAGGAATCAAGCAATCTGTTGCATAATAAACCAATAGTGGGCAACTGTGAAATGCTAGGGGTCTTCATTAGCACTCTAGAGTACCTTGGAGGGTTGCACCTGCTTTTGCAAATTTGAAAAAGAAATCAAAATTGTTTTTCCCCCAGTACCTCTAGAGCAGAGTTTCCTAACCTTTTCTATGCCGCCCCCACACCTAGGAAATGTTTGATTAATATTTGTACCCCCTACAAAAGTAATACCACATTTGAAGATGAAAAAGTCTAATCTTTCAATCGCATACAAAACTGGGTTCAACAAATTGAACTTTAAAAAAAAAAAGGTTTTAACTCAGTGCATGAAAGCTTTGTCACACGTCCTGAAATTCTATCGTGTACCCTCGAGGTTGCGGGCACCCCAGGTTGGGAATCTGCTGTAGAGGGTATGTTTTGATTTCTTAAAAAGGCCTGTCCTGGTCTTAAATTAGCCTAGGGAGCCCACAAAATATGGTGGAAATGCATCCCACAACCCCTAGTAGATATTTTGTATTAAAAAAACATTTAATTTTTGTCTTCCAAAAATTGTTTTTGATCCCTAGGTATGAGACATCTCCAAGCCTCCCCCCCCCCCTCTTCTCCACTGCTCTGCTTAGGTCTTGTAGATTCAGGCCCATGAACTTTCTAATTGAATCTAGTCATCTGGCATGTAGTCTTTCTCTTTTTCTACTGTCTTCTATCCTTTCTAGCTTTATTGTCTTTTGTAATGAGTCATGCCTTCTTATAATGTGGCCACAGTATTACAGCTCAATTATGTAGTAGTAAATAGTGATTTAAATGAGCTTGAATGTCAGCTTATTATTCCTGTACAGCTCTATTTATTCTTACAGCAGTAGAAAGTAATATGTAGTCACAAATTATGGTATTGAAAGAAGTGGAAATAATTGTTAAAATAAATGTATATATTGTAGATATAAAAGAAAACTCCTGATAAATGAATTTGGAAGAGAGCGAAAACTGTCTACTGAAAGGTAAGAGCTGAACATATTCTGTACAGACCTGATAAATTGCTTATTCTGAATATTCTTATTTTGTAATTTTATTTTTTTATTTATTTTATTTCCTGCTTATCTCCTGATAAGGAGCCTAATGGTGCTGTGATTTTGCATTAACAGTACTGTAAGTCTACAGACTGGTTATGAAAGAGATTTCCTGAATTAGGCTTCAAACCTGTGTAATTTATTACCATAATTTTAAATCTGCTCATCAAAATTGTCTCATGATGGCTTACAAAACTGGGAGATGAAAAATATTTAAAAATGATATTAACAGGACTAAAATCTGTAGTTCTGAAATTACATTCACAAAACTCAAATCTATAGTTCTAAAACATGGCTCTTAAATTAACCCAAAACAATCCTACTTTTAAAATCCAGTGAATAAAATAAAGGGGGAAAAGACTGCTGTGCTGGGGTGCCACTACTAACACAGGTGATGTCTTTCTTGTAGGCACCCTTTATACCTTGACTGGTGAAAAAACACAGAGAGAAGGGTGTCTGCTTAAAAGTAGAGACAGGCAAATATGTGGTACATGCAGTCATTTTAAGTACTAAGTCGTAATGTGCTTTAAAGATGTAAACCAGTGTATTTGATGAAGCACTAGTACAGTATTATCAGAACATCTTCCCATCATTAATAATTAGGCAGAAATATTTTGAACTAACTATAGTTTTCAGTTTTAAAAGAGTCCTGTGTAAATGCATGGTAGAATCTACAGTCTTCCCTTGGTATTTGCGGGGGATCCACTCCACCTCCTCTCTCTCTCCTTCCTTCCTTCCCTCCTTCCCTCCCCCCCTGTTCTCTTTCTTCCCCCCGGGCTTACCTTTGCCTCAGGGGCCAGGAGGTTGTTCTTGTTAACTGCCCTCGAGTTGATCTCGACTTATGGCGCCCCTATGGATGAGACATCTACAAGACCCTCTGTTCTCCACTGCTCTGCTTAATTAGGAGCCCTGGTGGTGCAATGGTTAAATGCCTGTACTGCAGCCACTCACTCATAAACGACAAGGTTGTGAGTTCAATACTAGCCAGGGCTCAGGCTTGACTCAGGCCTGCATCCTTCCGAGGTGGCTAAAATGAGTACCCAGCTTGTTGGGGGGCAATGAGCTTACATTTGTAAGCCGCTTAGACACTGCATAGCGCGGTATGAAGTGGTATATAAATGAAGCTACTTTGCTTTTGCTTTAATTCCTGCAACCCCATACCCCTGACCTCTTTAATGGAGTCCATCCAACTAGCATGTGGCCTTCCTCTCTTCCTAGTTACCTCCACCATTCCCAGCATTATTGTTTTTTCGAAAGAGTCCTCCTTTGAGGGGGCCTTCTATAAGTCCGGGGAGGGCAGTCCAGGCATCCCGTTTTGGGGTCAGACAGGCAACAAGGCCCCACTGACTCCCCCCCCCCTTGGACTTCTGGGGTCCAGTGGCTCCAGGGTCTGGAGTCTGTTGGCACTAAGAGGCATTGAGGCAGGGCTTGGGGGCCACCAGGGCCTGTAACACATGCCAGCCACTATTGGGACTCACTTTCCCAGTGGCGCTCAGGGCCCGGCACATATCCCGCCCCCCTCTGCCTCATTGCTGCCTGGTGCCACCAAACCCTGGAGGGCCAAGGTGTGGGGGTTTGATGGGGCCTTGCTGCCTGGCTGACGAGGGAGGGAGGGAGCCACGGGCTTGCCATTTGCAAGTACCCGTATTTTCCGGCGTATAAGACGACCCCCAACTTTTCAAGTTAAAATATAGAGTTTGGGATATACTCGCCGTATAAGATGATCCCTCTTCCAATGGGGGAAAGTGAGAAAGTGTTGGGGGGAAGGACTGCCAATATACTAGGTGATGCATTCTGGGGTATGTACAATTTGTGGCCAAATAAGTGACCCTGGACATGTCACACACTCTCAGCCTCAGACGATGGTAATGGCAACCCACATTTGAAGAAACATGCTAAGAAAACCCCATGATAAGGTTGCCTTAGGGTTGCCATACGTTGGAAAGGAAGACACACAAGAACAACAAAAAGTCTGCAATTGCTTCATAGGTAGTACATGGGAATAGGAGCCAGCATGGTGTAGTGGTTTGAGTGTTGGACTACCACTCTGGAGACCTGGGTTTGATTCCCCATTCTGCCATGAAACCCACTGGGTGAACTTGGACAAGTCACACATTCTCAGCCTCAGAGGAAGGCAATGGCAAAGCTCCTCTGAACCAGTCTTGCCAAGAAAACCCCAGGATAGGGGTTCACCTCTTATCCACTGCTGCTTCCTCCTCCTGCCTTACGCCACACTACGCCACCCCTTCCTCCCCCCTCCTCCTCCTCTCACCTGACTTCCTCTCTTCTTCCTCCTCTTGCCTTGTGCCATGCCACCCCTTCCTCCTCCTCCACCTGGCATATAAGTCGACCCCCGACTTTGGAGAAGATTTTCCTGGGTTAAAAAGTAGTCTTATACGCCAGAAAATACTGTAATCAAAACAGTGAATGGCAAGTCCATGGATATGGAGAGACAACTGTAATTTGGAGGCGGATACTAGAGCCTGGGTAACTGAGGGGGGTTGCAGACTGCCAGAAATAGTGCAAATTGAGTCCACTTTTAGGGTTAGGATTAGTGCTAGGGAATCATGGGAATTATTTGTTTTTCTGAGACATTGAGCCTTCTCTGTCAGAGAGCTCTGGTGCCACAATAAAATACAGTTCCCATGATTCCCTAAACCTGACCCTTAAAGTGGACTCAATTTGCACTATTTCTGGCAGTCTACAACCCCCCTGAGTCCTGAGTGTGGGACACAAGAAAAGGGGGAGGTTTTAGAAGTATGGGAAAGCAAGAAAGGGTGTGCTCTGCAATTCCCAAATAGCACTAACAGTTCTCTGTACAGGCTGGCTGGAGAACTAAACAGAAACTATTGTATTGATACGTTGCAACTTTTTGTTGCTGGTCCTGTTTGTGTCTGTGTCATTCTGTTAACCTATGAAATATCATAGACTGAAATAGAAAATAAGCATATTGTCTTCTCAGTTCTGATTCAAAGGAGTCCACAGCAACAGTAGAACTTGAGACTGATGAGGCTGTTCTGATGAGGAGACAGAAACAAATAAATTATGGGAAGAACACGTTGGCATATGACAGATATATTCGAGAAGTTCCAAGGTAAGTTGTTTGTTTGGGGTTTGTAGATTTCTCTTTGACAGCCAGTGCAGTGATTTGAACCTAGGACCATTACTTTGAAGGCCAAGGTTCATATTCCTGCTTAGCCATGGAAACCCATTTAATGACTTTAGGCAAATCACAATCTCAGCCTCAGGGGAAGAACAAATCTTGCCATGAAATTCTGTGATAGGTTTGCTTTGTGCATGATGTCTGCTGGTTTATGGTGACCCCATGAATTTCATAGGGTTTCCTAGGAAACCCAAAGATGGTTTTGCCAGTTCCTTCCTCTGAAATGTAGCCTAAAGCATCTGGTGTTTGTTGGTGGTCTCCCATCCAATTTCTAAACAGGGCTGACCCTATTTAGCTGCTATGATGATAATAATTTCTTTCCTGTCTCTCAAGGCTTGATGCACGGTACAGCACGGTAAAATACAAAACAATACAGTACGAAATACAAAATATCAGACTGGATTTGGTGCCTTTTGGGTATTTGGGCCAGGTTTGCACTTAAATTGGAAATGACGAAGCCACACAACAACAAGATTTTCTTTTGGTAATTTACTACTACCTTCTCAGCGCCTTTGCAGACTGCCAGAAATAGTGCAGATTGAGTCCACTTTAACTGCCCTGACTCAGTGCTAGGGAATCATGGGAACTGTAGTCTATTGTGGCACCAGAGCTCTCTGACAGAGAAGTCTCAATGTCTCAGAAAAAAATACAATTCCCATGATTCCCTAGCACTGAGCCAGGGCAGTTAAAGTGGACTCAGTTTGCACTATTCCTGGCAGTCTGTAAAGGCCCTAAGAATCATAGAGTTGGATGATGGTCCTCAAGGGCCATACAGTTCAACCCCCTGCCGTGCAGAAATACACCCCTGACAAATGGCCAGTGCAGATCTTTGTAATGGTAAAGTTAGGCAACGGTTTGATTTCAATTTAAGCATTTTGTTTAAAATTTAGCTATTTTTTAGCTATTCATGGTCCTTGTTTTTTTTTTTAAACCCATTTAATTGTGTGGAGAAAATTATACAGGTATAGACTTTTGTATGTTAATCACTCAGTAACATCATTTAGCTTGTGAACTATCAAACTGCTGCTGTGCTAGCAGACAAGGTATGCAGAAAAATATAAAACAATAAAATGTGAAAATTTAGCTGTATTAACGGTGTGGAATTATCACTTGGCTCAAATTTGGTTTTAAAATGCCACTTAAACTGTTTAATTTATCTTTTAAAGGTGTCTTCGAGTTCCAGGGGTCCATCCAAGGACTCCAAATAAATTTAAGAAATATAGTCGGCGATCCTGGGACCAACAAATCAGACTGTGGAAGGTTGCATTACATTTTTGGGATCCTCCTGCTGAAGAAGGCTGTGATACACAGATAATGTAAGTAGAAGCTGTATTTCAAAGTTTATAAATTTTAAGATTTTTTTAAAATGAGACCTTTAGAGGTTGCATTTTTGCAGCTGAAGGTTACTTATTTTTGTAATGAAGAAACTGAAAATATCTACGACTTCAAATGTGACTCACGCATTGTGGGCTTGACATTTGTGTTGTGATTTACTATCCTGTCATACTGTCCTGTATTTCATCAGGATAATCTGCTGATTCCATGTAGTTACCTAATATAGGAGTGTTTGTATACACTAACTTTTATAGTAAAATGGTCCTTAAATATTAATTTCAAAAGGAGAAGAGTAAGGGCCTTTGCAGACTGCCAGAAATAGTGCAAATTGAGTCCACTTTAAGGGTTAGGGTTAGTGCTAGGGAATCATGGGAATTGTTTTTTGTTTTTTTTCTGAGACATTGAGCCTTCTCTGTCAGAGAGCTCTGGTGCCACAATAAAATACAGTTCCCATGATTCCCTAACCCTTAGTGGACTCCATGTGCACTATTTCTAGCAGTCTGCAAAAGCCCTAAGATTGTTCAGCTAATAAAATTACACAATTTGCTCAACTGAATTGCTCAGTTTGCTCAACAGATGATGCATATTTGGCCTTAAAAGCTAAAGACAGATGTTTGTTTCCATCTTGCTCTGGACAATAACAACCTACTTTTAAAATATTTTGGGTATGTTGTATACAACCAGATTATTTTGTTTAAGGCTTTGGCATCTGTTCTGTGAAGGAAAATGTAAATATTGATTGGAAATACTATTATAGTTAACTTTACTTATACCCTGCCTTTCCCCAAATTGTGAAATTAAGACAGCTTACCAATTAAAACAAATACAATAATATAATATATACTGTACAAATTAATATATATTTTGTACAGTATATATTATTAATATATTAGCTGTGGTCTAACAAGCATTGAAAACAAAATCCAGTTGTTAGATCCAAGTAGTGTAGATCCTTTGAAACAATTTCATTCCATTAAGTCAATGAATTTGCTCTACTTAGTATTCATAGTTGAATTCTAGTTAGCATTCATAGTTGAATTTAGTCCACTGTTGTCAGTGGGAACATTCACTAAACCATTGGAACTCATAAATCTAAACACAGATGTGGCAGTATATATCTAAGGTTTTGATTTCTTGATGAAGTCTTACATTTTATGTACCTGTTTGCACCAGAAATTGTGTGAAGGAAAACGTAAGAAAACAAATGAAATGTTCTACTGTGTCTTAACGCATGTGGAGTAGCATGGTCATGTGGGTGGCCTAACACATCATATGTTGGCCATTTACACAAAAATCTTACTCCAGAAGCAACTGGTGAAATTGCTTTGGTATTTTCAAATATAGCAAACATTTCTGCTAAAGACTGGGATATGGATGATTCATATCCAGAGTTTCCCTTCACATTCTTTCTGCAAAAAAACTGCTCAGCTTTAAAGTTTTAGTGTAAAATAGAAACTAAGATTTATGCACAGTTAGAAAAACAAAAAAGGTAATTAAATTGTACTCTTCATCCCCCCAAATTTAAGCACTATTTCTACATCACTGACTTCATATTTTGGGCTGTTTGTTTGTTTTTGCAGTACTCCTGTTGATCTTGGTGATATGGAAACAGAATCAGTAGGAAGTAATTCTGCTGGGTCACAAGCAAGTTCTCAGGATAATGATGTAAGCAGATTGTGAAGTTTAGGCTACATATATTTTTACAGTTATTTTGCCAGGGGATTAGATTGGATCTTTGAAATAGTTGCTAATTTATGTCAGTTCATTCACGCACACACCCCTGCTGTTGGCTAACTCTTCTTACACACGTATGCTAGTGCCATTCAAATTTTATTGACAAATTTTAATTTCTCGTTAAGCTTGCAGATATGGTGGGCTTAAAATGCTTGCCACGCTGAGCATATTAAGAGACCTATCCAGTTTGCTTCTAGCCCTGTAGAGTTGAAAGCTGGCAGGAACCCAGGAGGAAGTAATGTCGTGCATGCCCAACAGCACATGTGACAAAGCAGAACCCACTCACAGACCTGTACTATATGGCCCTCAGGTGTGAGATATATTGTTTGGGGGCAGTCCCAGGCGTTTGGGTCTTTGTCATTCTTTCACAGGTGGCTGAACCAGCAGTGATCTCCTTATCCTTGTTCAGGGGTTTGGGCCTGTGAGTTAGTGTAACTGTTTTCAGTGGAGTGGCACATAGTTAAGTGACTTATTTTTATTAGTCCTGAAATGTAAAAAGGCCGTCTGGGTCCCACAGTGGGAGAAAAATGAGATATAAATAAAATCACTATTAAATAAATAAATAAAAAATGTAAGTGAAATTTCAAGGAATACAGTGCGTATGACTTTAAAAGATGGAGACTTCATCCTAGAACAATGGTTTAAAGCAGTGGTTCGCAATCTTTTCCCCTCTAGCCCCCCCCCCTTTACTTCTGCATGTACATGTTAAGGCCCCCTCCTGCTTGAGTTAGTATATGGGATTTTGCTTTTGGAAAGAGCAAAGGGAAAAGAAAGGCATTTAATTTTGCTCCTTCCGAAACAGAAACAGGGATCATTGGGCAATGGGGAAACTGAAAATGGTTCCACCAGCCCAGGGGTTTTGCCTTTGGCAAGAGCAAAGGGGAAGGGGCAGCGTACTTTGCTCCATCCCCTTTCAAACTGCTACCATACCCACACAGGTCCTAGCCTCCTTCCCACCCCCATACTCTTGCTTTCTTCTCCCTCTCACTCCCTGCCCCTTTGCCTGACTCCTTATGCTATAATTTGCCATTTAATTTATTAATTTAATTATTATTGTAATTTTAATTAATCTATGGTTTAATCTTATTTTAAGGGGATGGGGTGGGGGGAGGATGGGTTTGTGGGGAAAGGGAATGTTTTAATTATGGTTTGTTTTAAATCTTGTTGTTCCCTGCCCCGATTGCTCAGCAGAGGGGCGGGCTATAAATAAAAATTTATTATTATTATTATAAAAAGATTTCCAAACACTTCCCCTGCCTGGAGGGTTAGCTAATTTGAGTCTGAAGTCAGCACCCTTCTTGAGAAACTGTCACACACCCCTGGAGGGGGTGCCCCGCCATTTGAGAACCTAGGGTTTAAACGAGATGGTATACTACAGTTGTAAACATTTATGAAAATTATGATTGATATAAATACGAGCACAAATGGCTAAGGGGAGAAGAGGCTGTGGGTTCTCGAACAGGGGTCAGAAAGCATTTTAAGATGGAGGGTATCACGTGCAGTTTGAAGGCATTGTTCCACTGTTCCTTCTTTTTCTCCTTAAAAGGTTTTCTGTACTAAAAAGATAGAAAAATAAGGGAGGCTTTTGAGTGGAAGATGACAATACCTGAAAGCCCCATACAATGCAATGAGTGAAGCAGGATGATTGTGATTTAAAAGCTTACTTGGAACTACTCTGAGACAGGAGAGTAATCAGCTCTTGATCTATACTAGTGAGTCTGGGGAAGAGATGTGATATGATGATAGCAATGGTATGCTGTCCAAGTAGACAATAGACAGAGGAAGGTGAACAGTTGTCATAAATATAGGATAGTGGATAATGGACACAGGCTATTCATGGAAAGTACTTACACATTGTGAAAATAGAAAATAGAAAAGATACCTTGTATCTCAAGTGTCATTAAATCTTCTTCCTTGTAACAATTTGCAGAAAGTACATTGTATGTTCTTACTTGATCAGATATTTGCATTAACAACTAGTAATATGAAGTTACAGATGGGTTTGTCTAATTGTTTGTCCAATTCTGTTCCAGGAAAATTGTACTTTCACACCCACCAAAGTAAGAAATATTGACCACTTGGCTGATGATGGATTTGAGTTGGAGGCGTGTTAGATTGTGACACTGCATGGCTATGAGTATGCATTCTGTGGGCTTCTGTTCAAGGAAAGAACATCTTTAATTGCATAATCTCAAAGACAAATCAGAAATCTTTAGTAATTCAGAAAAATGGAAAATGTCAGCTATAAATCATATTCCATATTTTTCCTTTCATGAAGCATAAAAATTGAGTTACATATAATTGGGTGTCTGTCCTATTGCTATACACACAACAAATGGTTTTATAAGCCATTTGAAGTTCAGAGGATTAGACCAGTCAGACAATGCTGCCAAGCTTTTAAGAGTTTGGAAACATTTATAAGAAATCCTTACCATAAGAGGTCATGTGGACAGGAATATGATAGGCAGGGAGCAGTAATTGTCCATACTGTCATGTAAGTTGTATTATAAAGGCCTACTCAGCAGTAAGACAGTGGCATTTTGTGTTTCCTCAGCCCATGTTTTCTTCATATATTGTTGTTGAAATAACAGTAAGATGAGTATAGGTAAGCTTCTTTCTTTGAGAGAGAGTTCTGACCTAATTTTCAGGTCTGCTTTATGGAGTCAGCTCTCAAAGTTGTATTCTAAATTGATATTTGTAAATAGTTATGCACAGAAACTTAGTTAGCTTTTTAAGAAGAATTAACAGAATTTTCTATTGTTTTTATTCTTTCTTAATGTAAATTTACAGAATTTTTAGTAAAATAAGTAGCTGCTGGTTTTGTATGGCATAAGGCATAAATAAAGCAAGAACATCTTGAACTGTATGATGCAGAATTGGGTGTGTTGTTTTTTAGCTTTCTGAAAGCAAAATGATTAAGGTTCCCACTTTGTGCTATTAACTATATCCAATGTCAGCAGTCCACTCTAAGCCTGTTAAGATCTAGCTCATTTCAGTTCTGTTTATCTTTAGACGCAATTCAACTGAATTTGCTCCCAGTACCTTAGCCAAAGGCTGTAATCCATGGTGAATATTGACATTTATGGGACAGATACTTATCTTGCATTGTAGAAGGCAAAGTGTGAGTTCATATATTTCCCTTAAAGGGATATTACAAACCGTTCACTCCTCAAGTATTTCTACTTCTGACATGTTAACTGTTAGGGTATAGTTCTCAACTGGTCTGAGTCCTGGCTGTAGTCTGCTTTGAAAAGTAAAAGCAATGGATTGCCAATAAAAAGCAATACAATTGGATCTTTAGGGTAATAGTTACAGAATGCTCAAATGCTGTGGAATTCTGGGAATTGTAGTTTGTTGTGGCCAAGCTCTGACAGAAGGCTAAATGTCTCACAAAACTACAGTCCCCAGAATTCCATAGCATTGAGACATGGCAAAGTGGCGTCAAATTGGATTATTTCTGTAGTGTGGATACAGCCAGTTTAACTTGCCCAAAGTCACCCAGTGGGTTTTCATGGCAGAGTGGGGATCTGAACCCTGCTCTCCAGAGTCACAGTCCAATGATCAAACTACTACACCGTGCTGGCTCATTTATTTAACCAGTGTGATGTTATGTGGCTGTAGGATACTTCTTTCAGTAGTCTGCCATTACTATAGCAGTTAGTCAAACTGGAGTATTTCTGCAGTGCCACTTTCTCAACCTCAGAGGAAGGCAATGGCAAGCCCCCTCTGAAGAAACATGCCAAGAAAACCCTGTGATAGGTTTGCCTTAGGGTTGCCGTAAGTAAAAAATGACTTGAAGGCAAGCAACACACGCAACACATTGTTAAGTAAATACAGGAGTCTGTCCCCAGAGGCTCAAAAATGAAATGGCACAAGATAAAAGGATAAGTAAAGAGAACAGCAAAACAAATTTGGACGCAGTTGCAGTATAATACTAAATATGTGTTGACATGGAAACTAGGAAGAGCTAAAACATCTGGCCTCTGAATAGTTAATGGAATGCTATGCTTCCTATATCTGTTGCCTACAGATAGAATTTTCAATCATAAAGGCTAGATTTCTTACTGTTTGGCATGGTAGCTGGTTCAGTGTTCTTCAGTTTTAATATTTGATATTGGGAGTTCGTGATCTGTGCCACAATGTGCTCCTGTTCTCGTTTCTGCAAAGAGAATGGAGCTTCTCCATCGTCTTCTAATTATGCAGTCTATTTGATTTCTGTATTGGCCATTAGGTGCTAGAGGAATGTGGTTGCGATGAGCAAACTATTGGCTTTGCAGAATTCAGTCAGCTGCTCTGCTGTTTTATTTTTTGATCCTAGGCCAAATTTTCCTATAGTCTTGGGTTGTCCTCCGTTTCTACTTTTTCATTCTCATTGCCCAAGATTAACAAGTCCTAGAATCATAGAAACATAAAAGTTGGAAGAGACCACAAGGGCCATCCAGTCCAACCTCCCTGCCATGCCAAAAACAACAACCCTGTTTTGATATGTGATCAGTTTCCTCCTGGATTCCAGTATAGTGTCAAGTCCAGCAGTTAACCAAGTTCAGAAATTCAGGCACCTGTAGTTAAAAGTCAGCAAATCTTTATTCAGTAACTATAGGTTCACACTAGAGTTAACTGTCAAAAATAAACAGGAAATGTTAAAATTGCCTAATTAAAACATATAATTTCAAAATATTAGCGGGCTTGCAGTTGATTTGTTACATGCTTAAAACAGCTCTGGTTCTCTCTTTTCCCATACTGCCCCTTTCTTTGTCCTTTCCTTCCGTTCCTCCCCAGCCAAATGACTGTGGAGGTTTCAGTCTATGCCTTTCTCCTGTTTTGTTATCATACCACTTGTGTGATAACTATTCCCTTACATCATGTTACATTGTGTATCCCCTCACCGTACTTTAACCTGCCCCTAAAATCACGGTAAGATGAAAAAGCAACACCTGACACGTAGAATCTTAGTTTATCTTTCTGCATCTATAGTTGGAACATAAACAGATTATGGTTATACTGATGGGATTTCACTTAAGTCTTACTGATATTATTTGGTCAGACTTAACATATCTTTGCCTGCTTCTGTTATATCTCTCTTTGCTATTAATGCCATCCTATATCTTCTTAGATTTTCATTTCCTGAGTGAAACACTGTGTAATTCACAATGCCCCATTCCTGTCCACTTTAACTCACTCACACCAAACACTGCAATGTTTATGTTTCATTTCTTGTTTTACTACATCTGGCTTCCCAATGCAGGCTTCTTACATTCCATGTCTTTATAATATGTGTTGTGCAGCTTTGGACTTTTTATTTTTGAACATGTCAACAGTTGAATGTCCTTTCGGCTTGAGTCCAGCTGCATCATTAGCCATAGTGCTACTCATGCTTGTCCTTTGTACTTCCCCAGTACCTCATTGAGTGCCTTCAGACCTGAGAGTCCCAACTTCTGGCATTGTCTCTTGTTTCATCTTGGTTTGTCTTATCATGGGGCTTATGGTAAAAGGCATTCAAAAGAGATTCACCATGTCTCTTTCTGTGTAGTACTAACAAGTGTGAGCTATAGTGCCACTGCCTTTGTCTCTGAGAGATCCTCTGCCAGCATCATCCGGTCCCTCCTGTTGCTGCCCAGTAGATGTTTGGTACATTTAGTCTGCTCCTCAACAAAAATCTTTCTCACATGGGAGATTCAACCAGCAGCACTGCTACCAGCTGCATAGCCTCGTGCCTCACATCACTGCAGAAAAGTGAGACATATGAAAATTATCTTTATATAGTAAATTAAATAACATTTTAAACCAAAAGTCTGTGACATCACAGACACCCCTGCTTGCAAAGGCTCACCTGTCAGGCATGTCTTGTTTATTGAAGAAAGAAAGTAATGCCAGCGAGCCCAGCAGGAAATAACTTTGCAGAGGTGCTGAGCCCTGAACTGAGCAACTCAACATCTTTCATAGGGTCACACATATACAAAGTGCATTTCACAATATTCAGCACTTTTTACTTGGGCAAAGATTGTTTTCAGTACAGGAAAATGTTTATAGAACAGAGAAGATGCTTACAGAACAGGATGTCTGAAGCCTTACCAGTGTGAACCTTATCTTTAGTACAGAGCATCGCCTGAGCTTAGCGAAAAAGTAGCAACCAGGGAAACAGAAAAATTTCCAAAGTCTCATCTGGAGTCTCGTTTGCCTATCTAGTCTGACCCCAAATAGCAATCATAGAAACTCATTATAGCAGCGCAGTAAGCACACACATCATAGTTTTTTATTTTAAACAACTGTGGCTTCCATCTTAACCTTATAGATTCAGGACAACATAGATTGTCTAACCTTATATAACTTTTATCTTCAAATCATTACTGATAAGTAAATAGCAAGTAGGCAGCCACTTGATAAGCTTCATGTGGAAAAGATACTTTTATTTACATGTTTTATGAGACTGGAATGTTTACATTCATAAAGTGGATAATTATTACTTTCATTGAAACACTTCACTGTGATACTTGATACTTATCCCTTAAATTTAAAAAAATGAAGTTTCTAAATTTTGGATTAACTGTGCATGACTACATAGAAGTACAGATATACCTTAATTAACAAAGTAGCTATTTTCCTGGGCGTTACTACTTTAACAGAAAATTTAGTGCCGAAGGCAGAAATAACATAGAAAGAATAAGGAACACAAAAAGTGTTGGCATATGTTTCAACAAACCTTTTGTTCAAAACAAATAATAAGGGGTGGGCGGGTATTGGGGTGTGTGATGTATTTTGTATTTTAACTTTGTTAGCCGCCCCGATTGTTCTCAGTGGGGCGGGGTACAAATAATATAATAATAATAATAATAATAATATGCAGATGTGAAAAGAAACAACCAGGTCACGTAAGCTTTGCACAAGTAGACAAAAACATGTTGAATCTTGTAAAGACCACTTACGTTCCTTCCAAAATGCATCCAGGGTTCACTCTTTCTTTCACAAGCTTCCACTGTTCTTATGATTTCCATTTTGATAATCTTACAGATCTATGCTTTTTAAAAATCTTATCTATTTTGTTGTTCACACATACTCAGTAAGACATCCTGGAGGAGGCCACCATTTTACCTTGTCTGTTGTAGGTGGCAGGCACACAGGTTAAAGTAGTATTGGTTGGAGCTCTCAGCTCAAGCTTTATTGCATTGTTTACTACAGTTACACTGCTGCAACCTGATTCTCCTAGTGTCAGTGCAGCTAAAAAACCTTCAACTAGATAGAGAAGGAGGGCAAGGCAAGCATAAGACTTTGTAAAAAGACGCTTCTTTGTCAGAGGTTTTGTTAAGTGAGGTAAGTCTGAATATAAGTGCAATGAGCTGATTCCAGAAAAAATATGTTTAGTATTACATACAGCCTTAGTATTGTTCAGTTAAAAGGGGTAATACATATGATTCACTTATACAGTGCTTTCAAACAGAAGCACTGAAAATTTGAGACTCTATCATCAAAGATGCATATAGATTTCCATCATGTTAATTCTTTTAATAAGTCTCCCAAACTGCAAAAAATCTGGATCTATATTAAGTATGCATTAAGTAACAAAACTTAAGTTGTTAACTGGATGCCTGACAATTGTTTGGGGGTGGGGAGGGGTTGCCTTTACCTGCAGCTGAGTGTGAGGCTGAGAGAGTGTGACTTGCCCAAGATCACTCAATGGGTTTCTGTGGCTGAGTGTGGGTGAAGAGGGATTTGAACTCTGGTCTCCATAGTCCTATGCTCAAACACTGAGCCAGGAGGAAAACAACCCATGTCCAAAACACACTGCAGAAGTAATCCTGTTTAATACCACTTTAACTGCCCTGGCTAAGTGCTAGGGAATCCTGTGAATTGTAGCTAATTGTGGCCCCAGAATTCTCTGACAGAGAAGGCTGAATGTCTCTCAAAACTACAGTTGACAGAGAATTCCCTAACATTGAACCATGGCAGTTAAAGCGGTGTCAAACCAGATTATTTCTGGTAGAATCCAAAGGTATAGGCTCATTAGTCTATGTATGGAATCAGTGTGTAGAAAGATCTTGTAACACCTTTTGAGACTCACTGAAAGAAAGAAGTGGGCAGCAGGAGCTTTCCTAGACTAAAGTCTACTTCCTCAGATGCATTTCATATTGTTGTTATTATTATTATTATTATCATCATTATTATTACTACTTAGAGAGAGAGAGATCTTGTAGCCCCTTTGAGACTCACTGAAAGGAAGAAGTGGGCAGCAGGAGCTTTCCTAGCCTTAAACCTACTTCCTCAGATGCATTTGATATTATTATTATTATTATTATTATTATTATTATTATTATTATTATTATTATTATTATTATTATTTAGCGAGATCTTATAGTCCCCTTTGAGACTCACTGAAAGGAAGAAGTGGGCAGCAGGAACTTTCCTAGACTCAAGTCTACTTCCTCAAATGCAGGAGGGGCGGGCGCGTCCCAAAGACGTCACTGACGCCGCTGCCCACTGAGGGCGCTGGGGCAAGGCCTGCCGGGATAGCATCCGGGAACGCAAGCGGCGCCCCGCCCACCGGCAGCGCCGTAGAACGTGCGGCGCTGGGGCTGCTGTTTCTTTGCTCAGCGGCTTTGCGTGAGCGGCGGCACGTCATGTACGCCTCAGCGCGTGTACCAGATAACGGTCAATGCATGGACGTTGAACCCTCCTCTCGCGCCCGTCCAGGTAGTGGATATTGACGTCGTCCTTCCTCAGAAAGGCAAAGACATTGTGAGGGGACCTTGCTTCAGAGCTCAGGCAGTGGTCCCCAAACGGTGCCCTTTAAGGGCTTTTGGACCCCAACTCCCAGAATCCCAGACTATTGGCCAACATGGCTGAGGCTTCTGGGAGCTGAAGTCCAATCTTAAAGGGCACAGTTTATGGAGGAGGGTGGGAGAGAGGAGGGCAAGGCACCGCAGAATGGAGGACATTCTAGGGAAAGCGGAGGACGTGACCGAAATAAAAGCCACAGAAACACTCCAGTAGAAACGTAAATTCATGCTGCTTAGCCCTGCTCAAAATGGAGGGCATTGTGGAATTCCTCCTCAGGGCAGAGGAGGCTGGGAATGGAGGACGCGTCCTGGAAAAGGAGGACTTGTCCTCTGGTCACCCTGCTCAAGGCTTCCAGAGCAGGAAAGGAAGCAACAACAACAACCCAAAACCTTGCCACATTGGAAAGGGCTCTGGAGAGGAGACATTACAGGACATTTGAAACCTGGAATTAATCACTTTTGAGTCTCTTTCTTTAATACTTTAATACTTTCCTCTCCTGCTTATTTTGAGTGTATTGGAAATTTATAATCCGTGGGGATTTTGCTTTCCTTTATAATCCCCGTGGTTTGAGGGAAATAGCTAGGATTCTACTATTAGTTTCCCATCACAAGGCTGCATCCGCACTGCAGAAATAATCCAGTTTGATACAGCTTTAAGCACCATGGCTTGATGCTGTGGAATTCTGGGAATTGTAGTGTGTTGTGGCTCAATTCCCAGAATTTCACAGCATTGAGCCATGGCATTTAAAATAATGTCAAACTGGATTATTTCTGCAGTGCGGATTCTGCCTCAGTCTATTCCCTTGCACTTTGTCTAATTGTAGGAGTCACCACTCTGTCAGAAGAAGGAGAATGGTTCCCAGGGAAATAAGATTCTTTTAAAAGGAGAAGGAAGCATATGGAAGGATCATTAGCAACGTATACATGCAAACAAGTATGTAGAGAGATCGTGTAGCACCTTTGAGACTCACTGAAAGAAAGAAATTAGCAGCATGAGCTTTCCTAGACTTCAGTCTACTTCCTCAGATGCACTGAAGTCTATGAAAGCTCATGCTGCCAATTTCCTTTTTTCAGTGAGTTTCAAAGGTGCCACAAGATCTCTCTACGTACTGATTCTACAGACTAACACGGCTATATCTCTGAATGCAAACAAGTAACTTACTGAACATTTAAAATATTTCTTAAGTGTAAGAGTTATCGAGGCATCTTAACCTCTGAAAGTTATTTTTCTGTAAAATACAAAAGCGCAGCTAATAAAACATTTAAATTCATGGGGCTATGTCATAAAATACTAAAGAATGGAGAGAAGGGCTTTCTGTTCCCCAGTTTCTCCTCGAAAGACTGTCAAAGTTAGTGGATTGGGGGCAGTTCCAGAGAGGAAGGCAAAGTTAGGGGGGAATCTGAATGGAGGCCTCTTGAGTCAGGCTGGGTTTTTTTGAGAAATGTATTGGCCAAAAATTAAAATAAAAGTGGACACGTCTGCTAGTGAGTACAGGCTGGCCGCAGCAGGGAGTAGGGGAAGGTCATTTAAGGCTGAGCCATAGTAAATTGGATGCTGCCCCACAATCCTGTAATGACATTGTCTCACAGTTGGGGCCTCTTACAATGTTTTGCTGGAAGCTGTTGCATTAGGAGGGGATCTAGGTGAAAATCCTTGTCCATGGTGCATGATATACTGCTAGCATATTGCTCTTGCTCTCAGTGCAAGTACAATAGTGAGATAACTGCAGTGTAGCCATTTTGAAACCTCCTGTCACTATCTCTTCCCATCTCATTGGTTTCATTTTTGAGGTCATGTGGAAGAGAGTTGACTACCCCTGTTAATGGCGTAGAAAGAAACGCCGATTGATCTGGAACATTGAAGTGGTGTTTCTCTTTATTAGCCCTGCCAATCTTTATTTGTTAATGGTGTTGACCACAGTGGGAAGCTGACATATTTTAATCTTACTGATAGTTCGAAATACAGGCTTTGCAATAGGACATATCCTGTGAAGAGATTAAAGAGAAAGGAATGCATTTATCTTTAAAAGAAGGGTATGTTTGAATGAATGTTTGTACGAATATATGTTTGCAGAAATTTTAAATTTGCCAATGAGGAGTAAATTGTTCATGAGCAAGCTTCAGAAAGAGGAGTTGTATGCTACCCAAAATGCCAGGGTCCCAGAGGACACCCACATTCAATATTTAATAGGGAGTATTTTATTAGCTCAAGAGAAGCTTCTGAGAGGGCTTTGAACAACTAAAAGCAGAAGCCTGGGTATACCAGTTTCAAGAAGCAGAGCTCCAGAATACAAGGTCTAAATGTATTTTTATAATAGCAAAAGGGAAATCAACTTTCACACAAAAACACTCACAAACACATACAAGAACTAGCAATATAAAATGTGGTAGCAGATAGTGATTTTCAGGATTGTACCTGATTCCAGAATCGGAGGTTTCGGGGGGGGGGGGAGTTCTGTGAGAGGAAAATGGCTCAGCATGCTGCCTGTGGATCTGAGTTGGCCAGCAGTTGCTGAGGAGTCAGGTGAGATACAGAGTGTTTATCTGACCTCAAAAGAAGACTAGAGGTCTACTTATAGGGCAAAACGTTTCCTTGGGCGGTTTGGGGATTAAGGTGAAGTTCCAAGGAGGAAAGAATAGAACTGAAAGTCTGTAAATGGCTGGACAATCGCCGTGACTGTCCCTGGACAAAGGAGTCTCACTCCTAGAAGGAGGTAATCTTGGACTTCTGTTCACGTGTAAGCACCAGGTCTATCAGTTACCATCATTCCTGTCAGTGAAGGGATTACAGGCATTCCTCCCAGTTCGTGGGGATATGTTCCGGACTCCCCTGCAAATCTGGAGAAACACATTTTTTTCTCCCTAAGTGTAGTACCTTACATTTCTCCCTGTTGAAATTCATTGTGTTAGTTTTAGCCCAGCTTTCTAACCTATTCAGGACATCTTGAATTTTGATCCTGTCCTCTGGGGTATTAGCTATTCCTCCTAATTTGGTGTCATCTGCACCCCCCTGGTCACTTCTCTCCAAGATAAAGAGGAGCCATTGCTGAGCACCCTTTGGGTTCAGCCAGTCAGCCAATTACAAATCCACCTAACCGTTGCATTGTCTTGCCCACATTTTACTAGCTTCTTTGCAAGAATATCGTGGGGAACCTTGTCTGAGGCCTTACTGAAATCAAGATATGCTACATCCACAGCATTCCCTCCGTCTACCAAGCTGGTAATATTATCACAAAATGAGATAAGAATAGTCTGGCATGACTTGTTTCTCAGAAACCCATGTTAACTTTTTGTGATTATGACATTCTCTTCTAAATGTTCACAGACTGTCTGTTTAATGACTGACTGTCACAGCTCTTTCCTTATAACTGCTGGTCAGAACTAATCATCCTGTAATTTCTGTTGACTGCCATTGATTTTATTTGGCCTGTGACTAAGTATGGCTAAGTATTGATCAAACCTTGTGTATGGTGCCTTTGCTTTTGGTATTTGAGTGAGGCAACAAATATGCTAAATATAGAAAGTTCGTTCTTGCTAAATAGGATACAATTATTCAAGCAGTTAGGGATGCTTCTAGAGCAGGGGTAGGCAACCTTTTTCAGCCCTGGGCCGGTCCCCCAAAGTCCTCTTCTCCGCCGGGCCGAGGGGGGGGGGAATGGCGGCGCACGCGCGTGACCTCCCCCGCCACATGCGACCCCCCCGTGTGCGTTGCTGCCGCAGCACGTGCAATCGCCGCCACCACCACACATGTCGCGGCTGCCATTTTGCTTTCCAAAATGGCGACCACGACGCGTTTGCACATGCGCAGGAGTACTGCGCATGCGCAAACGCGTTGCGGCCACCATTTTGGAAATCAAAATGGCGGCCGCGGCGTGTGCAGCCACACAGAGGCAAAAATGAGCGGCGGCGGCAGGGGTCCATCTGGCCCAGTAAGTCCGGCGACCTCGGCTGGAACCGGCCTGGGGGCCTTAGGTTGCCAGCCCTGTTCTAGAGATTACATTCAAAGTAGCAGTATTTTATTTTGATGCTTCAGTGGCTTCTGACTTGTGCTTATTATGCCAGTGTTTCTATGTGTATAATTTAGGGGGGTTGCAGACTGCCAGAAATAGTGCAAATTGAGTCCACTTTTAGGGTTAGGGAATCATGGGAACTGTAGTTTATTGTGGCACCAGAGCTCTCTGACAGAGAAGGCTCAATGTCTCAGAAAAAAAACACACAATTCCCATGATTCCCTAGCATTAACCCTAACCCTTAAAGTGGACTCAATTTGCACTATTTCTGGCAGTCTGCAACCCCCCTTAGTTGCCTATAATTATCACAAAATAGTCCTTCAAGCTAAGTGATGGAAGCCCAGGAATATTTTTGACTGGATAGCCAGAAAATGGGAGGAAAAAATGCAAGCAGCTGGAAGAAGCTACACAGAATGTTTTCGTGTTTTTTATCTTATAGAGGTGGTTTTCAGAGCCTGACTCCAATTGTAACCTGAGCATTATCTACAAGCAAAACAAGACAGTTTTTTTAAAAAAACAAACAAACATACATCAAGACTTCCTTCCTTCCAAAGCTCTTGGAAATCTAAGCTGCCATTCCATATATTATTTTCATTTATTTATATAGCACCATCAGTGTACACCCAAGTGTGTTTAGCTTGGCTGTGATTCCTTTGCAGATGCTCAGATGTGCTCGCTCCTTGCCTATATATTTGGAATCCTGTTGGTGCACATCACACACATAAAGATCCATTGTGCATGCAGGTTTCTCAAGGCTCACAGAAGGAAGCAATGGCTACAGCTGGCTCTGTGCCATTTGTTTCCCAAATGCCTGGCTTGGTGGATCTATGTGACTGTGTTTGGGTTCCTCAGAGCCAAGGCACTTCAAGAGGGATGATGTGCTACTCAAAAGTGGTGGTCCTTGGACCAATGCCAATCCCCAAGCCATTGGCTGTTGCTCCCTGGTGAGTTTCCAGGAAAGGAAAAGCAGTTGTGGCCAATGGGCAAAAATATGGCGCAATATCTGGCACAATGTAAAAACAAACAAACAAACAAAAAACCTGCTGGTCCCCCACATGAAATAAGCCAAGAAGCACTGATATATGCAATTCCCTGTACAGTGGGATCCCGCAGAAAGATAGGCAATTGGCAAACAGGTGACATGGTATCACTTTCCTCCCTCCCTGCCCCCCCCCCCCCAACGTTTTCTCCCTTTCCTCATCACTGGTGCACCTGCTGCCTTTTTCTTTTTGCCACAGCCACATTTCCAATCACCAGTATGGTAGTATTTGAAGACACAGCCCTGCCAGTCTGTTTCAGTATAAAGGAATTTTGTAGCTCCTTTGAGGCTGAGAAAAAATACATTTCTAGCATACCGGCGAGTTTTCACAGTCTCTAATCTGATGAAGTGGATTGGACTCCACAAAGGCTAAAATTTCTTTTTATTTCTTAGTCTCAAAGGTGCTATAGAATTCCTTTGTAGCTTTTTGTCCGCCAGTGTAGTTAAGCTACCAATGGAACTAACAGAATGCTGGCCCTTATGTTTAGAGAGGAACCATGGCATATTCTGCAGTAGAACCCTGGCTGAAATCAAGTAATGTGTCTTATGGTACTAATACACTGTTTAATTTGAACTGCGAGGTCAATAGATAATGATGTATTTATACCACTGAATGGTGTAGAATGACCAGAGTTCCATTTTAGAACAACTTGAGATTTTTAGCCTTAGATTTAATTTTGTGTCTCTCTTCATTACATTTGTATTCCATCATTCCTCCAAGGTGAAGGCAGAGTGTGCAGTTCTCTCTTTTTTAACTGTTATGTTCCAAACAACCCTGCCAGGCAAGTCAGGCTGAAATGGTAGTGACTGGTTGAGAATCACCTAAATCACATTCATGGCTGACTGAGGATGTTGCCACTCAATTCTAGTTCAGCCCCTCTATCCACTATTTTCAGGCAAGTGTTTCCTGGATACAAAAGCTAAGCTTGAAGGATTGGGTAAGTATAAATATATTTCCAAAAAAACCCAAAACCAACCAAATAATGCATCTGAGGAAGTAAGTCTATGAAAGCTCATGCTGCCAACTTCTTTCAGTTAGTCTCAAAGGTGCTACCAGGTCTCTACATTCCAAAATAAATAAATAAATAAATAAATAAATTCACTTATATTTCTGTGCGCTGCTGACCTGTTTCTCCAACACAGGGGTAGGCAACCTTTCCCCTTTAAGGGCCGAGGGACTTCAGCTCCCAGAAGCCTTAGCCATGTTGGCCAATAGTCCCATGTTGGCCAATAGCTCCTGGGATTCTGGGAGCTGAAGTCCCTCGGCCCTTAAAGGGGAAAGGTTGCCTACCCCTGCTCCAACAGAAGGAATCGTAAGCCTATCTGGTCACATAATTTACTTCATACCTATCAGGCCACAGAAATGGGGAGAGAAGTTTTTAACATCAAGATTCAGAATGGAAGGAACCAGTGGGCAGTGGTGTTTGGTGGCTGGGAGAGGTACAGGCAGAGAGCAGACACATTTCTTGAAGGGGAACAGCAAACATGATGTTACTCAATGGGCTTCTTTCCTTTTCGCCTCCTAGAAACAATTGCACTCTAAGCCAGGGGTAGGCAACCTTTCCCCTTTAAGGGCCGAGGGACTTCAGCTCCCAGAATCCCAGGAACTATTAGCCAACATGGGACTATTGGCCAACATGGCTGAGGCTTCTGGGAGCTGAAGTCCCTCGGCCCTTAAAGGGGACAGGTTGCCTACCCCTGCTCTAAGCTCTGGGAGCAAATCTTGTCTGCTGCTGCTTCTAGGAAAAAAGAATTTTAGAAGGATCCATCCTGTCGCATTATTTGCAGCAAAGACAGGCTGCCAAGTAGATATGTTTGTTAAAGGGGAACAGTAAATGGTGTTAATCAATGGGATTCTTAGTCATCTTGGACATTTTGAAGTTCCTCCCAGACCCCCGGACAGAAGGGTGAAATGTAGGACCTCTCTGGGAAAAGGAGGATATCTGGTCACCCAGCGGCTTTGTTAACTGAGGTATGCCTGTAATAAGAATAATCCAAAGCTTGGCTGGATGTACTAAAGCTGCGTTGTTCATATCTATTTTAATATGTAAAGAAATAACACACTGACACACCTTTCTAGAAAAAACGCTTGCTAGTATTGCAGCATCCATGTTGGTTATGGCAGGCTGGACACTTGAGTAGGTCTGAAGAATCTCATGATCAGCCCAGCCTATTTGAGAAGGGCTTAGAGAGCCAAGAAAGAAGGAGGCTGGAACAGCTAAGCCCTATATTGCCAGATACATTTGTTAGTATACGACAGCTTTTAAAAATTAAGGGTGGAGGGAAGAAAGGATGAATAATCTTTGTTCCCACTATCTTTTTCTAGCAGCTGGCCAGAAAGTTAAAAAGGGGAAAAGAAACACTGGGTGGACCAGTTCAGAATGATAAATGTTCAGTGGTGCAAGTTTTAACAACTGAAGTATGGCATGAGATAAATTATAATATAGGATGATGTTCTGTTTTACTATAAAGAGTTAAAATGATAATAATTTGCTGGCTCTCAAAACTGTCGTGATATTGGAGTATGGTGTCTTTTGAGCAGTTAATTGTCATGTAATGAGCGCTTTGCATTGTTTCTCACAAATCATTGATGATGTTTCTTTTATATTGTTCTTAATTAAGAGTTTTTAAAAGTTTTGCTTCAGGTTAATAGAATGATGTTGGTAGATATAAGTGTACATGAAACAAAATATTTTTCTTTGGAAAACTACAGTAGTAGTAAATTTTTCATTCCACATAACAAGGTTATGGCATAAGCAGAGATAATTAGCTATAGAAGGCCATTTATAGCATGGTGGCTGTTAAGTGTGTTTCTGCATGGGAGTTCTTGTAGAGTTAATCTTCTTGATTTGGATTGTACTAAAAAAAATGACGAATATTATTGCATGCAGATCAGAGAGAATTGCCTTCCATTGTGAAGGGTGACTATCTTGTGTAAGAGCAGAAATTTGCATGTAAACTTTTACAAAAGTGTTTGGGTTTTTTTGTTATTATTTTTGTCAGAAACCTACACTTGCATTGAGGAACTGATGGAAAACTCTATTTAGAAACAAGGTTTCATCCTGTGATGTGCTCAAATGAAGAAATACTGAAATAAGGCCCTGTGTTTCTGCCACTTGAAACTGTAAACGTCAGGAGGCTTCTGAATACCATGGTAACACTAATAACAGAAAAACTGCAAAGCCAGACTTTGGATGACTTGACATGTAAAACATTCAGTATTAATCTGGTAAGAATACACCTATGGTATGCATTCACTATACTGCTCTATATAATCGTAAGATTGTAAACATTAACAAGAAAACATGAGTAAAAAGGACAGCTATGTTCTTTCTAACAAGGTACAGTGGTATCTCTACTTACGAAATTAATTCGTTCCGACAGCCATTTCGTAAGAAGAAAATTTCGTAAGTAGAAGCAAATTTAACATTGAAATGCCCTAATCCGTTCCAGGCCCCCAGATTCAAGCTACAACTCAGTGCAAATGTACAACTCAATACAAATACAATCTTGGAGATCAAAAGCCAAAAATACAGTCCTGGAGATCAAAAGCCAAAAATATCAGAAGCCAAAAATACAGTCCTGGAGATCAGAAGCCACAAATATCAGAAGCCAAAAAGCCACAAGCCACAAGTCCTACCTTTCTGGATCTGAGAAGCTACCAATTTCACTAGCCACACTTCCTCTCCTCTTTCGCAAGCCCAAACGGTGATGGCTAGCTGAATTTCGCTAGGCAAACACTTCCTCTTTCGCTAGCCAATACAGTGCTGCTTTGCTAGATTTCGCTAACCAATGACATGCCACGAAATTCGGAGAGCAGCTCGTTCGCGCCAATTTCGTAAGTTGGAACGCTTTCTTAAGTCGAAGCAATTTTTTTTGGGAGGCGCGTTTCGTAAGTTGAATTTTTCGGTAGAAGAAGTATTCGTAAGTAGAGGTACCACTGTATTTCCATCCTTACACCCTAACAGATATCAGGCTGATCTGTATTTTTTGAATCCATTTAATTAGGAGTACGCTCTACTGAACTCAGTAGAATTGCCTTCTAAATAAATGCGTATAGACTTGGGCTATGAAATCTATTCCTCCTCTTCCTCATCATCTGCCTTTTTCCCAATCCAGAACTAAAGGTGGTTTATAAAATTTAATAGTTAAAGCTAAATAGTTATGAATATAAAAAAAACTATGGTGGCGAGCGGTGAGTATTTATGATAGCAGTGAAATTTGTGATAGCAGATGAACTTTCAAATGCCAAAGTGTATTGCAGTTGACTATGATGCCACATGATTGTTGGTTTGCTGCAGTTCCTAGGCCAAATGTTTATTAATTGTCTTTGGGGCATAAATGATACATATTCATGAGAAGGCATGGGAGTGGGTTGGAAGGTAAAAATGTAGAAACTAGATCAATAGATTGGTTGTGTGCCATTCAGTGGAGCTGGAGATCCTGCATCCTTGGTAAATATCTTTCAGGAAGGACATTGTCTTTTGTAATCTAATAAATAGCCTATGCTGCTAAGAAATCTTGTTATTCGTGAACAGCCCCTTTCAGCATAACAAACTTATCCAGAGAGATTCCAATAATGGTTTAGCTATCAAAAGTTATGAATATAAATAAACTATCTCTGTTACACTGAATGCAGCATTATGTCAACAGAATCATAGGGCTACTAAATTATAGGGAAACAATTATTATTAAAAAATATGTGTAGGTGGGCTCACTTCCTCACCCCTTAAATTGCACATTTCATTGTCAGTGGGATTCAATATTGGGATTGCATTCCAGGATATGAAGGATATTTTTTTACTATAGTGATATGTGCCCTGTTTATGTATCTACTAATTTGTTTCCAGCAGTTGATTCCTTGTAGTATGTTGTGGTCTTTCATTCTCAATGAAAATGTGCCCTTTTAGGTGTATTTGGATTTGGTACATCCAAAATATATCAATACCTTAATAGACATATGTCTGTTTCTACTGAAAATACTTATAGAAGTTAGAAAATATATCTCAAAATCTAACCTATCTAATCACAACTTATTTAAAGTGTGTATTAAATAAAATGTTCAAGTGGGCTGTCTAGCATTACATATTTCCAACAAAACTCTTTGAGAGCTAAAGCCATATTTGTTGACCAGAAATACAGGACTGATAACCCTTCATATGTAACACAAGATGGAGACTTGTATGGTGTTAATCTTTTTCTTATTGCAGCACTCAGCTGATAAGGAGAACAAAAGCCATAGCCTGTTCCCCTTTAAAGTTAGTGGTAAGTTCTAAAATCTTTTCAGTTGTGTTCAGTATTCTAAATATAAGGAAGTTAAAGGGGAGAGGCAAGTTTCAGAAACTGTTACTTATCTTTGCCCAATTTGAAAACGTTGTAGAAATAGATGCTTTTATATGTATATATTGCATTAAAAGTTATCTTGCATATTGTGATATAGATATAGTTGTAATCTTCTCTCCCACTGAGAAGACTCTGCTTAA
The DNA here is from genome assembly GCA_026167975.1 of Phrynosoma blainvillii. NCBI lineage: Eukaryota > Metazoa > Chordata > Lepidosauria > Squamata > Phrynosomatidae > Phrynosoma > Phrynosoma blainvillii. The sequence goes on from JANUYF010000003.1 coordinate 159,915,844, forward strand.
AAGAGATTTTTTTTTGTGTGCTTCTTTCATGAGAAGCATTAGTTAGATAGCACAGAACATTCATTATGGAAACAGTATTTGTAAATTGTTACCATAATGTAAATGTGCATAAGGAAAAATAACTAATTTGAAATAAGCATTAGCATTCCTTAAAATAGAGGTTTTTAGCATGAAAAATATCTAAAATCATATGAAACATGGCATTAAGATACTTCCTATGAGGCTTCAAGTTTTCTTGTTACTATTAACATCCCTAGCATAATAACACTATGTGTTGCTAGACATTACAAGTTGCAGAACCTGGCACATAGGATCACTTATATAAAAAGCATCTTTTTGGAGGATCTCTAGTTTTAGTTACCTCTGGCACACCTAGAACCCAAAAAGTTGTTAGTATATATATATATATATATATATATATATATATATACCAACAAATGCTGTGCCAGAAGAGAAGTTACATTAATGTGAATCAGTAGCGTAGTGGCTTGATCAAGAAAGGATTCACATGGCAAGAGAATTTTCACAGGGTCTCCAAAGAGTTACCTAAAGGACATGTCGAATGAACAGACATATGCTACCAATTTCATGTAATGTTACTGGCTCTTTTCAGACTTCTCAAGGAGGAAACCAGAGAAATACAACACATACATATTCTTACCTTTTATTTAAGCTGATGACATAGTTTCACTTCTGAATTCTGATTTTTTAAAAAATGTTATTGAGAAATGCAGCTATTGTGAGTATAATAACCAGTGCTCTCATATTTAATTTATCCTGCAATAAACTGAATTTCTTTTTGTCTTATTTGAATCAGTTAATATGCTTTGTTAAGAATTTTCCTCCAAGCATAATTTTATATATTATTAATAAATTGGATCAAAATTGAGCTCTTAGTCCCAACTAAAGTAGATTTTTATGATCAATGGAATTTATATATGTGCTGAATTTTCTGCTGCACCACTTAATTTTGATAGGGCATGGGGGGAGGAGAGATGGACATTTTCCTGTTTAAACAAGGCACATGGGGAGTACATGACTTCCTTTAAAAAACATTGTGCTCTTGTAGGTCTCTTGGAAGTATGATTCTGGTTTAAAACTAGACACAAACTCACAGTGCAGTTTGTTTTCAGAGGAATGTGACAGTTTACTTTTTGTGCCACTTTTCATTAAAAAATTAGCAATAGTAGGAGCAAGGTGTAGTCCCTTGGTATTCAGGGGAGCCAGTGCTTCTACCACTCTCCAAATTTGCCCAACTTCCAACTTGCATGTTGAGATTTTGTACTATAATAGGCAGGGTGAAGTACTTCCTAACAAGAAGGACTAGGAGAACAAATGATGTGTTCTAGAACAGTGCTACTCAGAGTGATGATCTGTGGACTGGTGCTGGTATGCAAGCCATTGGCTGTGCTACATGAATACTTTGGAAGAGAAAAAAGGAACAAGTAAGGGCAGTTTGACAGTGGAACACACTCCCTCGAAGAGTAGTGGAGTCTCCTTCCTTGGAGGTCTTTAAGCAGAGGCTGGATGGCCATCTGTCAGGGATGCTTTGATTGGGAGTTCCTGCATGGCAGGGGGTTGGACTGGATGGCCCTTGTGGTCTCTTCCAACTCTATGATTCTATGATTCTATGATTCTAAGTGTCAGCGGACATATGATTCTATGATTCTAAGTGTCAGCGGACATATGGTAGCATATGTCTGTTCATTCCACATGTCCTTTAGGTAACTCTTTGGAGACCCTGTGAAAATTCTCTTGCCCATGTGAATCCTTTCTTGATCAAGCCACTACGCTACTGATTCACATTAATGTAACTTCTCTTCTGGCACAGCATTTGTTGGTATATATATATATATATATATATATATACTAACAACTTTTTGGGTTCTAGGTGTGCCAGAGGTAACTAAAACTAGAGATCCTCCAAAAAGATGCTTTTTATATAAGTGATCCTATGTGCCAAGTTCTGCAACTTGTAATGTCTAGCACATATAGTGTTATTATGCTAGGGATGTTAATACTAACAAGAAAACTTGAAGCCTCATAGGAAGTATCTTAATGCCATGCTTCATATGATTTTAGATATTTTTATGATTTTAGATATTTTGCTCTATGCTCTATTTAAGTTACTTTGATTATTTTGTTGATTATGTGCTTTGTGAATTTTAATTGTTTTTAATTTGTTTTGTTTGATTTGTTTTTGGGGGGTGGGAATGAGGGATGGGACTGAATTTGATTGTATTTGTTTTGATGTTTATATGTTGTACGCCACCCCAATTGCTTGGCAGAGGGGCGGGATATAAATAAAAATTATTATTATTATTATTATTAGCGGACACAAATATGGAAAACAATTTCTGCTCCCCTGCATCAGATAACCTGAGAAGCACTGCTCTAAAACTAGGCTTACACCTCATGAATTATGTTCGTGGTTTTTTTAAACAACCCTATAGAACATTAACAGCATTGTTTCAACAAGATGGGATGCAGTGGCTCAAGTGGTTAAGACACAGACTTTGTTGATTGCAAGATCAGCAGGTTGGCAGTCTGAGGCCCAGGTGCTGTATGATGGGGTGAGCTCCTGTCACTAGTCCCAGCTTCTGCCAACCTAGCAGTTCAAAAGCATGCAAATGCAAGTAGATAAATAGGTGGGAAGCTAAACAGCGTTCTGTGCAATCATACTGGCCACATGATCACAGAGTAGTCTCTGACAATGCTGGCTCTTCGGCTTATTAACGGAGATGAGCATCGCCCCCTATGGTCAGAGATGCCTTGACAACCTTGTCAACGGGGAATACCTTTACCTTTATCTTTTTCAAGAAGAGACACTAGAAGTAGAGGATTCTCTTTTTTTATTCCTTCCTCTCCCCTTCTGTGGCATAATGTTTTTAATGCTAATGACTTTCTGGAAATCTTTTTTATTTCCACTCTACAGAAGAGGGCCCCTGGAAATCTTTGGATGAGGATTCTCAGGTCAGAACTGAACCAAGTAAGAATTCAGTTTGTTCTCTGCCATTGTGTCCATTTAGTTCAAGTGCATCCAGTGCGGTCTCAGACCAGCGACATGAATCTTCAGGCCAGTCTCTGGTTTCAGGATCAATAAGTGAACTAAGACTTAATGAGAACTCCAGACAGCCATTGACACCACCTACCAAACGACACTGTAGGTCACTCTCTGAGCCAGATGAGTTGGTTTGGTGCCGATCGCCATGGAAACCTGGTAGTTCAAAGATCTGGACTCCTGTGTCTAAGAGACGATGCAACAGTGGAGGCAGTAGTACTTTGCAACAATACAGTAGCCATGGAAGTACTACCTTAAAGCAATGCACAAGCACCAGCTTGTCCCACAGTGGACAGTCCATAAGCAATGTATTCCAAATCGCCAGCCTCAGCACTTCACCACTGCCCAGACCTTCTTCTGCAAGTAGCGGTTTTGTAGACAATAGTGAAGGAAAATCAAGTTCAGGTTTTCATTGGAATTCTAGAAGCTCTTATGACTTTAACCCAAGACGTCGCCTTTCCCTATCTCAGGAACATATTACTGAAATAGGAAGCAGCTTGTCTTCAGCCAATAGCACTCCCACCTCCACACCAGAGCTCAGTCGGAGTCAAGGCTTGCTGAGATGTCGCTCACAGCCTTGTGTCCTGAATGAAAGGAAAATCCGGCTGAAGCGCAGACGAGATGAGGATGTCCAATGGAATCGCCCTTCATTAGACTTTTTAAAAATGACTCGGGTGAGATTATTTGTCTCTATCTGTCTGCATTATAATATTAGACTTATCCCATACAAACTATTCACACAATATTCCTGGGTATATTAGTTGATAGTTCCTTTGTGAATCCAGCACCTTCTTACAACATGTGAACTGCTTTCTGACTTTGAGAATGAGATTTAAGTGATTTTAGAGCACATAGATGAAAAATGCAGATTTTTTTTTCTTAAGCTTTCAGTTCATTTTTGTGTGACAGATAATGTTCTGAAAAACATAGTCTGTTTTCTTTGGTTGTGGAAAAGATCTTTGAATTATTTTTCCACAGCATAGAATGGAACTCTAGAGAACAAAATCCTTCAGGAGGTTGACCGGGGACAATGCAGAAATAAAGGCTTTACTCTATAGCTTCTGCTCTAATTAAAATTTGTTTCTTGGTATCTAAACATCTAGTAGGCTTCAGTGAAGATCCCAAAGATGGTTTCTCTGAAAGGTACAGAGAAAAATATAAACTCATTAGTTGCATTATGCTTCGGCATCAGTATGGAGCATACTTGAGCAGCTGCTGGGACCCTTGGAGGGCTTAGTTGCCAAGGCCAAGTGGAATACCTTCCTACACTGGACCCCCCCCCCAACCCCCCCAACCCCTCCCCCCTCTTGCTGCCCACTGCTGAAAGTAATGTGTTGTAGCTGCAGCAAGCACTATGTTAGCTCCCGCATAGTGGATCTATACCTTTTATAATGCCTCTCTAGAGGGAGGAAGAGCGGATTGTGGCCTGTGGCTTCATGTCTCAACAGCTCCAGTGCAGTTCTTGCATCCTTCAGTACCTCCCCCTCTTTTTTAATTTAAAAACTGCTGTCATGCCCTCTAGGAGCTCTGGGAGGACAGATCTACCAAGTTGTTTGCCCCTTCCAAGTTGTTTTTGGCCAGTGAGGTCTTTTTCCAAAATCAAATTAGTTAATTTTTTAAAGGCCCTTCCTGGGCCTATAAAAACCAGAACATCCCAAAAATGACAGAGTTGCCTCCCATATAGTTTATCTGGGTTGGGAGGGGGCAGCAGCTGCTGCTGCTAGTAATGACGATGATGAAGAGTGGTGAGATCCAGTTGGGCTTTTTTTCTACTGTGGGGTGAGAAGGGCTGAGTGGTGCCTTCCTACCTTCATTTTGGTAGTGCTGATCTCATGAATACACTCTTTTGGCTGCTTTCCCAACAGCCCCATTCCCGCATTGGGTGATGCCAATGATGATGATATTATGTTTAATTGAGGGCATGGGGATATGCAGGCTTCCTATATTTGTGGAGGAGCCATGTGCAGGTTCCAGACCACAGGAGATTGCATACCTCTGTTCATGGGCCAGGCACATAGTTGTGAGAGAGATTTCATGGCAGCCGGCTTCAGCTGCTTGGTAATTCTTTCAGCAGTAATTCTGCATGCTTAGATTTGCAGATGACACCAAATTAGAAGGGAGTAGCTAATATCCCTGGGGACAGGATCAAAATTCAAAATGATTAATAGATTAGAAAGCTGGGCCAAAACTAACAAAATGAACTTCAACAGGGAGAAATGTAAGGTATGACACTTAGGGTGAAAAAACGAAGTGCAGAGATATAGGATGGGGGACACCTGGCTTAACAAGACTACATATGAAAGGGATCTAGGAGTCCTAGTAGACCCCAAGTTGAACATGACTCAACAGTGTGATGCCACAGCCAAAAAGGCCAATGCGATTCTAGGCTACATCAATAGACATATAGTGTCTAGATCAGGGGTAGGCAACTTTTTGAGCCGGGGGCTGGGTTGCTGTCCCTCAGACAATTGGGGGGGCTGAAGCACCATAAATAAATAAATAAATAAATAAATATTAAAGAATAAAAAAATATGCATGCACACTCTCTCAGCCCCAGAAAAGCATGGCAAAACATCTATGGAGATTTTCCCAAGCAAACCCCAAGAACAAGTAATAACAACAATAATCAATATCATCATGGTGGGTGCGGTGGCGGCGGCAGAACTGGCCTGGGGCCAGTCCAAAGGTCTCGGGGGGCCACATCTGGCCCCCGGGCCTTAGGTTGCCTACCCCTGGTCTAGATCAAGGGAAGTAATAATGCCACTCGATTCTGCTTTGATCAGGCCTTAACTAGAATACTGTGTCTGGTTCTGGCACCACAATTCAAAAAGAAGTTGAGAAGCTGGAGTGTGAGGGTGATCAAAAAGGTGAAAGGTCTGGAAGCTGTGCCCTGTGAGGAAAAGCTTCAGGAGCTGGGTATGTTTAGCCTGGAGAAGAGACGGTTAAGAGGGGATATGATAGCCCTGTTTAAATATTTGAAGGGATGTCATATTGAGGAGGGAGCTAGCTTTTTTTCTGCTGCTTCAGAGAATAGGATTCTATGGTCTTTAAGCAGAGGCTGGATGGCCGTCTGTCAGGGATGCTTTGATTGGGAGTCCCTGCATAGCAGGGGGTTGGACTGGATGGCCCTTGTGGTCTCTTCCAACTCTATGATTCTATGATTCTAGGACATGGAGCAATGGATTCAAACTACAGGGAGATTCCATCTCAACATTAGGAGGAACATCCTGATAGTAAGAGCTGTTCTACAGTGGAACACAGTCCCTCAGATTGTGATGGAGTCTCCTTTGGAGGTCTTTAAACAGAGGCTGGATGGCCATCTGTTGGGGGTGTTTTGATTGTGAGTTCCTGCATGGCAAGAGGTTGGACTGGATAGCCCTTGGGGTCTATTCCAGCTCCATGATTCTATGCCTTCACCACTATCTCTGTTCAAGGCCTGTCTAGCTGTAAGATGCTGCCATGTTAATTCACCTATCCCTGATGTGTCCAGGCTTTGATACCATGAATAGTGCCTCTTTCCTGACAAGTAGAATTGCAAAAATACATAGCTTCTTGTTGCATTCAAGCATGTGTCACTCTCAAGTGGTCTTGTGTTGGGTCCAGGGTGGATAGAAGTCAGTGATTTTAAAAATAATGATAACAATAAATTGAGTTTTTAAAAAACGGAAATCATTTTTTTAATTAAATGCCTTTTGAGGGCAAATCTGTCTAAAGATAGTTTTCTGTTTAAGATACATTATGGTCCAGAGATTTGTTGTTATTGTTGTGTCATTTCTGACTTATGGCAACTTCAAGTCATTTCTGACTTATGGCAACCCTAAGGCAACCCTATCATGGGGTTTTCTTGGCAAGACTTGTTCAGAGGAGTTTTGCCATTGCCTTCCCCTTTGCAATCCAAAGCCTTGCTTTTTTTGGTTCACTTAGCTTGACATTTCTACTTTCCCATTCCCAAGTTCAATCAGATGTTAAGGTAGTCAGTCCTCATCTTCACAAAAAGCAGAACAGCTGTCCTTGAGCCTTCCATGGTTGAAGTTAATTAACATTTATATGCTGTGCATAGTTCCTCTGTGGAATAAGCTACCGGTAGTTGCTTTTATTTCATACTGCCTACCCTACAACCTATGACCTGTCAAGCTGAAGGTAGAGCTACCCTCAAATGTTACTTCCCATTTGGGTATGCAAAACCGGATTGCAGACTGCCGCAATTTATTGCAATTTCTAATAAAGAGAAAGGAAGAAATCTTTTCCCGTACCTTTTTTTAGCTGCATGCAAATCAGCAGGAAGCTCAGCTTCCCATGGGAGTAGAGAATATGAACTAGATTGTGCTGACAGATTATGACTGAATATTAGCAGAACTGGCTGAACATTTCCATCTTGTCAGCGTGGCAAACTTTAGGGCCTGTTGTTGTTTTGTTTATGGCCATATATCTCATTTTTTAAATGAAGTCCTTGTATACAATAAACATATACAATCAAAATATAATTAAAGACAGCAAACAGTACAATGTATATTGTAGGAACATGAATTAGAAAATATTTTTTAAAAACCAATTATTGTGCATAGATTTTTTTTAAAAAAGCATAAAAGGCCTTTTTACATAAAAATGTTTTCTTGGAAAGACAGGGAATTCCATAAAGGGGTTCTCTCTGTAGTATTTGCCAAAAAAGTCCGCCACTGTATTAAGGGAGACCAGGAAGTAGAACCTGAAATGGCTGTTTTTAACATCAGCCTCACATGGAGAGCACTGCAGTAATCCAGTCAAGCTATAACTAGTTCATGTGTAACTGAAGCCAGGTCTGGTAAAGATGCTGCTAGCCACTGAACATGTAACTGCTGGCTTTGAGCCTGAACCTTCGCAGCAAATCCAGGGACAATTGGTTTTTAACTGTACTTTGTTTCAATCTATACTGTGAGCTACCTTGGGGTCCCATGGTGGCTTAAATGGCTTAAATAAATAAATCCAGACTAAGTTATATATCTCCATCACAAGTCATAAAATCTTAGGACTAAACAGCATCTTCTCTAGTTAAAGTTTCTGTTTGTTTGTTTATTCATCCCAGTGTTATCTTCAGACACAAATGTTCACTGCTGTGTTGGAATTAGTTGGTGGAAATGTGAGGTATCGTAAGTATATTGATGGCACACCAGCCCAAGTGGTAACACTTTGTTGACTATTTGTGAGTGGAAGAATTTAAAACAGCAACATAGAGGTGACAGGCATGTAGAGCATCTCATGCTTTTCCTCCTTCCAGAAGGGCTGTCAGTATGTCAGAATATGAAATTAGGCTCAAACAGTAAAGTAACTGAGCCACTATTTTGCAAAGGACTCATACTGAAGTTTTTCAAGACTAAAAGCTTTATTGTCCTTTCCTTTTGGTATTTTACAAATAGAATTCTTTAGCAGAGGAGCACATGCTAACATTGACTGTCCCACTCAGCTGTGAAAATTATGACTTAAACATGTTTGCAACATAAGTGATGTACTAATTATTAAATGTAGCATTTATTGAATGTCACAGACTTTCTGCTTTTATCATAATGATTTAGACTACATTGTTGAAAGAGTTACTGAAGACTTGGATGTCTGTATTTTTTTTTTTATGAATGTGTGGCATCAATTAAACTCTTACAGAGTATAGTAGAGTTCTGTAATGGTGTGGTTTTTAAAAATTGAGAGTTTATGCCTGATGTGATTGATCTACTATCAGTATTGCCATGGAGATACTGTGGTAATACTTCAAGCCAAATCTCTGAAGACAAATAGGTTCCTTTTGTGACCAAGTAGTTCCATCAAAATATCTACAGATTATTAATTTTTCAGTCATGAACTGCTAGCAAGCTCTCATGGAATCCTTTCAAGATAAGATCATTTATACCTCTGCAAGAAATTATGTGTTTGAATCATTGTTTTAATGGTATTTGGATGGTATTTTAATATTGTAAGATGTTTTTAAATTGTTGTGAGCCGCCTCGATTGCGTGACAGAGGGGCGGGATATAAATAAAATTTATTATTATTATTATTATTAACTCTAGGTCAGGGGTAGGCAACCTTTCCCCTTTAAGGGCCGAGGGACTTCAGCTCCCAGAATATAATAATATAATAATAAATTTTTATTTGTAGCCCGCCCCTCTGCAAAGCCTCAGCCATGTTGGCCAATAGTCCCATGTTGGCCAATAGCTCCTGGGATTCTGGGAGCTGAAGTCCCTCGGCCCTTAAAGGGGAAAGGTTGCCTACCCCTGCTCTAGGTAATGGTTTCCTTATCTCTCCCCCCATCCTAACTCTGGGGAAACATTCAACAGCTTTCCTCAGAATTCAGTATAGATAATTACTATTACTTGATTAACAGTATTTACATGAAATTCATGGAATATACTTTTGATTTAAAAATTGAGAGTTCATGCCAGAACTTAATATAGACCCATTTCAAACTGGCTTTAGGACAGGATTTGGAGTTGAGACTGCCATGGTTGCCTTGACAGACGACCTGCGTCTGAGCATTGGCAGGGTAGTGTGACCCTGTTGGTGCTTTTAGACCTCTCAGCGGCTTTTTATACGATAGACCATGGTATCCTTTTGGACCACCTGAGGGGGGTGGGAATTCCGTTCCTTCCTCTCGGGTAGATCCCAGAGGTGCTGCTCAGGGACAGTCGCTCCAGCAAAAAGGAGCTTACTTGTGGCGTCCTTCAAGGTGCCATTCTGTCCCCAATGTTGTTTAACATCTGTATGAAGCCGCTGGGTGAGATCATTTGCAGTCATGGAGCTGGGTGTTATCAGTACACTGATGACACCCAGATCTATTTCTCCATGTCTCGATTGTCGGCCTTGAATTCCGATGGCATCTCTTCCCTCAGTGAATGTCTTAAGGCAGTAATGGGCTGGATGAGGAAAAACAGATTGAGAGTGAATCCAGATAAAATGGAGGTGCTAATGGTAGCGGCCCCGAAACCAGAAATTGGGTTGCAACTTCCAGTCCTGGACGGGGTCACACTCTCCGTAAAGGACTGTGTTCGCAGTCTGGGGGTGCTCCTTGATTCGTCACTCCTGATGACAAATCAGGTAAATGCGATGGTCAGGAGCGCCTGTTATCAGCTTCGACTGATACACCAGCTACACCCTTTTCTGGAAGTAAGGGATCTTGAGACTGTTGTGCACGCGCTGGTAACCTCCCATCTAGATTTCTGCAACGTGCTCTACATGGGGCTACCCTCGTGCTTGATCCGGAAACTTCAGTTAGTACAAAACATGGCAGCCAGAGTGGTTTCTGGAACATCTAGGAGGGACCACATAACTCTGGTGTTAAAGTCCCTCCACTAGCTGCCTATTAGTTTCCGGGCCCAGTATAAGGTGTTGGTTAATACCTTTAAAGCCCTAAAAGGCTTGGGTCCAACCTTTCTTCGAGACTGCCTCCTCCCATACAATCCTCCCTGCGCACTCGGGTCCTCTGGGAGGAATGTGCTACAGCCATTAAAATCTAGGCTATTTGCAACCTCCCAGAGGGCATTTTCGGTAGTCGTCCCCTGATTATGGAACGGCCTGCTGGACGAGATCCATCAGATTACAGTACTAAACAGCTTTAAAAAGGCTGTTAAGATGGATCTCTTCCGGCAGGCCTATCCAGAATAGACTTCCCGGCCTCAGGAACCCCCTTATTCTGCCCTTATTCTGCTCTCTTCCAATTTGATCTCCGCCGCCACTTCTGCTACTCTGCTGATTTTGTTTTGTTATCTCCGCTGTTTGTTATTCTTTGTTTGGTTATTGGTTTTATTTAATTCTATGTTTTAACCTGAAAGGTTTTAATTAGTGTTTAGTTTAATACTCTTTTAAAGGGGTGGGTGGGTATTGGTCTTTGTATTTGTATTTTATGTATTTTTAACTGTTGTTAGCCGCCCCGATTGTGCTCAGAGGGACGGGATATAAATAAATTATTATTATTATTATTATTATTATTATTATTATTAATTGATCTACTAACAGTATTGTCCTGGAGCTACTGTGGTAATACCTCAAGCCAAATCTCTGCAGACAAGTAGTTTCCTTTTCTGATCAAGTTATTCCATCAAAATATCTACAGATTATTATTTTTTCAATCATGGCATCTTGCAGAACCAGTGGCAACCTCTTATGGAATCCTAGGGTTCCAGAGAACCCTGGTTGAGAAACCCTACTCTAGATAGTGGTTTCCTTACGTTTCCCCCCCTGTCCTAACTCTGGGGAAACATTCATCAGCTTTTCTTAGAATTCAGTGTAGAGAATTATTATTACTTGATTATTTACACAAAATTCATGGAATATACTTTTGATTCCAAGTTGAATAATTAAGACTGTAATCCTATATGTTGTTGTTGTTGTTGTTGTTGTTGTTGTTGTTATATGCCTTCAAATTGTTTCTGATTTAGGACAGCCCTAAGGTGAGCTGAACACTGGTTGTTGGTGTTTGTGTGTTTTGGCAAGTTTTGTTCAGAGGGGGTTTGCCATTGCCTTTCTGTGAGGCAGAATGTGTGTGACTTGCTCAAGTTCACTGGGCTTCTGTGTTTGAGCAGTGATTCAAACCCTGGTCTCCCAGTCAACACTCAAACCACTACAACATGCTGGCTCCCAATCTTATATGTAATTGCATTCTTAAGAGGAAAGATAAATAGGATTGCACTATTAATTATCTAAATCTTTACACTTACCATTCAATCTAAATGCACAAGGAATGAATTACAAATGACTGTCTTGGAAACAGGTGTGCATGCCTTTGTGAACAATGCATTGATTTTTTTTAAATAATACCTTGATTTGTGAGTAAACTACAGGCCTCCAAAGCAGTTTTCATCCTATGCAAATCAAATTCAGTTCAAATTATACAAATTCATAACCTGAAAGCATCTAACTCAGAAACAATTTTTATTGTCTCCAAGTAAAGTGGAATGGAATGGATCCCAGAGGTCTGGGGCCCAGCCATCCCAAAGCCTGATGAATATTGGCTGGTCCTGCTGCAGCTGAAATGGACTTATATTAAATAATTAAATAATTAAATAATGGACTTTATTTCAATGTTCTGAAATATTTGCTCTATACTACATATTTGCTCTGTGATCACATGGAACTTGGAGAATTGTGCAAAAGAAAATTAGTTTTGAATAGTAAATAAACATGAGGAATAAGATGGTATGGAAAAAATAATAATTTATATCTAGTGCATTTTGACAGTAGTACTTGCCCAGGAGGCAAAGGCTGCTCATATAGTTTAGTATGATACAGCAGCGGAAATTCAGATGGATAATCAAAGAAGCTTTTTATCTTTAGTAGGCAGTTTCTGTATAATGACTTCTTTTGTGAATTATTCACTTTTCTGTTACTTCTTTTCTCCTGGATGTAAACCAGGGATAGGAAGTTGTAAGACTGCATACCTGATGATGAGGAGTCTGGAGAGTCACACATTCCTCAGCCTTAGCCTGAGGCCCTGAGCTGATGGGTCCGGGTGCTCACCTGGTTTGGTGCCTGCCTGGGGACACAATACCAGTGCATGCTCTGTCCCTTTCAGCACCGTTGTTCCTACTGGGAAGCCCCCATCTCTGCATTGACATAGAAATTGGATGCCAGGCTGCACCCATGTGACCAGGTGCCCCATTTCCCTGTCAGTTGCGGTGATGGGGGGCTTCCCTGTAGGAGTGATGACACTGAAAAGTAAGGAGTGTACAGGGACTGTTTAAACAACTGGGTTTTGAAGCAGAGTTTGCAGGAAAGTTTGCAGCAACCTAGGGGTCAAATTGTCCCATGTTAAGGGCTGTTTACCCTGGGATCAGGCTGGATCCATGAGATCCATGTCCAGTCTGCTAAACAGGACAATACAGGGAAAGGGGAAACATGGGCCTTTTGTCCTGTGTGATCAGCCCCTCTGTAAACCGCTCTCTCCTAAATGTCTTTATCCAAAAACCTTTAAGATCAGTAACCAAGATCTAAAAATCTTTTACATTAGTAACCTACTAATGGTAGTAGGGGGATACTTGCTTTGGCAGATAGTTTCTGCTAATAAATTAATCTTGGTTACTTAAATTTGTGTTTTGTTTTGTTTAAAAAAAAGAAGAAGATTAATGTAGCCTGGGATACCGTTGTAGCTGGCCAGAGGGAATGCTAGTGTTCCAACTCCATGGTCCTGTTGCATGGAATGAAGCAGGACTGTGAAGTTGGTACACTAAACTTCGACTCCAACACCTCTATTTTTTCTGTTATCCAGCTATGACTCCCTCATAAATGGCAAATGTATAATAATTTGTATTAACAAATTTACTATCAAAGCATTTGATCACTACCACATGAACCATCAGACTACTTACATTGATGGGACTCAAGTCTGAACACAAAATTCATTTTTGTTTGATATACACCTTATATCAGGGGTAGGCAACCTTTTTGAGCCGTGGGCCGGGTTGCTGTCCCTCAGACAATTGGGGGGGCGAAGCACCAAAAATAAATAAATGAATGAATAAAAATTAAAAAAATAATTTTTTTAAAAAAAATTAAAATTTTTAAAAAATATGCATGCACACTCTCTCAGCCCCAGAAAAAGCCATGGCAAAAACCCTGTGGAGATTTTGCCAAGAAAACCCCAAGAACAAGTAATAACAACAATAATCAATACCATCATGGCAGCAGCAGGGGGGGCGGCGGTGGCGGCGGCAGGACTGGCCTGGGGCCGGTCCAAAGGCCTCGTGGGGCCGCATCCGGCCCCCGGGCCTTAGGTTGCCTACCCCTGCCTTATATACATGCCCCAAAACTAATTTTATACACAATATTTTTAATAATTTTGTGAATTCAACAAAGTTTGTGTACACTGAACCATCAGAAAGCAAAGGTGTCTATCTCAACCACATATGAAAAAGGTTTTGGCTTTTAAAAATATTTTGGATTTTGGAATTTGGCACAAGGGAGACTCAACGTGTGTTAAAATATTTAATAACATATGAATACAAAAGTAAACATTAACTGAAAGTAGTCATTAAAACACTTGAAAACACCATCTTTAATAATCACTTTAAAACTTAAAAGTCCAGATTGCTCATTACATCTAGTTAATTATTAGAGGTCTGGCCGTGGAAGGACACCATGAAAGGAGCTAGTCTGATCACCTGTAAGAAGTGCTCTGAAGGGATTCGTGGATCCATTCCTCATGGAGGCTACCCACCTGCTAATAAAACTTTAGTCACTCTCCTTTATGACAAGTCCCCCCAGTGGCAGGTAGCCCAAAAGTGGTTTGAAAAGAAATTTTCCAAACAAAAGTTGCTAGAAGCAAGATCCACACGATGACTTTGCCTACCTGTGTGGTTCCAAATGCTGGTCAGTCATTTAAAGCTGATCCCTCTTTTAATAAAATCTAAGGATTAGATTTTACTGTGACTCTTATCTACCATTTCAAGATGAAGATATGTCCTGCAAAAATATCCTTCCATTTTGTCATTTTACAAGGGTTAGGCTGGTTTTTTTCCTGGTCCCTCTCATGTTATTTATCCTGAGTTATACAAATGCCAGATGCTATAGGCTATATTTCAGAGGAAGGAACTGACAAAGCCACCTCTTGAATATTCTTTGCCTAAGAAAAGCCCATGAATTTCATGGGGTTACCATTAGTTGACAGGTAATTTGAAGGCACCTTCCATTTCTTTATGGATGGTGCCATTTTGGTACAGAATGGTATTTGCATCTGTGATATTACTGTTCTCATTGTCCACGAGGATGCCTCAGATGACTTATTTTTAACTAATAGTAAGGCAGTTTTTGTTTTAAAGTGAAGGGATATAGCCTATTTGCAGTAAAGTCTTCAGTCCTCCATGCCTTTATAAGAAACATGACCACTTGTATGTGAGGTTTGAAACTTATTTTTTAAAACTATTTTATTAAATTCTGTTATTATATTTCCTGTTATGAAATATAATAAACAGTCTAAACCTGTTGTCTTATTGACAGCTGCTGACAAGCTATACATTTATTATTTCTTATCCCTTCTACTCTTGTAAAAAATGTATTATTAAAGATAGCCAGGAGTCACAGAAGCTCCAAACAATTCTCAGGACAGCAAAATCCATTGTTATGTGAGTGGCGTTCCATTGTGCATGAGGATTTCCCTTCTCTCCTCCCCATTGCAGCCTCCACTCCCTGGTTGGAGTGGCCAACTGGAAATAGCCCACTGAGTGAGACACTTATTTGAACATAGGACAGTGTCCAGATATTCAGTGGCAATGTAGGTTTCCCAGCTCCCATGTCTTCCGTCAATGCAAAAGGGAACTTTGGGGATTGAAGTGTATGGATGAGCAGAGTGCTTCATAACTTCCTTGCCTACCATTTCTTCCCAGCTGAGAAGGAACTAGATAGAGAGGAAAAGTGTCAGGCAGGCAAAGAGCTAAATTGTCATCCACTATTTCTCCCTGGTGAGGCTGGAGCATGATCTTCTCCAATACCAAACTGCCCTGTATTGAAATATATCCTTCTGAAACTTTGGTCTTGCCACTTGAATTTAAGCAAGGGACAAGTGGAAAGACCCCTTTCAGTAGTGGCAGCCTACTTGTGGAACACTCTCCACAATGGGATTTGCCTGGCACCTACTTTGCTATCATTTCAGCACTAGGTAAAGGCCTTTTTATTTTACCACACTTTTAAACATTGTTAGCTTTTTAATTCTTTAGTATGTTACCATGTTGGACTGACCTCGATCCTGAATATATAGCATACTCTCTTCCATCTATATTTGTTTAATGCCCTACTATTGAAAAAGGAATGCGGATTGAAATCTTACAGGACAAACAATCCCTTAATTGTGAAGAATATATGGGTTATAAAGTGGTACAGGTTGAAGAGACAATAGTTCTTACATAGCGATATTCCTCTTTTGGGGTCAATTAAAACTCCAGAATCATAGCAGTATTACAGTTATCTCTAGGCAAACCCTGAAGTTCCTAGAAGTCTTCTAACACAGAAGAAATAAATCTAGTCCATAGTTTGTGTTCAGTGCCACGATAATGTAATGAGGAATATCAGCTTCTGCAATTTTCTGTATAACTTGTTGGTCAGCAAATAGGTAATTAGCCCATGTTGAGTTTAAAAAAAAAATAGCTGATTTCCATCGCAACGCACATTGACAAATAAATATTGGGATATTCCATTTTGTTAGTCCCTTTAATTTTTGATTGCATGCTTTTTAATTGCAGACTTTAAAAAATTCAAAAAGTCTCTGCTCACTTGATTATGAGGATGATGACACACAGATGAAGACCATTGTCTCCTCTCCATGCAACTCAAATGACTTTATGAACATAATCACTCCTGGTTTCAGTCTAGAAAAACAGCAGCCAAGTGTTGTCTGGCACCATGGCTCACACCAAGCTGACTTCAGTATGAGGAGTTCCATGGAAGTGGTGGCCATGTACGAAAGTGAAGAGGAGACCAGTGACTGTGAGAGCACCGAAGATGGCATCTTTCCTCTGGACTGTGAGGCCCTAGATCTAGAGCAGATAGAAAATAATTGAGCCAAAGGCATGCTAAAACCTATATGTTGTACCAGAAATGATAGTGGGCAATGATGCTATGTTCTTGAGTTTCTGCACCTTGTGCAGTCTGCCTACAACTTTAGTGAGAATCAGGAAGTGATGAGTTATAAGGACAATTGTAGATGTACACATGGGACACTTTAGGAGCAATATGTCAAGAAATCATTTTGATTAAGACAACTCCTAATAAATGTCTGTGGTTCTTTTCTTTCCAGCTCTAGAGACTGAATATTTTTGAAACTATTTTTTGAAAGTATCAGTGCTGCAGCTGGCTGCAGTGAGTCTGTGCAGGATTTAAAGTCTTTTGTTAAATAGCTGAACATGGATGGAAGTGAGTCACATAAACAAATTTCTAGCAAACCATATGTGATTAGTCCAAAGCATATAATTGCCTTGTGTGTTGAATGGTTTGGAACTCTCTGTTGACATGGCTTTGCATACATGTCAAACTTGGTTCATATGCCACTGGCACCACTGAATGTTCCTTGATTTGCACTTGCCTGTCTTTGGGTAAAATAAGCTGTATGTGAACCAGATTACACATGCCAAACTTAAGTTACCACAACAGCCTTTCTCAGAGCTTCCCAGAGCATAGAGATCTTACAACCATGTGTGGCTGGATACATACATACCTTCCCTTTATGTACTGCTTTTTAATGGAAACGCAGAAAGAATAAGAATATTCATATCTAAAAGAATGTTGTCACGTAGCACCTTCTGTGAATCAGCACTAAGGTTTTTTCTATCAACACCTAAAGTTTATCTTATAATTTTGCCCTACTTAAACTGTTGTGTTGCCTGAAGCAATGCTTACTGAATCCTTTCTGGACATTTTTCTCTATGTTTATTCAGCATGCAAAGGGAGCACAAGAAGTGCTAATACCTCAGTTGTCAGACCCATCAATCTCAGCAAATGAGAGGCAACAGTCTGAAGAGGAGAACCTTCTGTAGCCATGAAGGCTCTCCACACATTTTATAAACCTGAATAATCAGGACTTTCAATACAAGGAGCCTCCTTTTCAAATTGTTGCCTTCCAGAGTGCAACAAGATTAGCATGCTCTCCCTGCACACATGCTTAGTAAAGTTAGATAAACAGAACAACTGAAGAGGATTTGAGTAGACTTGATTACAAGTCAATACCTACCTACTGTGGTTAAGAAGAATGTATGACAAAAACACTTGAACTTTTAGGAAGGCTTTGGGATGGTGAGTTCCCCAAGAGGCAATCTTTCCAACAATACTAGAAGAAAACTAGTCCTTGAATTAAATGCATTTTGTTTTACAGTTTTGTCTGAATTGTAATTATTTTTATGTCACAGTTTCTTGCGGTCTTTGTAGGATCCAGTTGTGTAAATTGGAAGTGGTTCATTGCTCATCTGATGGCTCTGAAGCACAAGACAAATTTCTCACAAGGATGGTGAGTGCCGCCATAGAAAACAATGGGACTTGAGGTCCTGTGTTTTTTCCCTTACGTGGAGGGTGGGGTGGGTCTGAAACGGATCCCCAGTGTATATGAAGGGTATAGAAAAAGCATGAATACCATCAAAAAGAAAGGAGATGGGGCCATACCATGGTGAGAGAAAACATATCAAATCACAAAAAGCACAGTTTAAAGGAACAATCTGAAAGAAACATCTATATAATCTAAGATCCTGTGCAAAGAGTGCATACAAAATAAATCCAGCATGGTGAATAAAACTGGGTTTAAAATATTGTCATTGATAAAATCTACTGTATAGACTCATGTGTAAGTCTAGAAATTTAGGTAAAAAATTGACTCCAAAATCCTGAGTTGACTTATCCATGGGCCAGTGTAAGTACTGTACTTTAACTCTTATTTTAAAAAAGGAACCATCCCCTGTTAAAAGGCAAGAGCATAATCTGTCCTGGAAACGCTGACCCTGCTCTGCTCTCTCATCCATTCAACCTTTAGTATGAGCACAGTTATGCTTGCAAGAATTTTGTTCTTTGGCACTATTTTCCTTTGCTTCATTCTTTACATCCTTTGTTACATGCCCCTGAGTTTTACACTTGACTTATCCATGGGTCATATCAAAATCCATCATTTTGGTCCCAAAAATCTGCCCTCAACTTATACATGAAGTCAGCTCAGATTTTGCTATCCGTAGAGTGGGGTGCCAGAACAGAACCCCCGTAGATACAAAGAGCCGACTGTATATGATAAGACAATGTGACCAGGTGTAATTAGACCCAATAATTAACCCTCAGTATATTGCTTGTAGCAATAGCAAGTACATTTCTATACCACTTATCAGTGAACTAGCACTGCCTAAGGGGTGTACAATGTGTAAGCCAATTGCCCCCAACAAGCTGGGTACTCATTTTAGCAACCTATGAAAGGATAGAAGGCTGAGTCGACTTTGGAGCCTTGCCTGGGATTGAACTCACAACCTTGTGTCTGCACTACTGGCATTTAGCTACTGCACCACCAGGGCTCCCTTATGAAATCTATTGAGCTGAAACTCCTTTAAACTGTACTGTGATATGTAATCACAGAAAAGGGGCCACTGGTGTTACTAATTGCTAGACAATAGATAACAAAAGGGGCATTAGATGAGTAAGGACTTGTTTCTCCTCCTGAGGCCTTAAGGATAAGAAAAAAACAAAGCCTATGGCTTCACAAAAGCTCCAACCACATGGTTAATAAAAGTGGTCTATAAAGAACTGGTGTTACAAAAGTTTCAAAAGTCTTAAGATGTCTTAAAGAGGGATGAAACTAAATGAAAGTGCTGTACTTGTGTGCATATTATATGATGTTTTGTTAAAGCAGACTTATTGAGAGCAGCATCAGGCAACAAGCCTGCTCTAAAAAAATGTACAACAGGCTAAGAAAATGACTACCGCAAGCAAAGAAACAAAAGAATTTCAATTACTCTGAAAGGAAGGAGTCCATTAAGGGCCCACAATCCTCACACAAAGGAGACATTCACGAGATCTTCAAACAAAGATAAGAAACCTGTTTCCTCCACATGACTGAGGACAGAAGAGACTGACAAGGCCTTCTAAAAGCCACTCACATGGAGAATTTGGAGATGAGCATATGGATGCTGAGATGACTGTATGTGCAAGATGCAGGAAGCCAGACCTACCTAAATTTCTGAGGAAAAACAGGAAGAAATCAAAGTCATTTCCACAGATAAGTCTTTCAACCGCAAGAGAATTCCACTACATCGGCTATATCTGATGAAGAGAGAAGTTCCAGAAAATGTCTTCAAATAGTGGCTAATGCTTCCAATGGGGATGATGGACTGTGGGAGGATACAAGTTTCACCCACTCCACCTTCCCTTAATTCTGCCTACCAAAAACTGCCCCCTGACTTCTTTCTGTGGAAGCTCCACCTAACAGTTCAATGGAACCCCTACAGCAGGGGTAAGCAACCTTTTTGAGCCAGGGGCCGGGTTGCTGTTCCTCAGACAATTGGGGGGCCAAAGCACCATAAATAAATAAATAAATAAATAAGATTTTTTTTAAAAAAATTAAAATAAAAAAAAATATGCATGCACACTCTCTCAGCCCCAGAAAAGCCATGGCAAAACCCCTGTGGAGATTTTGCCAAGAAAACCCAAAGAACAAGTAATAACAACAATAATCAATATCATCATGGTGGGCGGGGGCAGTGGTGGGGGGCAGCGGCGGGTGGCGGTGGCAGTGGCGGCGGCAGGACCGGCCTGGGGCTGGTCCAAAGGCCTCAGGGGCCGCATCCGGCCCCCGGGGCCTTAGGTTGCCTACCCCTGCCATACAGTCACATTCATTATGCCAGATGTGGGGGACAAACAAATGGATGCTGTATACCTTTTGTCTTCCTTGTAAGCATTGTAGACGCATTAGGCTGATTGCTGTTCAAAAGGAAATTCTAGGCTAGATGAAGAGAAATTGCTTGCCAAAACCTGCAAAGGTGAGATATAGACCCCAAACACAACATCCCCAGATCTAGGATTCTAGATTTCTCTTTCCCCCATTTCAAAAAAGAGTGGAAAATCCCACTTCCCCCTTCTATTCCTATTTGTACAGAACTTCTATTTTGTGCAACTCATTCCTAACAGGGACTCTGTTCCTCTGACTCAAAGCAGGTACAGAATATGGCACGGGAAGATGTGGCAATAATTATCCAAATTTCAGTTGCCTGCTGTGAACCAGCCTAGAATGTTTCTGTCTAGACTGTTGGTGTGTCACCAGAAGGCTTAACAATGAAATGAGTGCTCTGAGGCAGTTGTTTCGGACTCCTGTGTATGTATCAGAACCATGGATCCTAAGGAAATCAACTAACAAACTGCTCTCTTGGAGTTGCAAAGTGGATATGTGCTGATTTCCCATCAACCGCCATGACCCAAATGGTTCTGCATTCTGTATAAGAAAAATGTGCCTTGCTTCAGCAGACGTTCATGGTGGCAAATGCAAAACTACTTGTATCTGCAATGGAATGGAGTAGAATAGATGAGAAAAAACAAATGACTTTGGTGAACTGGACCTTTACTGACTAGCTGCTTCCATGCGTATTTCAGTGTATCATAGACATTGACCTTGATATTGCTACTAGTCCAAATGCTGGCAGGAGTAACTCACCCTGGAGCTCACCTGGCTTTGAGGCTGAAAAGCCATGAAAAACTGTGGTCATGTGCCATTCCACATATTGTGCTTGCCTACCTTATTTCTGAACATAAGCATGCCTGTTAAGCTATCAGCCTTATGACTAAATCCAACATATTGGCAGTGGTTGCTGAAGAAATTTCCTCCCTTCCTCCCCTAGGCTGCTTGAAGACCAGGTGTGTGTTGGGCAGAGGGAACTGTTTCCTGCCATTCCAGCAGCAAAATGCCACCATTTGATTCTGCCCACTCTCCTGCCTCTGAACTTGGGGCAAAATGATCTGGTCATAAACCAGAAGGGTTTTTTAAATCACCAAAAACACATTGTGTTCTTGTTGATTTATTTATGGTGGTGTTATATTAGCAGAGATCTTGTGCCAAAATCCCAGGCATCCATCCATCAGCCACCTCCGCCTCTGGAACTGAGCTGAGCTGACCTCATCACTCTGGTATACAGCTCCTTGTAGTTTCAAGCAGTTTGCCATTAATCTAGACCAGAGTAGAGAGTTCTTCATAAGAAGATTTTATATTTATGATTACATAGTAAAGAGAAAACTATATACATATCCATCATGCAGGTATGAAGAACTTGAACACACACAGAGAAAACAGTGCAAGTTTGGAAGAACAAAAGAAACTCTAAGCCCAACCCCAAACTCCTCCCATGGGTGGATACCTCCATAGGCAATTTGCTGAATAGCCTCTAACCCAGCCTCTTGTTGTGAGTCATGTGTCATGTGATCCTGGTTCCCAGACAACAAAGATGATCTCATTGTTTATGTGCTATCTGTCTTTTTCCAGAACACTGTGACCTTGCTGTGTTGCTTCACATTTGCCACCTGTAGCTCAAAATCTTTCCAATAGAAATTTTCCCACATCTGTACATTTCCACTTTTGACTACATATCCCAACACTCCTCTAATAGTTCTATCTGTAAATAAGCTAGTTTCTCTGTGCAGAGTATGAAAACTAACCCATGAACATTAGCAATGTTTAGACTTGAAAAATTAAGTTTTACTATGCCACAGATATTTACGGAGAGGAAAACATAAATTAATACACAAGCTCCCTGGCAATGGACTGGTATTCTTCCTAAATAGCAAAGAGTAAGAGAAGTAAAAAGTACAGAAGTTTCATTCAACAAATAAGGAACAAGGAAAGCACACTAGGCAAATAAATCAACAAAATGGGTATATTTGACTCACTGGGCTTCTCAGAGATTAAGAATACCACACAAATGGGGAAATTTGCATGGCTATCAACCTGCTGTGAATACAGTGGCTTGCAAATTAAGAGTAATATAGGTGATGCATCAAGAGTAGACTGAACTATTATTAGTAACCCCTGACCCTGCACAGTACAGATAGCATTTGGCCTGTCCTTGGACTCTTAATTGTCTTAAGAAATGTAATAAGCATGGAGAGACAAGGGGACTAAGGGAAGCAGGTGAGGAAGGGCAAGCTAGCTTAGGATGTTATCACATGTGGGCCACAAAGCGATAATAAACTGGAAATGACAAATTCCGAAAATAAACCGAAAATAAACCTTGATTCCGCAAATGGTTTTCACACGTAATTACCTTAATTGCGCAATTAAGGGAAGCTCCCGCTGAAACCGCATTTAACGTTCACACACAAGTGAGAAAATCCCGTACATGTACTAGAAATAATCTTCTAGCACATGCGCACTATGCTTGCCGCGGCTGTCCCTCGCCGCGGCTGTCACCCCTTCCCCAGGTCGTCCTCGGAGCAGCCGGCTCTCCGCATGGCCGGCGCTCCGAGGAGGACCTCCCGCCGCAGCATTCGCACACGCTGCGGCAGAAGAGTTGCCGATGGTGCGCCGCAGCCTTTTGCGGCACACCTTCAGCGACTTGTGAAAGGAGCGCCAATTTAGCGCGGTGTGGGGATACCTCGGCCCCGCAGCGCAGCTTCCCGGGGTGGCCCACATCCACCCGTCCTTCAAGCCGCCGAAGGTGCGCTGCAAAAGGCTGCAGCACACCTTCGCCGACTCCTCCGCCGCAGCGTGTGCAAATGCTGCGGCGGGAGGTCCTCCTCGGAGCGCCGGAGCGCCGGCCGTGCGAAGGGCTGGCTGCTCCGAGGACGACCTGGGAAAGGGTTTGGGGTGTCGATCGTGCGGCTGCCCCTCCCCTTCCCTATCCCCAAGACGGCTCAATTAGCTGTCTGCTGAGGGGGAAGGAGACGCTTACGCTGCCTCGAGGACCCCACAGAACCATGGGAAAATGCAGGGAAATGCTTCCAAATTCGCATTTGCTTTTCACATTACGGCAAATGCGAAATTATCTTAATTGCGCATTTGCATTTCCTCAAAACAACCAAATTTCAAAAGATCTCCGTTAACACCAGTTTCTGTCCACTTTCTGTCCAGTTTCTGTGCGACGTCGTGTGAAAACACGAGGCACTAATCCAGTTTCTGTTTGGGTTTTGTGTGGATTAACCAGCAGATTTGCCCCCGTGTGATAACGTCCTTAGTGTTGGAGAACCTATTTTTGCGGTGGGGACAAGTTTTGAAACTCTTATATCAGTTTGGCTACAAGAATAATGAACTACCTAGGTGAAAGCCAGTAGTCTTTAATGGTCACAGTGTTGCTTATTCCAAGGCCAGCAATATGTAACCCCACTAATGTGGCTGTGCATGCAGAGTGGCCCTCAAGTATCTTGGACAGGCAGTAGGGTTGCAGTTGGACAGCAGCATTTAAATCAAAATCATCTAAATGCATTAGTAGCTGCGTCGTGGGAGTGCAGCTGGATTAGGGACTTTCCAGTCAAATAATTTAAGAAGGCAGAAAATATCAGTTCTTGTATAGATGTATTCTGATGCACAAGTAGCATGAAAGAGAATAGCTTTCTAACAACATAATACCACTTTTGTTGGGTCGCTTGCAGCTAAAATATTCAAAGCAGTTCCTATCAGGAAAACATAAAGCATACACAAATTGCCGTACATTTCATTTGGTCCATGAAATAGATGTTGGGTTGAACAAAATACGGAAGAAACAAGTTAATGTGTTTAAAGTAGAATAGTTCGAGCAACACAAAATATATGTTTAAAATGATGAGCTTTTTAAAAAAATCTTTAATTTATTTCAGTTCCACAAAGAATACTAAAAAACAACAACAAAATGTCCAAGGATATGATTTAACAGAAAAACACATATAAAGGATGCTTAACAGACAACTCTATTAGGGTAGTTATCTGGATGGCATTGTACTATTAGGATAAACACAAAAGTTCACTGAGGGAGCCTTTCATGAAGGGGTTAGGTTCAAGCTGAAAGTGTCTCTCTATAGGTCAGCATATTCCTGACAGTGGTTTCGGCAAATGTGAGGTAGTGGTAACAATAGTTGACCAGTCCTCATAAAAGAAGTGTGATTTCTTTTGTCCATTACAAGACTTGATAGTGTTGGAAAGCTTTTCAAGTAATTTTGTGTTCCAAACTCTAGTAACAGAGCTCTTTGACAGGCTATATATTACAACATTTAGGGAAAAAAGTAGAAATCAACAATCTGGGCAGATATAAAGGACATTGTGTCTGCAGCCACACTGACGTCCAAAATGGAGGCTGTAGTAAAGAAGAGGTACCAAGGTATCATTTTATCCCAAGGGATTGATCTTCCAGATGTTGGAATGACTCCCTACTGACTGCTGGCTAGGGATGATCAGAGCTGTAATCTAACAACATCTGGAAGGCTGCATGATTCTCACCCCTGCTTCAAACCCATTGCCTGGTATCCTATTAGTGACACGTGCAAACGTGAGTTCACCTTATGCCTATCTCTTTTTTGTTGATGTTGTAGGGGTTGGTATGCACCTTCTGCAATGACCAGGGGACCACTAGGAGTCACAGTTTTCTGTAATAGCCCCCCTCAATACCCATTCTGAGGCTGATAGAGAGCAGTGAGAGTATCAGAGAAATATATGGCTGTATCCCATAGCCAGACACAGACTGATAACATCATCAACCAAGAACCTGGTGGATCTCAGTGAAAGATGACATTGATCTGTGTCTGACCAGAGAGCATAGCCAGGCACTTCTCCAGTCCTCTCCTGCAACCATGGATTGGTTATTTGGGGGACTGTTGCAGAAAAACCATGAGACCTTGGGTGTGTGTGTGAGTGGGGAGCCATACCAAAGGTCTGCCTGTGTGACTCTTCTGCTATGCTTGGCAATGTAGACTGTTGGTTGTGTCACTGGTTTTTGCTATGATGCATTATGTCTGCTCTCAGTCTATTGGGGCAAAAAGCTGTAACCCAGAGGTCTATGCTCTGTCTCAGTCAAAGCACACTAGAGCCTGTGTCAGAAGGACAGAGTAACATGGCTGTAAGGGTACCTATGTTCACCGTAAAAGAAAATGAAAACTACACATTGTGACGATCCCTTTATAAGGCTAACCAGATGTTTGTTATTTTCAACTCCCAAAAATGCAGGGGTAGTCATGCTGGCTATTAAAAAAAATATCAAAATTTTAAAGCTCACTGGTTTCTTCCACAGGCAAAGGTGCTAAAGAAAATCATGCAGAGGGGAGAAAAGTGATGTCCTTAGAGTCACAGGTCTGTGTCTGGCTTGACTGAGATGTTACAGAAAGAACGCGGTGGTTGAACAAGGGAATCCTAAACTGGAGAGCATAGAGTGTTTGCCATCTTTCACTGTGACTTGATTTTCCACCACTAAGTAAAGCAATTTAACTTAGCTCCTATTGACATACTTTGCCTGTCACAACATTTACATTTATCTCCAAGCCTGATAACACAGATATTTTCTGAGATGACCACTTCACTCTGCTAACATAGCAGTCTGTTGTCTTATACAGGACAAAAACAGACCCAGATCTCTGGCTGCAAATAAGAAAAGGAATTGTTATTATTTTTTTTAAATGCCTTTTATTCCCAGTTACCTCTCGGCCTTTTTGGAATTTCTCACTATGCCAGGTTCAACTGTGCAGGGGCCAAGGGACAATTTGTCACCCCCAGATTCCCCCCTCCCGTGGATTGCACCTCCCCAACACACCCAAATACTCCTGTTTTCTCCTGCAAAATGGTAGCCAGAAGTGATGTTATGCCTCTTCCTGTTGTCATTTGAGTAAGGAAATAGGAAAAAATGGAGGTATTTATGGAAGTGAGGGTTCTGGGGTGGGCTAGGGAGGGCTCTTTTGTATGTTTGTATGTATGAGAGGGGTCTTTGGTGCAATTTTTAGGTGAAAATGTTTGAAAAATCACTTCCCCTATCTCTGCTCCAAAACACCTTAAAGAAGCAGTATGTCTAACAATGAGCCAGTTGAACATGTGGCGACACTAGGGGAGTGTGGGGTTTGCGGACTGCACCAGGTGACACCCAGAACTGGGGGTGACACCACTCCTTCCCAGACATCTGTCTTTGGACAGAAAGGGATGGAGGCATTCACCTGTATCCCTTTAAAATGCCGAACAGATGGTGTGAGTGGGATGAGGCTTAGTGGGAGGAGAAATTGGAGCCCCCCATTTTTTTAAAATTAACTTTTAACTTTAACTTAACTTTTAACTTTGATTTTAAATTTAATTTTTTAAAAAAAGTCACATTTTACCAACTTTTTACTTGAACCACACAAAACTATGTATATATAAATGCATTTAGACTATGCTCATGATATTGTAATTTAAAGATATAATTTTAAATTTGTCAGTTGTTTATGTCACAACTATTGCCATTACATTCACTAATTTACAGGAATTACAATTAATGAGTAGCATGAGTACAAAAAACATTACTAAAGATTCTATATGGTGTAGTGTGGGAGGTCAATGGAGGGGTGACACCATGAGTAGGTGATGCCAAACCTGCTGATGACATTGGTTCAATATATATTTTTTTAAATGTGATATTTCATTTCTTATCCATTGGGATGTCCTGGAAAACCATTTTCAATCTACATGGACCTCTCTAGCTTGCAGTGGGATGCAGGAAACTGGACAATCAATTTGGCCAAAACACATTCAGATTTCATAATACCATAGAAAATTCTCCCAATGAGAGATTTCCTCTGACTCTTTGCTCACTATTGGCTCTGGAGACCTGGGTTGGCATGCCTTCTTTTTTAAATATAGTGTGTCAAAATCTTAATTACAGCAGAACTGACTGATGAGGTGTCTAGTAAACCTGTTTTAGAGATTAAACTGGATCAGTTCGAGCTGGTGAATACCGATGACGTGGACAAAATCCTTGGAAAAGTGAAGACGCCGACGTGCCCCCTCGATCCCTGCCTATCGTGGCTGTTGTCCAGGGGGGTGATGCCTTGATGGATATTAGAATAAAGTTGTTGTTGTTGTTGTTGTTATTATTAATGTTCTAGGACAAACATAGGCTTCCCCATCTACCTTTGTGTGTCACTCATCTGGATGTCATTGATTCTGCAGAGGCATCATTCACTAGCTGAATGCTACAAAAAGAGTTCAAAATTTAAAAAAATACCTCAGTTCATTCACCCATAGAGGTATGTCCCACATCTGGATGCTTCCCCTTCCATCACTGGAAAAAGGAACATTGGTCTTACATGTGAAATGTTTCTTTTCAGTGATGGAGGTGCAAACATCCACCCCAACCTGAACTGATGAAGAGAACATTCCTCACAGATGAAGTGGTTGTATATGAACATGTTGTGAGCATTAATATTAGGCACTTAATGTGTCTTCTGTTTCTGTACTTTCTTTAAAGGTAAGGTAAAGGTAGTCCCTTGACATGAATGTCTAGTTGTAACCAACTGTAGGGGGCTGTGCTCTTTTCTGTTACTAAGCCAAAAAGCAAGCGTTGTCTGAGGACTATTCTGGTGGTCATATGGCCAGCATGACTGCACCGAATGCTGTTACCTTCCCATTCAGAAGTGGTACCTATTTATCTACTTGCATTTGCATGCTTTTGAACTGCTAGGTTGGTAGAAGCTGGGACTAGTGATGGGAGCTCACCCCATCATGCAGCACCTGGGCCTCGAACTGCCAACCTTCTGATCTTCTGATCATTAGATGCAACCACTGAGCAACCGTATCTCCTCTTTACTTTACTTGTTTTACTTTCTGTACTTTCTTTACTTGACTGTTATATGTAGAGGAGCTAATTGTAACATGGACTGTGAACTATGGGTTTTGTTTTTTTTTGCTCCCCTGCTAATAGCTCCATTCATCTACTTCCTGCCTACTTGAGCAATAAGGAAGAGCAACTCACATCTGGCTGCTTCCACCTCCGTTGATGAAAAGAAACATCTCATAGGTATAGCCAATGCTCCTTTTAAAAAAATATAATTCTGTGATTAAGAAGCCAGTAAGTTTCAAAAGCAAGCATAATGAATTTATTGCTTTCTGATTGCCCCAATAAAGGTATCACTACAATTACTTTGGATCTACTTTACTTCGGATTTTATCACAGAAATATTTCATAATATATGCCTAACTCATTTTCAGAGGTATACTTAAATTCATCCTGTTCACATTTGGCTTTGATATATAATCACCTCCAAATCTGAAGAGAAACCATAACTGAGTTTCCACATAAAGTATGATAGGAATCTTGCAACAGTCCTGCATGTTCCCAGATGACGGAGGTGGGGTACCATATGTGCAAACTGTTCTATCACATCTCCTTGAAGTGAGTAATGACACCTGGGATTCCAACTGGTGAGCTCCGACTGATAAATATGACAGTGTATTGTAAAAATATGATAGTTCACTGGCTCATGGCCTATTTTTCAATCCAGTTCAAAGTTTTGACTTTGAACTTCCATGCCTTTAATAACTTTGCCTCGGGACGCCTTGAGAATTGCTTGATTTCACATATACCAACCCAAGCCATGAGGGATTTATTGGAGACTCTTGTCAGGTGTTCCTGCCAGATCAGGCACAGTGAATAGCTCCAAAAAATGAAATGTCCTTTACAGTAGTGACAGCACAGCTGAGAAATCTTGCCCAGCAAGTTTGCCTGAGGCCAAGTTTAATGTCTCCTTAGAGGTAGGTGAAGGTCTTTGTATTTTCCCACACCTTTTAAAATGTGCAGCATCTTTCATATAATTTTAAACTCCTATGCATAAATCTTTGCTTTTTATTTTCTGATGACATCATATTTTACTGTAGTATTCATATTATTGTTTTAATGTGTTTGTTTTATATTCTGCAATTTATCCCAATAATCTTTCTTATAGGTAGCTGATATGTATTAAAAAGGAACGCACAAATGTTGTCTGTATATTTGCAAGATCCCTATTCGAAATCTCACCTCACCTGTGAGCCTGCTAAGACAACCTAAGCCAGCCTACTCATCAGCCAAAAGCAACATAGCCAGTGGGTTGAAGAGAATTACAATTCAACAAAATCTAGATGATGGGCATTATAGTTCAACAATATTCTTTATCCTTACTCTATGGTTGACTGGAAATAGTATCTTTGAAGTACCTTAAGGATTATAAAGCATTACACAACTGTTTGAGGTTGCTTGGGAGTTGCATGTGGGTTTCCTTCAAGCAGACAACTCATTTGATTTTCTTCTAGTGATGTTAAAGTCTGTTCCCTAACCATATTGTTTTACAACCTAATCTGCCATCCTGGCTTCTACTACTGAATGCTGCATCTGTCTGCCTTCAAAATCTGCTTTTTTCCTTTTAAATATTTGGGGCTCATTCCCAGTTACATTTAAACTTGTTTGCAATTCACCTTTGCTCCATGTCAGTGAATTGATTCCAAAAGGTCCATCGTTCCCACTATGAAAGTGGATCTTTTCATTATTTCCTTGTAATTTCTTCTTTTTTTGGCACAATTGTCATTCCCACTAGTTTGCGCTGCTTTAAAATGCATGTCGGTCATCTATGTGTCATCAGTGATGCGAGCAACAACATGGTGAGGACGGGGCCAGAGCAGGGCGACTTTAGCAGGCTGCCCAAAAGTACACCGTTTCTCCTTTGAGCAGCCTGGCTTGAGAACTAATTTTTTTTACCCCCCCCCCCCCCAAAAAAAATGGATAGAAGATTGGATCCATTGGTTTTGCGGGTGAATGAGCAAAAAGTTTAGGGAAAATAAACATACGGCAATTTTATTAAGACAGTGTATTGCACTCAAATGTGTTAAATGTATTAATTTTTTTTAAAAAAATACAAAGCATGTGATTTATAAAAAGTAATTCACGCCTGTGGGCCACGCCCAAACAGACATATAAAATGAGCAATCAGTACTGGGCCAAAAAACTGCAAATCCCATGGAAACTTATGCAGTACATGAAATATCAGTTCATTTGCGCCTCACAATGGTATGCAACAGATTAGAGAGTGCACAATAACAAACAAATTAAAAGGGATAATACAGTATGCCCACTACAAAATAATAAATGTTGACCAAACGCGTTTCGACAAATGTGTCTTCCTCAGTGGTCATATACAACTGTAAAAATAAAGTGAGAGTGGATCACATATATTGCCATATAGATAATAGCGAAGACCATATAGCTAAAAGAACAGAAATCATAAATACCTAATGAAACAATCTTGAAAACGTAATCAAAAGATGTATGGGGACATCCCGTCTCTATGGGTAACTTGTAGCTCCTAAAGGACCAAATATCCTGCCTAAAAGAATATACATATAGGTAACTATTAAATATATGAAGTATAGTCCTTAAAGAAAAAATATATACAAATGTAAAGTCCTAAAATATTATCCAGACTTACCAAGGACTGGGATGTCCCACAGCCTTGCTGAGCTGCCATCGGCCTGATCACTTGGTGTGCCACCAAGTTGCAAAAACAATGGATCGTATTTTCGGTAATTTGGTATATATGTACTTGTAGGTCACACAAGCACAAAAGCAGTGCTGAAATGGGGGGAAAATGGCAAAAATTGAGTCAGAATGGTAAACACCCCTCTGCCATTAGTCCCTCCCCTCCAATATGAGCCGATTCAGATCCGTCGTTCCCACTTGTTGAACATGCTTCAGAATGGATTCTTTTCAAAAGAACCACAAAAGAACTAGTGTCAGGAAACAGTGTTTTTTTTGTGTTGGTCTCACTTCGTTGTGATTGCAACCGAGCTCAATAGGATCGGAACTGGTTTCAAGTGGGAATGATGGTCATATAACCCAATCTGCAGTTTGCTTTAAATCATAGTGGGAATGAGGCCTTGGTGTCTCCTCAATGACAGCCAGCATGGTGTAGTGGTTTGAGCATTGAGCCACCACTCTGGAGGCTGGGGTTTGAATCCTCTCCCAGCCATGGAAGACCACTGGGTGACCTTGGGCAAACCACACTCAGCCTCAGAGGAAGGCAAAGGCAAGCCTCCACTTAACAAATTGTCAAGAAAACTCAGTGATACGTTCACCTTAGAGTTTCCATAAGTCAGAAATGACAACAACAGGTCACCTATTTTCCTACATGTTTGGGCTTTCACCTAGCATTGATTCCCAAACTTTGGTTCTCCAGGAGTTTTGGACTTCAACTCCCAGAAGCCCTGGCCAGCTTGGCCAGCAGTCAGGAATTCTGAGAGCTGAAGTCCAAAACATCTGGAGGACCAAACTTTGGGAACCACTGAAAATGCCAGAGCTATTTTGCATAGTAGCAAGATACTGAAAGAAAATGCTTAACTCTTGTTTAATTCTTCAGAAATGCAGTATGTTATTTTTTTCAAATCCTGTCATTGATCCTCTTATTCCTGTAATACCAAAGTTCCTACTTTCAAGTGGCACAGAGCAATTTTAACTTTTAAAAATATATTTATATATTTTTATGTGGAGAAACATTGCAAAAAGCACTTTATGAGAAGAGGCAATGTATTTTTTCAATAAGAAACAAAACAGTGGACCATATAATCTCCATTAGTTTTTAACTATTAGTCTTACTGAGGAATTATGTTTGTAGTATAATTGAAATTTTATAATTTTAATATTTGTCAGGATTTAGCCTTTCTGTATTGTTATTTTGATTAATAATCTTGTTTTCTGTTTGTTGATGTTTGTTTTTAATGTAAATTGATGTTAATGCTTTTTTGTTATGTCTGCAAGAGCCTGGTTGGCTCATGCATAATAAACTTCTTTGATATATTTTCAAGATACACATTAATGCTGCATAATCAATTAACAATTAACAAAGTCATGAATCTGTATTAACAATGTCATGAATCTGGTGCATTGTGGTAATATTACTAATATTACCTATGTGCTTTTACATTTTTCACAGATGTT
Organism: Phrynosoma blainvillii; assembly: GCA_026167975.1. Classification (NCBI taxonomy): domain Eukaryota; kingdom Metazoa; phylum Chordata; class Lepidosauria; order Squamata; family Phrynosomatidae; genus Phrynosoma; species Phrynosoma blainvillii. The sequence goes on from JANUYF010000003.1 coordinate 159,948,243, forward strand.
TACTTGGCTCCATATTTGCATTAAGAAGGAGCACATATAAGAAACAAAAGCAAAGCAGAAGACAAGGCTCCAAATGCTGATAGATGATTATTTATTGCTTATTAATTTAAATATGTACTGTAAATATACAACTAAAATGACAACATTTATAAATGATATAGACCAAAACAGTACAAACTGATGATGATGATGATGATAATAATAATAATAATAATAATAATAATAATAATAAATTTTATTTATAGCCCGCCCCTCTGAGGAGCAATCGGGGCGGGTTACATCAATTAAAAACAGAAGATACAGAAATTAAAAACAATCACATACCCATCCAACCCTCCCACCCCTTAAAACAGTATTAAACTAATTATCAATTAAAACAACATGCTCCAAAGACAACAAAATAAATAACAATACAACAAATACAACATGAGCAGCAGGGGGAAGGGCAATATAGCTGTCTCCTGGAGCCGGAAGTTATTCCGGGAAGGCCTGCCGAAAGAGATCTGTCTTTAATGCTTTCTTGAAAGCCGCAAGAGTGGTGATATGACGGATCTCCTCCGGCAGGCCATTCCAGAGTCTGGGAGCGGTCACAGAGAAAGTCCTCTGGGAGGTCTGAGACAGCCTAGTTTTTACTGGCTGCAACAGATTCCTCCCAGAGGACCGAAGGGCGCGGGGAGGATCATACGGGGAGAGGCGGTCCCTGAGATAAGATGGACCCAAGCCATGTAGGGCTTTAAAGGTTAAAACCAACACCTTGTACTGTGCCCGGAAACTGATTGGCAGCCAGTGGAGGGATTTAAGCACTGGTGTTATGTGTTCCCTCCTTGATATACCAGTAATTAAACTGGCTGCCATGTTTTGCACTAATTGTAGTTTCCGAGTTAGGCACAAGGGTAGCCCCATGTAGAGTGCATTGCAGTAATCTAATCGTGAGGTTACCAGGGCGTGTACTACAGTTTCCAGATCCCTCATGTCCAGATAAGGGCGCAGTTGGCGTATCAGCCGAAGCTGATAACAGGCACTCCTGACCACCGCATTCACCTGACTAGTCATGTGAAGCGATGAAGCGATGAAGCGATGATTCATTTTAATACCTGTAACACTAGCTATGTGATTTATGCCATTGAATCTAGATCAAGAGAAGTAATAGTGCCACTCTATTCTGCTTTGGTCAGGCCTCACCTGGAATACTGTGTCCAGTTCTGGGCACCACAATTCAAAAAGGATGTGGAGAAACTGGAGTGTGTCCAAAGGAGGGCAACTAAAATGGTGAAGGGTCTGGAAACCAAGCCCTATGAGAAACGACTTAGGGAGCTGGGGATGTTTAGCCTGGAGAATAGAAGGCTGAGAGGTGATATGATAGCCGTGTTTAAATATTTGAAGAGATGTCATATCGAGGAGGGAACAAGCTTGTTTTCTGCTGCTCCAGAGACTAGGACCCGAAACAATGGATGCAAGCTGCAAGAAAAGAGATTCCACCTCAACATTAGGGGGTACTTCCTGACAGTAAGGGCTGTTCGACAGTGGAACACACTCCCTCGGAGAGTAGTGGAGTCTCCTTCCTTGGAGGTCTTTAAGCAGAGGCTGGATGGCCATCTGTCAGGGATGCTTTGATTGGGAGTTCCTGCATGGCAGGGGGTTGGACTGGATGGCCCTTGTGGTCTCTTCCAACTCTATGATTCTATGATTCTATGAATGCATATGTAAAAAAACTATATGTGGGGAAAACTTGTAGACATATAAAATGAAGAATAGGTAAGCACCTCTCCAATCCAACAATTAAAAGGATGGGTAGTTTCCTAAAATTTAGTAAACCATTTTTAAGAAACACAATATTTTATAACAGATGTATGGTCTGGAGTTCTAGAGAAAGTTAATAATAATGAATTATTATATTTATTATACTTCATTATTATTGAAGGCAGTAATAATATCACTCTATTCTGCTTTGGTCAGACCTCACCTGGAATATTGTTTCCAGTTCTGGGCACCACAGTTCAAAAAGGATGTGGACAAGCTGGAGTGTGTCTAGAGGAGGGCAGCCAAAATGGTGAAAGGTCTGATAACCATGCCCAATGAGGAGAGGCTTAGGGAGCTTGGTATGTTTAGCTTGGAGATGAGAAGGTTAAGGGCTGACATGATAGCCATGTTTAAATATTTGAAAGGATGTCATATGGAGGATGGAGCAAACTTGTTTTCTGCTGCTGCCAAGATTAGGAGCAATGCAATCAAGCTACAGGAAGAAATTTCACATCAACATTTAGAAGGAACTTCCTGATGGTAAGAGCTGTTTGAAAGTGGAACATGTTGCTTCAACGAGTAGTAGAGCCTCCTTGTTTGGAGCTTTTTAAACATAGGCTAGATGGCTTTCTATCAGAAGTCCTTTGATTGTGTATTCCTGCATGGCAGGGGGTTGGACTGGATGGCCCTTGTGGTCTCTTCCAACTCTATGATTCTGTGCTTCTATGGTTCTTTTATAATATTATAGCCATAAATAATTATTATATTAATTATAATAATGAACCCTGAACACACTACCAAATCTATAGTAAAGCCATGCTCTCTACTACAGCTGCATCTGCTCAGACCCATAGGTCAGGGATGCCAAACTTGTGGAATTATAACACGCATTCCTCAAGCTACAATTCCTACCATACAAAGTAAAGAAACAAATCAACAAGGGAAAGACTATTACAAGATCAATCTATTACAGAATAGACTGAAGACAGGGAATTACAGAACCTGACTGGTAGTCACATACAGCTCCCACATGAGACCACTCAGATGTATCATCATTGAACACTACAACCTAGTTTGGACAATAATGCTGCCCTCTCAAAGGCTCTTTGTGTCAGGCCTTTACTTGCCTACCGACAGCCTCCCAATGTCAAACAGTTACTTGCTTACAGGAGAATGCACAGCATAGATGAGGAGATGGATACAAGTCCTTGCCTCAAGCCCAGATGTCAACTTTGCCCACACATCTGTTCAGGAATGTCATCACAAGATGTAATCAGAACCCACAATAGTAGACACACTTTCACATGCTCATCCTCTAATGCAGACCTGCACAACTTGGCAGTAGGTAGGGGCCAAAATTAAAATAGGCTAAACTTTTTTAGGCCACAGAAAGGTTTTAAGTAAATATGAATTAATTAATAATGAATTATTATTTATTAATAATTAATATTATTAATATCATTTCTATCCTCATAGAATCATAGAGTTGGAAGAGACCACAAGGGCCATCCAGTCCAACTCCCTGCCATGCAGAAACTCAAAATCAAACATACCCAATAGATGGCCACCCAGCCTCTGTTTAAAGACCTCCTCCTCTGCCCAGCCCTCTCCTCAGGAGAAAACTGAATGGCACTTGCATGGTGAGTGTTCACCCATCCTTGTACTCCTTTGCCTGGCCTTCTCTTTGGAAGGAGGCCAAGTGGCAGAGGAGCCCTGCAAGTCAAGCATTTGCTCCTCTTCCTCCTCCCAGCCTTCTATGCTGGGCACTGGAGGATCCTTGAGGGGGCGAGCATTTGGCCTTCCTCTTTCTCCTCTTCCTCTGCTTGGCTCTCTCCTTGGGAGGAGGCTGAGTGGTGGAGGAGCCCTGAAATCGTTCCACATCTTCATGGGCCACTGCAAATCCTTTGGCAGGTTGCACATATCCCCTGGGCCATATGTTGTGCAGGCTTGCTCTAATGTGATATATGCCATCCTCTTTCAACAGTGGTCTTCAGCACTTTACATTGGGCAAATAGGCCAGTATCTACACCAGAGGATAAATGAAAACAAATCAGATATTGAGGATGGGAATGCACAAAACTCTGTTGCAGAACCTTTCAGTCTTCCTCAGTATTCCATCTCGGACCTCAGGACAGCAGTCCTTGAACAAAAAAACTACAAAGGAAGATTGGAAAGAGAAACAGTGGAATTACAATGCTGTATATCCACAAACTCCAATCCATCAACAATGGGTTAAGCAGAGACAATGGCTTCCTGGCATAGTACACATTTTATAATGCTGGTTTACACCCCAGTCTCATGAGGGTGCTCTTAGTTTATTTAACATATCTCCTTTCTGGTTCCTAGTCTGAATACACATTCCAAAACTTCTTCCATTATTCATATGGCAATCCACCCACCATAGCCTTAGGCAACATCTTTACGCCTATCTTTGTCCTTCAAAGACCACAATTAAAACTGAACTTGTCACCTCATTACCCTACCCACATGTTTTGCATTTTTATTGCTATTCATATAAAGGTGTTCACTCCAATCATCTAAGGAAGTAGACCAAGGGTTGGAGCAGACGAGTGCGAAAGAATGGCCAAGTCTGCTCCAGCAGCAGGTCGTGGCCACAGGACCTAACCCGTGCTGCCAGATCCTGCGTTATCCTGGTTCCTTTTTGCTCTGGTCCAAAAGACCAGAGCATGGCTTTGGCAGGGCTTTGAGCTGCTTTGGAGGTGAGCATCCTTTGAATGCCATGCCTCCAAAGTGGCCAGAAGCTGCTTCATTTGGCCTGTCTGTTCCAGGCCCAAGTCTACAAAAGCTGTTGCTACAACTTCTTTAGCACATTTAGGGCCTTTGCAGACTGCCAGAAATAGTGCACATTAAATTGAGGCACTGCCCTGGCTCAGTGCTAGGGAGTCATGGGAATTGTATTTTTTTCTGGGACATTGAGCCTTCTGTCAGAGAGCTCTGGTGCCACAATAAATTACAGTTCCCATGATTCCCTAGCACTGAGCCAGGGCAGTGCCTCAATTTAATGTGCACTATTTCTGGCAGTCTGCAAAGGCCCTTAGTCCCAAAGGTGCTTGTAGATCCCTTTGCATAAAATTTACAGTTTCTAATGTGAAGATAATGGGATATGAAGGGGTTTTGAAAAGTTTCTGACTAAGAAGGGAATGACTCAGAGCCATGAAATGTACATGTTATTCTACATATTCACCCCGAAGTTTGACATACTTGGCACATCAGTTCTCAAGTTTCTTTAACCCTTTCAAAAAAAATTCCGATGTCTGGTCACTGAAATACTGCTCTACTGCTGAATTATTTGAAAATTTCCTTCTTTCCAAACTCTTTTAAAGATGTGGAATCAGGAAAAAGACCCATCATTGTCCTAGCCCTCTAAGCAGATGCATTGTCTAGCAAAAAAGTGAAAATCTTTTCACAACTTTCCTCGCTGTTTTCCCTTCAGTCTCCTTTAATCAGCACAGCAAGTTAGTGTAGTATTGTGCTTTAATTGTTTGGTCCTTCTGAAGATAATCAGCCATCAATATTCCTTCTTAATAATAATAATAATAATATTGGAAGCGATTGTGTTGATAGCCTTGACAAGATCAGTGTTCCAGGTATGGACCAAAGCTTCAACAGAATCACCGGCATTACCAGTCATTAAACCCTCCAAGGCTTTCTGGAATCCAATTAGTTCCATTAGCCTTTGAGGGCAGACCATTCTAATAGGTCCACCCCCCCCCCCCGGAGGGGCAAACAGTGGCTCTCCGTTCAACCTTTATCCCCAAAAAACTGTTTCCATGACCTTTCCTGCTAACCTATGAGTCTTGAGTTTCTTTGGCTGTAGAGAACCTGAGTGCTGCCACTGAAGGACTGTTGTTTAGTCTCCATGTTTCATCAACAGTGTTAAGTGATTCCAAAATTATCACTTGATCACTCAAAACAGGACTCAAAATCCTGCAAAATCCACTTGGAGGTATCCACTTGATTTTGTTTCTGGTCAAGCATTCAAACATTTTGGCTGACAGCTTCTGCAAATCCAACTGCTCATTAATTATATACCCAATGTACTTCTGTGATATCTCTAGTGCCTCAGCAATTTTTTTTTAACTTGGATTCACCTATCTGTCAAAATCAGGTCATTAACTTGCTCTACAATTTCAGGAGCTGACACTGTTGAAGGCCTCCCAGATCTTGCTGTTTCTTTGGTCTCAAAAACTTCACAATGAATGCTGGCACACCACTTTTTCCACAGTTGAGTAGGACAAGCACTTGCCACTCAGTGTTTGCTTCCTACACTCATGGATTTCCTTTGCAGTTTTCTTCTGTAGGAACAGGAGCTTCATGATGGGAGTTCAGTGTTTGGAATTCTGCAATTTTCGTTGACATGGTTCTATCAACGACCTGAAAAAAAATATCCAGAAATTAGAGCTGCAGTCCTGAAAATTGGCAGTTTACAATCCAAAAGAACACTCTTTCAAGATACCTCAACAAAATTATGCTCAGATTTCTGGAAGTTGGTTGGAATGAGAACTTTTCAGCATCCCCTTATATATATGAGAAGCAAACTGATGAAGCATTCAGAATAAATGCACCAGATATCCTTGTGACCAATTCCAGTGGAAATCATTGGTTCCTTCCTCTCCTGGCCAATATATAGATAGATAGAGAGAGAGAGAGAGAGAGAGAACTGAATGATGTCTCTAGTTCTTAATGATTCACTTCTTTGGAGAGTGTATAAATGTCCAGAAATTTCTATTTTCAGGTATCGGTATGCTTTCTGACATGTATAACACGGTAATTTATCTGTCTTTAAATAATATAGCTTATTTTGAGTTGTTGCTTATAATATGCTTAGTGGATTTGTATTTGCATTTTTAATGTAGCTCCTGAAGAAGACCAACTCTGATAGAGGCTAAAGCATGTTGGAGTTTTAAATTAATAAGCATTAAATAAGTGACAGTTTATCAGCACACGGTGCTCTTTCTCCAGCTTTACTTTTGTTTCCGTGCTAAGAGTTTATTCTTATTCTTATTTGAATAGCATAAAAAGGAAATGTGCAAGCTCTTTAAATGTTTTAGAGTATTTAATTGTGATATTTTGGTTTGAGGAAGTACCTTTAGCCATGCAGAGAGATAAAACCGTGTTTACTGAGCAGTGTCTTTCCATGTCATGAAAAAAACTTCAGTACCTGTTTTGGACAACCCCCCCCATGTTAAAAAAAAACCCTCCAGACTCTGAAGGTATTAGCTAGTCCTTGAAAAAAAATCCCAAAATGTTCCCAACTGATTCCCCACACTCATCACAATGTCCTGGAATACTATGAGGCATGGAAATACAAAACATGGAAATAATTGGGAAACAACACAGCACAAAAAGGTCTATGGTCTGCTTCCAGCTTGGAATTCTATTAACAAGCCTAAAGATGCCATTCCACTCTCTATCCCACCTTCACCTAAGTTATGATGAAGGCTGCCATTGTTCACTTACCTGCCTTCAGCTGAACAAGCAATGCTAATTTAAAACAAACAAACAAACAAACAAACCGTTTATGGATTGTTGTGATAAACTAAAACAAAAGGAAAACCAACTGTTTATCTTCATTCATCTTAAGCAAAACCAGTTTTAGATATGAATAGTTACACATATGCAATTCAGCTGTGCATATATGTTCAGCTTACCAAAATAGAACATGTGCAAGATGTCAGCATAGAACTGGATCACTTTAACATTAAAAGGCAACATTTTTTTAAAAAATTAGATGAATCAGTCAGTCTTCCTTCATTGTCTTGCCTCACTTAATTGCATAAATAGCCATTCCTAGTTAACAGACTTGCCTCATTTTATCTTTATTCCAGAACCAAGTTCCAATTAGCTCATTATCTGTCTGTGATGATGTCTGTGAATGGAGGAGTGGGGAGAAAGGCAGCTGCCCTCTGAGCATGAGGGAGAAAGTTGAACAAAGCTCCATGCTCAGGGAAAAGTTCAACATCACACTTCAGTGAGGAGCAAGGCCTCTGTTAGATGGGGTAACACTCCCCTGAAAATACACAGGGTACTACTGGATTCATCTCTGAGCCTAGAGGCCTAGGTTTCAACAATGATCAGGAGTGTATTTGCACAGTTAAAGCTAGTGCACCAACTGAATCTGCTCCCAGAGACACTCGATCTGTCCATGATGGTACATGACTTGGTTACATCCTGTTTGGATTACTGTAATGCACTCTGCGTGGCTGCTTTTGAAAAGTGATGAGGCCCAAAGAGCTGCAATCAGGTTGTTAACTGGGGCTGACTACAGGGACCACACAACTCCCTTGTTGTAACAATTTCACTGGTTCCAATTCCACCGCCATGCCACCATTCTCTGAAGATGTCAACCACAGATGCAGGCAAAACATCAGATATAAGTTCTTCCAGAACACAGCCACATAGCCTGAAAAACCCACAATAAATTCCACTGGTCCATTCCTGGGCACAATTCAAAGTGATGGTTTTCCACCTATAAATCTCTATATGGCTTGGGGCCAGGTTATTTGAAGGACCGTATCTCCCTGTATGAGCCCATTAGAGTTCTAACATCATCTGAAGAGGCCCTTCTCTCTGTTGCATCACCTCCTCATATTTGTTTGGTGAGAAAAAGGGAGAAGGGATTCTCAGTGATTGATCCCAGTCTTTGAAACATCCTCCCTAAAGAAGCCATGATGGCCTCATCCTTGCTTTCCTGTCAGCAGGTCAAAACATTTTTGTGCCATCAGGATTTTATAAAGGGACTATGATTGGGCTTTTAATGTTGTGTAGTCCTGTTTTTAAGATTTGTATATAGTCTTTTACTGAATTTTAATGTTTTTTTAATGTTTTAGCTGTTTTCAAATCTTATATTTATACTTCTATTAATGCCTTTGCATTGTCTTTAATTTGTATTGTTTTAAATATGTTATTAGCTACCTTGAGCCTCATTATTGGGAGAAAGGTGAGCTATAAATGAAATAAAATGAAATGAATGAATGAATGCATAAACTCATTGTCAGGATGAGTTTATTCTCCAAGAAGTTTATTCTTCAAGAATTATTCAAGAATGAGCTCAAGGAATGGCATGGGAATAATGCCAATACAACATTTTGGATGCTGTTCTTACTCTGCAAAACTGGAATTGCCAATGAGACAATGGATAATTTCAGTACAATGGCTTGCTTTTAAAAAGCTTCAACATAAACATTCACAAGTTTGATAGGAGGCATCACTGTCTTTATACCAACAATTGGCAAAGTTACTGTTTAAAACATAATTCTAAGAATCCTCCACCCCCATTTCTGAAGGAAAACCACTACTACCCAGTTTCAACCAAGATATTTATTGTATAATTAGCATTCAGATATGAAAGTTCTTGAAGGGATCAGTGATGTTGAGTTGGCTCTGCACTTTTCAGAAACCTCAGGAAAACACTGTTTTGATCCCTGTGCTCTATCCAGAGTTTAATTAACTTTTAAGCAATAGAAGTGGACTTCATCCATTTAGGGGGACACAATTTCCCTTTTTTCATTGGGGACATAACTGAAATGACCTCATTTTGTCTAAACTTGTATATGAAGCTTTTACAGTGACACCTGTAATTATTGCTTTCAGTTGTCACCTCACTTTATAGTCTATGGGAAAGGAATCTCCAAATTAGTTTCTTATCTTGCCAGTTCATTGATGGAATCATAACCTTTGTTGTCCTTTAAAGCAGCACTGATTGTTTGAAAAGGGATAATTTCATCAATACTCTTCAAATAGTACTGTTTATTCCTAATTTGTTCAGCAACCAAAAGTACGTGGATGTCTTTTCATAGAATTGTGGTTCTTTTATTTATTTTCTCTTGAGGGATTCATTTAGATGAGAAGTGCTTCAGAAGTCTTCCTCCCCAAGTAAAGCATGCCAGGATGAGACCTCATTGAGGGCTTAAGACACACAAAGGCATAACAAGATTGTTTCTCACAAAACGGAATGCCTGTATATTTTGCCCCATAGCTTTGCTTGTACAAGGGACAAGAGACTTTTTACGAAAATGAAACCTTAGAATTCTGGCCAGATCATAGATGGTCCAGAGGTATAATGCCTAGAATCCAGATAAAACCTGGATAAAAAGGTGGTCTGCTAACACTATCTAATCAGCATAGTCAATGGTGAGCTGCAGTTTAAGATAATGTGGAGTGCCAGTGTTGCCTGTGTCATATACGGCCACATGCAAAGCTGCAGGTTTTGACACCTTTGGCTCCCTTGCCTCCTTTCTGCACATTCACAGAGAAAGTGTATGAACGCAAATTTCCTTTGTCTTTTTATAATGCAGGATTTACTTACTTATTTTAAATAAAAAGCACTTGTTTTTGAAGGAAAATGTATGGCCACAAGATGGTGGTAATGTTCCATTTAAACTCCAGCTTAGTTTGCGTGTCCATTCTAGTACAGGTTTCTTTTGTCAGGATGCAGGATGTCTCCTGTATTTGTTTATTATCCTGCCTTTCTTCCAGATGGGATCCAAAGCAGTCACTGACAGCCAAGGGCTTCTGTTCACTTTGTACACTTGGGGTTGACAAAATGTGACCTACAAGCCACTTTTTTTTGCAACCCCCAAGGACATGTATTTTTCCTTACAACCCTAAATGGGAGGAGGATGTTTTGCCACTAGATCTAAAGACTGGGCCATTGGCCATTCTGCCATGTTTTCAGCTGTTTTTTTTTTTTTTTTTTTTTTTGTGATGACAGGCTCATTTTTTCAGGTTTCACAACTTTCTGCCATTTCTGGTCACTTTCTTTTTTGAACAAAAGGCCTCTACATATCTAAGGAAGGTGACCCTCCCACCAACATCTGAAAATGTGTGGAATGGCTCATAGCATCCTTTCAGATGCTGAGGCAGGGGAGCATAGGGGACAAGACTGTGTGTGCGTGTGTGTCCAATAAGACCCCCAACCCATGACAATTATCAACCTCAATCAGTGTTCCAGAATGATAGCTGCTGAATGCAATATAATTTGGACAGCCTCATGGTGTGTATATATGTGTGCATGCACCTTCAAGCCCCTTGTTGACTTTTGGTGATCCCCATGAATTTCATAGGGTTTTCTTAGACAAGGAATACTCAGAGGTGGTCCTTCCTCTGAAATACAGCCTACAGCCCCTGGTATTTATTGGTGATCTCCCATCCAAGCACTAACCAGAGCTGATCCTGCTTAGCTTCCAAGATCAGGTGGGATCTGGTGCCTTTAGGGTATTTAGTATCAGCTCCTAATATTGCCAGAATGTCCCAATCAAAAAGGTGAGAGGAAGGATATATGGATAGTGAGCAGTCAGGCTCAACCCTGACCATTAGGGCTGGGTTCCACCTAGTTGTCTGAAACCGGCGGTTCTAGGGCATCACGAGACTAGAGGTCTCAGGAGGACTGCTAATCTCCCCAGATTGGAGACGAGTTGTGGGGGGTATATAGGTGTCTCATCCACATGGCAGCAGCCATTGCTGCACCGGGCAGACCATCAGGGATGTTGGTCTGTCATCCTCTCCCAAATTTTCCAGGCAAGCAGCCCAGCCTCCTTGGAGGTCCATGCTGGAAGGGGAGGTAAGAGACGACAAAGGTGGAGTGAAGGAGGGATGAGCCAGTCATATGGGGGGGGGGGGATCCTTTTTGGCTCAGGTGCTGAGGGTAGGGGGATTAGGACATTCTGGCAACCTGCACAAAGCTGTTTGTTTCTTGGGGGGGGGGGAAGGAAGGAAGGAAGAGTATGATTGGGGAGCATGCTACAAACTTTTTTTCCCCAGTTAGTCTCAAAGGTGCTACAAAATCTCTCTCTATAATAATTCTATAGACTAACACGGTTATATCTTTAAATTCTACCACTATGGAAAGCACCAAATTTAGCCGAATGATGTGGAAAATCCATCAACCTCTTCAAGAATACAGATATCTTCTTTTTCAACAAGTGCAAGCAATGGGATGTCGTTCCTGGGGACCTATGTGTGGGGAGCCCTTTGCAAAACTACGTATCATGTAGAGCGCATGGGTTCTACTCATGCTGACTGGTTCTGCGGTAGCCAAGATTCCTTTTCAGCTATTTTCAGTTAAACTCCTGCCCTCCTGTCTGTCCCTGGCTTCCACTCCACCATAAGCATCTGAAGAAGTAGACTAAAGTCTATGGACGTTATCACACGGGGCCCAATCCAAACAAAATCCACATGAAATCTCAAACGATACCGGATTATTGGCCAGTGTTTTCACACGACGTCGCACAGAACCCCGACAGAACCCCGACAGAAAGTGGAAAGATCCGAAATCTTTTGAATTTCAGTTTCTTCAGGAAATGCAATTGCGCGATGAGGGTGATTCCGCATTTACTGCAAATGTGATCGCCAAATACGTATTGGGGAGCATTTCCCCGTCATTACCCATGGTTCCCGCGAGCATTCCTCTATCTGCGCATGTGCAAGAGGCTCATTCCTCTATCTGCGCTTGTGCAAGAGGCTCATTTCTACTACATTTACGGGATATTTTCGCTTGTGTGTGGACGTTCTTTGCACTTGTTGTAAATTCGCAATTAAGGTAATGGCGTTTGCTGAAACAAGTTTATTTTCGGTTTATTTTCGTAATGCCTCATTTCCACTTTTATTTTCGCTTTCTGGCCCACGTGTGATAACGTCCCATGAAAGCTAATGTTACAAACTTCTTTTTTTCCAGTTAGAGGGGTTACAGACTACCAGAAATAGTGCAAATTGAATCCACTTTTAGTGTTAGGGTTAGTGCTAGGGAATCATGGGAATTGTTTTTTATTCTGAGACATTGAGCCTTCTCTGTCAGAGAGCTCTGGTGCTACAATAAAATACAGTTCCCGTGATTCCCTAGCACTAACCCTAACCCTAAAAGTGGACTCAATTTGCACTATTTCTGGCAGTCTGCAACCCCCCGTAGTGTCAAAGGTGCTACAAAATCTCTCTTTTATATATTAATGCTGTTTTCCCTGTGAGCTGAAGGGACAATTTTGGTAGCATCTTATTTTCTTGTTAGGTTTGTTTGTGTGGGGTTAGAGCAGGGCGGGTGGGCAGGGAGCTTCTCTAGGGCTGAGGGGCTCTAAGGGAGGGGTTTGGCTTGGGGCATAGGCTTCCTCACTCTCTTTCTTTCTTTCTTTCTTTCTTTCTCGCTTTCACTGAATTTATTCTTAATTATTTTACTTATTTATTTTAAATTATTACTAATAAATTAAATTATTGTAATTATTTTTCTCCCTCCTTCAACCCTACTTGTATTTAATTTTATCAATATTATTATCTTTATCATTCTCAATACCTGGGATACTATGCCCAACCTTATTTTATTCTACCTTTAATTAATATTGATTTAGCACAAACTTCTCTGCCTTCCTTCTTCCCCTCCCACTTGGTTCTTCCGCTACTCCCCTTTCACTCTGTTTGATCCTAATTTAATATCATCATCATCATCATCATCATCCTCATCATCCTTAATCTAATCCTATCTTAATTGTATTTCATCACTACTATTATTATCATTCTCCCTCTCTTTCTATTTTCAATTCTCTGTGATATATGACTATTTTGTTTAATTGTTTAAGTTTCTCTCTTCTCCTTTCACTCACTATCTTTAGTCTGTATCCTGCATTTCATTCTGCCTCAACAAAATAATCTTGGGCTTGCATTATGATTAGTGGATCTGGCCTCATGGTCATCAGACACACTTTGCCTTCCCCCTCTGCTGCTGCGTGGGGGGGCTTTCTATCTGGCTATACTGTTCAGTATAGTCTTTACCTAGCTATGGCTTATTTCCCTCCATTGCTGCTGCATGTGTGTGTGTGTCTCTACATGGCTATTACTTTTCCTTCCCGCTGCTGCTGCATGGGGGGGGGGACCCTTTGCATGGCTTACTGATGCTTGGCAATTGCTGACTAACTTTGCTGCTTTGCTTTGCATTACCCTATTTCAGGTGCCATCATGTTACAGAAAAAGGCAAAACAGCCTGTCTCCACATCTCCCACTCCAAAATCATCTCCAAAAAAAGAAAAAAAGAAAAAAAAGGCCAATTGCAAAAATGATATGGGGGCCCAGTTGGCTCTGCTCACTAGCAAGTTTGCTTTGTATGAAGCAAGTTTGCTTTGTATGATGGCTAGTAGGGCACCTACCCCCCCTGGATTCGGGGTGCCAAGCCTGGTGGCTCCAGGGCCATCACCTCTGCTCCTCTTACCTCAGGAGGTAATAGGGTTCCCCCAGGGGCTACTGGACACCTCAGAACACTGAACGATATTTTACAGCTAATCAAAGGCCCTGCAGCCTCTGGGCTTTCTGATGGGCAGATGGGGGTTGCACCTGCCCAGCCAACTTTGGAGGAGTTGTATGATTTGGTCCAGGGCCTTGTTGCCAACAGGGCCCCTGGGGGCCTGCCAGATGCCACAACAGTCCATGCCACATCAGTGCAGAGTGGGGTGGGAGTGGAGTACCAAGGGCCTTCCCTTCCACAAACGGTGCCATCTCCTGTATCAGATGGAATGAGCTCACAAATGGTTGCTGCCGAGACAACACCAGCTGTGGACCCTGGGCAGGGTTTGTCAAATGGTGTATCTACATCAGGTATGTCTGGTTTAACTGCTGTTATTTAGTCATGGCCAGATGTCTGGGAGCCTAACTCGGCAGGCACTGTACCCTTACAGATGGGAAGGAGGGACACAGTGGGCATTGTGGTGGGTGGCCAGGTGGCGGGAAATCCATACCAGGGCTCACGGATCCACGGGGGTCACGGGGACAGTGAGTGAGGCCCAGTCTTCATCAGCCCCAGCTGGGGTGGCATTAATCCGTGCGTCAACTCAGCCTTCTGCCAAGTGCACATCTGAATGTAATCCCTATTCTGAAGTATCTGCCTCATTTGGGGAACACCTCCATCCCAATACAAGGGAATGCATAGTAAAAGGGGAATATGTGGATTTCTTTTCACTGCTTTTTAGGGATATGGAATCAAAAATGGTGAATAAGGATGGCGTCATAATTCATGTCCCTAAAGAGTCAGACCAGAATAAATGCCCCAAGATTGAGAAGTCCCTCCTTAACTGGTTGTCAGATTTTACTGTTTATATGGGAGTGCTCAGTGATTAAATATTTGGATATTATACTTAGGGCCTACATCTAATCATGGGGGTCTGCTTGGCTTCAGTATGATGAGCAGTTCAGGATGAGGAAGTTTGTGAACCCAGCTCTCTGGTGGGATCATAAACATTCAGAGCTTTGGTCTGACATCATGTTAACCAATTGGGCCTCCCCTTATAACTGTTCTGACAATGGCTTTGTGCTGAGAGGCAATTTGTCAAAAGGGATGTATGCAAGGCCTGGTGCAAACAGGAAAGGGTTAGCCATCTGCTGGGATTTCAATGCAGGGAAGTGCAGGAGGCAGCCTTGCAAATACAACCACCTTTATACCAACTGTGGTGGAAGTCACCTGAATACTTCCTGTCTCAAAAGTAAGCGGGGAGGCAGCAGGAGTGGTGCCAGCAGTGTGTGGGGGGGGGGAAAGATGGGCTCCAGGGAGCCAAGGGCACCAACCCCCATTAACTTGGAGGTGCTCACCATGTGGTTAGCCATGTACCCTAGGAGGGATAGCGCAAGGTATTTACTTCATGGCTTCACATAAGGTTTTCAGATTCCATACACGAGGAAGAGAGCATTTTGCTTTGCTCCCAATTCCAAATCTGTTTTCGACCTGAAGGCAGTGGTAAGAGAAAAGGTGGGCAGGGAGGATTTTGGACCACATGAGTACTTGCCACTACCAATGCTCTGCCTTTCTCTGCTCGGCGTAGTACCTAAGAAAGCACTGGGTGAGTACAGGCTCATACACAATCTATCCTTTTCAAAGGGGAATTCAGTTAATGATGCCATCTATCCAACCCTTTGCTCAGTGCTTCATGCATCATTTGATGCAGCTGTGCAGATGATTTGAGACTTGGGCAAGGGGGCCCTCCTGGCAAAGGGCAACATTAAGTCAGCATTCCGTCTTCTTTTGGTGCATCCCGAGAATTTTGATTTGCTGGGTTTCCAGTTTGAAGGGGCCTACAACTGTGACAAGGCCATGCCCATGGGATGTTTTATTTCTTGCTTCTCATTCAAGCAGTTTAGCACATTCCTTGAATAGTGCGCTGTGAAGAAGTCTGGCAATCAGTCACTACTTGAATGATTTCCTCTTTGCAGGCCAGCCTGCTACCAATGTTTGAGGCAACACTTTGCAGGACTTCCAGGATCTGGCTGTTGACTTGGGGGTCCCCCTTGCCCATGAGAAGATCGAGGGTCTTGACACTAACCTTCTTGGGCATAGAGCTGGATACAGTAACAGGTATCTTTCGTCTGCTGCAGGATAAACTGCAGGTCCTGCTGGAGAAGGACGAGCACTTACAGTCTTAGAAAAAGGCAACATTGCATGAGTTCCAGGTCCTGGCTGGTCTTTTGAACTTTGCCTGTGGTGTAGTTGTGCCTGGACAGATGTTCAGTGCATGATTGTACCAGGCTACATGGGAGTATCAGCCTCTTACTATGACATTAGATTTAGCAAAGAGATCAGAAATGATTTGGGAGTTTGGCACAGGTTCCTCAAGGACAATGGTATTCTTTTTGAAGGAGCAACCTGTTCCTACAGGCTGATTTCCTGGTGCAATTGGACACTTCTGGGTCGCTCGGCTTTGGTCTCTACTGGCAAGGTCAGTGGTGTGTGGAGTGGTTACCAATGGGTTGGGTAAATAGGGGTGTTGTTAGGAATCTCACCTTTCTGGAGCTCTTTCCCATTGTGGTAGCAGTCCACCCTTGGGGTGACAGGTTGGTGTAATAACTATGCAGTAGTGCTCGTCATCAACTCGCAGAGCTCAAAATCTCCAGGGTAATGCGTAGTCCTACAATGTCTCCACTGGAACATCCATTTCCAGTGCTGCCATGTTTGAGGGACCTCTAACTATTTAGCAGATTCCCTTTCCCTTTTTCAGTTCAACAGGTTTCGAACGCTAACCCCCCAGGCCTTGCAGCTTCCTTTGGGAGTCTCACTGCACCTGTGGAACCTTAGCAATTAGAAGTTGACTGAGCCATACTCTTGTCCCTGCCACCATCCATCTATACAGCTTACCAGCACAGTCTCAGCATTTTCCAACGTTTTCTTGCAACAGTGGCCAAGGATGAAGCCTGGCCATTATGAATAGACCTGAATCTCTGGTTCGCCATCCATCTGAAGGAGTCTGGTTTGCCTTCCTGTATGGTCAGGGATCAGCTGGCTGCCTTGGCCTTTTTATTCTCATGCCAAGGGTTACCAGGATCCCACGGTTGACTTCCATGTGTGTAGGGTACTTAAGGGATGCCCCTCCTGCCCCTGACCCCTTCTTGCCTGTGTCCGATGTAGTCCTTCCCCTTATCCTTGACACATTGGGTGGTATATGCACCTCTTGGTTTGAGACCTTATCGTTCCAGGCAGCCTTCACACGGCATTTTTTGCTGTCACCCACATCAGTGAGCTCCTACCTAGGTCTCGGTTTGAGAATTCTGGAAGGTCCCTCCAGTTCTCTGATGTGTAAGTCACAGAGGGAGACATGTCCGTTCACTTTAGAAATTCCAAGACTGACCAGTGGGGATGGAGTCAGTCCATCTCCCTGGGCAGAGATCCTCTGGGCAAATATGTCCTATGGGAGACATGGAACGGTATCTGGAATGCTGCCCAGGGATGTCAAGTCACCTCTTTGTGCATGCCTCTGGCTCTCCATTAACATAGTTTCAATTCTGAACAATCGTTTTAAAATTGGTGGCTGTGGCAGGCTTACCCATGGAATTATTCTCATTCTGCATAGGTGCTGCCACCGTGTCAGCAACTCACGGCCTTTCACCTTCAAAGATTTGCAGGGTGGGCTGGTGACAACCCAAGGCAGATGCTACATATGTGTGCAAGCAATCTGGTGGTCTGGCTTAACTCTTTTTGTTTTCAGAGCAGGTTCCCTTCATACAATCTAGATCATCAAACACAGCATA
The DNA here is from genome assembly GCA_026167975.1 of Phrynosoma blainvillii. NCBI lineage: Eukaryota > Metazoa > Chordata > Lepidosauria > Squamata > Phrynosomatidae > Phrynosoma > Phrynosoma blainvillii. The sequence goes on from JANUYF010000003.1 coordinate 159,965,991, forward strand.
GTTTTCTGGGCTGAGCAGCATGCAATTTGTTCTGGCAGAGGATGGAACATTGACCTACCTGATTTGTTCAGTGTACACTGGTGTGGGTGGTGAGGGAGTCTTTGGGGAACTTTCCTACCTCATATCATTGAACTGGTGGTGAACACCCATCTGGACAAACTTTAAATTCACCTGGAGGAAAACGACCTTGTGAAGACACCTGGTTTCCAGTTGGCTGGGAAGATTACGATGGATCTGCACAAAATAAGACACATTTTTCTAAACGCCAGCATTTTATGGACCAGACTTTTGCCCAGAAGGGTGTTTCAAGGAGCACAAAGTGAATCTGCTATCAACAAAGCACGGCAACATCTCAACAGGGATATGGCATGCAACTTGGCCTGGATTGGTGGTGTAGCAGTTTCATACCTCAATTATACAGGGGTGATACAGTTCACTTATCTTGGGAGGGATGTGATCTGTATTTGGAAGATGTTGCTCGTTTTGTTAGGGAGTCTGTTCTGGGGAGGGGATGCCCCTTCCAGTGGTAGAGTTTAACCCCCTCTCCCCATGGATACAACACATATATGGGCAATTAGCACATTAATTTGACAGTGATTGATTTATGAATAACCATCAATGATTTATGACCTGCTTGTGAATTATTTAATAACCAGTTATGATTGATTTATGACTGCATTAATGAAGGATTTATGCTTGAATTATGATTGATTTATAACCATTTATAGTTGCCTTATATTCAATTTTGATGAACTTATGTTGATATGATGAATGTATCATCACTGTATGCCCAATAAAGTTATGGCCAATTTTATACCCATAATACCAGTGTCCGGACCCTTCAGTCCTGTTGCAAATAGCTTTTCTCTGGTTTGTGACTGTTATTGCCCAGTCAGGGGTGGTTGGTTCTCTTTGGTAGGCTAATCTATAGTAGTGGACAGTGAAAGAGAGGCCTTTTTCTGTCTTAACTATGATAGTGGTTAGAAGAAGTACTTCCCAGTCTGGTATAGAAGCAGGAAAGGTTGGAGAGGGGTTGTTCAGTTTGGCAAAAAAAAGCAGATTGGCTGGAATAAGAAAGTAGAGCATAGGGAAACATTCAGTACCTTTGAATGATGTCAGATATAAGGACAACAGGTCTGCCCACCATCAATGAAGAGCATGACATTTGTGTTATTTTATTTTTTCTAAGGTGAAGCATAAATATGTCCATTGCTAGGCATGCATAAAAAAAAAAAGTTGGGTGGGATTCAGGACTATAGGGCAGGGATTTGCATACAAGTTACAGTTTAGATCCATGATGAGTCATATGTATGTGTGTGTATGTATATATGTGTGTACATGTATGAATGAATACATACATACATATAGAGGGCCAAAGAGCCAGTAAAACATTCAAAGAGCTTTCATGGTGTAGTGGTTTGATCATTGGACTACAGCTTTGGAGACTATGATTTGGTTCCTCACTCAGCCATGGAAACCCACTGGGTGATTTTGAGCAAGACACACTCTCAGCCCCAGAAAACCTTGCAATAGGTTTGCCTTGTTGTTACTGTTAGCTGCCTTTGAGTTAACCTCAGCTCATGGTGACCCTGTGAATGAGCTGTCTCCAAGCCCCCCTACCTCTTTACGCAAGTCCTGTACAAGCAGGCCATGGTCTCCCTTATCTATCCATCTGGCATGCGGTCTTCCTCTCTTTCTACTGCCCTCTCCCTTCCACAGCATCATTGTCTTTTCTAATGAGTTGCGCCTTCTTATGATGTGGCCAAAGTATGACAGCCTTGATTTAATCATCTTGGCTTCCAGGGAAAGTTCAGGCTTTATTTGTTTTAGAACCAATTCGTTTGTTTTTTTTACCATTAATGGTAACCTCAGCACTCTTCCCCAGCAATACACCTCAAATAAATTAATTTTCTTCCTATCTGCATTCTTCACTGTCCAGCTCTCACATCCATACAAGGTGATGGGGAATAAAATGACTTGGATGATTTTAACTTTACTGTTCAGCTGTATATCATTGTTGTTGTTAACTACCCTTGAGTCAATCTCGACTCATGGTGGCCCTATGGATGAGACATCTCCAAGACCCTCTGTCCTCCACTGCTCAGCTTAATTCCTGCAACCCCAAACCCGTGACCTCCTTAATAGAGTCCATCCATCTAGCAAGTGGCCTTCCTCTCTTCCTACTTCCCTCCACTTTTCCCAGCATTATTGTTTTTTCCATGATGTGTCCCAAGTATGACAGTCTTAGTTTGGTCATCTTGGCTTCCAGGGAAGTTTACGGTTTGATTTGCTCTAGGACCACTTGTTTGTCCCTTTTGGCTGTCCATGCGATCCTCTGCACTCTTTTCCAGCACCACATCTCAAAAGGATTGATTTTCATCCTATCATCTTTCTTAACTGTCCAGCTCTCACATCCATACATGGTAATAGGGAATACAACGGCTTCTATGATTCTAACTTTTGTATATCTTTGCATTTTAGAATCATTTCTAGTTCTTTCATAGCCATCCTCCCCATTCTTAATCTTCTTTGATTTCCTGACTGCAGTCCCCATTTCTATCAATGTTTGATCCCAGGTACGAGAATTATTTTCCTATTTCTATTTCTTCTTTCTATTTTTTGACCATTAATGGTTACCTCAGCACTCTTCCCCAGCAATACACCTCAAATAAATTAATTTTCTTCCTATCTGCATTCTTCACTGTCCAGCTCTCACATCCATACAAGGTGATGGGGAATAGGTTGAACTTGTGAAAGTTCTCGGTGGCCATTATTTTTGTTTTCTTTATGTTCAACATTAAGCCTGCCTTAGCACTTTCTTCTTTGATCTTCCTTAGAAGGTCTTCCAGGTCTGTGAGGTTTTCTGCTAGTATTATGGTGTCATCTGCATATCTTGAATTGTTGATATTCCTTCCTCCTATTTTCACTCCTCTTTCTTCTGTGTCCAAGCCTGCTTTTCTTATAATATGTTCTGCATACAAGTTGAACAGATAGGGTGAAAGGATGCAGCTTTGTCTGACTCCTTTGCCAATTGGGAACCATTCTGTTTCTCTGTGTTCTGTTCTGACAGTAGCCTGGGCTTCAGACCAAAGTTCCTCTGGTTCTTGGTCTATTATGCTTAGTAATGCAAATCTATTTCTTATGTTGTCAGTAAATTCTGTTGAGATATTACTTAGATCATATTTTGGTATAATCATTGGTTTTGTTTTCTTCTTGAGCCTTACTCTTATTTTTGATATAAATAGTTTGTGATGTGTGCCACAGTCGGCGCCTAGTCTAGTCTTGGCCGCCAGTATAGAGTTTAGCCATCTTTTGCTTCCAATTATATAGTCTGTTTGATTTTTGTGTTGTGATGTCCATGTGTATAACATTTTTTCTGGTTGTATGAAGAATGTGTTTGCAATGAATAGGTTATTGGCTTCACAAACATCTATCAGATGCTCACCTGCTTCATTTCTTTAGCCTAATCCAAATCTGTCTACTGTTTTTGATTCTTCTTTGGTTCCAACTTTTGTGTTCCAATCTCCAATGATTAGCTTGACTTCCTGTGTTGGTGTGTTGTCAATTTCTTTATGTATATTCTCCATGGTCATTGTTTTTGTTTTCTTTATACCTTTGCACTTTTTTTCTTTGACTTTCTTTAGTGATTGTTCCCAGTCTGTGATGCTTTCTGCTAGTAGTGTGGTGTCATCTACACATTTTAGATTGTTACTACACTTCATCTTAGCCAAAAGACCAAGAAGCCTTTAGATTCTTGATGTTCCTTCCTCCTATCTTCAGTCTCACCATTGTCATAGGCATGTTTGATAAGAACTTATCAGAAAACCTTCTCAGTGACTGCTCCCAGGCTGTGGTACTCCATTCTGTAGGCTCTCTCTCTAATCTCTTTCCACCAGCAGGTGGAGACATTTTTATTTAGATAGCCTTTTTAATTTAATTATGGAGCAATAGAGTCTGTGTATGTGTGTGAAAAGATGTGCTGTATTTTAAATTCCTTTACAAGTAATAATATATAGCTCTGTTTAAGTATTTAAAGGGATGTCACACTGAGCAAGCTTGTTTTCTGCTGCTCCAGAGACTAAAACATGGAAAAATGGATGCAAGCTGCAGGAAAAGAGATGCCACCTCAACATTAGGAGGCACTTCCTGACAGTGAGAGCTGTTCAACAGTGGAACACACTCCCTTGAGAGTGGTAGAGTCTCCTTCTTTGGAGGTCTTTAAATGGAGGCTGGATGCCCATCTGTCGGAGATGCTTTGATTCTGAGTTCCTGTATGGCAGGGGGTTGGACTGGATGGCCCTTGTGGTTTCTTCCAATTCTATGATTCTACTATGTTTTTAAAATACCATAGAATCATAGAGTTGAAAGAGACCACAAGGGCAATAACTTTTCCTTTAACTTGCATCCATTGTTCTGTGTTCTAGTCTCTGGATTAGCAGAAAACAAGCTTGCATCATCTTCAGCACTGTGTTCACAGTCTGGGGGTGATCCTGGACCCATCGCTCCAGATGACAAATCAGGTAAATGAGATGGTTAGGAGCGCCTGTTATGAGCTTCAGCTGATACGCCGGCTGCACCCTTTCCTGGAAGCTAGTGACCTTAAAACTGTTGTACATGCACTGGTAACCTCTCGTCTTGACTTCTGTAATGTGCTCTACATGGGGCTACCCTTGTGCTTGACCCGGAAACTTCAATTAATACAGAATATGGCAGCCAGGTTGGGCTTGGGAACAGCAAGGAGAGACCACATTACACACGTGTTAAAATCACTCCACTGGCTGCCCATTAGTTTCCAGGCACAGTACAAGGTGTTGGTTATTACCTTTAAAGTCCTAAATGGCTTGGGTCCAACCTATCTTCAGGACCGCCTCCTCCCATATAATCCACCCCACGCACTCAGGTCCTCTGGGAGGAATTTACTGCAGCCTATAAAAACTAGGCTGTCTGCAACCTTCTAAAGGGCCTTCTCTGCTACCACTCCCAGATTATGGAATGGCCTGCCAGATGAGATCTGTCTTATTACCACCATAAACAGCTTTAAGACAGATCTTTTTTGGCAGGCCTTTCCTGAATAGATATCCTGGCCCCAAGAGTCAGCCCATCTTCTCTCCCTATCTCTGTTGCTGCTATTGTTATTGTTATTGTGTTGTGTTTGTGATTGTGATATATTTTATGTATGTTTTAAATTGTTTTATGTTTAATATCATTTTAAGGGGTGGGTGGGTTCTTGGGGTTGTATGTATTTTATTGTAGTTTTAATGCTGTAAGCCACCCTGGTTGCATTGCAGAAGGATGGGATAGAAATAATAATAATAATAATAATAATAATAATAATAATAATAATAATTGCCTTGTATCCCATGTTAAGAGAAAAACAGGATATAAATTCAATAAATAAATAAATAAATAAAATTATGCAACCTACCCCAAGTAAAATAAATCCAACCAATGATATATCCTCACAAATTGTCAAAAATTTGTAGCCCCCCTTAATTCGTACAAGCTATGAACAGGCGTGAAAAAATGCACAAAAGCAGTAGCTGGTAACTTTTCTGTGAGCCTACCGAAATGGAGCTTCAAAAATCACTAATTCTAAAGTGAGCCATGGGTGAATAAGCCTCTCTCAATGTCCCAGCTACCTCCTAATTCTTTGTCCAAAATTTAATCACTTCTCCCTCAATTTATTACCCTATTCATCAATCACAGAATCATAGAATCTTTATTAATGACTTGGATGAAAGAATAGGGGGCATGCTTCTCAAATTTGCAGATGACACCAAATTAGGAGGATTAGCTAATATCCAGAAGGACAGGATGAAAATTCAAAATGACCTTAATAGATTAGGAAGCTGGGCCAAAGCTAACAAAATGAATTTCAACACAGAGAAATGTAAGGTACTGCACATAGGGCAAAAAAATGAAATGCATAGATATAATATGGAGGGCACCTGGCTTAACGAGTCTACATATGAAATGGATCTAGGAGTCCTAGTAGACCACAAGTTGAACATGAGTCAACAGTGTGATGCTGCAGCTAAAAAAGCCAATGTGATTTTAGGCTGCATCAATAGAAGCATAATATCTAGATCAGTGCTTCCCAATCTTTGATCTTCCAGATGTTTTGGACTTCAGCTACCAGAAGCCCTAGCCAGTTGTGCCAACAATCAGGAATTCTGGGAGCTGAAGTCCAAAACATCTGGAGAACCAAAATTTGGGAAGCTGTGATCTAGATCAAGGGAAGTAATAGTGCCACTGTATTCTGCTTTGGTCAGGCCCCACATGGAATATTGTGTCCAGTTCTGGGCACTACAATTCAAAAAGGATGTTGAAGAACTGGAGCGTGTCCAGAGGAGGGCGACTAAAATGGTGAAAGGTCTGGAAACTATGCCTTATGAGGAAAGACTTAGGGAACTGGGTATGTTTAGCCTAGAGAAGAGATGGTTAAGAGGAGATATGATAGCCCTGTTTAAGTATTTGAAAGGGTGTCATATTGAGGAGGGTGCTAGCTTATTTTCTGCTGCTCCAGAGAATCGGACCTGGAACAACGGATGCAAGCTACAGGAAAATAGATTCCACCTCAACATTAGGAGGCACTTCCTGACAGTGAGAGCTGTTCGACAGTGGAACACACTCCCTCGGAGAGTGGTGGAGTCTCCTTCTTTGGAGGTTTTTAAGTAGAGGCTGGATGGCCATCTATTGGGTATGCTTTGATTGAGAGTTCCTGCATGGCAGGGAGTTTGGACTGGATGGCCCTTGTGGTCTCTGCCAACTCTATGATTGATGGAAATGGAGTATTTCATTGTGGTTGCGACATAGTTTCTGCCTCCTTTGGACCTCAGTGGGCTGCACTTTCCCTCCCAACAGTCTCTCCTGCCAAACAATATTACAATGTGAAAATAATCAGTCACACCCCCCCAGATGTCTGTCGGTACTGTGATAGGCCATAGAAATAGTAAATTATTTAGGTAGCTATATGCAAAGTAGCTATACACATAGTGAGTGACATGCTGTGTTTCTCAAAGACTGAGTGACATGTTACTGTTAAAACAGACCCCACCATGTCTGGACATCTGGCATCTATGTAATGTTTTTGAAAGAACTTCATTGTCCTCCAGGGATTACAAAAAGATAGTTAGAGTCACAACGGTCCTAACTTTATTCTTCCGGTTCCAAGGGTAATTTGGTCTATGTAGCTTGGTTTCACTGGGACCTGTCAGTCTCCCCAACCCAGAATTGATCCCCATGAAAAGATCACACCTCTAAGCTCTTGCTTATTGGTTCTCTTCTTGTTGCTCTTCTAGACTTAAACCACAAGATGACACCAAAGAACAAGGAAACATGTCAAACTTCCAGCTAAAGCAAACCAGAAACAAGTTTTCCCTCTGCATCTTCTCTTTTTCTTCCTCTTTCTGTCTCTTCTTCTGTATCACTACCGCAGAGAATTTGCAGCACTTAGTACTTTGATTATGTTGGGTGATAAAATAACTAAAATTAGTTTTCTGCTTGTGAAAATTGTTAGGATTGCTCATCTTACAGAAAACAAGTTTTTTTTTTAAGCACTAATGTGGTTATAGTGGTTTGAGCATTGGACTACGACTTTGGAGACCAGTATTTGGATCCCTGTTCAGCCATGGAAACTTACTGGGTGATCTTTTGCAAGCCACCCTCTCTCAGCCTCAGAGGAAGGCAATGGCAACCCCCCCAGAACAAATCTTACCAAGAAATTCCTGTGATAGGTTTGCCTTAGCGTCACCAGAAGTCTGAAATTACTTGAAGGAACAGAACAAAAAACAAGAATATCCACTGCCCAAGGAAATTCTCTGCACAGTTTCTGACACTGGTACCATAATTATTCATCACACACCCTCACAAGCCATCAAAAAACTTTGTTTTAATTCTGAAATTACTATTGCATATTCTGCATTTCTGAAAAATGCTGGTGTTAGCTATTTTTGTTTTGATAGCATCCTAAGAGTTTTCCAAGTTTGGCATTTTATAATATTTTGTAATATTTTGACCGTTAATAAAGATATTATCCTATCAATATCTTGATTTTTATTTCATTTCATTATAATGGACTAACGTGGCTGCAAACATTAGGCTAATTGGTTTTACAGCTCTGGTTTTCTGTCTATTTTTATTGCAAAATCATGAATGAACACAACCTCTCTCCATAGACAAGGCGGCTGAATGGCTTAACACTTTTCTCCATTGTAAAATGCCTGCAATTTTCTATGAATGTTTGTTTGCTGATACTTCTTTGAGTTTCTTCCTTAGACACTGGCACTGTGCAAAACAGTTTATATAGCTAAACATTTTACTGAAAAAATATTGCATTGGTTTCTGTTGTCCTTCACACCAGGCATTCCTCCTTCCTATAAAATATCCAAGGAACTATGGAACTTGCACAGGGTGTTCCAGATTACTCTAAATAAGGATGAATTTTCACAACATAAGGACTTTATCACACGGCTTTTTCTCTTGAGCCATGCACTGGCTGAATGTTTAAAACCCATTTAAAAATGGATTTTATCACATGCCCCCATGCCTGGGTTGGAGGCATCCTGTGCCCGATCTGGACTTTGCAAAGTCCCATTCTTCACAAATTACGACAGAAGTCCAGATTGTGTAGAGGATGCCTCTGACCCGGGCACAGAGGCGTGCAATAAAATTCATTTTAAATGGGTTTTAAACGATTTCAGCCCATGCCCAACTTGGGAGAAAAAGCTGTGCAATATACTACTATATAATCCTTTGGATTTTGCCAGATTTTGCCAGCTGTTGTCATCCGCTCATTCCATTCCTTTGGGTCTGTTGTAGAAATTTCTTGGCTTTGTACTATGGCTCTTCCAAATGTTTTTATTTTCTTTAAAAATGTGGTGTGGTGTGGAGGTGGTCCTATGACAATCTAAACAAAAGTAGAATCATTGGATTTATCTATGTGTTGATTTACCATTAAGTAATTGATCTAATGGGTCTGTTTTAGCTGAGACTAACCAACAGAATTCCAGACACAGATACCATGAAATAACAGTTAAGAGATGCATGGGCAAGTAGCCAATCCACTTCATTTTGGAAGGTACTGTGTTAAGTTTCTATAAACTACACAGGTATGATCTACAGTTTTTTCTCAACATTTTACTCATAGCCATGAGCCTGGAACCTGAAGTAGGCCCATCTGGGCCTTCATCACCCAGTAAAGTGTGTCATCCAGTGGGAGCCATAGTGGTGCTAGCACCTTGGCCATCTTGGCATGTTTAGGTGACTCACCTTAATTTCCACTCAACATAACTCCTGTGCACATTGATACCAGATTGGCCTTCAGGTTATATCTATCTATCTATCTATCTATCTATCTATCTATCTATCTATCTATATCAATGGTATGGGTTCAATGTATGGAAATTTGGTCCTTTATGTAACCATGTGAAGTATAGCTTTTGCAAAATGCCTGGAGTCTAGGTGTTTGTGGCTGTGAGAAACTGCCATAGAAGACTCTGGGAATTTTTTGGGTAAAATCTGAAGAATAAAAAATTTGAATGAAGAAGAGACCAGAGGAATGAGTCTATGCATATACAGGTCTACAGTCTGTGTAAAGTGTACATAGATTTTATACATGTTCATCTTTATGGATGATTAACTGTATGAATGTGCAGATTAAAAATCTGTGTGCATTTCATGTTATACTACAGTCATTGTACATGTGGACATACTATCAATCTATATAGCTATGCCATTATTCAGAAAAAACCTTCTGGCTCAGTACATAGCATACAGTTTGTTGATCTGTACACATACAGTTAACCATATCTTAACAGAGTATATGGGATTTTTCTTATAGTAGCCCATATTCTTTTGCTCAATGAAGGATATTAATTCACTTGGGAGAGCAGGTGACAGAATATTGAGCTCTTACATTAATGTTGCATTCGTCAAACATCTTGATTAAAAAATAGCAGAAATAAGCAGTTTTTGGATTTGTTTAATAAAAATCAAGACACTGCTCATAAAAACACTGCTTATGTTCTACACAGACATAAGCCCTATTGTGTCTAGTGAATTTTGAATAGGATTGAATAGGATTGTGCTCTCTGGAGAAGTTATTAGTTTTACTTAAATCATTATAAGTAGAAGTAGTGTCAAGGTCTCCTGTGCAGTTTCCACGTGCTTTGATTTTATTGTTATATTTGTTAGATGTAGCTTTGCTGGTGTTGTTATTAGCAGGTAATGGGCCTAGGTGTATGAATAAGAATGGAAAACCCATGAGTTGGCACAGCCAGTGACCAGTGGTCATGGGTCTCAATGGAGGAGAGCTATGGAAGATGTTTGGAACATTACCCCTCAAAATGATGGGACACTAGGCCAAGTGGAGCTTTTACCTCATTCTGAGGGAGAGGGAGCAGCCATGGAGAGATTGAAGCAGAATTATTGGATATGTGCAAATAACTGGACCATTAATTCTAAAAGAAGAGAACTGATTGAATCAAAGATCCACAGACCCAAATCACTTTTAAATAATAATCATACCGGTAGTTTCCCCCCAGCAATATTAGCAGAGAGATTAAAGAAAGTATTATAAGATGTGATTCATGGAGGTGAAGCTGAGTTTTGTATTGTTTTAACCGAAGACAATGTTGAGAGAGAATACTAGAACAGTGCTGCATATAACAAGATACTATGTATGAGAAGCATAATGAAGAACAGATGGCTTTGATTTACTCAAATGCAGAGAAGGCTTTTGACAATGTGCATTAGTCATTTTTATTTTGGGTATTTGAATTTTGGGAAAAACCTTATTAAATTCATTAAATCAATATATGACATTCAGAATGCTCAGATTTTAATAAATGGAGAATTAACAGAGTCATGTAAGATTCAGAAAGGTACAAGACAAAGATGTTCTTTGTTACCCTTATTGTTTTTGTTCATTCTGGAGGTGATCAATAGAGTTATAAGTGATAACAATACAATTAAAGGTACTGAGTTAAAAGGACATAGATATAAACTTAAGGTGTTTGCAGATGATGCTTTGATTTTTTTAAATAAAGATCTGTTGGAGAGCATTGAAAATCTGAATAAGAGACTGAAAGAATATAGAGACTTGGCAAGGTTTAAAGCAAATAAAGAAAAACTGTAATGATAATTAAAAACATGACAAAGGTTGAGAAAAATGCTGTTGCTCCTGGGTAGGATTTTAATGATAAACATGAATGTGCTACCAATGATACTTTTTATATTCCAAAATATACCAGTTTTAACTAATGATATTCCATTTAAGCAGTGGCAGAAAGATTTATCAGCTTTCATCTGGCAGGGAAAGAAACTAAGAATAAGGTTTAAGTTATTGCAAGGTGCTAGACAAAGAAGTGGATTGGGCCTGCCAGATTTGAAGCTATATTATGCTGCTTGCTGCTTAGTTTGGTTGAAAGACTGGATTACACTGGAAAAATCAATGAGATTTTTATTCCAAGTTGCCTTTATAGATTTCACCACATGAAGGTTTCTTTATGAGACAGACTTATGAGAAAGATAAGTGGTTAACATATAAAAAAACTACTTATATTAGAAAATAGGCAACACAGAAAAAAAACAAGAGAAAAACTAGAGGTGGAAGATTGTTCATTTCATTGGTTTTTTTCAAAATATAAACAATTAACTGAAAGGTTTAACATGGATAAAAATGTTAAGCACCATATGCTGGGTACCATTTTAGTAGATATACAACATACAGGGGAAACGCCCAGCAACTCACCCCTCTGACAGACAGAACACTATAACCGTCAAAATGGACTGAGGAATGTATTATAAACTTATAAAGTATGCCAAAATAGGTAAAGGTGAAGGTATTCCCTGTTGACAAGGTTGTCAAGTTGTGTCTGACCATAGGGGGCAGTGCTCATCTTTGTTACTAAGCCAAAGAGTCAGTGTTGTTCAAAGACTACTCTGTGATCACGTGGCCAGCATGATTGCACAGAACACTGTTTACCTGCCCACCAAAGTGGTACCTATTTATCTACTTGCATTTGCATGCTTTCGAACTGGCAGAAGCTGGGACTAGTGAGAGGAGCTCACCCCATCATGCAGCACCCAGGCCTCAAACTGCCAACTTGTTGATCTTGCAATCAGCGTCTTAACCACTTGAGCCACTGCATCATAATTATAATCATACCAAAATCATAATCATAATCATACCAAAATACATAATTGAAAAAGGAAACAATAGATTCTACAACCACTGAAAGTTTGTGTTTCTTCAGTCCTTCTTCACTATACTCCCAATGCTGACGCTTCTAAAATAACCTCTAGCTAGAGGACAAGGAAGAAAGGGGAGCTAGGCAGGCATTAAGAGAAACATTGCAAAAAGAATCTGCGTGTTAACTGTGGCATTCCTCTATTCTCAATTTGGTCTCAGTTGATTCTTTGAACCTAAAATTTAATCTCCATTTTTTTGCTTACACAATGATTGCTTTGTTTCTTTGGATCTGGGGCAAGAAGCAGGCATCTGAGTTGCTGCCAGTCTTGCATTTCCAGAGGATGGGAACTCCCCATCTGTCTTCATTCCATCAAATGTCTTGTGATACCTGCATGCCTACAAGTGGCCCACCAATCTGTAATTTCCATTTGGAGAAAGAGTTTAATCCAGACAAGACAGAGGACCTTATCATACGCGGGCCACAAAGCGATAAGAATGCAATAAAGGAATAAATCCTGAACTAAACAGATAGAAACCCCACAATACGCAAATGGCTATCACACGCAATTACTTTCATTGCACTTTTATCGCGCTTTTAAGAAAGCGCTCCCAGGAACCGTATCTGCCGTCCACACACAAGTGAGAAGATCCCGTACATGTACAAGCAATGATGTTCTTGCACATGCGCAGAAACAGGAATGCTCGCCGCGGCAGTCGAATGGCAGATCAGGGAATAGGATTGTAATATTCATGTATATTAGTCTAATTGGTCTCTTTGGATCAGGTCAGGTGCTTGTGAGCTAAAGTAGGCTTCAGTGTAAAGCTGACAAAATTGAAGCTGGATCCCATTTGATGCTTCATCCAGGTTTTGGACTTGGAAAAGACAATCTCTCAGCAAATACAGGCTATTTCCTGTGGAAAACATGGGTGGAGGAGGATGCAATTGAGTCTGAGAGCTGACAGTACATTTTGTCAGTTCCTTCTTTTGAAATAGAGCCCCCCAGCATCTGGTATTTCTTGGTGGTTTCCTAACCAGAGTCCACCCAACCAGGGCTGACCCTGGTCAAGAAAACTCTAGGAAAATGTTGTCATAAGTTGAAGTTGACTTGGGGGTACATCCTATAGACTAGAATTTATATCAAATGTGAGAATCATGCTGTTCACCAGCATTGCCCATAGGCCAAGAATGTTGGGAGCTGCAGGCTAACATATGAGTGATGCACTTTGCTCACCCAAATTTACATAGTATCCTACAATGGGGATGGGGATCCTTTATCCTCCCTGTCTTTTTGGGCTCCATCTGTTGGGAGCTGCAGCCCCAAACATCTGGAATTCAAAGTTTTTTCTACCCCTAAACAAAACACAAAATACATGCTAGCTGGGCGACTGCAGCACAGGTCCCAGCTGTGCTCAGCCGGCTCTTTTTCAATAATGGGAAGCTCTGAAGTTTTAATGGTGGCAGCTGAGCATGGCTGGGATCCAGGCTGTAGTCTCCCGGTGATCCAGCAGTGAATTACAATGCGATAATTCGCACCTCCCTGCCGCATCCTGGCTGCATCCCGGAAGGCTTCATTCGAATTAAAATGTAATGGAATAAGCTCCATGGTCTCACACTGTGTCTTGTGCTTTGCTGTAGTAAAATGTGTTCTGTACTACAGGCCAATGATTTGTAGCATTCAGATTTTTAAAAGCAACTAAAAGTAACTGTTTTAGGGCCTTTGCAAACTGCTAGAAATAGTGCAAATTGAGTCCACTTTAAGGGGTAGGGTTGGGGTTAGGTAATCATGGGAACTGTATTTTATTGTGGCACCAGAGCTCTCTGGCAGAGAAGGCTCAATGTCTCAGAAAAAAAACAATTCCCATGATTCCCTAGCACTAATCCTAACCCTTAAAATGGACTCAATTTGCACTATTTCTGGCAGTCTGCAAAGGCCATTAGTTACTCTTGACAAATTGGCACAAATAGTTCCTTTAAAATTGCATCTGTGGAGCTTATCACTCCACTAAGTAAGCCATCTTACCTTTGCCAGCTTCAATCTTCTTCCAGGATACCTGCATGCCTACAAGTGGCCAACCCAAATGTTATCATACATAAATTGCCAAAAATTTAGCCATGATGCTGCCGGCCAAATACAGCCTGCATCAGACTTGGGTCGAAGCCGTGTTCAGCCACCAAATTTTAGAAGTCGAAAATTTCCGACTTCGAAAAAGTGCCAGCTGAGTGTGGCTTTGGCCTGAGTTTGACCTGGCCGGTGGCATCGCGGCCAAATCAGTGGCAATTTATGTATGATAATGTCTGGGGGTATTAGAAGAAGATTGAAGCTGGCAAAGGTAAGCCAGCTTATTTGGGCATGCGATAAACTCCTGTGTTGGAAAGTGCACTATAGTGGAACTATAACTGTTACAAAATATGGAAACATGCAGGGGTAGCTGTGTTGGCCATTTAGCAAATTCAAACAAAAATCCACCAAACAGCGATTCCTTTATTGGCCAACCAAAATGCACAATATACTTCTTGCAAGTTTTCGAAGCTCCTCTGGCTTCTTCACCAGGCAAGATGTTACAAACCATGTTTGTACATGTTACAAAATATGTTTTAAAAGCAGTTTTCTAAATTCCAAGCTAATCTGATGTAAGTCACAGGTGGTTCACCACCCTCTAGAACAGCTTCTCAGTTTTCATAGCAGCCAAAGCCCTAGAAGTGCATTCATTCTCCAGTTAATGAAGTTTGCTGTGAAAGAAGAACTAGGGGTGCTACGCAGAAAGCCTCAAATAGAGACTGCATTACAGTCTTGCCAGATTATGCAATAAAAGCAATAAAGCAAAGCAGACAATTTAACCACACCAGATGGCATGGGAGAAGAATTCGTTCCAGCAAATTGTGGCAGAATCAGGGCAGGTTTAAATCCTTCAGAACCGCAAAGAAAGCAGAGAAATTTATAGTCAAGGAAGAATACCAAGCAGAAAAGAACCATGTGGGAACATTTAGCTGGCACCAAAAACAGATACTGTCCCTGTCTTTTCCCTTTTGACTGAGAACAAGGCAGCAGCAACCCATGATGATGATGATGATAATCTGAAAGTACTCTCCTCTCTTGGTAAAAATACCTTCTCCAACTCTAGAGATTGACCAGAAGCAGGTGGTGAACAGTATGAAAGAAGATTTGATTCTTGAGGATGAATCTTAAAACTGGAAGCCACAATGGAGCTGGATTTCTGCCAACTTCATGTCTTGGTTACAACATCTGAGGACATAGACAGCAGCAACCCATGAGAAAACATCTCACATGCAAATACAAAAACATCTTGACCACAGCAGGGGAAGTATGACATAGGGCCACAAAATAAATTTTAATTCTGAAATTGCTCCCAATTGGCCTCTATAATGTATGAGACCAATTTTGCAATGTTCTGGTTCCCCACTGGCTGTTTTAGGTCCAGAAGAGATCTTTTTTTCTAACAGGAAAGATGACCTTCTAAGAGGACCTCTTCTAATAGGAAGAGGACCAGAAGTTGAATTATAAGTCACCCTTGTTGCAAAAAGGATTGTCCTGGGCATAAAATGGTCCGCCCTCCCCCCCAGACATGAGAGAATTTCACCCCCTACTCCCCTCTAAAGGGTATTGGATGGCATTTGGGAGCAATTTTTTTTAAATATGTGTGTGTGTGGGGGTAGTGGTGGTGATGGTGAATGCAGTTTGCTGTGGTACCAGAGTGCTCTGATATAGAAGGCTAAATATTTCACAAAACTACAAATCCCAGAATTCCATAGCACTGAGCCATGGCAGCTAATGCAGTGCCAAACTGCATTATTTGTTCAGTGCAGATTAGACCTGGGACAGTTGGCGGGTATGTTCTCCAGACCATAGAGCCCCCATTTTTAACTCCTTTCGATCTCTCGAGGACTGCAGTTTGGGGCTGACTTTTGAGCTGTTTAAAGGATTCCCCCCCCCGCCCCGGTTACACAATGGACAGCCACCTGAAACAGTGTGTAGGAGTCCCACAAAAGTAGTGTCGGTGATTTAAATGTGCCAAAAATGACATATTCCCAGCCAAAATTTGGTGTCTGTGTTTATCTGTGCCAGGGCCTTTGGTGAGTTGAGACAGTTCCCAAGGACAACATTGGACCTCTGTGGGCTACTCACAATGTCAACTGATTTTTCTGTTATTTGGATAGTACTGACATTTGATTTAAGTGGCAGTTAGGTCTTAACTCTAAATACATTTACTAAGGAGTAAGAAGAACGGAGCAAACTAGTGTGGTGTAATGGTTTGAGAAGTTTATCACACTCACTTTTGTTAACAATCCAGGCACAGACTGGGGATGCACGTGACTGAGGGAAAATGGATTTTATCATACTCCAAACAGTTGGCAAGCTGTCCCCATGCCATCGCTCGACCACAGCCGTGCTGAGCTGGCCAATTTTGCAAGGATGGAAGCTTTCCATCCTTGCAAAGTCAGTCGGCTCAATGCAGCCTGGGGATGGGTTGTGGTTGAGTGATGGCATGGGAATGGCTTGCTGACTGTTTCAAGTGTGATAAAATCTATTTTCCCTTGGTCATGCGCATTCATGCATGTCCCCAGCCTGTTTCCAGATCATTAACAAAAGTGAGTGCGATAAACTCCTGAGTGTCAGACTGTGACTCTGGAGACCAGGGTTCAATTCCCAGCTTGGCCGTGAAACACACTGGGTCGGACAAGTCACATGCTCTCAGCCTCAGGGGAAGGCAATAGCAAACCTCTGAACAACATTTGCCAAGAAAACCCCAGTATAGGTTCACCTTAGGATCTTCGTAAGTCTGAAACGACTTGAAGGCACACAACAAGAAGAACAGAACATAAAGGAATGTACATCCAAGTAAGCAGTCTGTTTTCACACTGGGGCTAGAGAGCTGAAGAGAAGCATCCTGTGGTCTTTCCGACTGATGTGGAAAGGTGATATGAGGCTACTCTGTCAGAGCAAGAATCACAGTCAGAAGGATTTACTTACATTGCCCAATGAGCCCTATTACCCCTCAACACCCATGAGGCCCAGACAGGTTTTCTGTAAAAGATATTAATGTAGGTGCAGTATTTGTTAGTGTAACACATATACAGTCATCTTCAACCAGTGCACTGGGTTTGGGAATTTTAGCTAAATATCAATATCTGATCACTGTAAGAACAATGGTAATAAAATGTAATATGGATCTGACACAAATTGAATGTTTTAGACACAGCCAGAAATGGAGAAATCTTTACATCTTATAGAAGTCCTTCAACTTGATATTCTTTTTAAAAATCGATTAGGTAGTTATTGGATAAATAAAATATGTGATTGTTCAGCACATAAACACCCTTTGTTAAATGTGTCCATCGATAGACAATTCATATAAATGATACTAACTATCATCAAAGGCGTAATAACGCCTTTATTGATAAAATAAATCTCGAAGAGACAGATCAAATGGACGTCAACTAACCAAGCATGACATTATCAGGAATTAGCCTGAAAGGCAGGCACATGGGTTCCACTCTGGTCAGAAAACATCAGATGGGACATTTCTGATTGGTACCTGTAACACTGTAATAAAACAACAAATAAAACTGAAATCTTAAACTACTTTGGCTGCACCAGAATTGCATAAATAATCCATTTTTATAACTGCCATGGCTGAATGCTATAGAATTCTGGGATTTGTAGTTTGTTGTGGTAGCAGAGCTTTCTGACAGAGAAGGCTAAATGTCTAGCAAAACTACAATTCCCAGAATTCCATAGTACTGAACCATGACAGTTAAAGTGGTGTGAAACTGGATTTTTTCCCCTGCAAAGCGGATGCAGCTTTTATAATTTTGTACTTATTTTGGATGTGTACATTGCGATGAGAGTCAGCATGGTATACTGGTTTAAGTGTTGGAGTAAGAGACTGGGGGGGTTGCAGACTACCAGAAATAGTGCAAATTGAGTCCACTTTTAGGGTTAGGGTTAGTGCTAGGGAATCATGGGAATTGTTTTTTTTCTGAGACATTGAGCTTTCTCTGTCAGAGAACTCTGGTGCCACAATAAAATACAGTTCCCATGATTCCCTAACCCTAACCCTAAAAGTGGACTCAATTTGCACTATTTCTGGCAGTCTGCAACCCCCCTAGGAGACCAGGGTTTGAATTCCCACTTGGCTATGGAAACCCACTGGGTGACCTTGGGCAAGTCACACTCTCTCGGCCTGAGAGGAAGGTAAAGGCAAACTCCCTCTGAACAAATTCTGCCAAGAGAACCCCATGCTAGGATCACCTTAAGGTTTCCATAACACAGAAATGATTTGAAGGTATACAGAAGCAACAGCAACAACATTGCTATCCATCTGGGAGACTTTGCAAACCCACTTGTAGAGAATCAATATTGCTCCCTGCACTGAGTAAGCTGACAAACCCATATCACATCTACCTTACCCCTTAATTACACAGAACAACATCTCATTGAAGTAAAAAAGAAATTACTTTTGAGTATAACTGGATGTACATATCATATTCTGTAGTTTATAGAGGAGGACTATTTCTATTAGAGGTTCAGCAAATTCAGTGGAGTTATAAACCATAGAAATAGTTTTATTTAAAAGAATTTAATTGAAAAAAATAATGGCAGAAAAAATAGTTTTGGTTAAACATTAGAAATCCACTGTCACAGAAAGAAGAAAATCCACAGTAATAGTGCAAAAATGGACAACTGCTTCATATTGAGAATGGAACTTCATTAACAAATGACTTTCTTGACAAATGTCTTCATTAGAAATATAAAATTATTGGGAGACATGAAAACATCTGGATTTTTTTATTTCAGAATTTTGACTTTTTAAAAAGTTCCCTTTACAGATTGAAAATCCCTTTGCTATGCTAGAAACATAAAATGAATTGTGTATAGTTTGATTTTGCATACAATTATCATGTTTGATATCTTAAAGTTGTAGTTTATTCACAAAATAATTACAAATTGTAATTATTATTTAAAATTTAACTATTATCTTCATTACAAGTTTCATTTATAAGGAACACCAGAACTGTAAGACCATTTGTGCTAGCTTATGAGGAGCAGATCAAAAAGCACCAATAAAAATAGAACTGTTTATTTATTTAAAATATTTATATCCTGCCCTATATCTGAGGATCTCAGGGAAGCTTTGTTGCACATTAGTTAAAAAAAAATTACTTACCTTCACTTATGTTCCATAATGCCAACCAGTTATATTGGAACCAGTCATTCCAATAAAAAGAACTGGGAAAAAGAAACCCGAGACAGAAAATTGCAGTTACATGAGATACTGTATAAAAGTCTACCTGTAAACTAGTTTTTTTAAATACCACGAGGGAGGGGGAGATAGGAAAACCTTGTCTTAAATATTTTGTTTGTCATTCTAAAAGCAAATGTTTCATAATATATACCGTATACCGTGCAGCTGTGGACAAGTCTACATAGGGACCACAAAACATAGTTCAAACGCCCATCAAGGAACACAAGAGACACTGCAGACTGGGCCAGCCTGAAAAATCAGCAGTAGTAGAACATGTTATAAACCATCCTGAGTGCAAAATGCTATTTGAAAACACTGAAATTCTGGACCATGCCAACAACTATTAGGTCAGAATGCACAGAGAAACCATTGAAATCTACAAACACCTGGACAATTTCAACAGGAAACAAGAAACCCTGAAAGTAAACAAAGTTTGGCTACCAGTCCTCAAAAATAGCAAAATCAGGACTCAGAAAATGCAAACGGATTTCACCCAGGGTCAGGGGGTTTCCCAGCAAATGGACCATTATTTAAATAGACACTAATCCTCCTCGCATATCCTCCCACCCTGAGGCCTTGCCTCAACAGAACAACACAGATTTGCATTAATCTTCTCAACCAAGGTATATATACTCCACACCCTTTCATGCCACCATTCTCTGAAGATGCCAGCCACAGATGCAGGTGAAACGTCAGGAATACATTCTTCCAGAACACGGCCTCACAGCCAGAAAAACCCACAAAAACTTATGGATGCTGGCCATAAAAGCCATCGACTTCACAATATGTGCATATTTTTTGGTTTTCCATAATTGGGTAGAAATTTCAAGAGGCAGATTCTCCCTCCCTACTTTTGAATTAGATGCAAATAAATGTGCAAAATTCAAAATGCATATCTTAAAAAAAAAAAGAAAAGTGCACCAACACAATCTACTCTGTAGTCAAAATGCATACAAAGATGTACATATTTTTAAAAATGGTTGAAGGGTATGTACCAAAAGTCTTGAAGTCTCTTCCAACTCTTAAGATTCTATGACAGGGCAGATGGAGAGCAATGACAATTCCCTGTAGGTCAGAAGACACCTCAGGCAGCCTTCCTGTTTTATCTCCTCTCATTCACTGTCCAGAAATGAGGACTAATTATAATAAAAGTCTACCTTGGTTCTTCAGGTTGTCAAGTGGGGGTGGGGAGAAGGAGAGAGAGAGAGACAGAGAGAGAGAATACTAATGAAAGTTTTGCATAGGTTTTTGTGGGTTATTTAGGCTGTGAGACCATGTTCTAGAAGAATGTATTCCTGATGTTTCACCTGCATCTGTGGCTGGTATCTTCAGAGAATGGCAGCATGGAGGTGTGTGGGGTGTATATATAAGGGTATAACCTCTTTAAGAGAAAAAAGCCAAATAGGAAAGGAGGAGGAGTAAAATTATAAGTCAAGCATGTTTACACCTGTGAAGAGATCCATGTCTTGCATCCTGAAAGCCAGGTGGAGAGCATCCGGATAAAAATTAAAGGGGAAGAAACAACAAGGTGTTATTGTGGAAGTCTACTACAGATCCCCAAGTCAGAATTAAATGATGCCTTTCTAGACCAGATGACCACATATTCAGAAAGGAGAGATGTAATGGTGATGGGTCATTTCAACTATCCTGATATTTGCTGGAAGTCAGACTCAGCCAAAAAATTTAAGGTCCAGCAAATTCCTCACTTACCTGGAAGACAATTTCATTATGCAGAAGGTGGAAGAGGCAACAAGGAGATCATCTGTTTTAGATCTAATCCTAACCAACAGGGATGGTTTGGTTAATGGGGTGCAAATGGCAGGATCCTTAGGTGGTAGTGATCATATTTTCCTGGTGTTTGTTATATAGTGGAAAAGTGAAGCCAAGCATAGTCAGACACATATTCTAGAATTTAAAAAATTCTGATTTCAATAACCTTACAGAAATATTGGGTGTGATCAAGGTCAGGAGTAGTAAAAGAGAAGGGAGTTCAGGACAGACGAAAGTTTCTTAAAAGGGAGATATTGAAGGCACAATTTCAAATAGTTCCAATGAAGAGGGGAAATGGGAGGTGTCCCAAGAAACCAGAGTAGATGAGTAAAGAACTTTCAACTGAGCTAGGCTTTAATCAGGAAAGTTTAATCAAACCAGGGTTTGATTCCCGCTTTGCCATGAAACCCACTGTGTGACCTTGGGCAAGTCACATGCTCTCAGCCACAGGGGAAGGCAATGGCAACTGTCCTCTGAACCAATCTTGCCAACAAAAACCCATTATAGGTTTTTGCCTTAAGGTTGCAATTAAGTTAGAAATAACTTGAAGGCACACAATGCACACAGAGAAGTTTTAAAAGGGACATGTATAAGAAATAAAAGAAGGGAGAAATCACCAAACTGGAATTCAAGCCAATAGCTAGTATGTGTAGGGTTAAAGTCAGAAAAGTCAAAGTGCAGAATGAACTCAGGCTTGCTAAAGAGGTTAAGAACAATAGAAAGGGCTTTTTTGGTTATGTCCATAGCAAAAGGAAGAAGAAAGAAACAGTAGGGAGATATCCCTTGAGGTCTCTTCCAACTATGATTCTAAGAGTGCATCAAGATTGGCCTTGTATTGGTATTTCCATTAAAGGTAGAGCTGTTTCCTGCACAGCATGGATGACTTGCGTATCATGCTTTCCAATTCCTAATCAGCAAAAAAGGGTAAGATCCAGGTATCTCACATGGCCAATGGGATGCTGTTAAAATCCTACTTTACCATTACAGCACAAAGAGAAAAAATAAACCAGCCAACCACAAGGTGCCAGAGGCTGCTGCTGCTTCCCCCCCATATTCCTAGATAAGGGAGTTGATTCTGAGTGCAGGTGCTCCAGCTGAGCATTTATTTCTTTGGTTATGGAATTCCATATTTGTCATCTTACATTGCTTTCTCTTGTAGCACCAGCATTCACTTCAGTGGATTTTCAATGACAGGCTTTCTGCCTTTCTTATCCCTCCCATCTCTCTTTATGGACTTACCTTTTTAAACACAGCTCATTTTCTTCCACAGGGAAACATTGTTTTGTTTGGGTAGCCTCCTTGTTCTCATTACCTGCCAACAGCTTTAAGCTAAACAATCAATGCTGTCCTTCTCAACTTTTTCCCTCTCCAATTAATTAATTTAAATTGACCATTAAGTCAGCAGAGTTTTTGATTGATATTTTCATTAACAACCCTCTCATGCAGACCTGTCCAACACCTAAGAAATGTATGATAATGTCCAATCTGCATGAAGGGGTCTGAGCATCTCCCTTCACCTCTCACTGCAAGTGAGTTATTACTTGAATTGTGCTTGCTGTTTCATTGAGTGTAATTTGAATACAGATTAGCTGCCCTGGTGTTCCAGAGCTTTAGCATTATCATTACTGAGGACAGTAATTTGACTGATGAACACTTGGGTTATCACAAGGTTATCACCTTCACAGTGCCAGAATGGTCCGCCATCCCAATTCTGGAGGGAAGGAGGCCAAAACCTTCAATGGCAAAATTAAGTTGTGTAAATTAAATTAGCTTGTCCAATAACTTATTGAATAAATTCTTTACTAATTAAAGAACCAATATGCCTCTATTTCTAGATATTCTAAGGCTTTATTAAAATCAGAGAACTAATATCAATTTGACTGTGGTGGATTTTTTTTTTCATTTGGTAATAGGAATTAAGATTTTTCATTCAATTATACACAAATACTCTATATGTGTAGGATGATTTAGAAAGTTAAATGAGCAAAGAAAATATATTGGCCTAAGCCAATGAGAGCAATTACTAATTGGCCACTCCTTCTCAAAAGACATGCTCTTTCTTAATTACGAGTGAATAAAAAAAGAACATGTCTCAATAGATTTACAGTAAAAGAAATCAGAAACGGGGGAATTTATTGAAATTTCTATTCAAGTTATAATATAGCCAAGCTACTCAAAAGTAATTATCCAGCACAGTGAACTACTCAAGACATTAAATCCTGATAACAGAAAGTATCAGAAAGCCAGTTCACCACACTAATCTTTTAACACAAGGAAGGTGACTGGTAAAGATGAAATGAATATATAGTTTGAACTGAACTGGAAGCATTAGTGTGAACATTGCAGCTCCATAGGTGAAGTCATTTGGAGCACATGGGTATGAGGGGGTATCGTAAACTAATAATTATCACCCAGAAGTTATTATAGTATATTGATGAAATTCTGCCAGTGTCATCATTGGTCCCTAAATGCAAGATGTTAAGAAAATCAGCTCATTGTGTCCTTTATTTTTGTTATAGGTTGTGCCAAAAGTGACTAAAGTGTAAGATGGAGAAGTACGAGGGGGTATCGTAAAGTAATCATTGTCACCCGGAGGTTATTATAGTATATTGATGAAATGTTGTCAGTGTCATCATCACCAAGTGACTTTTTCTTTTCTCAAAAATGAAAAATCTGTAAGGGGTCGCTGATTTGACAACACAAATGATGTGATTAATGAAATGGGAGAGTGGTTTAAGGCGCAATCTGCAGACTTCTTCAATAATGGTATTCGGAAGGTTAAGAAACGCTGGGAAAAATATGTAAATCTGGATGGAGACTACATAGAGATAAGTTCACAACTACAAATCAAAACAAATTTTCTGTCAATTTTTTAAAAGGTGATAATTAAAACTTTACAATACCCCCCTCTTATGTACCAGTCCAAAAATCCATTGTGCATCAAAAATCTAGGTTTAACCTACAGGACACCTGCAGTTGACCTGGAATAGTACCTTAAAATCAGCAAACATTCTGATTTGACACATACAATGGAAATTTAATAGGATTAAAGTTCCATTTCATAGCCTTACATTGTTTGCATGCCACACCATGTTCTAAGAAGTATGGAAATTAGTTATATATTTAATAACCAATGTCTGTGAATCAGCACTAGCAGGAAAGTTCATTAATACTCTTCAGAAGATAATTTCATAATATTGCCCAGAAATTGTACATTTTTTTACTCTCTTGTTAGTTGATGGGGAGAAAAACAGTAACAGGGATTGAAAAAAATTGCTTTGCCAATGAATCCATTTGATGTAAATCAATTAGTCATGAAAACAATTTGGCACGTGGAAAATTGAAACTTCAATTAGATGTTATCTTCCCAATATCCTTTATATCCTCCCTGGGTAGAGATAACACTTCTGTTATCTTGCTGAGAATCCACCTCCCCTACTTTAGCAGAAATGATCAAGTGATAGTTATAAAACCCTTGATGTTTGTCCTTGGATGAAAGAGGCCCACAGAGACATAAAGGCATTAGCAGCCCTCGGATGAAACATTAGTTACTAGGGCATCAATAGTGAGATTTTACAACCTGGTTAAAGTGAGAGATTCTGGCCTCTCTGCATTGTCTGTGATTTAGAGGTGTCTTTATGCTGGAAATTGCTCTAAACCCCAGGTAGTGACAGAAATATCTTAAAGCTGAGAAAAGCCATAACATACCTGCTTAAGGATCTGGCAATGTATTCCACCTTGAAAACAAAAACAACATATGTAACATAACTGATAACACTGACTCCAGTGTGATTGGAACTGGCTCAGTTTAACATTTGGCTTCATCTTCCAATGAGTTTAGCCCATTTCTGTATTCATAAAGCAGAAGCATAAAGTTCAGGAAATGAACACCACCCATGGTATTTTGATGAGCACAATGGGCCTTTGTTAACTGCTGTCAAGTCGACTTCTGACTTATCATGACCCTATGAATGAGAGACCTCTAATTCACCCTATCATCAACAGCCCTGCTCAGATCTTGCAGACTCAGGGCCATGGCTCCTTGGTTGAGTCTATCCATATCCATCTGTAATGTGGCTTCCTTGAATCTATCCATCTGGAATGTGGTCTTCCTCTTTTCCTACTGCCTTCTAGTTTACTAAGCATTATTGTCTTTTCTATTGAGTCATTTCTTCTCATGAAAGTATGACAGTCTCAGTTTAGTCATCTTGGCTCCTAGGAATAGTTCAGGCTTAATTTGCTCTTCTTGTTGTTTTTGTTGTTGTTGTGTACCTTCAAGTAGTTTTTGACCTATGGCAACTCTAAGACAAACCTTCATGGGATTTTCTGTGGTTGAGATTGTGTGATTTGGCCAAGGTCACCCAATGGGTTTCCATGGCTGAGTGGGAAGTGAACCCTCATCTCCAGAGTCATAGTCCAATGCGCAAATCACTACATCATGCTGGCTTGCTGATTTCCTCTTGGACACATTTATTTCTCTTTTTAGCAATCCACATTATCTGTAGAACATTCCAACAGCACCACATTTCAAATGAGTTGATTTTCTTCCTATCAGCTTTCTTCATTGCCTAGCTTTCACAAACATACATAAAAACTGGAAATAGAATGGCATGGACAATTCCAACTTTAGTATTTAATATCTTTGCACTTGAGGATCTTATCTAATTCCTTCATAGCTGACCTTCGAAGTTGTAGTCTTCTTATGATTTCTTGACTCTCTCTGTTCCGATTAATGACTGAGCCAAGATATAGAAAACCTTTCAATGTCTTCATTGTCTTCTTTAATGTTATGTAAATAATCTGTGGTCATTATTTTTGTTATCTGATATTTAACAGTAAACCTATATTTTGCATTTTCTTCCTTGACTTTCTTAGTAATTGTTCCAAGTCTTTGCTATTTTCTGCTAGTTGTACGGTGTTATCTGCACATCTTAAATTGTTGATGTTCCTTTCTCCAAATTTCATACCTCTCCTCTGAGTCTAATCCTGTTTTATGTATATTCAGCATACAAGTTAAACAGATACAGTGATAAGATTCAGCCTTGCCTGATCTCCTTGCCAATTAGAAACCATTCAATTTCTTCATATTTTGTCCTGATAGTAGCCTCTTGTCCTGAGTACAGATTACACATCAGGACAATGCATACACACATTTCTTTTAAGAGTGATTCATAGTTTTTGTGTTGTACACACTCAAAAGGTTTGCTATAGCACAGGCATATTTTCTTCTTCAATTCTTTGGTGTGCTTCATTGTGCAATGTATGTTTACAATTTGATCCCTAGAGTCTCTCCTGAACCCAGCTTGGACATTTGGCATTTCTTACTCCATGTATGGTAAAAGTCTTTTGGGGAGAATTTTGAGAATCAGTCTACTTGCACTACAGTCCCTGTTGTTCCCTTTCTTGGGGATTGAAATGTGCATAGAGCATTTCCAATATGCATGGGTGATTGTTATGTTCTCCATATTTGTTGACAGATTTTAGTTAGAACTAGTGTAAATTCTGTCTCTGTAGCCTGAAGTAGCTCTATTGTCATCTTTTCCTGGTGATTTATTTCTCCCCAGTGCTCTGAATGCAGCTTCCACTTCACTTTTCCAAAATTGTACATTCATCTTCAAATGCTTGTTTCTTGAATTAATCTGTCACTCTTTCATCCTGTTATGCAAAATGCAAGGTTGCTGAGAGGCCGTCCACAATTAATATTCAAATGTGGAATCTAATTAGCTCAAATGACAGCAACCAAGAGGGCTCAGGCAACTAAAGCAGAGATCAAACCTGTGTATACCAGTTCCCAGAAACAGAACTCCAGAGTGCTAGTCCAAATGTAGTTTTATCTGTAGTCAAAGGGAATCACCGTTCACACACAAACACTCACTCATACATACATCCAAGAACTAATGATATATAAGGTGGTAGCAGATAGCAATTTAAAGGGTTGCAGAGGATGATTCCAGAAACAGGGGTCCAATTGGGGGACACTATGAAGTTAAATGGCTCAGCAGTACCTCAGGATCATGGTGTGGCTAGCTATGCTGAGGAGTCAGGTGAGATACAGACAGAGTGCCTGTCTGACCTCAAATGAAACCAAATTGGGGGTGCCTGAGCAGGCATATTTATAGGACAAAACATCCTGGGCAGATCTTGGGATGAAAATGAAGTTACCAGGAGAGAAGAATGAGCAGGAAAGTTGAGAATGGCTTGGTTATCAATGCAGATATCACTTGGATAAAGGAGCATCGCTCCCAGAGGGGAGTGTACTTGGATATATGTTCACTTGTAAACACAAGAACTATCACCATCATCACTCCTATCAGTGCAGGGATTATGCCGATTCCAATCTTGATCGATCTATCCTGGCTACATGCTCTTGAGCTCCCCCATGCTGAGTCTCCCAGATTTCTATATATGGTAAGACTAGTTTCTCACACTGGGTCTCCCTTATGGCTACATCCTCTAAACATCCCCTTATTGATATCAATTTGATATTGGTACAGAGGAGGGGTGCAGAGGGCCAGACCTTGGGGTAACTACCGGTATATCGTTCTTCAGTGTATTGTTTCCATTGTGTTTTTATTTGTACTTGGTCATGTAATGTGTTCCCCTGCCGGTCATAGAGCATCTCCACCCTTGGTTTATATTTCCTTTTGATTTTTTATATCTTATGGAAGAGGTCTCTTGCTCTTTCTTTTTTGTTGTCATCTTCTATTTCTGTGCATTAATTATAGTATTTCTTATGCTTGCACACAGGTTGTTGAACAGCTCCATTCAGGTTCTGATTCTGTTTCTGTCACTTTTCACTTTTTCTTTGTTTTTCTTTAACTGCCAGAAGAATTTAGTGTGTCATCCACTGAGGCCTTTTTTTTTTTAACCACAGATACTATTTTTTTGCATTCCTGCCTGACAAAGTCCAGGGTTCTTCTTGCTCCTGGCCAAATCTATTTTTTACATTATTTTAAAATTCTACAGGGATGTTCTTCAGTTTGTATTTTGACACAATGGATGGCTTAGTGTTCTTTTTTTAGCTTTACTCTAATTGTTCATATTAGCAATTCATGGTATGTGTCACAATCTGCTCTTGGTCTTAGTTTTGCAGAGAATGGAGTTTCTTCATTTTCTGCTTTCAATTATGTAGCCTATTTGATTTCTATATTGCCCATCAGGTGATGTCCATGTATATAGTCTTTTCTTTGATTGCTTGAAGAATGTGTTTATAATGAATAAATTGTTGAAAACCTGGAAAAATTCCATCAGCCATTTTCCCTGCTTCATTTCTTGATCATAGGCCATTTTTTCCTACAATCCTTTATTCTGTTTTGTTTCCTACAGAGGGGTGCTGAAAAGGTCTGAGCCTAGCATAGAATCATAGACTCATAGAGTTGAAAGAGACCACAAGAGCCATCCAGTCCAACCCCCTGCTATGCAGAAACTCACAACAACAACAACAACAATTTGTATCCCTCCTCTCTGTGTAACACAACTGGGGCGGCTTCAATCAAAGCACCTCTGACAGATGGCCATCCAGCCTCTATTTAAAATCCTCTAAAGCAGGGGTAGGCAACCTTTCACCTTTAAGGGCCCAGGGACTTCAGCTCCCAGAATCCCAGGAGCTATTGGCCAACATGGGACTATTGGCCAACATGGCTGAGGCTTCTGGGAGCTGAAGTCCCTCGGCCCTTAAAGGGGAAAGGTTGCCTACCCCTGCGCTAAAGAATGAGACTCCATCACTTTCCAAGGGAGTGTATTCCACTGTCGTATAGCTCTTACTGTCATGTTGAAGTGGAATATCTTTTCCTGTAGTTTGAATCCATTGTTCTGGATCCTATTCTCTGGAACAGCAGGAAACAAGCTTGCTCCAGAGTCAATATGAAATCCCTTCAAATATTTAAACAGGGCTATCATATAACCTTCCCTTCTCCATGCTAAACATACCCTGCTCCTTATGTCTCTCCTCACAGAGCATAGTTTCCAGACTCTTAATAATTTTGGTCGCCCTCCTTTGGAAACTCTCTAGCTTCTCAACATCCTTTTTGAATTATGGTGCCCAGAACTGGACACGGTATTCCAGGTGAGGCCAGACCAAAGCAGAATAAAGTGGCACTACTACATCTCTTGATCTAGACACTATACTTCTATTGATGCAGCCTAGAATCGTATTGGCTTTTTTAGCTGCAGCATCAAACTGTTGACTCATGTTCAACTTGTGGTCTACTAGGACTCCTAGATCTCTTTCACATGTAGTCTTGTTAAGCCAGGTGTCCCTCATCCTATATCTATGCATTTCATTTTTTCTCCGAAGTGTAGTACCTAACTATATTGGTCTGGTGAATCAGTCTCTTCAACGGTGTGAAGAATGTGTTTGTAATGAACAAATGTTTGGCCTCATGACATTTAATATGTTGTTCTACTGATTTCTTTCTCTCTTGATTGTAAGCCAATTTTTCCTAAATATTTGGCTCTTCTCTATTGTCTACTTTTGCATTTTAGTTGCCTATGATTATCAACGTGTCCTGCTTCGGTGTGTGATCAGTTTCTCCTGAATGTCCATATAGAATCTTTTGACTTCTTCATCATCTGCCTCTGTAGTAGGAGCATAAACCTGGATCACAGTAATACTGATAAGTTTTCTCTGGCGTCTTACTGATATTATTTGGTCAGACATTGCATTGTATTGCCGACTGCTCATGTTATATCTTGCCTCACTATTAATGCCACCCTGTTTCTTCTTTGACAGCATATAATGCTGATCTTAAAAGAATTGCACTGGTTACCAATGCACTTCTCATCTGAATTCAAGGTGCATCTGATGACTTGAGGGAATGCCTCTCCCAATCCTGCCTGAGATCTTCTGGGAAGGGTCCTCTGTGTTTCACCTGTAAAGTCAATAAACTGGAGGGCCTTCTCAGCTGTGGCACCCCAATTGTTCAATATCCTCCCCTTGGAGGCCCAACTGGCACCAACACTGATTTCATTTAGGTGCCAAGTAAAAACATGGCTATTCATTAAAGCTTACAGGCCTTATTAATTCATCCCAATTACTAATGAAAATAATTTTAAACTGTCTTTATATTTTAAATCTGTTTTAACTTGCTAATTCTGTTTTAATTGTTTTTAGCTCATTCAAAATTTTTTAAAGGGTTTAAACTAAATGTCTTAATTTTACTTGAAGCTACCCTGAAACATTTTTGATATAGGGCAGAGTATAAATATTTTATGGAGACCCAGTGTGGTATAGTGGTTTGAGCACTGGACTATGACCGGAGATCAGGGTTCGATTCCCTGTTGAGCCATGGACACCCTAGGTGACCTAGGGAGAGCCACACATTCTCAACCCCAGCAAACCTTGTGATAGGTTCACCTTAGGATATTTCCTATTGGTTTTAATGAGCTGTAATACTAGTCGGCTGCCTTAAAAGCATATGTATAGGCTAAAAGGACAAGGCGTTACCATCTGAACAGAATAGGGAGGCATTGAATGGTTTCCATTTGGCTGCATTTTATCACCCTATATGTTTAATTTATATGCCACAAATATCATATCCAACACAAGATTAGACTCAGGGGAAGGATGTGATAAAGTGGGAGGAAGGAACATCAACATTTAAGATATGCAGATGATACCATACTACTAGCAAAAAATAGCAAGGCTTGGAACAACTCATGAAGAAAGTGCAAAGGTAAGTTTACAGTTGAACCTTAAGAAAATAAAACTAATGACCACAGATGATTTACATAACTTCAAAGTAGATGATGAAGACATTGAAATAGATTTTTCATACGTTATCTCAGTCATTAATCAAAATAGAGACAGGAGTCAAGAAATCAGGAGATTAATATTTGGAAGGGTAGCTATGAAGGAACTAGACAAGATTTTGGAAGTGTAAAGAAACATTATTGAATATAAAAGTTAGATTTTTCCATGCCATTTTATTTCCAATTATAGTCATGAAAGCTGATAGGAAGAAAATTGTGTGAAATGTGGTGTGATGTTGGAGAGTTCTTTGGATACTGCCAGCTGCTAAAAAGACAAATAAAGCTATTCTAGAGCAAATCAAGCCTGAATTCTCCCTAGAAGCCAAGATGACCAAATCAAGACTGTTATGCTTTGACCATAGTATGAGAAGAAATAACTCACTAGAAAGGTCAACAATGTCTAGTAAGTTAGAAGGGAAAGAGGAAGACCACATTCCAGATAGATAGACTCAATCAAGGAAGCCCTGGCCTTGAGTTTGCAAGACCTGAGCAGGGCTATTGATGGCAGGATGACTTGTGTGTCAAACAGACCGGCAGCTTGGAGAGGCCTCTGGCTGCTCCAGCCCTGGTTAGATCCCCATTGACATGGGACTGCAGCAACCACACAATGTGGTCCTGAAGCTGGCTGCTACTGCGGCCCTAAACAGGCTTCCAGCCACTCTGGGGGCATGCATCATCTCCCCCAGAGTGGCCAGAAGCTGCTCTTTCCTGCCTGTCTGTTTCAGGCCTTGGAGGCCTTTCCTTAATAGGGTCATAAAATCATAAAGTTGGAAGAGACCACAGGGCCACCCAGTCAAGGATGCGCCCTGCAAGAATATAATCAAACATTCCCAACAAATGTGTTTGAATTAGCACAGATAGGGCATGAGCAATGTTTGGAAATCTTATTACCGGTAGATTTATAAGCTGATTTAAGTAAATTATACCTTCAGTGACATAGTACCATTGCTACATATACAGGGAAGGTCTAGTTGCTAAGAAGATACCAGAAAAATTGGAAACAAACTTTTAATGAATCAGCCAGAATTGTAAATTTTATAAAAAGCAAATTACTGAATTCAAGACTTTGCAAATATATGGTCAGTGAATGCCATCAATGTTTGCTACACTGTGATGTTCATTGGCTATTACAAGTTAAAGTTTTGTTTTGTTTTGGGGAATTGAGAGATGAGATAAGAGAGATGACATAATGGAGCAGCAATTTCACTTCCGTCATCATTTGATAGATTTTTCCTGATAGTAAAATTAGCATATCTGTCAGGTACATTCACCCATTTAAAAATACTCAACTTAAACGTTCAAGGAGAAACAGTTAGTTTTTCAAATTGAAGACAAGATCAAACCAATGATCAAAAAGTTGAAAGTGTGGCATCATCACCTATTGGACCAATACTATGAGACATTTCCAAACTTCACAAATTTTCTTGATTCCAACAATGAAGAGTTGTCTGAGGAGGACACATCACTTATCACACAACATTTGAAAAATGTGCATTAAAGGTCCAAAACACACTGCAGCAATAATCCAGTTTGGGACTACTTTAACTGCCCTGGCTCAATGCTAGGGAATTCTGGGAACTGTAGTTTTGTGAAACATTTAGCCTTCTCTGTCAGAGACACAATAAACTACAATTCCCAGGATTCCCTAGCACTGAATCTGGGCAGTTAAAGTGGATTGGATTATTGCTGCAGTGTGTTTTGGACCTTAGTTTCCATTAATATAATTCCTGTACCTGATACAAGCAAAATCGATTAGAGATCCATTTACAGTAAATGTGTATGAACTAGTGGGGCTCAGAGCAGCAGATCAAGACATGCTCATAGAAATATCCAGAAATGGTCTCTGAAATCATAGTTCAAGGAACAGTCCCTTTGAAATTTCTGGGGTCACTTACAAGCAGATTTTCAAGAGCCATTGAAAAGTGCTATGAAATATTGATGCCTTTCCTAACAATATATTTGTGTGAAAAATTGTTCTCTTCTTTAATTTATCTTAAAAATAAGTATAGAATCTATTTGAAAAACAGAGTGAGATGTCAGAATACAAGTTTCAGCTATTAAGCCTGATATAATAAAGCTTATAAATGAAATGCAGCACTAGCATTCTCATTAATTAATTAATTAATTAATTGAAATTAAGTAGTAGTAGGTCATGGTTTGATGTTCAAGGATGATGATGATGATGATGATGACAATGATGATGAATGGAATCATTCCAATAAAATAATAAAAATAAGTTTATTTATTCCCCCCCCTTCTCTTCAAAACTGAAGACCTTTGACAAGGAACTTTAAATAAATATGTGATACATTTTAGGGTTTTAAAGCTTGAATTATGTCTTAGTGGTCTATTGCAACAAAAGATATTTAAAGGGGGTCCATGCTAAAGAAAAGATTAAGCATGACTACTTTAGAATTTTTCTTTAGACATTTGTATATTTTTCCTCCTCACTGGAACTGTTTGAAACTAGTCCTTCTGTATCTCACTTATAAGAAATTCCCATCCATCCTGAACTCCCTTCTCTTTCAGTATTTCTGACCATGGGACCACACCCAGTATTTCTCTAAGATTACTGAAATCAATTTTCTTAAAGTCTGGAATGCGTGTCTGACTACATTTGGGTTTCCCTTTCCACTGTATAAAAAACGCCAGGAGAACATGGTCACTCCCATCACATCCACCCCATTAACCAGATCATCACTGTTAGTTATGATGAGATCTAAAACAGTTGATCCTCTTGTTGCCTCTTCTACCTTCTAGACATTGAAATTGTCTGCAAGACAAGTGAAGGATCTGTTGGACCTTATATTGGCAGAGTTTGACTTCCAACAAATATCAGGATATTTGAAATTTTCCATTATTACTACATCCCTCATTTATGAATGCTTGCTATTTGTTCCAGAAGACATCATCTAAGTCCTCAGTCTGGTTTGAGGATCTGTAGTAGATCCTCACAATGATGTTGTTTCTCTCCCCCTTAATTTTTACCAAGATACTCTCAACCTGGTTTCCAGGATTTAAGTCATGAATCTTTTCACAGGTGTAAACATCCTTGACATATAATGCTGCTACTCCTTTTCTGTTTTATTTCTCTAATGTTATAACCCTCTATTACTACAGTAGGCCAATGATCTGCACATTCAACTCCTCATAGTTTATTCATTGGTGTCACATGCATGTGAATGCTCAGACATTGATGTGTGCACATTTCTGCCCATTGAATAAAATGTGGTGTGACTGTCTGTGTTTTTTCCCTATCATCAGGGCACTCCAGAACTGAACTCCCATGGATGAGAAGTGTCCAGTGTACATGCCAATTATGAGACTCACCCCAGCAGTTTTCAGGTATGCCTATTATATCATATTTGATTTGCTGTGTTAAGAGTTCAGTTCATATTGTTTATTTTCCATGCTCTGTGCATTACTGTAGAGACATCTAAGATCATGGATCATTCATCCTATCTGCTTATTTTTTGGTTTCTCTCTCCAACTGTTGAGTTCTTGTACTATTTGCCCAGTTCTCTCTATGATATTCAGGCTGTTATCTCCATAGAATCATACAATCATAGAGTTGGAAGGGACTTCAAGGGTCATCAAATCCAAGTCCCTGCCATGCAGGAACACACAATCAAAGCATTCCCAACAGATACTCCAACAGACTCCAATCATATATGAAGAGAGATATCCCAAAGGTTCAAGCAGGATCAGAAAAGGAAGAGGCACTAGAGACCACATTGAATCAAACAATTCCAGAAGAAAATAAGCATATGCTTAATAGATTATAGTATTACAGTAACTGATTTAATATATAAAAAAAACCTTTTTGTGGGTCCCTGCCATGGCCCTGGACTGGAGAAACCATGGACCCAAGGTGAGCATATCATGTAGGCACCTGAAAGGTCAGATCTGCACCTACAACAATTTGCAGATCAAAAGGGCCAGGCCTAGGAGCTGCAAAGCAGGACATTCACACCTAGGAGATTTATGAATACCAGTCAGGATGTGTCTGGCTGAAGATGAGATGACATTAACATCCCACCTCCTCTCTTTGGAAATTGTTTACTTCAAAGAGTAGTAATCTAGAATCCTTTGATATACAATACAAACTCTTCACCTCAGGCTAGGTTTAAGGGTATAAAAGATCTCCAAAATTTCAGGCACATTGGGCCTAGTTAGATTTCATGGTGACACTATGCCACTGTGAACTCTGACTTGGGTCCCAGGTCTTTTCTCTGTCCTTTCCTTTTCATAACGAATTAGTCTATCCATCTTCATTCATCATTGGAGCAACCTCCTTCAGGTAATTATCACCACTAGAAAGCCTTGTGTTTCCATAAACCTTGTGTTTCCTTGAACCTGCAGAATCTGAGCAGAAATTCTGAGAATAAGGGATCATGGAGGTGTCTCATTCACAGGATCACCATTAGCCAAGGTTGACCTGAAGGTAGCTAATAATAATAAGCATCATGTCTTAATCTTCTCTCCCCAGGCTTGTCATGACTGGTTCCCAGGACCCAGGTTCAGACTCTGACAAAGACAGTCTGCCTTGATGGACAGGGAAACAGAAGGACAGAGGGGACATACCAGTGTTTGAGACAGTGATGCAGGGAGCCCTGGCGGCGCAGTGGTTAAATGCCAGTATTGCAGCCACAAGATTGTGAGCTTGATCCCAGGCAGGGCTCCAAGGTCCACTCAGCTTTCCATCCTTTCATAGGTTGGTAAAACAAGTACCCAGCTTGTGGGAGGCAATTGGCATACACATTGTAAAAGGCTTAGGGAGTGCTAGTTCACTGATAAATGGTATAGAAGTGTACTTGCTATTGCTATATTGCTGTTGCTATGTTCCCCCAGCAGCCACAACACAGAGACATGGACTCAGTAATACCAATCGTAATGGAACACAGACAAAAGAAGGATTGAGACACTTGTACAGGAAATGCTCATTAATTAGGCAACAGCTGCAAGAGGCTGCCAGGCCAGAAAAAAATCAACATCTTCCTCAGGAGGTCTTTGCTGACAACTGAACATTCAGGAGGAAGCAATACTCTCATTTCTTGTCTTGTGTTTCTGAATAATCTTGGATCTTGCATCATAAATTGATCACGCTACCCAACATTCCCTTGGACTGATGCCTTGTTGTTGTTTTTTACTGTACCCTCCTGACTTGGACTGCCTGACTTCTGAGAACTGTAACTGGCCGGTAAACTTGTGTACATGACTGGGGCTTCTACTGTCTTGTTTCTAATGGACTTGGCTTAGTATTTTGCCCCTGGCTGGTCTTCAAGACAGGACAAGACTAAACATATCCAGCTCCCTAAGACACTCCTCATAGGACATGGTTTCCAGAACTTTCACCATTTTGGTCGCATTCCTCTGGACACATTCCACCTTGTCCACATCTTTCTTGAATTGTGATGCTCAGAACTAGGCACAGTGTTGAAGATGAGGTTTGACCAAAGCAGAATAAAATATTGATGCTGTCTAGAATCATATTGGCTTTTCTACTTCCTGCATCTCACAGCTGAATTATATTCAGCTTGTGGTCCAATAAGACTCCTAGATCTCCTTTGCATGCACTGCTGTCAAGCCAGTTTCACCCATCCCATAGTTGCACATTTCATTCTTACTGCCCAAGTATAGTATTTTAATTTGTCCCTGTCAAATTCATTCTGTAAGTGTTGACCCAGCTTTCTAATCTGTTAAAAGTTATTTTGAATTCTGATCCTGTCCTCTGGGATATTAGCTACTCCTCCTAATTTAGTGTCTTCTGCAAATTTGATAAGAATGCCCTCTATATCATCCAAGTCATAGATAAAGATGTTGAAGAGCACTGGGTACAGGACAGGACCCTGTGGTACCCCACTGGTCACTTCTCTCTAGGATGAAGAGGAGTCTTTTGGGTTCACTTCTTCAACCAGTTACAAGTCTGCTCCATTCCCCAGGTTGAGCACTGTTTTCCTTTAGAGAGAAGACTGAGCCAAAAAAGGTGTTGAATAGTTCTACCTTTTCTCTATCCCTTGTTAGCATTTACCCATCTTCGTCTTGTGGCAGCCTTACCATTTCCTTGTTGCACTGGCACAAAAGGACACCGTACTCATCATTATGGTGATAAACATGGCCACAACTTTATTTACTGTACAGGGTCATAAACAACTTCATTAACAATTCAATTTTAACCAAAATTTAATTGTTCTTGACATATGTGTACCTGTATGTAACAAAACTTACTGACAGGGTAAACTACTCCCTTTATAACATGTGTCAAGAACTTCCCATTCCGATTAAACACTCAGCCAAATAAACCACCTCCCCCCAACTGGAAATGACATCATAATCTAACTTATGACATAACATGTCTATGACGACATCAACTGGGTTGATGACGGCATAGCAAACATTTTGTTAACCAAATTGACGTATACTCTTTGTCCCAATCAATGTAATGCAATTTAGTAATTCCAATTAACTGAATTATTCCCAAGAGGGAGTCCCTGCCTGCCACAGGAGGGGGCCAGCCTAGCTTGGCATCCCCTCCCCCCCAAGAGAGCTCATTCAATGTGATGAGTGATAGACTCCAAGTATACATCACAACCGTCAGGGGAGAGATGAACTCCATTGTCCCTGTACAAATGTGGCATACCAATCTGAATACCCTCGTGATCTACAACTCTAATCCCCAATCCCCCAAGCTTCTTAACCATGGATCTATTCAGCCAATGACGGGTCGCATTGATTGAAGAGTCCTTCCTTGCTCCCACCCAAGCGCGTCGCAGTAAAAACTTAGTCCACATGAACACCATGTGCGGGAATCTCCTCTTAATGTCTTGCATGTTGCTTAAGATCCTCTTGGGCAACTTGATGCAAGGAACTTGAACTAAGTCATTTTCTCCTAAGTGCACGATCAATATCTTAGGGGGTGTGAAAGTAGCAGATAGCTCGATGATGCGCGGAATGAGAGCTCCCCATAGCATTCCTCTCCGACCAAACCACTGTATTCGATGGACCTCTTTTATCCCCAAGTTCCGATCATGACACGATTGGAGAATGTGACATTCAGCCCAAAACACAAGGCTGTGCCCGATGATCCATACATCTTCTAATTCCCCATCTGCTTGAATAGAAAAAGCAAATTAAGTATAACTGTGCAACCCCTAAACTAAATATTGCCAGTCCGAACCATGACACTAAGGGCAAATATAGGACTTGTAAGCCCTGGACCGCCAACGCCCAATCAGTTGGATTGCAGCATCGCTTAAGCCATGAGTAGCGGCAGCAGTCGCTGCCCCTATACGAAAAGAATGTGAAGAGAACTGGGCCGCTGGCAGGCCTGCATGCCTCAACGTCTCCCGCAGCATAGCTCAGAATTGAAACTCTGTCAACGGAAGGCCCAAAACATGAAGAAACAAATAGTCAGGGTCAGTCGGGCGAAGTCTAAGATATTTCGACAAAGTCAAAACAGGACAAATTTGACCTACTGGTGCCCTAGACAAGGTTACCATTTGGCCCTTAGCGAACTGGTCAGTTTTAGAACACCTTAAACAGATTTGAATGCCCTGTTCACTAAATTGGATGTCAGATAAAGAAAGTGCTCTGCCTGAACTATCCGAGCAGAAGCTAGGGACAAGCTCGCTAATTCTAGTGGCCACAAAAAATGCCACAGAAAAAGCTGCCCTAAAGAGAAGCACTTCCTGAGATGAAGAACATACATTTGGAAGGGATTGCCAAATTTGGATGAGAATCGATCCTGTTACTGGCAAGCGATTATCGCATGCTGGAGGAAGCTTCCTAGTTCACCCTTCCAAGGTCCTACGACCTCTAAAGTCCACAGTAGGGTCATTACCCCCCCCCCCCGCTCTTGCATAAAAAGACAGAGCCGCTAACCTCGCCCTAATAGTGACCGGGGACAAACCTGACTGCCTAAGGTGAACAGCAAAACATAACACAGTCTCCACCCTCAGGGGCCAAACCTCCACCTCCCCTGCCATAGACAGAAACAGCCTAAAAGCTCACATTGCAAGCTGATATGACTTGCGTGTCGATGGAGTGACAGACTGGAGAATTGCCCTGTTGATTTCTATTCTCCAAGGCTCCAAAGATGTTCTGGTACCTGCAGGGGTTGAGGTGCTGCCTCCGGGGCGAGTTGCCGAAACTTGGAAAACTGAAAATGAGAAAGGGCGTCTGCCAACGGATTAAGTAAACCCGGTACATGGCAAGCCTGAAACAACACATTGAATTTCAAACATTGCGTAACCATTGATCTAACTAATGCCATCACCCTCAAGGATTTGGAGGTTTGGGAGTTCACCACATGAACCACTGCTTGGTTGTCACACCAAAACCAAACAGTTTTATTCTCAAATTGAACTGGCCACAAATGAACTGCAATAGGGAAGAGTTCAAGAAAAGTGAGATCACGTGTCCAATCCCTCTCCACCCAAGATTGAGCCATCTCTCCACTGCCCACTGACCTTTCCAATAAAGGCCAAAACTGTATGCGCCAGAGGCATCGGAGTGTACTTGGAGGTCCGCCTTTAAAAGCATTTCAGACCTCCAAAAAGAAACTCCATTAAATTGGTCCAAAAATGACTCCCAAACCTTCGACCTTATCCCGCTCATAATCCTAATATGGTGATGTGGAGCAGAAACCCCTTTAGTAGCATTGTACAAGCGAGCACAAAAGACTCATCCAGGAACAATAATTTTACGGGCAAAATTTAACAACCCTGTCAGGGATTGAAATTCTCAAAGCGTGGCTTTGGTCCTACTGCACATTAGCCTTACCTGGTGTCTCATCGCTTTGAGTTTTTCTACTGAGTGGTGGGAAAGTCCCTCAGCTGTGTCTAATTCAATGCCTAAAAAGGTCAGACGGGTGCCAGGACCCTCCGTCTTTTCCTCTGCCAAAGGAACTCCCATCTCGGCCATCAACACCTGAAATGCTGATAAGGTATTCATGCACCTTGAGGGAGCTCCAGAAAACAAGAAGTCGTCCAAATAATGAGTAATAGCGGGATTACCCGACCTCTTGATGGTGCCCCAGTGCAAAAATGTACTAAATTTTTGAAATGCAGAGCATGAGATAGAACACCCCATTGGCATGGCCTTGTCAAAATAGTACATCCCTTCAAATTGAAAGCCTAATAAGTCAAAATCCTCAGAGTGTACTGGCAACAGCCTAAAAGCAGATTTTATATCACACTTGCCCAATAGGGTGCCGCTACCCAATGCCTGTACCATCTGCACTGCTGCGTCAAATGATGCGTATTTTACTGATGCCAACGCTGGATCAATGGCATCGTTAACAGATTCCCCTTTCAGGTATGACAAATTGTGAATTAGACGGAACTCACCAGGCGCCTTCTTGGGTATAACGCCCAAAGGTGACAGTCTTAGTGTTGGCATTGGCAGATGTTGATGGGGCCCAGATATCCTACCAACAGCCAACTCTTTAGCTAGCTTCTCCCTGACTAACTCCTGTGACTCTCACACTGAATGCACATTAGGCACAAATCGGTGAGCCCTCAAACCAGTATAAGGAATATGGAAACCATTAGAAAATCCATCTAACAAATACTGAGCGGAATCCCTATTTGGGTATATCCACAACCAATCAGCCAAAACATCCAGTTTAATTGGTGTTGGCGTTTTTCCCTCTTGCTGAGGAAGGTTGTGTCTGGAAGTGCCTGGGTGATTACCTCTGCAGGTGTTAAATTTATGTTCAAACCTACAGGGCTGCCTAGAGCACTTGCCAGAGTTGAAGTCCCAACATACACTTGTAACCTTTTTCTTTCCCATGCCAGGCCTTGTATATTGCCCTTTCAGCTGTGTGACCATGGGCACAAAGCCATTGTCACACCTGCTTGAAGGGGAGGCCCCTAGCATAACATTTGCCCACAGTTCAGATTGAACGTGCTGCCAAGACAAAGAAGGATCCAGAGCAGCTCTCATCCTGAACTGTTCATTGTACTGGAGCCACGCAGAGCCCTTCAAATTGAAATGACAATTCGTATATGCTTTGATCATGATCTCTTGGTACTTTGAAAAATCAGGAGATCTAGATGGGTCTTTTTGTTCAATCACACCTCTATATATGGTAAATCCCATCATCCAGTTCATGAAGTTCCTTTCCCGCTTAGGATGCTTGTGAGCCTGGAATTCTTTAGGGAGGCTGAACACGACCCCATTCTTGACCATAATTCACTGCTCAGGGTCATGAAATGTCAATGAAAATAGATCTATGTATTCCCCTTTCCAAATTCTCTCTTTAGTAGAGAGGGGAAGATGTGATCCTAAGGGTGTTGACATCCCTGCATATGGGTTGCACTCCACTGCCCTATCTGTCCCAGCTAGACCTAACGCTCCCACTGTGACCACGGGCCTTGCATCACTGACCTTGGAGACCTGGGGCTGCTCAGCTTGCACCCTTGAGTCAGGCACCTGTGGTACAACTGATGAAGTTGAGGGTGCTGCAACATAAACAATCGAAGAATCTGTCCCACCAACATTTTGCCCCACTTGGCCACCAGGAGACCAAACTGAAGTGGGCCAAGAAGATAGATAATTTGAAGGCAGGGACAAACCTGTATTAGCCAAATGCTGAGCAGCCTCCCTAGATGTTTGTGACGCTCCCTCCGAGTGTGCCGACGCTTCTGCTTGGGTGCCAATCTGCGGAATGGAAGAAACACTTCCCCCATCCCTGTTATTAATTTCAGGAGTTTCAGGTGCAGACCCACCACCATGACCTGAAACCACAGCCCTCTGGACGAAACTATACAAGTCCGCCAGAGTGGGCTGTTCCAACACAGGTGCAGCCTCTCCCTGTTGTGCGACACCTGGAACTCTCTTTAACAGTTCCATAACATCTGCTATGGTTGGCTGGCCAACCTCCATAGCAGATATGACCGGAAGACCATGTGCTACATCTTCAGAAGACATGCCAGGTGAAGTAATTGGCTGCACCTGTGTAGTATGCTGTCCAGAAATTTGGTCTTCACTTGAAACTGCACTAGCTTGAGACCCTAGATTAGAACCTTGAACCCCTTTTTTGGCTAGCTGTTCACAAACAGCGACACAGGCCTGCATAGTGCAGCCTAGTTGCGCCAATTGAGCTGCAATTTTGTCATCTCTGCTTTGTGACTCATTTGGCTCTTCGGTGCTGACCGCCCAGTATTGGGCCCAGCAGAAGCCGCACGCTATTTAGACTGTGGCTTACTGAGAGGCATGATTAACTAGTGATAAAGTAATAAAGAGGCTGCTTAGGGTTATAATGTTCAGCTAAAGCTACAACCTTTACACAAGAATTAACACAGCAGCCGTACTAAGATAACTTGTGCCCAATGCTGTTAAAAAAAATGATCACCCAAATTCGAATATCCTCTGGAGTTTGAAATTTTTAAATCACCCCCCTGTTTGAGGGTAGAATGCCAAATTATAGAATAAGCACGGGTCCCCCAAACCAGCACACCTGTCCTCAAATAGGGACCCAATTAATGGCCGAAAGGTCCACCACTTCCCTTTTTGGGACACCAAAAACCAAGCCAGAATATACTGGCAAGTGTAACACCACAATTCAGGCCAAAACAATGTTCTAAAACTTCCCTTTAAGGGAGACCAATGCCAAGTCAGTATATACTGGCAAGTGTATCAGCACTGACTAAGGATGAAAAGGTCTACCACTTCCCTTTTTAGGGACACCAAAGCCAAGTCAGAATATGCCAAGTATATCAGCACTAATAACAAGGCCACAAAGGCTGGCTAGTGCAGCATTTTTTTAAATTTAATTGCCCAGTGGCATGCTGATGGGCCCCTCTAGCCTCTTGCCTATGGCCCAAAGGAGACAGGCTAAGCTAGTCAGGGACCCCTTCCCCCAGTGGCTATTGTATTCAGGGTCCCCAAACACTCTGACAAAGTGGCACCCCTGCTTCAAGCAGGGCCATGCCCAAATTCCCAAGGCGCCTTCCCACGGCGCCCAGAGGAAAAAACTCTGTGCCACCTCCAAACCTTGGCCGTCCATGCCTCTGCGATCCCAGCCGCAGCTTTCCTGATCTGCTGCGGGTCTCAGCGGCACCAATGCCACGAAGTTGAAGCCGCAGGGATGAAGGAACCACAGCTGAAATGGCTGGAGGGACCAATGTGGCAGAGAACAAAGCCGCCGCTGCCCCATGCGGCAAGCCCAGCAAAGAGGGCTGAAGAGGGACAAGCCTTAAGGCCCATGCCGCCACTTTGCGGCCTCCGGACCCACTCCTGGTCCTCTGGAAAGCCGCCACAGCCCACGCGGCAGGCCCAGCAAAGCCTGAAGGCCTGTGCTGCCGATTCACAGCCTCCAGACCCGCTCCTGGTCCTCTGGAGGCTCCTCTGGAGGCTCCTCTGGAGGCTCCTCTCTAGTTCAGCAGACAAGCTCCTTGCTTGTCTGCAAACTAACAATGGAGGCTTCCTCGTGGCCGCCAGAGGGCTTTATAGCCCCCAGATCTCACTGGTGATCTCGCGATATGCGAGACCACCAGCGAGTAGGGATCCTAGAGGATCCCTTCCCTGATTGGCTGGGCAGCAGGGGAAGAGGTGGGACTTCCCCCCGCCCAGCCAATCACGCATCCGACATCCTTGAACTTGGCCGACGCAATGTCAAGCCCCTCCTGATGCGTCAGGGGGGGGGATCTTTCTTTCTTTTCC
The DNA here is from genome assembly GCA_026167975.1 of Phrynosoma blainvillii. Taxonomy (NCBI): domain Eukaryota; kingdom Metazoa; phylum Chordata; class Lepidosauria; order Squamata; family Phrynosomatidae; genus Phrynosoma; species Phrynosoma blainvillii. The sequence continues at coordinate 160,009,636 of JANUYF010000003.1, forward strand.
TATTGAGAAAAATAAAAAAAGCAGTTGATGCACAGGAGTTCATTTTGTACGGAATGAACTGCCCTCAAAAATACTGTCTCCTTCCCCACATTACTCAGTTTAAAGCCTGCCAGATCAAGTTTGTGAGATTTTTAACACAAATGTTTCTGCCAACTGCTGTGAGATGCAACTCCTCACTTGCCAGAAATCTATCTCTATGAAACAGCACCATGGTCAAAGAAGCCAAATTGTTCCTGGTGTCACCATCTGCAGAGCCAGTTGTTCACCTCCAATATTCTTTTCTCCCTTCCTGGGCCATGTTCTTTGACTGGGAGGAGAGGCTAAATGACAACCTGTGCATTCAGGTCCTTCACCTTCTTACCCAGAGCCTTGTAATCCCATATGCTATCCTGAAGGCTATGCCTTGCAGTGTCATTGGTTCCCATGTGAACCACAAGAAAGGGGTAACTGTCAATGGGCTTGACGAGTCTTGACATCCTCTCTGTTACATCACAGATTTTTGGTGCAAGGGAGACAGTACATTCTTGATACATCCTGCCAGGCCCACAAACCACTGCTTCTGTTACCTTCAGCAGGGAGTCCCCTACCACCACATGTCTCCTCTGGGGATTGGCAGGGGCCATTCCATGTTCTGAATCTTCCAAGGTCACCTATTTGTTCTCTGAGGACTGACACTGTTGCTGTCGTTCCTGTTTTTCATCATCACTGATAAAGGAGAGCTTCTCATCAGTTCTGTAGCTCCATACTCACAGAATGCTTCCTGGTCATTCTACTTCATGGGCCCCATTCCTCCAAATGTCCACCTCTTGTGATTGGAAACTGACTTCCTCTTCAGAGACATCTTCTATGCATTCTACATCCATTTCAGTCCAGTAGTGTTCGCAACCCTGGTGTCACCCAGTGTGGTGCAGGCTGCTGGCAGGGGCTGCCAGGGGGCAGCAGTGGCCAAAAGGGTGGACTTGGGCCTCTCCTTTGCTGTGGCAGCAGAGGTCACCCCATGAGGAGGCTTTCACCACTGCAGTAAAGCTGGGAGGGGCATACTTGAGCCTTTCCTTCACTACAGTGGCAGATTTCTCCTCGTCAGAACGCCTCTGCTGCTATTGTAAAGCTGGGATGGGTGCAGTGAGAGGAGGGCCCAACCAGGTGTCACCTTTCTTCTGAGATGTCACCTGGCATGAGCCACACCCCCTGCACCCCCTAGTAATGCCACTGTTCCAGTCTGCTTTGTTCTGTCCAAAAACTCATGTTGCCTGATATACTGAAGAGTGAACATGGGACTCAAATTGCTGGACCTTTTCTTCCAAAATGGCAACCAACTTACACTTGCTGAATCCTCCAGCAAGAACACAAACATACCACAGCTGTTGCAGGTAACTGCAGCAGCTCTCTCTCTATCCATATTCAGTAGTCTTAATTAAGCACTGAAACAGAACTCTGGGCCTCTCCCTCAAAACTTTCCCACTAAATGCCCACATAAAATGCCTGTTGCCTGTTCCTGTTTGCCAAGCTCCAGGAACTGATGCTGCAGCTATATGGAGAGTTAGCAACTTCTAGCTTCTCTCCCAACCAATTCCCAACCATGTCTCAATAAGTTGAAGTCAACTTGATGACAGGTAACAACAGCAAATATGTAGCTGCTGTATGATTCACCTTTGTCTTGTATGAAACCAATCCCACATAGGTCTGAGGATTATCTGTTCTCAATTAAACTTGTGCCCCTAAGGTGATCACAGAGTTAATTTGAAAATTAAGGCATTTTAATATGGACTACTATGGCATCTTTAACCTTCAAAAGGTCTATTCTTTAATAAAGCTGTTTTAGTTGCCTGGTGTAAATATAGCAACAACAACATCAGATAAAAGCAAGATGCATCAAAAGATTTAAGGCACTTGTTGTGTATTTAAAAGAATTATATCTTGTTTATAGTACAGTATAAAATGCACAACTGATTTATATAGCAGCTAGTCTATTGCAGAGGAAATCTCATTTCAATCATAAATGGCAGAATTTGATTTAAGAATTCATTCTTTAATGGGTCTGCAATGTTCAAATTTAAACTCACTCAATTCATCAGCAAAATATTCAATATGGGGCACAGGGAACTCATTTAGGCAAACAGTGACTTTTAATATAAATTTTCCAGGAGATTTCTTCATTGATTCAGCAGTTTAGTGCAAAATGATTTGTGCGATACATTCTCAAGGATCAATGCAGGCTGAGTCAATGGCTAATATAAAACCATCATCATACCAAGTACAGAGAACATATCAATGAACTTTGACTTCACACTGAACTGCTTGGAATGAAAGGAGCAGTGGTTTGGGGTTTTGTTTGACATTTAAATATTCTTCTCTGCTTGCAATTATGGCAAAGGTTTCATAGTTTAGTCACTGAAGAGAGTAACAGTGTGTTTGGTTTGCATGAGGGTTCAATGCCTCCTCAGCTATGACTGGCCTGAAAAAAATATATAACTGCCCCTCTCAAGCTGGGCCATAAGGAAGAATAGATCACTGGAGTATTGTTGACTACTTTGCACCACTGAAATACAAACATTATTGCTACCACTGTATTAATCTAGATATGTTTATTTCAAAACCAGTGCTTTAATTTTTACTGGGGCTGAATTTACCTATTTGTTATCCCTTTTGACCTGGAAGTCTTGCCATCTGAAACTAGATTTGTCTGTGGCAGGGGTAAGAATTGTTTTGTATGAGCCTCTAGATCAGACCTGCAAAACTTGGCAGTCAGTAGGGGCCAAAAGTAAAGTAGGCTAAACTTCTTTGGGCCTTAGATAGGTCTTAATTAAATATTAATTAATAATATTAATTAGAATTAATTAATATTAATTCCATCCTCCTCCTTCTCTGACTGGGGTTTTCCTCAGGAGGAAGCTGAATGGCAGAGAAGCTTTGCCTGTCCTACTCCTCCTCTGCCCAGACCTCTCCTCAGGAGAAGGCCAAGTGATGGAGGACCCTTGAGGGGTGAGCATTTGCCCCTCTTCCTCCTCTGCCATCTGGCCTTCTCAGGAGAAAGCTGGGCAAAGGAGGAACCTTGGAGAGCAAGCATTTGCCTGTCCTCCTCCTCCACCCATTCTTCACCTCAGGAGAAAGCCAAGCAGTGGAGGAGCCTTGCAGGCTGGGTTCTTCTTCCTCCTCCTATCCTTCACCACCCCACCACCTGGCCTTCTCCTCAGACAAAGTAGGGTAGAGGAGCCTTGAAGAGCAAGCATTTGCTTGTCCTCCTCCACCATTGCCTGGCCTTCTCCTTGGGAGAAAGCTGGGCCCTGGAGGAGCCTTGAGGCAAGCATTTCCCCCATCTCCTCCTCCTCCTCCTGGTCTTCTCCTCAAGAGAAAGCCGAGCAGTGGAGGAGCCTTGCCGGGCAAGTGTTCACTCTTCCTCCTCCTCTTCCACATGTCCTTCTCTTCAGGAGGAAGCCAAGTGGTGGAGGAGCCTTGAAGTTGTTCCACATCCTCGTGGGCCGCATTGAAATCTTTTGGTGGGCCACATGCAGCCCCTAGGCCATATGTTGTGCAGGCCTGCTCTAGATGTTGCTGGGATCCCAGTTGAACAACATATAATGCACCACACAATTCTAACTCCAGGTCTCTTGATTGACAGTGAGCGTTTGGTAGCAAGGGATCTCTGTATACGTTCAGTGCTGGCCACTTCTTTATTACTCTTTCCCTTTTTCAGTACAGGCACTAAAAATAAGTCCCAGTTTCCATAAACCTTAACAAAAATGGGGCTGGTATAAAGTCCAGTTACAGCAAGAAAGTTGTGAATGTATGAGTTTATGACTTATGTAGTCTAGTTGTAATTACTAGAGATTTGTCTGTTGCCTTAATTTATGTTTGCTCCATTTCAGATGGCTAAGCTTTGACTAATAGTTAAAAGTTTGCCTTATTAGTGAGATTTTAGTGAATCACTAAGGCTAGTACTTAACCCTGAATTTTGTTCCTTTTTACTCATAATAATACAAAATAAACTCAAAATAATACAAACAGTTTTACTGTTTTGTGCATACTCTTGAACTGTCCTGATATGGCATGGGCAGTCCTTATTAAGCCTCTGTTGTTCCACTTTTTCAGATGCTTTTAAAATATTCTATTTTCTCTCTTCTCCTCTCACTTTCTCTCTTGGTCCAGGGATTACTTCAGCTTCTGCAAATGGAGTTAAAGTGCAAAAGTAGTTTACACTCAACTCAGCTGAGAGGAAAGGAGAAGGAAGAAAATTTTGCCCCTTCCTGTAGACTCAAACCAAAGCAAACTGCTGCAGCCTCTCCTAGATTGTATAGTCTTTCTGTCTTGACCACACGGTGTTACTTGGCCATACATGTCCCAGTTTTGATTGAATGTTGGAGGGTGTGCTTATGTTTAAAGTCTTGGAATGAAAGTAATATTTCCTATTTGTTTCCCGGCCAAGAAAGAGGTTTCTGGATACTCAGGAAACCCCATTAAGAAGAATAGAGACAGGATGAAGCTGCTGTGAGATTAGCAGTGCAAAAATATGTGTGGTTTTTCTGCATAGAGAGAATATTTTTCTTAACAAAAGAAATTATTTATTGCACATGGAACAATACAATTTGTGTAGAAAATTGTGTTCCCTTCAAAGGAAATACATTTTCTGTGCAGAAAAAATATTCGGCACAAAATAAGATTTCCTGTGGTGTGAATACCATTTTGGAACTGCAAAGAAATCTTCATGTTTTATCCACTGGGGAGAATTTGTTGTTGTTAACTGCCCTCAAGTTGACTTTACTCATGATGGATGAGACATCTCCAAGACCCAGTATCCTCAGTTGCTCTCTCAGGTCCTGCATGTTCAGGCCCATGGTCTTCCTAATCAAGTCTAACCATCTGGCATTTGGTCTTCCTCTCTTTCTATTGCCTTCCATCTTTCCAAGCATCATTATCTTTTCCAATGATTCATTTGACTATTTCAATTTTCTCATTATCTTGTAACTATTCCGTGGTCAAGAAATCAGAAGAAGACTAGGATTGAGAAGGGCAGCTATGGAAAAACTGGACAAGATCATAGCTGCCCTTCTCAAGCCTAGTCTTCTTCTGATTTCTTGACTGCAGTCTCTGTTCTGATCGATATTTGATCCAAGGTATGGGAACTCTGATTATTTCAATTTTCTTGTTATCTAGGATGAAATCTTGTAGCTATTTCATGGTCATTATTTCTGTTTTCTTAATGTTCAGCATTAAGCCTGCCTTGACACTTTCCTCCTTTACCTTCTTAGTAGTTGCTCCAGGTTGTTGTTTGATTCTGCTAGTAGTATTGTGTTGTCTGCCTATCTTAGGTTGTTAATGTTCCTTCCTCCAATCTTTACTTGCATGGGACATTAGTGCAATGGTTCTGTAATTACTGCAAACTTTTATTTCTCAATTTTTTTGGATGGGAATGTATATTGACTGTCATATTGAGGATGGAGCAAGCTTGTTTTCTGCTGCTCCAGAGAATAGGACCCAGAACAATAGATGCAAGCTATAGGAAAAAAGATTCCACCTCAACATTAGGATGAACTTCCTGGCAGTAATAGCTGTTCAACAGCCTCCTTCTTTGGAGGTTTTTAAACAGAGGCTGGATAGCCATCTGTCAGGGATGCCTTGATTGTGAGTTCCTGCATGGCAGGGGGGTTGGGCTGGATGGCCCTTGTGGTCTCTTCCAACTCTATGATTAATCACTTTCAATATGTTGGCCACTGCTTTGTATTCCATATTTGTTGGCAGATTTTAGTTAGAGCTACACTTGATTCTTTCTCTGTGCATTGTAACAGTTAAATTTATCTTATTATTTCCAATTACTTTGATTGTGTCTTTCACTTCAACTTCCAAAATTTGGGGTTCGTATTTGTAAGTTTCTTCTTCCCATGTGTCATTCAAGCTTTCACATTTTTATATAGCTCTCTTGTGTACAGTTCCCATGTTTGTTTGTTTGTTTGTTTTTATTTCATAATAATTGTGTGTTATGTTCCTCTTCTGGTCATAGAGGATTTCCACCCACCCTTGGTTTAAATTTATCTTTGAATTCTAAGATCTTGTAAAAAAGGTATCTTGTTCTTCCTTTTTTCTTGTTGGTTTCTATTTCTCTCCATTAATTGTAGTAATTCTCCTTATCATTGTGCAGTTGTCATTGGACAGTAGCATTAGTGGTTCTGATTGTGTTTCTGTCTCCCCTTTCCTTTGTTTCTCATGTTGCCTTAACTGCTTGAAGTGTTTCATTTGTCATCCATTGTTTTTCCCCCCCCTTCTTTTTGGCCACAAATATTGCCTTTCTGAATTCATCTTTGACTATGTCCCTGACCTCTGACCATAGTTCTGGTTCCCAGTAAGCTAGGTTTAATAGTGGGAATTTGTATCTCACACTTTCTTTAAATTCTGTTAGGATGTTCTTCAGATCATATTTTGGCTTGATGTTTGATTTGGTATTTTTTTTAGCTTTATTCTAATTTTGGATATTAGTAATTTATGGTCTATGCCACAGTTTGCTCCTAGTCTTGGTTTTGCAGCAAAAATGGAGCTTCTCCATCTCCTGTTACTTATTATGTAATCTATTTGGTTTTTGTGTTGACCATCCAGTGATGTCCATGTGTACAACCTTCTCTGCAGTTGTTTTAAGAAAGTATTTGCGATGAATAGTTTGCCTTGCAAAACTCGATCAGCTGCTCTTCTGCTTCATTTCTTGAAACTTACCCAAATCTCCCTACTGTCTTTGATTCTGCTCTGCTTCCCACTTTGACATTCCAATCACCTATGATTACAAATAGTCCTGTTTTTGCGAGTTGTCAATTTCTACTTGTAGAAATTCTCAGTTTCTTCTTCCTCTGTGGTTGGTGCATATACTTGAATTATGGTGATGTTTGTAGGGTTTCCCTGAAGATGTATCGACATGATCCAGTCAGACTTAGCGTTATATACTTTTGTTGATTTTGCTACATCTTTCCTCACTATCAGTGCTACTGTATTTGTTCTTCTTTTTCCATTTGGTGAGTAGAACACTGTGTAGTTATCATATTCAAAGTGTCCCATTCTTGTCCATCTTAGCTCACTCATTCCTAGTATTGCTGTTTATATGTTCTATTTCCTTTTTTACTATGTCTGATTTCCCTTGGTTCATGCTACCAACATGTGTAGCAAAGCTCCAGATTTTCTTTTCACTTTTAAATGTGTCTGCTTCATGGTTTGTTGTCTTATTCAGTTCTGTTGTGCCTTTGTCCTAATCTGTATTTGTGCTTGACCTTTGTTCTGCCCTTTCAGTTCTTTGTTTGAGCCCTGTCCCAGTCTCTTGTTCTGTTTTAGATTGTCTCATCCTAGGGTTTTCTTGGTGAGAGGTTATCACAAGGAGGTTCACTTTTGTCTCATTCTGATTAGTGCTAATAATAGTGTTACTGCTGTAGACAGTAGATCCTCCACTATGTCACCCACCATTACTGGTGCTCCCCACTAGTGTTTTCCATCCACCTTGGAATTCATTCTAGATCCCCTCTTTCTTTTCCGCTTCCAATCCTTCCCTCTCCATATAACCTACCCTAGAGTTCTCTACTTTCTCCTTCAATCCTGACCTCCTTACTTCCTCACCTCCCAAGCCTCTTTCCCTCTTCTTTGTTTCCCAATTCTTTCAGGTCTTCTGGCCAAGCTGTTCTGGAGGGATAATTCATCCTTGTCTGTCAGATGAACAATATGAAGATTTAAATCCTTATTAAATAAATGTTATTTATAACCAACTTTTGTGGACTTCAACCTTTCTTATTAGATACATGGAGGTGGCAGTTAAGGTAAAGATAAAGGTATTCCCCATTGACAAGATTGTCAAGACATGTCCGACCATAGGGGGCAGTGCTCATCTCCATTACTAAGCCGAAGAGCCAGCATTATCAGAGACTACTCTGTGATCATGTGGCCATAGAACGCTGTTTACCTTCCCAATGAGAAGTGGTACCTATTTATCTACTTGCATTTACATGCTTTCAAACTGCTAGGTTGGCAGAAGCTGAGACTGGTAATGGAAGCTCACTCCATCATGCAGCACCCGGCCTCGAACTGCCAACCTGCCAATCTTGCAATACAGAGTCAGTGTCTTAACCACTTGAGCCACTGCATCCCTTAGGTGGCAGTTACCCCTGAATTTTTCTGCTCATGGATCACATGACTACTTTTTGTTTGGTCACAATTCACCAAGCATAAAACACAATCTGTTATCCCACCTTCCAAAGTTTGCATGCTAAAAGCATAAATGAGTTGGACTGCAATTCATGCCAGGTTAAACTACTTTGCTCAAAACCTTATGTGAATTGACCCTTGTGCATCTCATTTTGTAGAAAAAATAGAACAAATGGCTTCACTGTTCAGGAGATTTGTAGTGTGGCAAAAATCATCTTAGTCAGGATGATCTTAGACTGGATATAGTACCAATCTGACTGCTACAGTATTTCTTCTGATTATACGGGCAGAATTGTTAAGGTAAGACAGGTATTAAGCCCAGAGATCATAATAGGCTAGTTAATTCTACAGTTTATATTCAGAAAATATTTCATTGAATCATAGAATCATAGAAGGAACCTCAAGGGCCATTTAGTTCAAACCTACTAGTTCAGGAATCTGTAGCTACAGTATTCTTGGGAGATGTTTATACAGTCTCTGATCTAAAATTTAGCAATGTAGAAAAGGTAGATTTGAAAATGACCTGTGCTGATTTAATAGAAACTTCCAATTTTGCATTTGGAAACAGAAACAATTATCCTTTGAAATCAATATTCCTCTGAATTTTTCAATTGCATTTTCTAAATGTGTATAATGGACTACGCATGCAATAATTATTCATTAATAAAAGTTTTGTTGAAAATGCATTGCATTAGGAAAATTAGGAAAATGCAGAAATGTGAATATTAGACCAAATTGCACACAAAACCCACGCATTATGAGAAATATATTTAAAAGTATAAGAATTTATATATATACTTTTTTCAAAAATTCCCAAGATTTGGGAAGATTGAAATGAAGAATGGTAGAAGGAAACAATGAAAGTGAGAAACCAAACTGAAAAAACAACCATCGCTTTGTATAATCCTTTCAACTGTAATGTTTGCTTTTAATTTTCAAGGCATCTATCCTTCTCAGAAGTTTGTGTGGTAGTTTCAGGTTTCATCAAATTTCCCAGTCGTGATACATAAGCAACTTAGGTCTCCCCCCCTCTATTTAAGAAAAAACACTTCCCCTTCCCATTTTGAGGAGGTGGAGCTATGATGAAGACCTTGTACCAGTGCTTGTCTGTGTTATACAGAACTCTTTATTGAAATTGCTAAGAATTAGAACATCTCAGAAATGAAATCCTTGGCTATAGAATGGAGTATAAATATTTAAACAAACAATACACTAACATGGGAATTCAGTCATAAATAGTTTGGAGGTAGAGTGGGCAAAGTGAAGCTCAGTGGTCTCAATTCAATGGGCCCTACTCCATGTGTACATAGGCTATGGCTGCACTGTGCAACTCCCATAGGGTAGCACACATGGGCAAATCCTGCAATTTTATAATAATCAGACTGCAATGTATGTTGTCTACTGTGCTGGTGTGCACATCTGCTTTGAACACCTTGCTCAATGTGTGTTGCACAGCTGTGTGCACTTGCATGTGACTAGCACATCGAGGTGACTATAGTCATTGCTCAGTGTCATGTTCATAGCTCTCTACATCCACCATTGTCTGCTAAGTTTATCCCTTGTGCAATGCTGTGTTCTTTGCCCTGCATTCACTGCACTTACTCCACATGCATATGTCGCTTCCTGAATTCAGGCCTAAATTTCCTGGACCCCAAGAGCAGGCATGACAGCAGAGAGTCAGTGTAGGAGTGGTTAGCTGCCAGACGGCTTCACTACCAGCAGGGAGAGGGAGATGTCTCGAGGGAGGATTCAGTCAGGGCTGATCCAGGAGATGTCCAGGAAGGTGAAGAGAGGGAGGTGATGTTGTGAGCCTCTCAATCTCTTATAGACCTCCTTCTGGAACAAAATCTCCTTGTGCAACTCTGGCTCCAGAACCTCCTTGCAGAATTCTGTTCTTAGTCCAGACTAAAGACTGCTCTTGAAGCGTATGGCTCCAGTTTGTCATGATTTCGTTGGTCACATATGTCTTTCTAGGTTTTATTTAAACTGCTGTTTTTTACTTTTAAAATACTAAATCATGTGGATTGGGTAGCTTGATGACAACAAAGGAATCTCCCTCCCCCCATTACCCCACTGAAAAGAGGCATGGCAAATAAATGCCAAGGGTGGTTCTTTTCAGATGTGGCACTGGAGTTTTTGAACACATTTCAGGGCATAGCCTTTTTGGCCCTTCTTTATTCTTGTTCTGTTATTTTGATAAGTCTTAGAGCTGTCAGTAGGCTAAATGTTCTTTTCAAATTGTTCTTATCTCCTTTGCTGCTGGGCTAGTGATGTAACCTAGCCCAGTGGGATTTTCTCCTTTGTTACTATTTCTTGGCTCTTGTTATCTGCATTGGGCAAAGGCCAGTTATGCATATACTCATATGTCAGATGGACTGCATGATGGGGCCCACCAGAAGAAAGTTCTTTAGTAACACCAGGTGCCTTAGTAATCACCCTCCTTTACTTTCAGAAGAAGCCCTTGGGACTTCTGAAAGATGCAGGATATAGCCTCTGTCCTCTGTTGCTTGGAGGTGCGGTAGCATCAACAATAGTAATGTACTCCTGTCCAGTTTTCCCCCTCAAAAGTCATAAATTAAAGTGACCACAGTGATCTTCATTTCAAAACAAGCTTGAATTGAGATTTAGGGATACAACCAACCAATTTCTTCCAAGAAAGCCTGCCTAGAGTTGTCATAACCTGTTCAATTATCTTGCAAACAAATAGAAATGAAAGATCAACTAATAACTATTTAGGAAAGCAAGGGGCCATCAATATTTCTATATCAGAGGTCTCAATACTGCTTCTTTTAGTCTAGTAATATTGACTGCAGCTTTGAATGAACTAGTTGCAAACAATGCATTAGTTATAATTGTTTATTTTCCCCAATAACAAAAGTATAATTAAGCTATTTAATCCTGAAGTTACTCCTTTACTAATCTAACTGAAAATTTTATAATTATGATTTTACAATTTACAATTACCAGTACATTTTAAATTAAATTATTAATTATTAAAATTACTATTACAAATTTTACAATTATGGTTGTCTACTTTCTGATTATATAATTATAAGAGCATGGTCTCATTCAATGAGGAAGAATATAATGTGCTTCAATTGCTGTCTGCTTCTGTACCTCATGCTGATATATTCAGATTCTTTTAAACAAGTAACTATTATAATTGGGAGCCAGCATGTTGTAGTGGTTTGAGTGCTGGACTCTGGAGACCAGGGTTCAAATTCCCATTCAGCCATGGAAACTCACTGGGTGACCTTAGGCAAATCACACTCTCTCATGCTCAGAGGTAGGCAAAAGGCAAACTCTCTCTGGACAAATATTGCAAGAAAACACCATGATAAGTTTACCCTAGGGTCACCATAAGTCAGAAATGACTTGAGGACACACAACAATAGTTATAGTTACTTTTGAAAAATGGGTATGAGTTACCCTTTTTAAATTACAACTATAATGGTAGTTAACTATAACAAGTTACTTTTCAAAGTAACTTCCAAACATTGGGATTGATTTCTCATGCCACTCAGTCAGATAATCCTATTGGTTTTCACAACCAGGATGGGCAAGAGTTGAGCAGTCATGTGGCTTGTTTCAAATCTCCTAGCAACTTCTCTACTGATCAAGAATATTTGGGGGAGGGGGGATATTTCTTGGATTATTTCCAGGTTTTGTCTGAACAACAGAACTTCCAGAACACTCAGTTTAGAAAAACAGGTCAAAACTCCCTGCCAGACCCATGGCTATGGAACTATTGCTGACTCCTTGCCCTGCAATTGTTCTGTGCCTTGCAAAATGGGATGAATGAAAGATGCTGAGACATGTACATGCACGTCATGGAAATCATTATATCTTGAACTGCTCCAGAACTTTTTGGTGGAGGGTATCTATATAACTAACGGCAGGATCTTAAGACCTGTCTTGGAGGGTGCTGTCTACCACAATAATCAGAAAACTGAGACAAGAGCTAGAAAAGTGAATACAATGTAAAATATTCCATGTCCAACCCTGCTTTCCTTACAATATGTTCTGAATATAGGTTGAATAGGTATGGTGAAAGGATGCAGCCTTGTCTGACTCCTTTGCCAATTAAGAACCATTCTGTTTCTCTGTGTTCTGTCCTGTCAGTAGCTTCTTGTCCTGAGTACAGATTCCTCATTAGGACTATCAGATGTGTTGGCATTCCCATGTCTTTAAGGAGGTTCCATAGCCTTTCATAATCTATGCAGTCAAAGGCTTTGCTATAGTCTCTAAAGTACATGCTGATTTTCTTTTGAAACTCCCTGGTGCGCTCCTTTAGCCATCATATATTTGCAATGTGATCCCTAGTGCCTCTTCCTTTCCTGAACCCTGCTTGGACTCTGGGATTTCTCTCTCCATGTATGGTTGGAGTCTATGTTGCAGAATTTTGAGCATGATTTTGCTTGCTTGGGAGATTAGTGCTATGGTTCTACAATTGCTGCAGTCTCTTGTGTCTCCTTTTTTGTGGATGGGGATGTATATTAATCAGTTCCAATCTGTTGGCCATCATTTTGTTTTCCATATCTGTTGACATATGTTGGTTAGCACTAGAATTGACTGTGAAAATAGGAGGAAGAAATGTCAACAATCTGAGATGTGCTGATAACATCATAATACTAGCAGAGAACCTCACAGACCTGGAACAACTACTAAGGAAGATCAAAGAAGAAAGTGCAAAGGCAGGATTACTGTTGAACATAAAGAAAACAAAAATAATGACCACAGAGAACTTACACACATTCAAACTAGACAATGAGGAAATAGAAATAGCAAAAGAGTTCTCATATCTGGGATCAAACATTGATCGGAACGGGGACTGCAGCCAGAAAATCAGAAGATTAAGAATAGGGAGGGTGGCTATGAAAAAACTAGAAAAGATCTTAAAATGCAAAGACATACAACTCAGCACAAAAATTAGAATCATTCAAGCCATCGTATTCCCTATTACCATGTATGGATGTGAGAGTTGGACAGTCTAGAAAGAAGATAGGAAGAAAATCAATTCATTTGAAATGTGGTGCTGGAGAAGAGTGCTGAGGATCCCATGGACATCCTAGAGCAGATCAAGCTAGAGATATCCCTAGAAGCCAAGATGACAAGGCTTAGACTGTGGTACTTTGGACACATCATGAGAAGGCATGAATTGTTGGAAAAAACAATAATGTTAGGAAAGGTGGAGGGAAGTAGAAAGAGAGGAAGGCCCCATGCTAGATGGATGGACTTTATTAAAGAGACCATGAACATGAGTTCGCAGGAGCTGGGCAGAGCAATAGAGGACAGGGAGACCTGGAGATGTCTCATTCATAGGGTTGCCACGGGTTGAGATTGATTTGAAAGCAGTTAACATTCACAAATGTAGAGTCTGCTACACTTGCCAGCTCTTTCTCCATCACCATACCTTCTGTATCTGAATTCCAGAAGAAGTTTGGTGATGCTTCTTTCCCTTGGGGCTTAAGAGCATCTTTAAACATTTAAGTCCTATATAATACAAATTGTTTTGAAATTTGCCATGCTATTTTAATAAATGGTTTTCAAATTGTGTTTTCCTCAATAAACAATCAGAAAATGGATTGTGATTTTTTTGGTTAATTTCCACATTTTGCAGGCTAAAAGCCCTATTTTGTAAACTACTAAATGCACAACTACATTTAAATTTCCATTTTTTAGATTATTTTTCTGTGGTCCAAAACACACTGCAGAAATAATCCCGTTCGAGACTCCTTTGACTGCCCAGGCTCAGTGCTAGAAAATCCTGGGAATTGTAGTTTATTGTGGCAACAGAGCTCTCTGACAGACAAGGCTAAGTGTCTCACAAAACTACAGTTCACAGAATTCCCTAGCATTGAGCCAGGGCAGCTAAAGTGGTGTCAAACTGGATTATTTCTGCAGTGTGTTTTGGACCTAAATATATATAAGTTTATATGTTTATGCAAAAATTTTAATGGGATTTATCAACATAATAGCAAATAGTGATGATTCATGTCCTGTTTTGGGGTTCCTTCTACCCAAGACAAATTTTATAAAGGTTATGGGGTGCAATGGGGGGCAGAAAATCTCCCTACCACAAGTAGACCTCTATTCACAGAGTACTGGATAAAACCCAGATTACTGGGGATTTATCATAAAACTTTTTTCATAGTGGTAGAATTCAAAGAGATAGCCATGGTTAGTCTGGAAAATCAGTATGCAAAGGGATCTAGTGGCACATTCGAGACAGGGGCGAAATATATAGGCAGGAAAAAGTGGCTTGAAGCTGCCTTTTCCAAAGCCGCTTTGAAACCCCACCAACCGCACTGCCTGCTCCCAAGGTGGCTGGAGTGTGCATGTCATGACCACACAGCGTGGCTTCAAGCGGGGCTGCTGATTGTTCTTCCCACCATCCCTGTGCACAGTCACAGGAGCACACCACTGGCAACTGCCATCCATTGGATGGCCATCCCTGTGAACTTGCACACAGTTGCATGTGCAATGCTTCACTAGGACAGGGCATCAGAGCAGAAGAGTGCCCATGCAGATGCCGGCAAGATACAATCATGCCCCCCCTTCACCCCCTTCACCCCATGCCCCCTCTTTGACTGTCTCTTTTGTGTATGTTGTACTCTCCATGAGAGGTGTTGCCCTCACTGCCACCCTCACTGCTTGGGTATAGCACCTCTTCCCTTTTAAATTCACTCCTGTGATGGGACCTTTACATGCACAATTAGCGTTAGGGTTTGGAAACAGCGCCCCATTAGAGCCACCCTGACATCGGTGCATTCATACGTATATATGAAGATGCGCACTTTCTGGGAAGAAGTGGAAAAATCCAGCTCCTTTTTAGTCCAGTTTTTCCCCCTGTAGTATGGCTTGGGTGTGCTTTCCAGCCAGCTTCAAGGCATGTGTCATCTAAATGTTCCACCTTGAAGCCAGACAGAAACCTATTTATTTTGACCATCTGTTTCACCCCTAACTGAAAGAAAGAGCTTTGTAGAGACTCAAGCCTTATGCTTATGCTACCAGCTTCTTTCTTTCACTCTCAAAAGTGCTACAAGATCCCTTTGCATATTATTTTTCATAGTAATAGTGAAAACTGCAGGACTCTCTCTGTATCTTCTCTGAGATCCATTAAGAAACATGTTGATAGCTTATTGAATTAGTATTATTTGTATTTCAATTATTATTTATTTTCAGTCTGCCTGTAATTGCAGAAGTATTTGTGATCCTCTTTTCTTTATATACATGAACAAAGCAAAGATGCTTTGAATATGTGTAGAATCCAATGTTTTGTATTTCTAAATTTAAAGGCTGTGTGAACCAATCTGCCAGGCTTTCCCTCTGGCTACAAGTCTAACAACTGTTGAAGGACGAAAGATAATCTATGTGAATCCCATTGCTATGGTCCACTGGCTTAAAACAAACGGCCCCCATTTGACCTTTAAATTGAAGGGTTTCCCTTTATATCACTTGAGGCAAAATGTGTGGACGCATATACAACAACAGCAACAACAACAACAAAAAGATCTGGGTAGCAGAGCAGTATTTGATTTGTGAGATTTTTATTCATTTTTATGGCTTTTTTTCTCTTTTCCTCTGAAGGAGGTAGAATAAAAAGTCAAACTGATGAAGAGAAATGGAATCTCAAACTGGCCTGGTTTTGTTCCACTGCTGGTTGGTTGGTCACCCTGAGGGAAATGATATGTGTGCAGGAAGGATGATGAATTGGGTTTATTTAAAGCCATCATTACATTGTACTTTTTTATGGACCTCAGTATTTATAACACTTAAAGTTGATTGAGTAATGTGGGCTGCCTTGGCGTCCCTGCTGGTCAGCAGGGGTGACAGGCCTTGACAGCAAACATGAAGATATTACTGCTCCGACTGGTCCAGGATGTCAGGATAATCTTAAGCAATCTGCTGCTTGCTCTAGTGTGTAATACACTCCTGAAAACTTTCCTTCCAAGTGTATTTAAGCAGGTTTCTGCATGTTTCATTGTATGTACCAATGTAGGATTGCCATTTGTCCTAGAAAACCTGGAAAATTCTGGACTAAAGGGACTAAAAAAAGTCCTGGCTGGCTGGGGCAGTTAAAGCAGTAAATCCTGGATTTCTCCAGGCATATGAGTAGGTTAAACTATGGTAATGGCAATGAAGCAGAAAACCGTGCAAGATGACGGGAGCTTCATCCCACCCTGCAGGTTGCTACTGCACAGCATTGCCACCTTATTCCCCCATTCCCTTCCCATTTCCCACAACAGGGCCACAAGGTGGGAAAGGAAAGGAGGCAAGCAGAGATAGCTTTGTGTTGTGTGGTGATTGTGTTGGCGGCTTGAGCTAGGGCTAGGCAGCATGATGGGACTTCACTTCCAAACAGCTTCAAGAGAATAAAGGGACCTTTACTCTCTAGGGCTGCTTGGAAACCCCCCTCTCTTCATACCAGCTAAGAGGAAAAGAAGAAAAAGAGAGCTTTTAGTTGGTATTAGTACTGAGGTTGAAACATAATAGTAGGAAAAGTGCAATGATTAATGTGTTGAATTTCAATAATCAGAATGCAAATTAACAATATGCATAATTATAATATTTATTTCATTTTAAAATTATAATTAATTATGATTAAGTTCAAATAATCTGGAGGACCAAAGGTTGGGAACCACTTATCTAGATGACCCCTTGGGTTCCCTCCCAACTTCTATGATTCTAGTTTTCTCTGCAGTGATTTTGCTCTGCACTTTCCTTTATGTTGGGCCTTGTGGTCTCTTCTAGACCCCTCCATGCCCACCATGCCATGGCTGGGCATGGTCTCAGAGGGACAGGTGCCACTTAGAAGATGAAATTCACCCCCTCCCTGAGATGTCTTGGCAAGACTTTCCTGAAATTGTTGCATTGTTTGGCAGAGGTTAGAAAGAGGCAGGAGGATAGTGGGAGGAGATGTGGCAGTCCATGGGTTTTGCAATGTTTTTTCTTTTTCATTTTTTTCTTTTTCATTTATAAATACATATAAATATATTTATTAGTTCTTTCTACATTTAAGGGCCTTATTCTCAATTATGTATTTAATGTTAATGTTATTACAAGCTAACAAGTTAACACAAGGTGTATCCTGCCTTTCTGATGAAGACCTTGGAATGACTCTTCCTCTTAAGATGCCTAAAGCAAACTAACTGTGTCAGTGCTTGTAAAACAAAAGGAGCAATGAAAAAATGGTTTGACTTTGAATAGCATAAATACACAGACCCCTGTGTAGTTGAAATGGGAGAGGTTAAGAAAGAAAAAGAAACCAGGCTACCCTGCTTTAATTTAATATATATTATAATAAAATTCTAAATAGGTCTACTCACAAGTAAGTCTTGTAAATCTGTGGAATCCTCCATTTAGAATTGTGGCCTTAGAGATGCAGAAAACAAAGTTGTTGTTGTTGTTGTTGTTGTTGTTGTTGTTAAGTGCCCTTGAGTCAGTTACGACTCATGGCGGCTCATGGTGGATGAGACATCTCCGAGACCCTCTGTCCTCCACTGCTCTGCTTAATTCCTGCAACCCCTTAATACCCATGACCTTCTTAATAGAGTCCATCCATCTGGCATGTGGCCTTCCTCTCTTCCTACTCCCCTCCACCTTTCCCAGCATTATTGTTTTTTCCAATGAGTCCTCACTTTTCATGATGTGTCCAAAGTACGACAGCTTCAGTTTGGTCATCTTGGCTTCCAGGGTGGTTTCCGGCTTGACCTGCTCCAGGACCCACTTGTTTGTCCTTTTGGCTGTCCACGGGATCCTCAGAACTCTTCTCCAGCACCACATCTCAAATGAATTGATTTTCTTCCTATCATCTTTCTTAACTGTCCAGCTCTCACATCCATACATGGTAATGGGGAATACAATGGCTTGCATGATTCTAACTTTTGTTCTGAGTTGTATGTCTTTGCATTTTAGGATCTTTTCTAGTTCTTTCGTAGCCACCCTCCCCATTCTTAGTTTTCTTCTAATTTCCTGACTGCAGTCCCCATTTCTATCAATGTTGGATCCCAGGTATGGGAATTCTTTTACTATTTCTATTTCTTCACTGTCTAGGTTGAACTTGTGAAGGTTCTCTGTGGTCATTATTTTTGTTTTCTTTATCTTCAACATTAAGCCTGCCTTAGCACTTTCTTCTTTGATCTTCCTTAGTAGGTATTCCAGGTCTGTGCAGTTTTCTGCTAGTACTATGGTGTCGTCTGCATATCTTAGATTGTTGATATTCCTTCCTCCTATTTTCACTCTTCTTTCTTCAATGTACAAGCCTGCTTTTCTTATAATATGTTCTGCATACAAGTTGAACAGATAGGGTGAAAGGATGCAGCCTTGTCTGACCCCTTTGCTAATTGGGAACCATTCTGTTTCTCCATGTTCTGTTCTGACAGTAGCCTCTTGTCTTGAGGACAGATTCCTCATCAAAACTATCAGATGTGTTGGCAACCCGATTTAAAATTTAAACTGGATCAGGTAAGGTGATTTAATTAACTGTGCGATAAGCTTCTAAGACCCTGTCTGAATGGCTGTTTACATGAATTACTTAAAGATGGGAGCCAGTGTGGCATAGTGGTTTGAGTGTTGGACTATGACTCTGGAGATCAGGGTTCGATTCCTTGCTTGGCCATGAAGCCCATTAGGTGACCTTAGGCAAGTCACATGCTCTCAGCCTCAGTGGAAGACAATGATAAACCTCCTCTGGACAAATTGTGCCAAGAAAACCCTATGATAGGTTTGGCTTAGGAATGACTTGAAGGCATACAACAACAACAACAACAACAACAACAACAACAACAACTAACCTGCACACCCATTTTTCCATTGATAAATGCCTGGCCTGTTACTTCATTTGAAAATGAAGTATGTGAAAATTCTCACAACTAAGGCAAGCAGAAGGTAAATTTCATAGCTCATAACGATTTGAGCCAAGAGATCATGAAAACAAAAATCTCATATGTTCATGGAAGAGCAACAAATTATCATCACATCCCTAATGATTGGTTTTAGTGTTCTTTAGCTTTACACTAACTTTTGCTATTAGTAGCTTAATCCTCCTTCTCCTCCACTTTGGGGCAGCATGCATTTGAGCTTTAGCTGTCCTTTGGAGAGCCCTCTAGAAAATACACTACCGATAGAATAACCATCTTGTGTTGAGTCAAAAATCCTCAAAGAAGTCCACTGATCAGTCCATGTTAAGGCATTCAGAGCCTGTGTCCCAGCTGCAGGGCCGGGAAGAGGACTGGGTGGAGGCTTCAAGCCGCCCTTCCATCCCCTGGCAGCTTGGAGGCAACCCCTAGAAATGCAGCAACACCACCGGCTGCAGGGCCGGGAAGAAGACTGGACAGAGGCTTTGTAGCCTACTCCATTCCTCTGTCTCCTAAAAGCCAGCCGGCCCAGCCTCCTTTACCATCTGGACATCTGTGACAGTGAGGACGGTGCTGGGGTTATTTTGTCCGCCCAACCCTTTGGCTTCCAATAGCAGCGAAGACAAGAGTCAGGCCTGGGGGGGACTTTTCATCCAGCCCACCCAGCCCTTTCACCACCCGACAGCCAGGCCAGGAGCTGAGTTAGGCTGAGGCTTTTTAGCCTGCCAAACCTCTTGTCTTTGGAGTTAACTAGATCTCTCTGAGCACTGTCATTAAGGACCTTTTTCCTGAGCTGTCGGGAAAATTCAGGGAGGGAGGTTATCAGGCCATTATAACATCTTCACCCACAATAGTGGCTGGGAATGATCTGGGAGCGGAAATTGAAGTTGTGCAGGGGAAAGGGAGGTATGGTGGGAACAGAGTGAGGCGATGTTACAAAAGAAGGTGGGATCGATGTTTGGAAGCCTTCAGCTCACTCTGTTTCTCAGAATGGTTTGGAGAACGTACTAGTCATTCCACAGAACCTTACTCTGCTCCTTTGCAATGCCAGGTCAGTCAGGAATAAGACCCACATTATTTATGATCTCCTCCCAAATGAGGATGCTGACTTGGCTTGCTTCATGAAGACCTGGCTGGGAGAGGATAGCGCCATAATGTAGACGCAGGCCTTCCCAGCTGGGTACTCTGTTAGTGAGCAGGTAAGGGGAAGTGGGTGAGGGAGTGGAGTGGCTCTGGTTCATAAGAACAACATGATCTTGACAAGGATGCCTGTCCCGAACACAGTCCACTTTGAGTGTATGTACGTAAGCCTGTGGACCAGGGATAGTTTGGGGATTTTGCTAGTATACCAACCACCCCGACGTCTAGCAGACTCCCTACCTAGCTGATTCAGCTGATCTCAGAGTTGCTTGGGCGACTTCAACATCCCTCTCGAGACCAGTTTGTCAAATCTTACAGGCGTGGCTCAGGAGTTCATGGAATCTATGACAAACATGGTCCTATCCCAATTGGTCGTCGGGCCTACTCTTGTGCAGGTCATACTCTCGATGCGGGCTTTAGTACAGAACAGGTATCCGTGGGCAGAGGTTATCAAAACCTCCACATTGTCATGGACGGATCATTTCCTGGTCAAGGTTGAACTAAGAGCCACTGTCCACCCCCCCACCCCCCCGGGGATGGTGGATCTATTAGATTGGTCTGCCCTTGAAGGCTAATGGAACCAATTGGATTCCAGAAAGCCTTAGGAGGTTTAATGACTGGTCACACCGGTGATTCTGTCGAAGCTTTGGTCAATACCTGGAACACCGATCTCACCCAAGGCTATCGACACAATCGCTCCCAAGCATCCTTTCCAACCCGCTTCCAACCTGTGGTATATGGTATACGAAAGAGCTTAGGAGGATAAAGCAGGTTGAACAATGACTGGAGCACACCTGGTGGAAAACTCGACACTTATCTGACAAGACTCATCATAGGAACTTTCTTCGTTCCTATCGAGAGGCAATACGTGCAGCGCAGAGACCTTTCTTTTCTGCATGTATTGCGTCTGCAGAGTTCCATCCAGTGGAGCTGCTTAGGGTGGTAGGGGAGTTAACGCTGGTCCCACTTGCGCAGAACCCGACAATGGCCTGCTGTGAGGCGTTTAACAACTTGTTCGCAGATAAAATAAAAGATAAGATAAAAGATAAGAGCCAACTTAGATGCCAGCATTGATACAGAATCAACAGATGATCAGTTTACTGGATCAGTTCCAATCTGTGAGTACCAATGATATGGACAAGCTCCTTGATAGAGTGAGGAAAACTACCTGCCCTCTTGATCCTTACCCATCATGGCTGGCATCATCAATGCATCCCTCAGGGAAGGTCATGTTCCATCTTGTCTGAAAGAAGCGGCAGTTAGGCCGCTTCTGAAAAAGCCCTCCCTGGACCCCCTGGATATGAATAGCTATAGGCCAGTCTTATTACTACCTTTTTTGAGCAAAGTGATCAAGAGGGCGGTGGCTCTTCAACTCCAAGCTATCTTGGATGAAACCTATTATTTAGATCCATTTCAAATGGGCTTTAGGACAGGATTTGGGGTTGAGACTGCCATGGTTTCCTTGACTGATGATATTCGTCTGAGCATCGACAGGGTAGTGTGATCCTGCTGGCGCTCTTAGACTTCTCAGCGGCTTTTGACACAATAAATCACAACATCCTCTTGGATTGCCTGAGGGGGTTATGAACCGGAGGTGCTGCATTGCAGTAGTTCTGTTCCTTCCTCTTAGGTAGATTTCAGAGGGTGTTGCTTGGGGACAGTAGCTCTGCTAAGAAGGAGCTTAAGTGTGGCATCCCTCAAGGTGCTATCCTGTCCCTGATGTTATTTAATATCTATATGAAGCCGCTGGGAGAGATCATCTGGAGACATGAGTGGGGTGTTATCAGTACGCTGATGACACCCACATATATTTCTCCATGTCTCGGTCTTCAGTCTTGACTTCAGATGGTGTCTCTCCTCTCAGTGATTGTCTTAAGGCAGTAAAGGACTGGATGAGGAAAAACAGATTGAGACTGAATCCTGATAAAACGGAGGTACTTACAGTAGCGGCCCTGAAATTAGGTATTGGGATACAACCTCCAGTCCTGGATGGTGTCACACTCTCCACTAAGGACTGTGTTCACAGTCTGGGGGTGCTCCTGGATTCTTCGCTTCACATGACTAATCAGGTGAATGTGACAGCCAGGAGTGCATGTTATCAGCTTCAGCTGGTACGCCAGCTGCTCTCTTTCCTGGAAAGTAGGGACTTTGAAACTGTGGTACATGCGCTGGTAATCTCTCATCTTGATTTCTGCAATGCGCTCTACATGGGGCTACCCTCGTTCTTGGTTTGAAAACTCCAATTAGTACAGAATATGGCAGCCAGGTTAGTCTCCAGTTCATCTAAAAGACCATATAACACCAGTACTAAAGTCTCTTCACTGGCTGCCTATTAGTTTCCGGGTACAATACAAGGTGTTGGTTATTACCTATAAAGCCCTAAATGGCTTGGGTCCAACCTATCTTCGAGATCGTTTCCTCTCATACAAACCACCCCATGCAATTCGGTCCAGAGGACCTTCTCGACGACCGCTCCCAGACTGTGGAATGGCCTGCCGGACAAGATCCATCATATTACAACCTTAGACAGCTTTAAAAGAGTTGTTAAGACCGATCTCTTCTGGCAGGCCTTTCCCAACTAGATTTCCTGGTCCTAGGAGTTAGCCCATCCTCGCATCTATTACTCCCTGCTGCAGTCATTGCTGTTGTTGTTTGTCATTGTTGGTTATTGTTGTAAACTGCTTGCACCTGTGTGATTTATTTTAAAAATTGTTTTAATTTATGATTGTTTAATATTTCTTTTAAGGTGGCTTTGGGATTTGGGATTGTGATTTTATTGCATTGTATTGTAAGCTTATGCTTAATTTTAATGTTGTAAGCCACCCCGATTGCTTTGCAGAGAGGTGGGATATAAATAATAATAATAATAATAATAACAACAACAACATGATAGACTTTTTTGCTTGCCAAGGCATGCTTATCTCTTTTTGTCTATGTCTGTTCACATTGCTTAGGCCACATACAAATGGAATGCAACATATAGTAGTCCTTGAGTGGAGACATTTTGCCTGCAACTCCCTTGAGCTAATCAACAACTTCATTCCCTTCATGGGTTTTAGAGACTTCAGTAGTCAGCACATCCATGAAGCATGGGAACTACAAAACTAGTTTCCTAAATGCAAAATGGTGTCACTTAAGCTAAGTAGAAGAATACAGAATACATGTTGCTGATTTTTTCATGTTTTGCCCAACATAACATGTTACAGTTGCCTGGCAAAATCTACAGTCCAGCTATTCATAGGATTGCATGAACAAAACAGTTATAGAAATCAAATTGCAGTTATTATTTTAAAATATAGATTGGCTATTGGAAGCTGTATGCTCATGTACTCCTATTTTAGCCTTTCTATTGATTCGATTTTAAACATTTTTTGTTTGTGTCCAGGGCTTTCATTATTTATTGCAAAATCAAAATGTCAGGAAAATGCAATCATTAGGAACCACACCCTCACCTATATTGCCTAAATGATGCATTTGTTAAAGGCCATGTTTTCAACAGAAGCATCATTTAGATAATATTGCTATCATAGGTATGCCATGCTCTGGTTAGTTCCATCTAACAACGTTGAAAACACCATCTACTTTCTACTACTGCCTTGAAACTAGATGGATGGATGTGGCAAACTAATGACTCTATTTCCCAGAGCACCCCATGTAAAAATTATGGAAGGAATCTATGCAACATATCCAACTAGCAACCAGTACTATCCACATACAAGGACCAAGATGTAATGGGTGATGCAGTGGATTTGCTTGTAACATGGAATGGTTCAGTTATGCAGACTCTATATGTCTCTATAGTCTCTGTGTCTATTCCCTCACAAGAACTGCAAATAACTGATGCCCATAAAGCACAACACTGTAGAGCAGGATTTCTGAGCCAGGATTCCCTGGAATCCTAGGGTTCTGCAAGAGATTGTTTACACTTTTGTAAGAAATCATGATTGGGGGAAAAACACATTTTGAAGAGGTGTAGATATGATAATTTTAATGCAGGGATTCCTTGAGACCAGAACATTATTTCAAGGGGTTCTTCAAGGTACAAAGGATGAGAAAGACTGTTGTAGAGCATCATGATCAGAGGCAGTCTACAATGGCCGAAGAAGGAGGCACAGATTACATTATCAACTGGCAATTACTGGTATAATTTGATATGATATCTAATCCCTCTTTGAAAATTGTTGAATTCTTGGCCACAGTGGTTCCCTTAAACTGGGAGCTTCCATGATTCAGCTTTTTAAAAAAAATGTAAACTACAATAATTGACTCTGGCTGTAACTGGAGTATTTCCTGAGTGGATGGGCATTCATATCTTGGTAATGTGTATTCTGTCTGAAAACAGTGCACTTCTAGACTTTTCTTGAGATGTAGAAGAGTAGAAGTAATATTTGATTACAACCAAGTATTAAATATCTAGAGTGCATAAGAAATATGTAGACAGTCCAGCATAAATGAGTTAAACCACTGAAGTGTAATATTTGCTCTTTATTTTCTCCTTTCTCTGGGGAGTGAGGCAATTTCAGACTTTTTCTGAAATCTTCTGTTTCTCAGATAGAGTAGATTGGGCAGGCTTTCCCACTTCTCAGATAACCGGCCACACTCACTTTCTAATTTATTGCACAGGCATGTCATTAGCTTAAACTTATTTATTAAAAGCCACAAACACCTTGTACAGCTAAAATTGTCCATTCCCTGAGATTTCAGGGCAAAAATGTGAGACCAGGTGGCAGGCCCTTCTGTCAGGCAAGGGAAGTTGGGGATGTTAGGGGGGTTGCAGACTGCCAGAAATAGTGCAAATTGAGTCCACTTTTAGGGTTAAGGTTAGGCTTAGGGAATCATGGGAACTGTATTTTATTGTGGCACCAGAGCTCTCTGACAGAGAAGGCTCAATATCTCAGAAAAAAACAAACAACAATTCCCATGATTCCCTAGCACTAACCCTAGCCCTAAAAGTGGACTCAATTTGCACTATTTCTGGCAGTCTGCAACCCCCCTTAGTATTGCAGGATTGATTCTGGGCCAGGTAGTTATACAAATGGCATAGGAGCTGAATCTGGATAAAACCTGGGTAACTAGGTAACATGGCTAATCAAGAGCCATTTTTTATTTCTATTTTCTGTACAGGTGGCAAAAAACAGCAGCAGTATTTTTCAGCAATTCTGATCCCTTGTATCCCACACAGCCTTCCTTTCAACATATGTGATATGTGGGAAGTCTCCTGAGATCCTGCTTTGCTGTGGAGGCTGCCAAAGCCTTAGGTGTATCCATACTGCAGAAATAAATCAGTTTGACTCCACTTTAACTGCCATGACTCTATTCTACAGAATCCTAGGATTTGTAGTTTGGTGAGGCACCAGAGCTCTCCGACAGACCGGGCCAAATACCTCACCAAACTACAAACCCCAGGATTCCACAGGATGGATCCATGACAATTAATGTGGTGTCAAATCATATCCCTTTTTATTCTTTGGAAGCTGTAGGATATGACTAGGCATTCCATTCCAAAACCTCTACCACACTTGGTAATCACTAACTTCTTGTCAGCTTTTGCACCTATTGATTCTTCCCAAATGTGTTGTGCATTATGTGCTCCTAAGCTGTATCTGATTTTAAAGCAAACAAAATAAATCTTCAGAGAGGTCTATTATTTCATTTTATTATTTTAAAATTACAATCTTAGATTCTTACATTATTGATATTACTATACAAAGCAGGTAGATCTATCTTCCCTTCATTTTCTTGGTTGTTTGTACTTTGTCTTATTATTTTCTTCTGCTTAAGTTCTTTAGTGACTTCCTTTCCCATTGCTTTCTGAAGACTGTTTTTTCTTTTTCCTTTTCTTCTCTTCACATCTTCTTTTGAGCATTATTTTACAAGTAAAATAACAGATTTCCAAAAAAAATAAGTAAAAAATTCACAAAATTCTATTATGGCAAACATCCTCTGAATAAACTTGCCCCAAAAAACACAACCCTGTGATATATTCTCCTTAGGGTTGCCATAAGCTGGAAACGACTTGAAGGCACACAACAACAAAGACACACAACCAAGCAATTGTACATTCAGAGCACTGAAGTTAAAAACAGTTTCAATACAGTGTTTAAAACTCATTTTTTCTTATATAAGTAGCCTTTCAAAATGCATTTTCTTTAAAAAAAAAAGCCACCACATTAAAAGTTTTATAGTAAGAGTGAATGTCCAAATGTGATGTGGTTTATATTTATGCCATTTATGGGTATCTAAGCCTTTTACGACATGGTCCTAGCATGTTCCATAGGTGTACTAGTTTAACACTATTCCATTTTTTATCAGCGATGAGAAAGGATCAGGGCAAAAGTCTGAGATCTACAAAATTCCTTGGGATTGACTTTAAATGAAATTCTGTTTAGGGGAAACTACTTTTTCTGGCAGTGCATCAAGATATATGATAAGGTAATGATAATAATGTCAATTCACTGTTTCTTGGGCATCAAATACAACTGCATAGTCTGTATCACTACAGAGGCCTATCACAGGCACAAAAGATGGTGCTGTGAATGAAATGGCATTTGCCTGTTTATGTGAAGAATGATGAAACTTTAAATGAATCGTTGACCTTTCTTGAATGACATGTGACCTGTAAGATATCTGAGCTGTATATCATGAGCTGTTCTAGAAAATTGCTGTCTGCTGACCGAAAATAAACAATAAGATATCAAATATAGTTTGGAAAAATTGACTTGCTTTAACACTAGGGGTGGGGGGAAAAAGTGAATTATTTTGACTCACCAGTCAGAACACATCAATTCATTTCAAATCATCCTTGATCTGGAGACTAGTAGAACTACTTCTTTGTTTTAAAGCTTCTTTTATGTTTCAGAAATGGATCTTTTCTGGAATATACCCTTTATTTATAAAATAATGCACTATAGTAATAAAAAAGAGACTTTGAGAGAGGAATGCTTAGAATAAAATTGATTCTAAAATATAGGAAAGTCCCTCCAATTTTTGGAGTGTGTGTTTGTGTGTGCTCTCTTTAACTATCCTCTGTTTATAATCCTGCACTTTAAGGTGAATGTCTTCCCAAGTTCACTTTTGTAAAAGAATTACAGCTAGAAAAATGTGGGCATTCCCTTTTCCACCTTTGAATTTTATGTTGCTTTGAATACATCATTTTTTGGCCAAGAAATCTTTCCTAAACAATAGGAATAACCAGATCTGATGGGACGGATGTTTTTTTGTACTTTAAAAGCTGATATATCCCATTAATGTGAATAGTTACTGTGTTGTCTGGCATACCAGTAAACTTCTGTAGTGTGGTAACATTAAACAAAACAATATATAGAGAGAAAGGGGGAAGGGAGAGAGAGAGAAAGAGAGAGAGTACTAAAATTGGAAATTTAATTTTATTTAAAATATATGTTTATTCAACAAAGCATTAGTGTAGAAGTAATATTTTTCAATGTTTCATTGACTGACATGTCATTAGTAGAGCAGATGGAAACAAAATGGAGGAAAAGTTTGTTTTTTCTTTGCTGCTTCCTTTTTAAAACAAAAAACAATTTTAACAATTCACAAGTCCCTAGTGTGGTTGTGTAGCATGTCAGCAACATAGCTCCAACTTTGTAAACGTATGCATCGTATCCTCTGAAGCAGGATCTCAGCCACTGTTTATCTATTTACGATGTTTATAATCCTGCACTTTAAGGCAAAAGCCTTCCCAAGTTTACTTTTGTAAAACAATTAAAACACAATTACATATGAAAACAAAAAAGAGCCATTACAAAAATTAATATTAAATGAATATTCAATCTAATAATAATAATAATAAATTTTATTTATATCCCGCCCCTCTGTCAAGCAATCAAGGCGGCTCACAATAATTTAAAACATCATACAATTTTAAAATACAATCCAAAATCCCACATCCCTCCCACCATACCTTAAAAAAATGAGAAGCATAAGCATCTTTAAGCATAAGGTCTTTAAAAATAAGCAAAGCTGTAAGATACAATTTAAAATGGTAAACTGGTATGGTAACTGAGAATACAACAGCGGATTCTTGGATGCCATTCGAGTTATTAGCAAACTGTGTCTACTTCTTTTTATTATTTCTATGAACAAAAAAATGAACTGTTAGTATAAAGAATCAGTTATAATTAGATTATCTGAAGAATAAATTAGAAAACAGTGTAAACATGTGGTTAGATCCAGAAAGACTAGTCATACTTTAAGACCACTGAAATAAGTGGCAGATTTGTCATGGCTAATGTAAATCCCATAGATTCCAGCAGAGGCATCACTAGTGGGATGTGGGGTGGTGGTGGTGGGGTTGCAGGCTGCACTAAATGACACCCCAGAATTGAGGTTTAAACCCAGTAGGGCAGTACCTGCCCAGATGTCATTCCATTGGGTGACTGTTCCTTTGATCAGCCACACATGAGATGCTTTGCTGGTACAAGGCATTGGTGCATTGGTGCATTAGTGTGTGAGTGATACACTAGCAAAGCACAATCATGGAGGCCCCACCATACCCCCTTTCCCCCATGCCCCCCTGTTGGGCTGCCTGGTTAGTGTACATTGTAATTACATCCATTGGAGTTTTTGTACTTTCATTGTTTTGCTTTGCTGCAGAACCACATTTGCGCCAGGTTGTTTATATGCAGGTGCAAAGATATACATTTTCCCTGCTAAGTCAGAGTATCCTGGCTTCTTTTTGCTCCAGTTTTTAGCCCTGGCACGTGGCTTCATTTTGGTTTCCACCTGCTTTTGAGGTGTGCATCATATAAATGCCCCACCTTCAAAGCATCTGGAAACCGCTTTATTTTGCCCATTTGTTTCACCCCTCTGTCTCAGTGTAATTAATATTTTCTAAACTGGAGCTATCCTTGGGTAAGATTATCAGATACACTAAAAAATGTTAGGCTGAGAACATCTCCTAGAATTACCTAAATCAGCATTTCTCATTTTGGGTGCTGTGACCTATCAGTGACACAGCCTGAGCAAGGAAGTGAATCTCGTCTCTGATATTATGGGTTATTACCATTTGACTCCCAACATCCAAGTAGGATTATTTACGTTCTAGAGTGCAATGTTTATGAGTGATGTACACAATATTTAGTATAGATGAGAAGGGAAATGTTGGGAAGGGAAAACATTTACAGTTGGAAACAATCAGAGGGAACTTTTACAACTAGGGTGTAAATGATACTATTCCTATTTGTTATGTTGCCCCAGTACTGCAGTACCACTACTATACAGTTATAGTAGTTTGATGCAACTTTAACTGTTATAACATCACTTTATGGTATTCTGGGATTACAGTTCTCTCCTGGATAACTGTAATTTGTGTTGCAATTCAGGGGAATTCATTGCAGTGCTCTACCAGAGAAGTTCAAGTCCCTCACCAAGCCACACAACCCAGGATCCTATAGAATGGAACCATGGCATTTAAAGTGGTAGCAAATTGCTATTTAATATGTAGTGTAGAAGTCACGATTTTATTTTATTTTATAAAATGAAAAATAATGTTTAAATGATAATTTTAAAGAAGTTTAAACTCTTCTACATCTTTCTTGTCTTGTTTCTTTAATTAAGCAGCAAAGGTCCCTGGGCCCTTCAAATATGACAACACTACACATGATTGGTTCTCTTAGTTAATAAACCATAGTTTCCTGTGTCTTGAGGTTAAACTATTTAAACTCCACACTTTTAAGAATGCTTCTGCCAATCAGATTGGTCAGTGAAATAGAAACAATAACTAGTAATCACCACTAATTGTTGGACCATTAGTGCTGATGAAGCAGGAATGTCAAACACTAGGTGCAAATGACAGGGTGAAAGAGAGTGAGTGCTAATTGCCCTGTTCAGAAAATGGAAATATATGCTCAGGTTATGAGACAGCAGTTGAGAAGACAAAGCTCACGCTATGAATAGAAATTAAAGATGGGAAAACCCAGTGCTTTTATTATTGAGGCCAAGCCACGGAACTGACAATACTTCTTTCTTAGGAAGGAATCTGCAGAACTCAGGGTTTAAATACTTTTGGTTCTGTCTTTTCATCTGGGCAAGGGTGATTTTTTTTAAATTATACTTTTACCCATCATTAAATAATCACTATGGTTCACAGCCCATTCCAAATGAGCTTTAGCTATACCAGGTTGTGGAGTTTAATCATGCTATTTCCTGGTCATTTTTAAAAAAAAAATCCAACAAATTAAATATGGCCCTGCCAAGTTAGACCAAGTGATGTTTATGATCGGAAATATTTGCTTAGGAATATTTGTAAACAGCATGTATCTGAGAATTTTAAAATGATATATAACAATAATAAAACAGACAATATACACAATACAAAAATACAATAGAATATAGTGGGCCCTTGTTATCTGCTGGAGTTTGGTTCCAGGAACCCCAGTGGATACCAAAATCCATGGATGCTCAAGTCCCATTAGTTACAATGGCATAGTAAAATTGTGTCCTGTATATAAAATGGCAAAAATCATGATTTTCTATTTGGAATTTCTACCTTTTTTTAAAAAAACAAAACAAAAACAAAAACAAAAACAAAAACAAATCCATTTTCAAGCCATGGATACTTGAATCCGTGGATAAAAAAATCTGTGGAATGCCAACTGAAATTGATGATAGATTGGGAAGGGTTCAAATATAGGCAAGTTTTCAACATACAGCTAAAACAGAAATTGGTGGTGCATGTCAAATAGGAGAAGAAGAGCATTTCACTGAGTGAGTGGCACAATGCTAAATATTCTACAGTTTTCTTTCCTTTGACCCTTGGTGTTTGGCATCTAGAGAATTACTGTAACTGTATGCAGAAGTTCTATCTAACTATCATAGATAATAGTAATTGAGAGAGAAAATTTTCATGAATGTTGTCTGATCCTTTCACCGTCTTCGACGATTAAGTTCTGCAGAGTCTTCAAACATCTTGTATGCAATACAGTCTCATTAATGTCAATTCATACTGAGGATAAACTATACTTCAAGAGCCAAGAGCTTCAATCAGCAAACATAAGTACAAGTACTGAGCCATTAACCCACACAAAAGGCTTGCAGAGGAGCACTAAAAATAAAATATTTTAATCACAGCTAAATAAGGAGGAATAAAGTCAGAGAAAGGAGAACTGGACTCAAGACTGATGTTGTGATATTGACTGGGAAGTCTCACAAGCAGGGGAGCATTGGATGCTAGGGGACTACGTAGGGCTAGAAAACTAGTTGGATGCTGAATTTTGTACACCCATTTCAACCAATCGACTTATCGACCTTATTTTGATCACTGCAATTCAAAAAACAATTCATCTTTTTCTCCATTTACAGAATTGCCTAATAAGTGTTTCTTTAAAGTGAAATGTGAACCCAGCCCCAGATGAGTGGGTGGAGAATAGCCTTGGGTCAAACAATCATGAGTTGGTCCCATTTTATTCAATTAGATGAAAGGTTTTAAGTAGTAACCTTGATAGATGGTATCTAAAAACTGTGTATTCCACATTAGGAGCTTAATTACTGATGTAAATGTAGTAACATAAACTGAATTTGGATGTCAAGTAAACAGGAATAATAGACATTTCTTTACATCAGTGGTTCCCAAATTTTGGTCCTCCAAGCTTGTTGGACTTCAATTCCGAGAAGTCCCAGCCAGTTTGGCCAACAATCAGGAATTCTGGGAATGAAAGTCCAAAATAGCTGGAGGACCAACGTTTGAGGACCTCTGCTTTACATCAACATTGCACCTCTTAAGAAAAGAGTGGGAAGCTCTTTGCATCTTTAGGAATGGGCAGCTCTTTGCATTTTAAAGTCTTATGGTTTTACTTCCCTTATGGCTTGGAAGAATCAGATAGATGCTAGAGATAGGATATTGGATCCACTGCTTCTTGGGAAGGGCTGCTGGACTTGCAGTTCAACAACACAACAATTCCCATCACTAGTTTAAAAAATCATGATGGGTTGAACCATCCCATCTGAGTTGGGAAGCTCCTTAATTTTTATGTAAAGTTTCATAGGGATCCTGTGGGCTTGGCTCCATGAAACTGACTTTGGGAAGAACCATCATTGCTGCACTGTTCCAGCTAGGACAAGTCTGCTATGAGCAAAGAAAACACAGAAGTAATGGTAACTGTCATTCCTACAGCCTCTTGAGTTGTACATTTCTTGAGCTAAACATTTCCCAGTTGGGAATAGTGGCTCAGTAGTGATGGCTCTCCCACAGTCAACTCCATGGTACTGAGCTTGCAGAGACATTATTTTTAAGGAAAGCACTTCCTGTCTCATGCAGAAGGACAACTGCAGAAGCTGTGCAGTCTTTTGCAGGAGCCCCAGAGCAGATTATGTTATGCAGGATTTTCTTGCATACTTTGGGGAGATGTCTCCACCTGAAGGGTGGACCCCTCTGCCACAGCACACCCATTTCACTAATGGGGAGGTGGAGTTAGAAAGCAAAACTGACTGTTCTTTATTGTAGTCTGAAGTAGATGGTACTATTCAAATGTCACAGCAGTTGGTATTCATTGCCTGCTAAGTATGACTGACAGCATGAAGTAGATCTTGAAGGGCACCAGCCATGGAAGTAAATGATGAAACTAATGTGGCTTTTAATGGCACTAGACTGCAAATGTAAGGATTGTCAGTCCTAGTAGGACTGGAACAGCACCCTCCAGCATGAAGACTTTCTGTCTTACAGTGGTAAAAAGCTATTCCACCTTTTTCTCCCTAACAGATTTTTTTCTGAGTATGAAAAAAGACAAAAACAAAAGAAATGGTGGAAATGTATCAGAAGACTACAAACAGAAGCCTGGCTCCCCCCTACCCCAAAATTTCATAAAAGAGAAGGAGGGATTCCACAATAAAAACATCATCTGGAAGCACCCCTCTCTCCCACAACCTGTCATTTTTTGCATTTGAAAAGACATCCATGAGGCACTTAAGTAAATCAAGTTGGCAGTTTTGAAAATGTTACCTTTTATGCATAACAATATGGAAGGATAAATTGTTATTTTTAACTGCTAACATTCGGCTGTATACAAACATCGATATTTGTTTTGTATTTCAAAATGTAGGCCAAATCTTTCATGTTCCTGTCAGGGGGACTCACAAAGACCCAGCAGACTTTAGTATATTTGGGGGACCTTGAAATGTTTCTCGGGAGGGAGTTGATTATATGCTATACACTGTTATATCATGCTTTAAAGGAAATCTCCCCAAACAAGGAGGGGTAGATTAAAACAGCATAAGCTACATGGCCTGGTCTTTACAGTACAAGTCATACAACGGGCAAGAAGAAAGATAACTGATAGGTAGTATTTTAAGGCATATTAACCCAATTACAAGTATATTTTTACAATTGTAGCTCCAGCATTTATCACACAGCATTTATTAGACCTCTGAGCTAGGTTATGTCAAATGAAACACTGTGAAACTGCAGCATTTCATTAAATTGCTGCTAGAGCAGGGCATTCAATCCTGATCCTCTTAAACCACATGATTTTATCAAAATCTTTGGAAATTGAAGCAATCACTAAAAGGTGTCAGGAAATTAAAATGTTCTGTCTCAGTGAAAGAGATACACTCCTTGTAACATATATCAGAGGGTTCCCAGCACACCCACCCTTTTTAAAAGACACATTACTATGCAGGGGAAAGTCATCAAATACAGAAGGAGGCACAGGAGATTCCAGAATTAGCTAGCTGGTACCATTTTTCATACTGGTGAGCAACACAGACTTTCTCCTGCCACTTGGTTTACCTTTCGGCTTTGCAGAAATCTACTGCTGATACATTATCTGCAGAAATAATATAATTTTGCAACATTACAGAATGTTGATTCCCCCTTTAATGCAGAGCATTTGGGCTAAGCAGTCCCTTTTCACGCATTATCTGACATATTCATGTGAGAGAGCGGCATGCTTTTTCCACTTGCTCATGGTATAACAATGTATGACCTTAGTCCTCTTGTTTGCTTGAACCCCTGATTTTTTTTTTGGGGGGGGGAAGCTAGGCAGTAAAAGGTGAGCACAAACTAAGCTTCTAACAGAGCCAGAAAAGCTACCCCTAACACAAGTAAATGTAATGGTATCCTGAAACCTTTTGTAACCGATCAGTGATAGAATGATGCTCTGTGTTTTATTAAATGAGAAGCATATATGTATTGCAAATGTTTGTTGATTTGAAAAACACACCTACGCTTTTATGATTATGTTTTATAATTTTAGTACTTAATGTTTAAATTGTAATTGTTTACTGTTTTGTCCTGTTTTGAGAATTTTGGATAAACCTAATTTCATTTACTTTGTGTATGTGTGTTGTATGCTTCAAGTTGTTTCTGACTTATAGCAATCCTAAGGCGAAACTATCATGGTGTTGTCAAGATTTGTTGCCATTGCCTTCCCCTGAGGCTGAGAGCATGTGACTTGCCCAAGGTCATCCAGTGGATAAGTATCTTCACAGTAAAACAAAAATTGTGGAGGGGGAGAGGAACTGGATAGAATCAGAATCTATTCTCCATTAAAGCCTTCAGCGCTACCTTTGAATGTGCGAAAGCAACTTCAGAATCCGTTTAAAGATATAAACCCTACTCAACAGCCCCTTAACACCTTCTTTCAAATACCACCACCACCACCACTAATATTCCTACTCCAACTCCAGCTCCTTATTTTATTTACTGATATTCCACCTTTCTCCCAATATATAGGAAATC
Source organism: Phrynosoma blainvillii (assembly GCA_026167975.1). Taxonomy (NCBI): domain Eukaryota; kingdom Metazoa; phylum Chordata; class Lepidosauria; order Squamata; family Phrynosomatidae; genus Phrynosoma; species Phrynosoma blainvillii. Next base: position 160,044,493 of record JANUYF010000003.1, read on the forward strand.
ATGCTGGTGAATACAAGTTTAAAACAATACAATTTAAAAACAAAAGCAATAAAATGTATAAATGTAAAATTAAAAAACCCCAATTAAACAATATTAAAAATTAAAACAATTATGCATTAAAATTTAAAATGTATTAAAAACTATATACAAACCTTAACATTCGAATTACACAGAATGTATAGCCCAGTCTTTGTCAGTTTGAAAAAGCCTGCTGGTACAAGAATGTTTTTATCTGCTGCTGAAAGGAGAGCAGGGATGGGGCCATCCTGGTCTCTCTAGGGATGGAGTTCCAGAGCCTAGGGACCCATCGCAAGGTGTTGTTGTTTTTGTTAAGCTGAAATACTTATTTTAGTTTTATGGATGCAAATGTAATCAAATGAGTACGTTGGTACTTTATTGAATGTGCTCCTTTAGAAAACTGGCTTTGGATTCCTTGCATGTTAGATTCTCTAGATAATCAGGAAGAGTAGAAAAAAGAAAAAAAGAGGAGTGATAGATAAACTTTGAGAGCCCAACTAAACAGAGAATTGTTTTGCCTGTACAAGTATGGTTTGGATAAATTTTGGTTTTAACACATTGCCCTCAAATATTTGAGAACATTTTAGGCTGTCCCAAGAATTACTCTGCTTTGCTTCATTTCTATTTTTCTTTTCTGAAAAAGATTAACTAAGGTCGCAATCTACTGAGAAATTACCTCATGTAAATCCCACTAAAATGAATGGAACTGTACCGGAGCACAGTAGCCTTAAAGAGTTTATATGTGGGAGAGAGAGAAAGACTTCATTGAAAAGAATACTATTAGAACTCCTTGTTTAAATCATTCACTGCCACCAACGGACACCACATTATTATTCTCCTGTTTTTAATTCCTATTAACCAGCACATCGGCATTCCTTTATACTTTGGCTCATGTCACAGCAGAAAGGCTACATTGTGCCTGGGTCTCATTGATTTAATTACTCCAGCCTGAATGAATGTAGTCAAAACTAGAACAGCTACTTAAAATGTAATTCAATTCAGTGATGCATAAAAATACCATACTGATAACAGTAACTGAGAAGAACCTCTTGAGAAATAAGCCTCTGCTCATACAGTGTGAATGAGGAAGCCTGGAAAAGGCAGGCAATTTGAAAGATCAGAGAGCTTTTATTAAATCTTCCTGCAGAGGGAGCTTGGTAATAGGTTTTGTCAAAAATGACATTCTTATGAATCTGTGTATGATGATGCATTGAAACGGGTGGGTGGGAAAACACTGTGTCCCCTCTAATTGTTTTTCCATTGGCCCCAAAGGCCATGTTCCTGTTAATCTCTTTTTAATTTTTTTTAATTGTGGAAATGGAAAGCCCCATGGAAAAAGGTAGGAGAGATTAGTGAGGTTTTTTAATATTAACAAAGATGGTAAGACTTTCATTACCTCCTTGCATCTGAGTCCTCGTTTCATGAGTAAAAAGGAAGCATTAAGTTAGATTACAACCAACATCTACAACTGGATTTCTAAAACCACATATATCATTTGGCATTATTTGCATATAGCATTATTTGCATCCATGTTCTCATTCCTTGGGTTTTTGTTTGCTTTCATGAAGCTGTCCTTTTTAGACAGTAGTTAAACTACAGTTGGTTAAACATCTAGTTAAACTTTATAAAGCATTGAATAACTGAAAGGTAGGAGCCCAGAGTCCAGAAATATGTATTCTGCATAACTAAAACAAGGATGGGAAATTTGTGGTCCTTGTTGGATTGCAATTTCAACCATCCCTCACTATAGGCCTAAGCAGACTGCCAGAAATAGTGCACATTAAATTGAGGCACTGCCCTGGCTCAGTGCTAGGGAATCATGGGAACTGTATTTTTTTCTGGGACATTGAGCCTTCTCTGTCAGAGAGCTCTGGTGCCACAATAAATTACAGTTCCCATGATTCCCTAGCACTGAGCCAGGGCAGTGCCTCAATTTAATGTGCACTATTTCTGGCAGTCTGCTTAGGCCCCATGTTGGCTAGGGATGGTGCGAGTTGTGGAGTTGCAGAGCACCAACATCTGGAAGGCCACAAGAAACTCATTCTTTTTCAAAAAACATATTGCTACTGGATATGCTTACAAGTTCTTAGCTGGTAAGTAGTCCATCTACTCTGTCCTGGGCCCAGTGCTATTCAACATCTTAATCAATGACTAGGATGACAGTATTGGGGGTATAGTTATCAAATTTGCAGACGACACCAAATTAGGAGGAGTAGCTAATACCCCAGAAGACAGGATCAAAATTCAAAATGACTTGAATAGACTAGAAAGCTGGGCCAAAGCTAACAAAATGAAATTCAACACGGAGAAATGTAAAGTACTGCGCTTAGGGCGGAAAAATGAAAAGCACAGATATACAATGGGGGACACCTGGCTGAACAAGACTACGTGTGAAAGGGATCTAGGAGTCCAGGTAGACCACAAGTTGAACATGAGTCAACAGTGTGATGCAGCAGCTAAAAAGGCCAATGCAATTTTAGGCTGCATCAATAGAAGTATAGTGTCTAGATCAAGAGAAGTAATAGTGCCACTCTATTCTGCTTTGGTCAGGCCTCACCTGGAATACTGTGTCCAGTTCTGGGCACCGCAATTCAAAAAGGATGTGGAGAAACTGGAGCGTGTCCAAAGGAGGGTGAAGGGTCTGGAGACCATGCCCTATGAGGAACGACTTAGGGAACTGGGGATGTTTAGCCTGGAGAAGAGTAGGTTAGGAGGTGATATGATAGCCTTGTTTAAATATTTAAAGGGGTGTCATATTGAGGAGGGAACAAGTTTGTTTTCTGCCGCCCCAGAAACTAGGACCCGGAACAATGGGTGCAAGCGCCAGGAAAAGAGATTCCACCTCAACATTAGGAGGAACTTCCTGACAGTAAGGGCTGTTCGACTGTGGAACACACTCCCTTGGAGTGTGGTGGAGTTGGGATGCTTTGATTGGGAGTTCCTGCATGGCAGGGGGTTGGACTGGATGGCCCTTGTGGTCTCTTCCAACTCTATGATTCTATGATTCTATGATTCTATACTGAAGATTTCAGGTTCTAGCAGAGCAACCAAACAAAATCCATGTGTCATAAGTCTAAAACATGAACTAATTATTCATAAGAAGATAAACCCAGATTTATGTTAAGACATATGCATAAATTAAGACATATTAAGACATATGCATAAATGCATGCAGATGAAATGTATTATTAAATAATGAAGGAGTTAGGAAAAAACATTGACACCCTGTTAGTGACTTACACATTTGTGAGATCCCATACAGAAGTGGCTGGACATTTCTCCCCAATTCAGAAATCATATACAGTGGAAGGTTGTGGAAGCCAACTTGTGCATACAGTGCCATGTACATTGTACATGTAGATGAGCCTTTTGGATTTTAATTGTGCATTTCACATTTGTTTGCACATTCATTTGCATGGTGTTGCAATTCATTAATGTCAGGGTGACCAGATGACCTAACTGCAAAGGAGGACAAGGCACCTCGAGATGTAGGGCATTCAAGAAAAATGGAGGACATTCCAAAATAAAAGCTAAAAACACTATAGAAATACATTTGCCCCTTCTTTTTTGGGAGGGATCCATTCTGGACCCCCCCCCGGCATGAAAATGGAAAACCGCCAATATTCAAGCCCCATTGGCTTGAATGGTGGCACACGGCCCATTTTAATCCCCTCCATTTGCCCCCCCCCCCACGAATGGGCGATGGACACGGACTCAAAGTCCACAAAAACGGGGGTGGTGGTGGTGGACTGTATAAATTCATCATGTATGGTTTATTTACAGCTATATTACATATAAAGATAAGGTAAATGTATTCCCCATTGACAAGGTTGTCAAGTCATGTCCAACTATAGGTGGCAGTGCTCATCTCGGTTACTAAGCTGAAGAGTCAGCATTGTCAGAGACTACTCTGTGATTATGTGGCCAGCATGATTGCACATAACACTGTTTACCTTCCCACAGAAGTGGTACCTATTTATCTACTTGCATTTGCATGCTTTTGAACTGCTAGGTTGGCAGAAGCTGGGACTAGTGATGGGAGCTCACCCCATTATGCAGCATCCAGGCCTCAAACTGCCAATCTGCCTATCTTGCAATCAACAGAGTCAGCGTCTTAACCCTTAAGCCACTGCATTCCTATTTATATTTATATTACATATACTGTATTTTATTATGTACTTAGCTGTATTTTTCTGAAGAATTTCTCTTCGTTAAAATCCTTGTTAGATTGCAATTTATTTATAGACCTCTGAGCAAAACAAACGCTTAAAATTGTACTTTACTAGCAATGAACCCTTGATGGAATCTACATTTAAATTATTTCATATGTCCACTGTGCTGAATATTGCATTCCTTAATTATCTAAAGGCTATTACCGAGAGGAGGGGGCAAGTTTGTTCTCTGCTACCCCAGAAGGCAGGCCTATGTCTAATGATATTAAGTTACAAGACAGTAGATTTCAGCTGAATATTAGAAGGAATTTCTTGAATGTAGAAGCTGCTCAACAATGGAACAAATTGCCTAGACATGTTGTGGGGTCACTTTCTCTGGACCTGCTGGGGATACTCCATACCTCCATTTACATACCTAGTGTATTGGACATCTGGTTTCTTTATGGCTGTTGTTATGGCTGTTATTATTATGGCTTTGTTCCAGGATATCTGAAGGATTGTATTTCCCTTTGTGAGCCCATTAGAGCTCTAAGATCTTCTGGAGAGGCTTATTTCTCTGCCTCACCATCTTCTGATGCTTGTTGGGTGGGAACAAGGGAGAGGGCCTTCTCAGTGGCTACTCCCACTAGATTACCACATTACACTCTTATAGTGCTGCTATTCCACTTTAACTGCTCTGGCTGCCACTTGTTGCTTTCTGAGATTTCCATTTAGAATTCTGAGCCAGAGAGCTCTTAGGCCTCATTGAACTACAAGTCTCAGAATGTAACAGGAGTCAGCCAGAGCAGTCAAAGTGGAATAGCAGCTCTATAAGAGTGTGGTGTGGTAATGTGGCCAGTCTCTGCAACTCCTTTCCTAGAGAGGCTAGGATGACTCCCTTCTAAGGGCCTCTACAGATCAGCCCAAAGGGCTGGCCTGGAAGCAGGGATGGGGAGGGGCAACCACATGCCGCATGCCGCACACTGGGTGGCCCAACCCCACGCTGGTGACGTCCTGAAACCGCACACCATTACACATGGCACGTGGCATCAGGACATCCTTCCAGTGCAGCATTTTGATGCGCTGCGCCGGAAGGGGCACTAAAGAGCCGCGCGCCAGCTCTCAGGGCACCCTTTTGCCAGCCCTGAAAGGCATGGCATTTTGCTGCTCTTTTCTGAGCCACCAAAAGGGAGGATCAGGGCTGAGGAATCCAGCAGCCTCGGCCCTGATCCTCCACTTCCCGGCTGACTGTCTGCATCTCCCCTTACTCTCCTTTTGTCAGCAGGTTAAGACATTTTTAGGGTTTTAGGAACTGAATGGAATGGGCTTTTAGTGATGTAGCATGCTATTTTATGGTTTGTATAGTCTTTCATTGAATTTTAATGTTTTTAATATGTAATGTTTTAACTTTATAAACTTTGATTGCATTTAAAATAACTGTTATATTTATACTTTTACTGAAGTTTTTGTATAGATTTAAATCTGTATTGTCTTTAAATATGTTGTTAGGAGCCTTGAGTCTGATTATTTGGAGAATAATATTTTTATCTGTGAGCCGCCTCGGGGAGAAAGGAGGGATGTAAATGAAATAAATAAATAAATAAATAAATAAATAAAGATACAATACAAATGAATATTATTATTTTATTGTTGTTGCTATAGCTATATTGTTGTTGTTGTTGTTAAATATTTTTATTCACATATACCAAACAAAAAAGTACACAATATTTTTATACAATAAATAATATATTAGGATAACTACATAACTAACTAACTAAACTACCCCAACACAACTATAAAAAAACCTATACCAAAAAAAAAAAAAAAAAAAAACACAGACAAGGGAAACAGTAGCTTCCAAGTTGTCACAATATGGTTATATTTGTCACCTCTCTTCCTCCTCCTCCTCCTTGTTTTCAGCATCAGACTTTGCTGTTCTAAAAACGCTGATGCTATTGCTACTGTTTGGGTGCATTACAATGGTTATGCAGGTGCAGCTTCTGTCCCCGTACACAACAACAGCAGCAACAGTGGCACTCTCACTTGCAAGTGAGTGCATGCTCCCAGCAGGCCCCATTTCTTCAGTCTAGAGAGCACATGCACCAGCGCACCTTGTACCCCATGCAAAAGTCCTCTTCATCTCAGTCTGTCGGAAGGAAGTAGCTGAGTGGAATGTATGTGCAAATATAAAGGGGAGAAATGAACAGGTGGAGTAGTAGAAAGAAGAAGGAGCATGGCTGGAAATGCTGAAGGTCAGTTACCACTATGACTATTACTTCATTTCCACTGCATCCATCACCCTCTCTCTTGTGTGTCTCAAAATTATGTCCACATGGCTCATTGATTGCCTAGCCAGTTCATCTCATTCTGAGCTTTAGCTTTCCTTTTATTATTCCTGTAATCTTGTGTTAAATATTTGTATTCTTCCTTGGTGATTTGTCCTTCCTTCCATTCTTTATACTGTATATACTCATGTATACACAGTCTAGAAAGTTTAGTCAAAAAATTGACCCCCAAAACTGAAATATTGACCCCCAGAAACTGAATCAACTTATCTAAGGTCAATGTAACTACTGTACTTTAACTCTTACAAAAAAATAAAATAAAATAAAATAAATAAAAATTAAAAAAAAGAAAAAAAAATGAACCATTCCCTGGTGAAAGGCAAGAATGCAGTCTTGCAATCTGACACTTTCTCCTCTCTCATACAACCTTTAGTATAAGCACAGTTGTGCCTGCTGGAATAAGTTCTTCGGCATTGTTCTGCTTTGATTCACTCTTTAGATCCTTTGTTACATGCCCCTAGGTTTTACTCTCAACTTATCCATGGGTCATATCGAAATCCATAATTTTGCCCCCAAAACTTGTCCTCAATTTATATTTGAGGTTTACTTATAGTATATAAAGCAAAGCAGCTTCATTTATATACCACTTCATATAGCGCTATGGGATGCCTAAGCGGTTTACAACTATAAGCTCATTGTCCCCCAATGGTTGGGTACTCATTTTAGCAACCTTGGAAGGATGCAGGCCTGAGTCTAGCCTGAGCCCTGGCTAGTATTGAACTCGCAACCTTGTGGTCTATGAGTGAGTGGCTGCAGTACAGGCATTTAACTACTGCACCACCAAGGCTCCTTCTGTACTCTTATTTCTTTTCACTTCCTCCTTGAGTTTATTGTTCAGCCACGTTGGCTTTTTCAGATATGTTCCACTTTTCTTCTTCCATGAACATGTTATTGTGCTTTTAGCAGTTCCTTCTTCATGAAATGCCACCCATATTGAGTGTCTTTTTCCTTTAGCATTTCAAGCCATGGGATTCTGCTTATTATTTTCCTGAGCTTGATAAAATCAGCAATTCTGAAATCTAAGGTTTGGTTTGAGTATACTCTAGAGTCTTTGACCTGTCTCAGAGTCATAGGGCCTATGCAGACTGCCAGAAATAGTGCAAATTCAGTCCACTTTAAGGGTTAGGGTTAGTGCTAGGGAATCATGGGAATTGTTTTTTCCCCCCTGAGACATTGAGCCTTCTCTGTCAGAGAGCTCTGGTGCCACAATAAAATACGGTTCCCATGATTCCCTAACCCTAATCCTAACCCTTAAAGTGGATTCAATTTGCACTATTTCTAGCAGTCTGCAAAGGCTCATAGATTCTAGAATTACATGATCACTTCTTTCTAAAGAATCAACTACTTTGATTCCAGTGAATCAAAACTCCTCTCTATTCAAAACTCCTCTCTATTGTTTGGGATCAAGTCTGAGATTGCTGAATCCCTTGTTCCTTTCTTTTGAAAGAGGAAATTATCTGCAAGGCACAGCAGGAATTTGTTGGAGACATTATGCTTAGCAGAGCTAGGGCCAATGCAGATGGCCCGTTTGGAGTGGCAGAGAGCTGCCCCAGTGAGCGGCAGATTGGGGACACGGCAACCCCACACCACGGCCCAGATCATTCCTTTTGCCGCCCCTAGAACAGTGGCAAAATGCTGCTCCTTTTAGGGGCGGCAAAAGGCTGCCCTAAAAGCTGGCACTGCGGCTCTTCTGTGCCCTTTTGGTGCAGTGCGTCTGCACGCTACACCGGAAGGGCGTCCTGACACCGGGCGCTGTGTGTATGGCTGCGCGGCATCAGGACGGTGTTGGAGTGGAGTTGGGGCAGCCGGCATGTGGCTGCCCCACCCTAACTCTACCCCCATGCTGGCCCTTTGGACCAGTCTGCAACGGCACCTAGTCTCCCAGAAGATATCAGGATAATTGAAGTCCTTTATATCTTCTTGCTTTTTGGAGATTTATGAGTTTTATTTCTGAAAAGCATCATCTGTCACCTTGTCTAGATTTGGTGGCCTGTAGTAAACCCCTACAACAGCATTGTTTTTATTTATTTCTCCATTTATTTTTACTGAAAAGTTCTCAACTGGTCCAGTTTGATCATTTGCTTTGTGTACACATGAATTTGTCTTTGACATATAATGCTACTCCCTTTCCTTGTCTTTTCTATCTATTTTTTAAAACAGTTATATTGTCCATTGTTATATTTCTGTCATAGGGCTCATCCCACCAAGGGCCTTATCACACAAGCCTCTCTACTACAACAATTGTGTTCCCTCTAAAAATGGTATGTAATCAAGATTGTAGCCTTACCTCCTGCATTTCAGGACCAATCCAGGATTAGAGCACCTATTAGTGCCCAAACCCTGCTGCACACACAGGGAGTCAATATTGCCTTTGCCACTTCTGCTCCCTCTCCCTTCCATGTCCTGGGAAAGCCATATGATCAAGAACACTCCTCATTTAAATTCTTGGAAAGTGAAAGTTCTCCAAACAGATCTATTAAACTCTTTGAACTGTTTGAGCCTGGGTACAATTAGAACAATGGCTTGTGAGCAGAGGATCTAAAACACTGGATTTATTTATTTATTTATTTATTGATTTCTTAAGAATGTTTAAAATCTAAGCCAGGGGTAGGCAACCTTTTAATCCCAGAGCTTCAGGAGTGGGGTGCAGGAGGAATCCAGGGGTTCTTCCTCTTCTTAACTCCAAAAACAGAAGGCTGCTGTGTCAGTGGGAGACAGAAGTCTCCAATCCTGAGGCAAAAACCAGAATTGACACAACAGCCTTCTGTATTGGGAGTTAAGAAGAGAAAGAATCCTTGGATTTCTCCTGTACCCCATTCCCAAAGCTAAATTCCTCCAGCACCGCATTCCAGTCTAAATATACCCTGCTCCCTAAGTCACTTCTCATAGAGCATGGCTTCCAGACCTTTCAGCATTTTGGTCACCCTCCTCTGGACACACTTCAGCTTGCCAACATCCTTTTTGAATTGTGGTGTCCAGAACTGGACATAGTATTCCACGTGACGCCTGATCAAAGTGGAATAGAATAGTACTATTACTTCCTCAATCTATACACTATACTTCCATTGATCCAGCCTAGAATTGCATTGACTTTTTAAAGGGGTTGCATCACACTGTTGATTCATGTTCAACTTGTGGTCTACTAGGACTCCTAAACCCTTTCACATATACTGTTGTCAAGCCAGGTGTCCCCCATCCTTTATTTATGTATTTTATTTTTTTCCTGCCTAAATGCAGTACCTTTACATTTCTCCCTGTTAAAATTCATTTGGTTAGTTTTGGTTCAGCTTTCTAATCTATTAAGGTCATTTTATATTTTGATCCCGTCCTCTGGGGTATTAGCTATCTCTTCTAATTTGGTGTCATCTGTAAATTTCATAAGCATGCCCTCTATTCCTTCATCCAAGTAATTGATAAAGATGTTGAATAGTACTGGGCCCAGGACAGAACCCTGTGGCACCCCACTGGTCACTCCTCTCCAAGATGAAGAGGAGCCATTGCTGAGCATCCTTTGGGTTTGGCCGTTCAACCAACCACCTAATAGAAACCACCTAATAGAAGCAACAAAACACCTAATAGAAGCATTTTCTAGCTCACATCTATTAGTTTGTTTGCAAGAATATCGTGGGGGAATCTGTTGAAGGCCTTACTGAAATCAAGATATGCTAGATCCACAGCATTCTCTTCATCTTTCCAAGCTGGTAATTATATATATATATATATATATATATATATATATATATATATATAAAAAGATAAGATTAACTTGTTTTTGAGAAACCCATGTTGAGTTCCTGGTATTGATGTCAGGCTAAGAGGATGGTAACTGTTTGTATCCCCTCCCCTCCTTTTTGAAGATGGGGACAACATTTGCCCTCTTCCAGTCTGCCGGGACTTCTGTTCTCCAGGAATTCTGAATGATTGTTGCCGGTGGCTCTGAGATTACATTTGCCAGTTCTTTTAATACCTGTGGATGTAGTTCATTTGGAGACTTGCATTCATTTAGGTTAACCAGGTATTCCTGTACTACCTCTTTACTTATTCTGTGCTGCATTTCCCCTATGGTGTCTTCTGCTCCATTTTCCTTAGGTTGAACATCCTTTTCCTTTTGTGAGAAGACTGAGGCAAAGAAGGTGTTGAGTAGTTCTGCCTTTTCTCTGTCCCCTGTTAGAATTTCTCCATCTTCTCTGCGCAGTGTCCCTACCATTTCCTTCTTCTTTCTTTTGCTACAGACATACCCAAAAGTCCTTTTTATTGTTCTTAACCCCTCTAGCAAGCCTAAGCTCATTCTGCACTTTAGCTTTTCTGAATTTCCCCCTAAACATGCGAACATGTCCTTTTAAAAACTTAGCTGAGTTGAAAGTCCTTTAGTCATCCATCCTAATTTCTTGAGACACCTCCCATTTTTTCCTCGTCATTGGAATTGTTTGAAATTGTATCTTCAATATTTCTGTTTTATGAAACTCCCATCCATCCTGAACTCCCCTTTTACTATTCCTGACCATGGAATCAAACCAAATATTTCCCTAAGTTTACTGACATCAGCTTTCCTAAAGTCTAGAATGTGTGTCTCACTATGCTTGGCTTACACTTTAAACTGTATAACAAACTCCAGAAGAACGTGATCAAGCGAATGTTTACCAAGCCTCTTTAAAGAAAGCCAAACAAACATGAAGAGTTGGGCTGCATGAGTATCTTGCACATGCCTTTCATAAACTTCACTGAGAGGAACAGATGGCATGATACTCTGGCATCACTGTTTCAGTCAAATACTAGAAGAATATCAGGGACTGGGCATCTCCCTGCATGCATGGCAGCTCATCTTCATTTGTTCTTTTTACAGAAGGAGAAAGCAGACAGTGCAGTGGTGGGGAACAAGTACAGAAGTCCTCTTTATGTTGGACAGCAACATCCATCAGCTTCAGCCAGCATAACTGATGTTGAGGAATGATGACAGCAACAACATCTGGAGAACTGCTTGTTCCCCATCCTTGGATTAGAGAAGCTGTTTCCTTCCTTAGCCACAGTTGTCAAGTACATCCAGTAGTATGCAGAAGATTCCAGGAATTACATACACAACATGACATTCTTCAGCATACATGGTTGTGGTGGAGCATGGCATTATTGGGAACCATTTACTGGTTGGTCATCACTTTCCCAGGAACCTATCTATAGTTTCACAGCCTCTGGAAAATGATGGGAGAAGCAACCAATCAGGACTATCTGAGTGGCTACTGAGTGGATGTGGAGGAAGCCAGAGTGAAGGCTTACAGAGTAAATTCCCTTCTGACTTTGTCTGCACTCACCCCACCCCTCTCAGTAGTTATATTATTGGGTAATAAAATTTTGTAACTGTTTTACGCTTTGTCACAACTCTAGGAGGACTTATCATGGTGCCCAGATCCAGCTGGGGGAGAGACAGGGCTGGCGTGTGTGTGTCATTCCTCTTTGGGTTCCTCTGTTGGCACATGGGGGGAGAGCATATGTAGTCATGCAAATAGTTCCACCCCACTCTCAAGTGAAAGGGGAACCACACAATGGTTTCTGCCCATGTGGCTTCCTGTGTGTCTCGTTCCAGTTATCACAGCAGTTGAGTTGTGCTCCATCAGTCATCAGGTGGGTTGATCCAGACCCATGCTATGGTAAAGCCTCTTTTGCTGTAACCAATAACTTTGTGGCCTTTTTATTCCAAGAAGAACTGCAATTTATATATTTATTTGTGTCATGGTCAGCCCTGAGGAGGACTCGGAGGACGAGGAGGAGGATGGGTCTCCTCCAGAGAAGGAAGAGATGCAGGATCCACCTGGTTCTCATTCTGCTCTCCCAGCCCCAGAGCAGGAAGAGATACAGGCTCCACCTGGCTCTCATTCTGCTCTGTCTGAGCCAAGCCCGGTTCTCCCAGCCCCAGAGCAGCCAGGTCCTAGTGCTCCTTCCTTGGAGGCTCAGCTGCCTAGTGGAGAGAAGCAGGAGGATACAGCAGAGCCAGTGCCTTCCTTTAGGCAGAGGAGAGCTGAGAGTGCTGGCAGTCGCAGGTCCAGGAGACTAGCTGAAAAGCAGCTGCTGAACAAGCCTCAGCTGGCACTGAGGTAGGATTTGACTATTTAAACAGTTGCAAGAGGCTTCCTCAGTGTCAAGACTTATTGTAGTTTCCTTGGGAGTCTATGGTCAGTGTGGCTCCTTGTTTCCTGCTTTGTGCCTTTCGCTCTTGCCTTGTGGAACTCTGTTGCCTGGACCTTGGACTGGACTGGACCTTTGCTGATTGCTGCCTGCTCTGACCTTAGACTGATTGACGCTGATTTCTGGACTCTGCTTTGCTGGTGCTTCAACTACAGGAAGGTTTGTGGCTGGCCTTGCTGTTTGCACAGCTGCTAGGGATCCTTTCCATCCCTAGCAGCTGTGGGAACTGAGGCTGGCTGTAGTTGAGGACAGAATAAGTCTTGGCCATAATCTAAGCTGCTACAGGATGGCGGAGGGAGCCTTAATCAAAGAGCTCTTGGAGCAGAATCAAAAGCTAGTTGCTCAAGTTGCAATGCTTACACAGGTGGTCTCAAAACTCCAGGCAAATCCTCAGCTGCCTGCACCCCCCCAGCCCAGGCCCAGGGTTAAATGCCTGACTGCCCTGCCTGAAAAATTTTCTGGGGACCGAACTTTGTTGGATGGCTTCTTGGCTAGCTGCCAGCTGCATTTTTGAATCAGGGAGGCAGATTTCCCTAGTGACTCTCATAAGGTGGCTTTTGTCATTGGACTGTTGGCTGGTCCCGCTCTTAAATGGGCAACGCCCTACCTGAATGCCCAGAGCCCAGTGCTAGCTGACTGGCAAGCCTTTGAACGTGAGTTTAAAGAGACGTGGGGGGACCCTGTGAAGACTGAGACTGCGGGACACAGGCTTTTGACCTGAAACAAGGCCAGGGCTCAGTAGCGGACTACTCCATGGCCTTTCGCCTCCTCGCACAGGATGTGAATTGGGGAGACAGTGCCTTGCAGACTGCGTTTCGGCATGGTCTGTCAGCGGCCATTCTGGATGAGCTGGCCCGCTCGGAACCACCACAGACCTTGTCAGCCTTGATTGCCCAGGCCATCCGCCTGGACTGCCGCTTGACAGCCAGAAGGGAGGCTCGACACGCTGACCTTCCGTCTCCTTCTAAGTCAGTGCCGTCCTCTCTTGCGGTTGTTCCTGAGGCCGCTGCTCCTGGGACATCAGTGGAGCCAATGCAGTTGGGAGGAGCTTGGCCACGGCTGTCAGGGACGGAGAAGGAGCGGAGGAGACGGGAGGGCCTGTGCTTGTATTGCGGTCTCTCTGGACACTTTGCAAGGGCCTGCCAAGGGACGGCGAGCCAAGCTGTCGGGAAACGATGCAGCCCAGGTGTAGAGCGGGTGGGGCACCTGGGGACTGCTTGGAAACCCACCTCTGCTATCTCGGTCTCGCGGAGGGACCCCTTGCTGGTCGCTGCCAACCTGAGGCTGCCATCCATGGAACTGTTGCCAGTGGGGGCTATGTTGGATTCGGGGCCTCCAACTGCTTCATGGACTTGGGGTTTGTGCAACGTCACGGGATCCCAATGGAGGCATTGCTCGAGCCCCGGACAGTGGAGACCATTGATGGATGGCTTCTCTGGTCGGGCCCCGTGATGCACCAGACTCCAGTACTTCACCTGGAGATCCAAGGACATGTTGAGGAGCTGCGGTTTTTGCTGGCCGCGGTTCCTCACTTCCCGCTAGTGCTGGGCATGTCGTGGCTCTCGCAGCATGATCCGCATATTTCCTGGTCCCGGCGGGAGGTGCTCTTTGGTTCGGAGTACTGCCAGGAGCACTGTTGGCCAGAAAGGATCCCAGCTGCGGTGGTGGCGGGGGCTCAGGACAGTACCGTGATGTTGCCGGAGAAGTACCGGGACTTTGCAGATGTCTTCGACAAAAAGGAGGCGGACCAGCTTCCCCCGCACCGGCCCTATGATTGTGCCATTGATCTGGTGCCAGGAGCCCCTATTCCGGCGGGGCGTCTCTACTTTCTCTCGGAGCCTGAGCTGGCGGCTCTGAGGGAGTTTTTGGAGAAGAATCTGCAGCGGGGCTTCATTTGTCCTTCTAAGTCTCCTGCGGGAGCACCGGTACTTTTTGTCCGCAAGAAGTCGGGGGACTTGTGCCTGTGCAACGACTATCGAGCCCTGAACAAGATCACTGTCTGGAACCGCTACCCCTTGCCGTTGATTCTGGAATTGCTGGAGCAGCTCCGCCACACCAAGGTCTTCACCAAATTGGATCTTCGTGGGGCTTACAACTTGGTGAGGATCCGGGCTGGGGATGAGTGGAAGACGGCCTTCCAGACTCGTTATGGGCATTATGAGTACACAGTCATGCCCTTTGGACTCTGTAATGCCCCCGCCGTCTTCCAGCATTTTGTCAATGACGTGTTCCGAGACTATTTGGATCGGTTCGTCATCATATATCTAGATGACTTCCTGATTTACTCCCCAACTCAGGAGGCCCATGATGCCCATGTGCGTGCTGTGCTCCAGCGCCTGAGGGACCACCGCTTGTATGGCAAGCTGGAAAAGTGTGCCTTTGATCTCAGGGAGGTGGACTTTCTGGAGTACACTGTTTCGGCACAGGGCGTGGCCATGGATCCTGCCAAGATCGAGGCGGTGCTGTCTTGGCAGCCCCCTCGCAACAGGAAGGATGTGCAGCGGTTCCTGGGGTTCGCCAACTTCTATCGGAAGTTCATCAAGGACTATGCGGACCTCACGAGCCCTATCTCCCAACTGTTGTGGGGGAAGGGCCGGTTCCAGTGGATGGCGGCAGCACAGTCTTCATTCGAGGCCCTGAAGATGCGCTTCACGTCAGCCCCGATTTTGCAGCACCCGGATCCTCGCACGCCCTTTGTGGTGGAAGCTGATGCTCCGGATGTGGCCATTGGGGCGGTGTTGCTCCAGCCCACAGGTCCCCAGGGGCATTTGCTACCATGTGCCTTCTACTCCCGGCAGCTCTCTTCTCCAGAATTGAACTACACCATCTAGGGGAAGGAGCTGTTGGCAATCAAGGCAGCATTCGAGACGTGGCGGCATCTATTGGAGGGGGCGGCACACCCGGTGGTGGTCCATACAGACCAAAGGAATTTGGAGCATCTGCAGATGACCAGGAAGCTGTCTCAGAGGCAACAGCGCTGGTCGTCCTTTTTCGCAAGGTTCCAGTTCCAGCTCCAGTATATTCCGCAGTCCCGGAACTGGCAGGCGGACGCTCTCTCCAGAAAGCCTGAATACGCCACAGGACCAGGGCAGGAATTGCGGTCCACCATCCTCCGTCCAGAGAACTTCACGGCTGCTCCAAGGGAGGCGGCGCTGGTGGACCAGATCCGTGACCTTCAGCACCAGGATCCACTGGTGGCGCAGCATTCGGAGGATGGAGAGGCCTTGCCGTTCACCGTCCGCAATGGTCTCCTCTTCCACCGGGGCTGCCTGTACGTGCCAGCAGGTCTGTGTCGGGAGGCAGTCTTGCGGCTGTGCCATGACTCCAAGCCGGCAGGACACTTTGGCTTCTGCAAAACTCTGCACCTCCTCACCCGGGAGTTTTGGTGGCCTCGAGTTCGGGCGGAGGTGGCCAAGTATGTGGACACGTGCCCAGTGTGCCATCGGGCGAAGGACCATCCGGGTCGGCGGGTGGGGTTGCTGATGCCACTGCCAATGCCATCGGGTCCCTGGAAGGTGGTGTCCATGGACTTTATCACGGACTTGCCCCCCTCTGCTGGCTGCACCACCATTTGGGTCGTGGTGGATCTGTTTTCCAAGATGGCACACTTTGGGCCATGCACAGGTCTTCCCACGGCCAAGGAGATGGCTCGGATGTTTATCCACCACATCTTCCGGCTCCATGGCCTGCCGGACGGGGTGGTGTCTGACCGCGGCAGCCAGTTCACCGCCCGGTTCTGGACCGGTTTGCTCCGGCTCTTGCATGTCATGCCCCACCTGTCTTCGACTCACCATCCTGAGTCGGACGGTCAGACGGAGAGGACCAACGGCACCCTGGAGCAGTACCTTCGCTGCTATGTAAGCTACCGCCAGGACAACTGGGTGGATTTGCTCCCGTTGGCGGAGTTTGCTTATAACAACGCCGTGCATGCCTCAACCCTGCAGACGCCTTTCTTTGCCACGGGAGGCTTTCATCCGCGTGGTTTCCCGGCAGTGGTGCCCAGTTCGGACGTTCCTGCGGTGGACCAGTGGCTTCAGGAGCTCCGGGCAGCACAATCGCTGCTGCAAGAGCAGTTGGAGGTGGCCAAGGAGGCTTACAAGAGGGGCGCAGACCGGCACCGTCAGGAGGGGCCTCCATTGCAAGTGGGGGACTTGGTCTGGCTCTCTACGCATCACCTGCCCCTGCAGCGGCCTTGTCGGAAGTTGGACGCACGGTTTGTGGGGCCCTACAAGATTGTGGCCCGGGTGAATCCGGTGGCGTTCCGGCTCCAGCTGCCTGCGACATGGCGGATTCATCCGGTGTTCCACCGCTCCTTGTTAATTCCAGCCTTGGAGGTTCGGCCTGATGCTGGCCTGATGCTGGCCTGATGCGTCCGCCAGAGCCGGTTTTGGTGGATGGGGAGCAGGAGTTCGAGGTGGCCCAGATATTGGACTCTCGTCGCCGTCGGGGGTGCCTCCAGTACCTGGTGGACTGGGTTGGCTATGGGCCAGAGGAGTGCTCCTGGGTGGACGCTGTGGATGTCCATGCTCCACGTTTGGTTCAGGCTTTCCACCGCCGCTGTCCAGACAGGCCATGTTCCCCGCCGCCGGAGGGGGACCGTTATGAGGGGGGGAATGATGTCATGGTCAGCCCTGAGGAGGACTCGGAGGACGAGGAGGAGGATGGGTCTCCTCCAGAGAAGGAAGAGATGCAGGCTCCACCTGGTTCTCATTCTGCTCTCCTAGCCCCAGAGCAGGAAGAGATACAGGCTCCACCTGGCTCTCATTCTGCTCTGTCTGAGCCAAGCCCGGTTCTCCCAGCCCCAGAGCAGCCAGGTCCTAGTGCTCCTTCCTTGGAGGCTCAGCTGCCTAGTGGGGAGAAGCAGGAGGATACAGCAGAGCCAGTGCCTTCCTTTAGGCAGAGGAGAGCTGAGAGTGCTGGTAGTCGCAGGTCCAGGAGACTAGCTGAAAAGCAGCTGCTGAACAAGCCTCAGCTGGCACTGAGGTAGGATTTGACTATTTAAACAGTTGCAAGAGGCTTCCTCAGTGCCAAGACTTATTGTAGTTTCCTTGGGAGACTACGGTCAGTGTGGCTCCTTGTTTCCTGCTTTGTGCCTTTCGCTCTTGCCTTGTGGAACTCTGTTGCCTGGACCTTGGACCGGACTGGACCTTTGCTGATTGCTGCCTGCTCTGACCTTAGACTGATTGACGCTGATTTCTGGACTCTGCTTTGCTGGTGCTTCAACTACAGGAAGGTTTGTGGCTGGCCTTGCTGTTTGCAGCTCATCCTTTCCATCCCTAGCAGCTGTGGGAACTGAGGCTGGCTGTAGTTGAGGACAATTTGTGGCGTTGAAGCCCTACTCTGGATTTATGAACAAGGGTGTTTTTTTTTTTTAGCAACAAATGTAGCAAAATTTAGGCATAACAGCCAGAAGCTGAAATTTCCTCCCATCTTATAATCATAGAATCATAGAATCATAGAATCATAGAGTTGGAAGAGACCACAAGGGCCATCCAGTCCAACCCCTTGCCATGTAGGAACTCCCAATCAAAGCATCCCCAACAGATGGCCATCCAGCCTCTGCTTAAAGACCTCCAAGGAAAGAGACTCCACCACATTCTGAGGGAGTGTGTTCCACTGTCGAACAGCCCTTACTGTCAGGAAGTTACCCCTAATGCTGAGGTGGAATCTCTTTTCCTGGAGCTTACATCCATTGTTTCGGGTCCTAGTCTCTGGAGCAGCAGAAAACAAGCTTGTTCCCTCCTCAATATGACATCCCTTCAAATATTTAGACAAGGCTATCATATCACCTCTTAACCTTCTCTTCTCCAGGCTAAACATCCCCAGTTCCCTAAGTCGTTCCTCACAGGGCTTGGTTTCCAGACCCTTCACCATTTTAGTTGCCCTCCTTTGGACACGCTCCAGTTTCTCCACATCCTTTTTGAATTGTGGTGCCCAGAACTGGACACAGTATTCCATGTGAGGCCCGACCAAAGCAGAATAGAGTAGCACTATTCTTTCTCTTGATCTAGACACTATACTTCTACTGATGCAGCCTAAAATTGCATTGGCCTTTTTAGCTGCTGCATCGCACTGTTGACTTATGTTCAACTTGTGGTCCACCTGGATTCCTAGATCCCTTTCACACGCAGTCTCTGTCTTGTCCCTGTCTAGTTGAATGCAGCCCAGCTGGATGCAGCAAATAATTAGAGCCTAGGTGGATGGAGCAGGTAAGCTGATCAGATCCCTACTATACTTTAACTTCCTGGTAGAAATCTGGTAATTAGAAATGGGAAAGGCCCATTGGGTCATCTAGTCTTCACATTCTGCCCCTTCCCACCCCACCCTCCTTCTCCATTCCCCTAGCCAGTGCAAGATTGTTCCAATCTAACAGAAAGACAATTCCATAGCAAGATTGTATTTTCTGCTTGTCGGTGTCAGGGAGCTTTGCCATCCCAGGGTCAAGAGTTATCCTGCCTAGTCTTTTGTGTTCTAAATTTAATTGTTCCAGTCCTTTTTTCTCTTAAAGAGATCAGTAAAAACTGTTAATTTGATCAATACTTAATTTTTTCACCTCGGGCTCTTTTCTTCTGCTGACTGGTGATAAGCAGTCAAAGGGGCAGCAGGACAAGTAAATTGTCAGAAATTTTTTCGCTCTCTTCAGGCCATTCCACCACTTAGAGTGATGTAATTTATACCACAGTAGTGGCTCTGCAATTACCCTGTCTATTACTGTCGACAGTATCTCACTATCTTTTAAATGGATCCAGCTTCAGTCGTCCAGCCAAGCAAACAGTACAAATGATGCCATTCCTCATACTGCAAGTCCTAAAGAGATAAGTTCTTTAAAGAGGGGACCATTTATCAGGTGATACAAGCAGGGTACTTACAAGCTTGCTTCTTTGTTTAGCTTCTTTGGCAGCCTTTTCAGATTCCTAATGCTATTGATCTGTGAGAAGATGAAGCAAAAGTACTGAAATCAAAGGAAGTGAAAAGCAACACTTCCCTGTAAACCATATATACATATTTATATACAGAATGTTCAGTAATATTTTTGTTCTACAATTCTTGGAAAGAAGATTAGCAAAAATGCTCTAAGTCACAGGATATCAAGGTTAGTTTGTCATATAAATCTTGTTGACATTTGGCATCAGTGGCTTTTCTTTGTATAGCTTTTGAAAAATAAGTTACAGCAGGAGCTTATAATAACTAGCCATGTTTTCATGGCTGACTTGGCTTCCAAGAGACACTGAAGGGCCTTTACAGACTGCCAACAATAATGTAACTTGAGACCACTTTAGCTGTCCTGGCTCAGTGCTAAAGAATCATGGGAACTGTATTTTATTGTGGCACCAGAGCTCTCTGACAGAGAAGGCTCAATGTCCCAGAAAAAAATACAATTCCCATGATTCCCTAGCACTGAGCCAGGACAGTTAAAGTGGCCTCAAGCTGCATTATTTCTGGCAGTCTGTAAAGGCCCCGAAGTTTGCCCCAGTGCCTTGGCTCTTCTACATGTTTATATAGTACAATTATATTCCACCTTTTTTAAAAAAACAGTGGAGATGAAAGTGGCTTAGATGGGACTCCCAGGTGGTCTCTGTTCCAGGCATGGACCAGACCCAGATTTTCAAAGGCAGCCCATTACAAATGGGATCTAGCCATGGGATGTGCCTCCACAGCCAGGTTAGATATCTCCAGGAATGGGCACAACTCACACCTCTGCTTTAACTTTGCAAATGTACTCTTATCACCACTGAAAATTATGTCTCCAGGTTTATGGCCTGGATACAAAGAATCTCCTTCTCTTCAACTCTTTTCATCTCTTTATTTCCAACTAGGGCAAGTCTACATGGTCAAAATTCTTTAGGTAGAATGTAAATAGAATTTGCATTGTCATATGCAATCTGAACGTATTCTCCCAGATAATTGCTACCCCCAAACCCTGAAGTAAATGAACTCAGGGTCCCCCCCACCTCATAGTATCCAGAAAGATACGTATTGATAGTCTGGATTTTCGGTGCAAGTGAATTTGCTTTGACTTCAGTGGGTGGGCTTTTGAGTGGACAGGTGGCATAATCTCCCCCCCCCCCATGACCTTTTCCTGCCTGTGAGGAGAACATTCTTCCTTTCTCTATTTGACAAAGTACCATTTTTGAAAGTGCCTGTATGCTGTGATGGTCATATGTATTTTTCCTTTCTTTCTCAATCCAACAGCTGTTTTTAAAGGCTTTCATGCATTTTCTCTTATTGGAATCTTAATTTTCCCAATTCCACTTCATCACTTTCTCTTTTTTAATTTTTCCCATTTTCCCATTTTCCCTTTTCCATGTGGGATTCTTGTTGTTGTTGTTCACCCTAATTAAAGTGTGATGGCAGATTCCCAGAGTTCATGGAGAAGGAAGGGGCATCTCATGGAAACATGATAAGATGTTGGACCTATATATATAGTGAGGTGAGGGGGAGGTGCAGCTCCATGAAAATCACTGTAACATAGACCTCTTTGAAAAAATACCAGGGGAGATGAGAGCCAAGACCATGGAGGAGAGCAGAATCAAAAGTAAGGCACCCTGAAAGCGTTACAAAAGGTAGCCAACCACATGTTCCATAGTGGGAGCAAGACAGCAATGATGCTTTTTTTAAAAAAAAAAAAAAAGAGTTGCACCAGATCTTATCCAGAGATTCCACCATCCAATCCAAAAGGCTCACAAATAGCATGAACATAAAAAGAATTCAAACTGTACAGTCTTAATCCACTACCCCGGTTCAGTCTTCTGAGCCTCCTGACATGGGATCATCAGGTAAGGCTCAATAATTTTTTCTTCCAACCCTTTTATATTAAATGACAAAAAAGTGCTCAAGACCATGAACAATTTTTTTTAAAAAATTGCTTCGGAAGCACCTGATTATGTACCACACATAACTGCCTCCCTCTCCCCCCACTTTAAAAAAATGACAAGAAATCCATTCTGCTAGATTTCTGACAGCAGAAGGGTTTGGCTACATTTTCGAAGGCTACTGGTGTAAGGCATGACCCTATTTAATTTATTCATGATGAATGCATTTGCACACTGTATCAGAACTATTTGATGCCCCAAATCCTACACTGTGATCTCAACAAGAAATATTAATATTCATTTTAAAACACCATTGCTTTAGGCTGTGCTTTCATATGATGGTAACAATGGTGATGAGAACCTCACAATCACTTTGTGCCCCTTGGATCCTGAGGCACAGGAAGCAGAGACCAGAATGGATACAACCATAGATGTATCAGAAAATGCTGATGGGAAAACATCAGCATCCAATTCCCAGGTGTTCTAAGTTCTCATGAGTTTACTGAAACATCTTGAAAGGGAGGAGGCTTCAAAGAGATCTAAGGGACAAGAGGCTCAAGTGAGGGAGGAAAAAGCCATAAAAAGAGAGGAAAGTGCAAGAATGAGGGAAGAGGAAACTAGAAGGATAATGATTGAGAAATTAAATACAGAACAAGAATTTGCTAGGAAAGATTGTGAACTAACTGCATTGAGCAGCAGACTACAATTTTGAATACTTTGTTGCAGCTTGTTTCACGCCAGGGCAATCACAGAATTGGGAGCTTCGGGGTCTAGATGTATGAAGATGCAACAACCAGAATCATGCCACTGATCAGATAAAAAGCAGCCCAAAATGATGAAAGGGTGGAAGAGATGGCTTGCACCTCTGCTAGCCATGATTCCCAAGGATGAATCAACGGAGCCCTAAAGAACAGCCCCCCCCCAAGAAAAATACAAAAAATCCAACTCCCCTATCTGTGTAATGCTCCATCCTGCTTGATTAACATTTTGCACTAATAGATTAATATCAGCCTTATTCTAACTTCAGCCTTGGGTGACACTTTTGATCATTCTATAATAACTGCTCTTGTGTTTGAATCTTAAATGAACTGATTTAATGAATATAACAACCACATAAAAGAGGGGGGGGGATAGGAATGTGGATGTGTGGGACTTCAGGGAATATATTTATATGGGCTTTAGGAAAGTGACGTTAATTAGGAAGAGTAGAATTATTGCATGGTAAATGAAAATGATGGAACAGGCTTCCTGTGCAATGCCCCCTCAGTGGTAGAGAGGCACTCTTCATGGTGGACAACCTTGCCTCCAAATGCTGCAGAATTAAGAAAAATAATGCATTTTCACAAATGTGCACACTCTATCTTTCCTTTATACACCAACCACAGATATTTGCAGCTTAATACCTATTCCAAGGTCTTCCAAGGAGCTGAAACATGTCCATCAAATGGGTAGATGAATCAGAAAGACTTGGACTACTGAATTGGAATTATATTCTTTATAAGGGAAGAATTGGGGAAAATGTTAAATTTATTTTTGTTGGGATGGATGGGAAGCTTTCAAAGCAGATTACATGAGGATGGTAATCTTATGGAAAATAGCACTTCCACCCTTACACTTGATGTGCAGATGTATTCTCCAGCCATTGCTCCTCTTCCCTCCTGTTCACCAGGAAGGTGAGCCTGGCCCTTGTTTCCTAATCTCTGATGCACCTGCAACCCCTGGAAGACAAAAAGAAAAGGAAAATAATATTATAATATCATCCCACAACCAATAAATTTGGTATAAAAAATTCTCATTTGACTTTTTAATGTTTGTCTCTTGAAGGCAAATCAGTTCATACTTAAATTTCATCAAGTGATGAAAAACTTTCTTCCATTTGCTAGATTTGTTTCCCTAACATTCCAAGTTCTGCCATTAGAGAAGAATATCAACACAGTCTGTTTCCCTTCCATCTCTCTTTAGTGATGGAACACACTTTTCTTCTTGATCTCAGTCTTCCCCAGATGAACTTACTTGGAACCTTGGCATTCTGGAGAAGTACTTTATCCCATTTGACCTTTTATTTCCATTACTGTTTCATTGTTGAAGATTGACTCATCTAACACCTTCCCAAATTTTTATAAAAAATATTTTGCCTTTTGAATGGAGTTTAGGGCATTTTGATTTTGTTTGAAGTAGAAGCTCACATCTTCCAACTTTTCCCATCTGTATTGTGTTCCATACCTTTTTACCTTCTTAATAAGTTATACTTCTTTCTTATTCGCAAAATCCTTGCAGGCAAATTTCTATGGATTTGCCTGCAATGGATTCAAACTACAGGAAAAGAGATCTCACCTTAATATTAGGAGGAACTTCCTGACAGTAAGAGCTGTTTCACAGTGGAACACTTTCCATCAGGGAGTGGTAGAGTCTCCTCCTTTGGAGGTTTTTAAACAGAGGCTGGAAGGCCATCTGTTGGGGGGTGCTTTGATTGTGAGTTTCTGCATGGCAGGGGGTTGGACTGGATGGCCCTTCTGGTCTCTTCCAACTCTACAATTCTATGCACTTTATCATACAGGGGAAATCCTGTGCAGAAACAGGATTGAAATAGAAAAAAAACCTGCAAAAGCGGGTAGATTTTCATACGACGTTGATGTGTGTGAAAATCTACCTGCTTTTGTGGGTTTTCCCCACCTCCTAAATCCCATTTCTGTATGGGATTTCCCCCATGTGATAAGGTCCTGTGATTCTATAATTCTATATAGTGAAATCTGTTTGCCATCCATAATCATCTTCTGAGATTGCAAGTTCTTGCAAGTGAGATTGCAACACTTGCAAAATAGCAACCTTCATCTGTAGTCTCATGAAATAAACTATCACATCTCTTTCTTTCAAGGCATCTAAGGTTTCTTAAAAAAAAAAAAAGCAACAGTTGTAGCCCAATTTATCCAAATGAGAGTGGCTAGTGAGGTATTAAAATAAAGCCACTCAACAAGAAATTTGGAGAAAGAGAAGGAGTGAGGTAAGTCTACCTTTTGAAGATTCGTCAGAGCCAGGACCTCCAGAAACTTCCTGACAGTGGCATTTGCTTCATTGGGAAGGATGGAATAGAACTCCATCCCAGTTCTTTGTCTGATCTAAGGAGCAGAACCATAGCTTAATATGGATCATACTAAATTTCTGTAAGGTTGAAGGGATGTTGAAAGTGCAGTGTGGCTGGATGGGAAGGGGGTCATAGTGAGCACCCATGTTTCACTTTCTGCAACTTCTTACACTAGGGAGAAAAAGCCTGTGGGGGTTTCTTCCTGTCCGAATTCCATTATGATCAAATTACTGGGGAGAAGTGTTTTAGAATAACAGGATCATAGAATTGGAAGAGACCACAAAGACCCGAGGGTATTTTATCTTCATAACCATGAGGTATACAGAACAATTGATAACATGGAACAATGGATGCAAGCTGCAGGAAAAGAGATTCCACCTCAGCATTAGGAGGAACTTCCTGACAGTAAGAGCTGTTCGACAATGGAACACACTTTCTCAAAAAGTGGTGGAATCTCCTTCTTTTGAGGTTTTAAACAGAGGCTGGAGGGCCGTCTGTTGGGAGTGCTTTGAATGTCTATTCCTGCATGGCAGGGGGCTGGACTGGATGGCCCTTGTGGTCTCTTCCAGCTCTATGATTCTATGATTCTAGGTAGGTTAAACTGTGAGATCACCCAGTCTTATACTCTACCCACTGCACCACCTTTAAATTTAAATTATTTTACAATAAATTTTAAACATTAAACTAAAATAATAATAATAATAATAATAATAATAATAATAATAATAATTACTTAGACAGCAGTTAATGCAAGCTAGCAATTAGCACAAGTTCTAGTCCTGGCTGATCCTGATGTCCCAGCAGGGGAAAAAAAAGAATAAAAACAACTGGCAGGTGAGGCCACCTCTTGATCCCACTGCTATTGAGTCAAGAGAATAAAACCCAAAGGATTCTCTGTAACACCCACTTACCTGCTTACGGAACACTATAAGCATTTTTAAATTTTTTTTAAATGTTTTTAAAGTGTTCTATCTTGTGAGCTGCCTTGGGTCCCTTTCTGGGAGAACGGCGGCATAAAAATGAAATGAAATGAAAAATAAATTTTGTTCCATAGATGCAGAACTACAGGTCTATAGCTTTCTCCTTCTACCCTTTTGGCAATTCTCTGATTAGATCATTTGCAGCCTGGTCCTAGGCATGTTTAGGCCATCAGCTGTAAATCCTGCTTCGTTCGATGGGACTTACTCTCTCTGTTCAGTGGAACTTACTCTCCAGTAATTCTAAATTAAATCTGAAGGGTTCTTTTCTTTCTTACTAATTTAATTGATGTACTGTTAGCTTGCTGGCTGAAGAAGTGGTGGGTTTTTTTTGGCCTCTTAATTTGCAACTGCATGTTTTTGGTATTGGATTTGTTATTTTAAAGTGTTGTGTACACTGGTGTGGAATACAATGTGGATGAAGAATGGTTTATAATTTTTAAAATAGAAATTATATATATATATATATATATATATATATGAGGCTTTAGGATTCCAGTCTTTACCACTTAAAATTAAATTAAGGTATGATTAATCACTTAATTAATAGCTGATTAATTATTTCTAAATGCCTTCTACAAATGTGCAATATTGATACATTTCTCAATCCTACATGATCAGGTACTCATATCTACAGCCTCCAGGCCTATACTTCTATAAGGTAAATTATTATGGCTTTATTGTTTGTTTCCATAAAACATTCCACATGCATACAATTTTAATATATATGTGCCTTTATAATTTTCTATAATTATAATATTATAACAATATTATAATATATTGTGTATTATATATTATAATTATTAAGTAATATAACAATTATAAAATAGTACAACGATAATCTAGAATTATAATATTAATTTCATATTGATAATTATAATATTGATTTAGAATGTTAATAAGTGTTGCTGCTAATCATTATGATGATGAAGAAAAATGCTATCTCAGGTATCCATGCATCTGAGAAATTAGATGCTAGTTTGCAAAAGCTCATGCTACCAGCTTCTTTCTTTCAAGTCTCAAAGGTGCTACAAGATCCCTTTGCATACTGACTTTCCAGACTAATATGGCTATGTCTCTGAATATTATCTCAAGTAGTTCATGTTTCAATTGAAGAACAAAGGAGGGCCTTTGCCTTCTTCATTTTGTCTGTTGTGTTCTTCAAACCCAAAGATGTACTCAAGTTTTTTTGCAGGAAGTATTAAGCGGACAGAAGGTTTGTGTTTCACAAGGATTTTTTTTTTTTAAAAAATATTCTCAGTAACAATTACACAGAGATTGAATCCTAGCCCAGTGATGCCTATTCAGTTCCCCATAGATTTCAGTGACACATATTTCAGACTTAGGGGGGTTGCAGACTGCCAGAAATAGTGTGAATTCAGTCCACTTTTAGGGTTAGGGTTAGTGCTAGTGAATCATGGGAACTGTTATTTTTCTGAGACATTGAGCCTTATCTGTCAGACAACTCTGATGCCACAATAAAATACAGTTCCCATGGTTCCCTAACTCTAACCCTAACCCTAAAAGTGGACTGAATTCACACTATTTCTGGCAGTCTGCAACCCCCCTTAGCATCCCACAGACCTAGCAGCGCAGCTTCAAATTCAAAGGCAGTGGTGCCTTAACTTGACAGTGTAGCAGACAGTTCCCAATACAGAAAAACATGTGATGATATGCCGGTCTGGCAACAAATCTGTTTTTGATCTATACTTTCTATCTGGGTATTGCTAAGAAAGACAGATGAGGAATACATTCCCAAACCCATCTGTGGAAGCCATGGATTTTACTGACTCCCATATAGGCTAGCAGGCCATTTCGATCCCCTCCCTCACCCCACTACACCCAACTGATAAGGATCCAACGACTGTCCTCATTTTTGCCTCGGTCTCATTTGTGTTTGACTACATAATAAAACTAGTAAAATTCTATTGCCCATGAAGTTTCTGAGTCACTGCATTTTTTCCTATTTCCCATCCATTTTTATTGAAATCAAGCAGCCGTCCGAGAGACCTGTGTTTGACATGAAAAGAGGGCAGCCGTCCTTTAACCTGCATGTATCACTTGGCAAGAAAGATATGATCTTTTGTGTTCACTACAAGCCCACAGTTTTGTTAAAAGCTAAAAAAGACACGGACTCATTTTCCCTTAAAGCTGCTGCCTCGAAACCAACGCTGAACTAAGGCTGTCGCTGTTGAGAACCAAAGGTCATGCTGAGAAAAATGAAACGCCGTATGAATAGAACAGGGCTCTGGAGCTTCACCGACAAATTCATTTTGAGCCTGGTGCTATCTCTCAGAGGGTGTGTGCCTCAGAGTAGTCTCAAGAGAAACGCTAACAAATATCTCTGGAATTCTAATGCTGGTAGCTGCCACAGAATTTTAAACCTCAACAGCTTGATACACTATATGGAATATGAATTTGTATTAGCAGATTATATCCTGTTTTACACTATAGAGCTATCTATCTGTGTCCCACCTTAAATGAGCAATGACTGTCTGTACATCACAGCGTGCAAAATGGGGATACATATTATTCACGGGTTCTTTACAGGCTATTTTATTTTAAAGAGATGAGAAAAACCTCTATTGTAGCAATGGAGATTTTCACAGCTGCAGAAAACACATGCTTGACTTCTCCTGACTGTGTGGTTACTACATATATACTATGTACATATATACATAACCGATAGGTATTATACATATTGGGCCAGACCTGTGAGGTAATAGCCAGTGCACAAAATGAAACTGATAAATAGCATATGTTAAAAATATAACAATGTCCTTGTCTGAATCCTGCTTCAGTCAAGCTGAGCATATTTTGCTTTATTGTATGCTAAAAAGCTTTACTCCTAAGAAGATGGGTGAATTAAAATTCTTTTATAAGTATTAAAGATATAATTGATGCAAAGCTTTATTATGATTAATTAATTATTATATTATCCAATCATTTCCCTCCATTGCTCAGACTGATTAACATATCACATATCAAACAGTCCTGTGTAAAATACCTTCGGGTCTTTCTGCATATTACACTATCACCTGGCATGATTCAGTCTCCTTTTATTGGGGCAATTTTGAATAACATGGATGCTTTTGTTCTAGTTTTTCTGTCAAGGGCTAGAGAGGATAAGTGGAATTTTGGTGAGGAAGGCAACAATTGTACTGCAGTGGAGGACAGGGAATGAGTGCCATTGAGAAGGGCAGTCCATAAAAAAGCCCTGCCATTTGATCTCTCCATGGTGTCTAAAGCAGGCTCATAGAGATCTCTACTAGGGATGTACATCTTCACTTACTTTATTATCCCTTGCAAAAATGAATAATCTGAAAAGTTCTCTCTCCACTGGCTGAGAATACAAGCATTTTTTAAAAAAAATATATTGATTAAAATTGTACGTACAAACACAAATATTGACACATACAAACACAAAAAAATTCCATATACATTTATCAACATCAGTCTAACGAAAGAGAGAGGAGCTACGGGCTCAACCAAAGAAAGATCAGCTCATTATATCCTCATACATGTTATTTCAACATTCTTTCTATATCTTATTTTCTTATTATTAATTTTCTTTTTCTTCTACTTATTTAATTTCTTTATACTCTTTCTTTACCCCCCCCTTAACTAATCCCTTACCTAATTCCTTCTACACCAACTCTCATTCTTTCCTTCCCTTCCATTCTCTCTTCCCCCTCCTCACCTGTCCTACCTCCTTTTATCCATGCATATTCATATTCCTCTATCCCTTCTCCTTCTCTAGTTAACTTATCTACTTACTCATACCTTCTTCCACAATACAAGCATTTTTGCGCATTTCCACGATTTTTCACATTTTGGGAATTTTTCTGTGAAAAATTGTGCTACTGCCCCATCCCCCCATCCCCTCTTTTATTCAGAAAAAAAGGGTGTTTTATGCAATTATATTCTTTTACATTTATTTATTTATTTATTTGGAGTATTTATAGAATTCTGGGAATTGTAGTTTCTGAGACATTTCTCTGTCAGAGAACTCTGGTGCCAAAACAAACTACAATCCCCAGAATTCCATAGCATTGACCCATGGCAGTTAATGTAGTGTCAAACTGGATCATTTCTACAGTGTGGATGGCCTCACAGTCTGCCCAGGGAACCAGGTTTTGAATATTTTTATTGGTGCCCCATATTTTGAATTAGTGCTCCATGGATATGCTCACAATTACAATTATGATAAACACAACAAAATGTCTTCAATTGAACCTAGTACCTAAATTGTGGTGGGGAGGGAGTGAATGTGCATATGGTGCATGTCTGCTTGCATCCTTTGGCTTTAAAGCAGAAACTGGAAACATATAATAAGACTGCATCCTCCTTTCCCACCCCAACTAGAATGGTGAAAAATCACCACCATCACATTGTTTGGAAGTTACCAGGAAGGATCTTCTTATACAATTGTGCTCCTGGAGCTTTCTTGTACCATTTACTCCACCAAAATGTTGTGAGAATGCATGACATTCCTGCACTCATAGATTTTAGCACTGACATCAATGCCTAAGGCACCTTACGCATATAGAAGTTCCATATGCACATGAAAATCAAGACAAGTAATATGTAAGGAAATCTCAAGTCAAAATGTAACAGTATGTATAAAAAGGTGCAAAGTTGTGGTTGGGTGGCATGCTTTTCAATATGCATTGCAATGAATGTGGTCACTCAGTTCAATTCATTTTTATCCATGTCTCCCAAATTTCATTATTAAACCCAAATTTTATTCCCTATGGTTGAACTCCAGCCATTACTGATAGATATGCATGTCCTTGAAAAAAAATCTCAGGTGAAATAGAGAGCAAAACACTTCATGTGTATGAATTTGTTCAAGTGGGATACTATTGAAATATGCATACCTCAGAAAAATAGTTTCTTTCCTTGGCATGGTAATAGGAGATAGACATACATGGTAATTCCCCTGTGAAGTCCTGGAGGGGTTGCAGACTGCCAGAAATAGTGCAAATTGAGTCCACTTTTAGAGTTAGGGTTAGTGCTAGGGAATCATGGGAATTGTATTTTTTTTTCTGAGACATTGAGCCTTCTCTGTCAGAGAGCTCTGGTGCCACAATAAAATACAGTTCCCATGATTCCCTATCCCTAACCCTTAAAGTGGACTCAATTTGCACTATTTCTGGCAGTCTGCAACCCCCCCATAGTTTTAGTTTTTCCATATCAAAATTAGATCCAAAGTTGATTTAAAGTTCAGAGACTGATGCAAAGGAAATGCTTCTTCCATGAGAGCATTGTTGCACAAAACCTAGCACATGAGTTGTAGCAACAATGACAAAACACCATCATGTAATGCTGTTACTGTGCTAAAGGAAATCTGCCTTCCAGTTTGATTTCCATTTGAGGGTTATACACAACTAATACAGCTCAGTAATGTCGGAACTCTATTCAGTAAAACTGCAAGCAGTTACCATTTACAGTATATCATAGCTCGATGACAGCAGGAATGGTGGGAGTTCATTATAGGGACCATGAATTGTAGGAGGTAATTTAGATTACAATTTAAAGTTTAATTTAAAAATCTATCAACAAATGTGAAAGTGCTCGAGGAACATTTTAAAATGCACTTTAATCTCACCAGCACAAATAGCTTTTTCAGGACTCTAAACATCATCACCTGGCAAAACAGTAAAACTTTACTGCACCTTTAATTAAATTACAAACACAACGGATAATTAACATTTTTATTTTTATTTTATTCATGCCATTGTTTTCCTTCAGAGTCAATATCTTGAAGTTACAGCAATAGGATATTGAAGAGAAGTTTATGGCTGGCACATTCCACTAGGATATTATAGCATCTAATAAATGAAAGGCCCTATAGTATGTGCACTCTGGAGAGCAGGCATGCATGTGTTCACAGATCCCTCCCCTGACATGCATCTGAAAATTTAGAGGCTGATTGAAGAATCCTTCAGCCAAAATATGTAGCTGCATGATCATCATCATCACCTTCCAGAACAGGGCACCCTGGGAAGTTCAGAAGCTAGACAGAAAGCTGTATTAATGCATTTGTGTGCAAATACCATAGAATAGCTCTTCAGCTTTTCAGATATTTGAACAGGGCTATCTTATCACTTCTCATTCTTCTTTTCATCACATTCAAACTTTCTTCATAGAGCTTGGTTTTTTTAATCTCTTTACCATCTTGGTCACTCTCATTGGGACACATCCTAGCTTGTGAATATCCTTCTTAAATGGTGGTGCCCAGAGCTGAACAGAGTACTCCAGATAAGGACCAAAGCAGGACAGACTGGCACTATTACTTCCTTTGATCTGGATGCTTTAGTTCTGTTCATGCAACCTAGATTTGTTTTAAGATGCATCTACACTGTAGAAATAAAGCAGTTTGACACCACTTTAACTGTCATGTCTCCATCCTACAGAATCCTGGGATCTGTAGTTTTTTGAGGAACTATCACTCTTTGGCAGAGAAGGATAAAGACTTTGTAAAACTACAAATCACAAGATTCCATAGGATGGAACTACACCACTTAAAATGGTGTCAAACTTCATTATTTCTATAGTGTAGATCAGGGGTAGGCAACCTAAGGCCTGGGGGGTGGATGCGCCCCCCCGAGGCTTTTGGACCGGCCCCAGGCCAATCCTGCCGCCACCGCTGCCCCCTGCCATGATGATATTGATTATTGTTGTTATTACTTGTTCTTGCGGGTTTCTTGGCAAAATCTTCACAGGGGTTTTGCCATGGCTTTTCTGGGGCTGAGAGAGTGTGGATAAATATATTTTTTATATTTTTTAATTTTTTAATATTTGTTTATTTATTTATTTATTTATTTTTGGTGCTTCGGCCCCCCAATTGTCTGAGGGACAGCAACCCGGCCCCCGGCTCAAAAAGGTTGCCTACCCCTGGTGTAGATGCACCCTTGTCCTTTTAAAAAAAATACTGCATCACACTGTTGACTCATATTTAACTCTGTTAAAACCCTAGATCAATTATACAAATATTGCGTCAAGCCAATAATCCGCCAAACAGTGATACCTTTATTGGGCCAACCAAAATGCACAATATACATGTTGAAGGCTTTCAAAGCTCCACTGGCTTCTGCATCAGGCAAGGTGTGAAAATCCATACAGGAGAAAAAACCTGAAGATATGATTCATAGGCCTGCATTTTGCAATTTTTGTTCTTAGTTCAGATGGTATGGAGTGGTATCTCTTGCAGGCTGGCATCTCCTCCTTCTGGCTATGTGGCTAAAGTGGAGATTCTCAAAGTCCAGGAAATTTAACATCTATTTGCAACACAAAAAGATACTTCCTTTGCAATCCAGTATGTCTCCATCCAGTGGAGCTTTGAAAACTTGCAACATGTATATTGTGCATTTTGGTTGGCCCAATAAAAGTTTCACTGCTTGGTAGATTTTTGATGTTATTTGATTTGCTATATGGCCAACACGGCTACTCTTGGATGTGTCAAGCCAAGCAATTGATTTTTTTCCTGCCTAAATTTTTCCTACCTTACATGTATCCTTTTAGGAATTAATTTTGTTTGTTTTCACTGAGATCTCCCATCTTTTAAGGTCTCCCTGAATCTGTATCTGTCTTCTTTGACTACCCCTCTAAGTTCTTCTGCTCTGTTGCATTTTAACAACAACTTTGATTATAATTGTATACTCTGTTTTATACCCACCCTTCTGCAAATTTACTGAGTACCTCATCTACATTTTTTAGCTAAGTCATTTAGAAAGATGGGGTGCAAGATAGGGCCTTTGTCAGTTCTCTCAAGAATGAGCATTCTTTGGGTACACTCCATCAATCAGTGGCATCTCCACATCTGGTGTCACCTGGTGTGTGTATGTGTGTCCTTCTCCTTCACCGTAGTGATTTTTTTAATTTAAAAAATATTTTAAATTTTTCTTTAAAAACATCACATCTTACTAAACTTTCACTTCAATGAAGAAAGTATTGAAAAGCAAACTGAAAAGCAGAAAACAGTGAGGAGACAAGCTCCACATGGTCCGAGATGGCCAACTGTTTATTCCATATGTTTTAAATGCCCGACATGTTTTGGCCTCAGTAAGAAATGGCCTTCTTTGGTTCAGAAGAAATCACTGGACAGTCTCCAAAACATAGGAGCATCGAGTATAAAGGTACAATTTTAATTTTGCTAGTTGTTTATGTCACAATTATTGCCATTACATTCAGTGATATATGGGAATTATTATTATGAGTAACATTAGTACAGAAACATTACTAAGGATTCTGTATGGTGTGGTATGGTGGGAAGACAATGTCTATGTGTGTGATATCATGAGTTACCGCACCAGGTGATGCCAACCCTAGCGATGTCACTGCTGTGCTTCAGTGTCCCTCAATTTTCTAGAGCCTCATTGTCACCTGCAATATGTTCATGCTGTCTACCAGCTTCATTGTCTCCAGGGGGGGGGGGAATGGGATTATGGTCAACAGGTTTGATGCAGCCTCTCTATCATGTTTTGAATCACAACATTTCTCTCAAGACCCTGTCAGATCTGCATACTGGTGTCTCTGTTCTTCTCAATTGGAGTAACCTGCCACCATCAGAGAGAAGTGATAGGAGTCATTAGGTTTATAGAATTGCCCACAAATACCTCTGTGCCCTTTGACATTTGCAGCTTTTGTCCCTGTTCCAGTGGTTCAGAATCTGTGACACATTCCTCCAAGTATCTGCCTCCTTCATTTGGTAATCTTCATCCTTCCTAGAGGTATTCTCCCTCTTCCCTGAATGTCTGCTGTATTTGTCCCCAAACTCTTTATTTTCCTTGATGAACTGAAGCATGGATAGGTGCTCCTCAAGTTCTTACAATTTCTCTTCCAGCAGGATGTGCACTTGTTGTAAGTATAGTTTCCTACATCCTAAGGCAGAAAAGCAAACATGCAGTTTGCTAGAGCAGCTCTCTCATCATCTGTGTCTCTTTGTTCTATGTAGGCATTGACACAGCACCTTAAGTTTCCTTCACTAAACATTCACATAAAATGCCCTTGTCTACTTTGCCTGTTCATGGACTTCTCCTCATGATCTTACAGGAACTAAAGCAGCTAGTGGACTTGGGTAACTAGTGGACTAGGGATACCCAACCAAGTAATTTACTGGCTCTCAGCAGTAGCCAATCCTTCTTGGATCATGTGCTCTGAGCAAAGCACACCACTACATTCAAATAATACTGCATGCACTGCAACTGTGTACTTTATAAAAGTCCAGATGTAGACCTGTAGACAAAAATTCGAAGGACCTCCATCATCCTTCTTCATTTACTCCATTGACACGAAATGCCATCTTCAAATTGTGGTGGTGGTGGCAGCGATAAGGAGGCAAGAGTGCTTTTAAAAAAACCCAAAAAACCCCCAAACAAACCTGTATCTCATAACATCTGGAATCCTTTATTTATCACTAATTAGAGACAATAGTTACATACCTTTTTCATAAGCTCTTTTCGTCAGCTTTGAAAATGTCTTCCTTGGTATTCTTTTTTTATTTTTAACAGATTTTATTAATAGTTTTGCAAACAATCAATATAATAAAAATAAAATACATTCTATGAGCCTTGGGGGTCAACAGAAAGAATTTTACAGAAGGGTGATTTATCCTGGGATAGCAGAAACACTCGGAGTTCAAGGTGTCATCTCATTCCATGGCAGCTGGTGGAACCAAGTCCAGAGTGTCTCTTCAAAAGATAGTCTGATGGGTTGGAGGTCCACTATTGTTCATGTTATTAATATATTCAACAAAAACAGACCAATCATCAAAAATGTGTGTGCCTTTTTTTTGTCCATTGCAAAATTTGAAGGTATAGGAGAGTTTTTCTGACAACCACATGCCCCAAATCCTCTTCCACCAATTGCTCAGTTGAACATTGCCTATTTTCCAACATTTAATGATTTCAGCTCTGGCCACTGAGATGAGGAATGTGACAAGTTTTCCGGTAGCTATTGTCCTTGCTGTAAATCGATAGCATTAGAAGACCTGAGCAAAATCGTACGGTTGTTTTACAATATCAGAAATTTGGACTAAAACAACATTCCAGAAAGTTCTAACCTTGGGACAATCCAACCACATGTGTAAATAGGAACCAAGAGTCTTACAACCTCTCCAGAATTTTAGGGAGGCATCTTTTGCCATTTTTGATAATCTTATGGTTGTTAAATACCATCTGTGTATGACCTTTAAGGTTCCCTCCCTCATCAATGCTGACCATGATTTATATTGGGGGTGGGGAAAGTCCAAATGTGCGACCAGGTGGTTTCAGAGATATCCATGTTTCTATCAGATTGCCAAATTATCCTGGCAGGTTGACTCATGCCATAGGTGGATTGTATTAGATTTTTATATATTATGCCTGCCCCACCTTTATATCTTTATCCTTTTTCTATACAAATGTGTTTATAAAGGTCAAGGGATGGGGGCAACCGTTCTTTATCAGTTTGTTTTTTTGCAAAGGAGAGGACTTGCAGTACTTGGAACCAGGAAAATTTGATGTGTCCTAAGATATTGAGCAAATTATCTGTCGTTCTGAGCTTTCCATGTTCAAATAAATCCATAATTCTGTATAGGCATACTCCTTCCAACATTTGAATTGAGTTAATTTATCCACTTCATAAAAATGGGAGTGTAATAGGAAAGGGCAAATAGGGGAAGGATCAGGAGCTAGTATGTGAACCCACTGCTTCCAAATAAGGAAGGAGTTGAAGAGAAACGGGTTTCGAATCTCCTTCAATACCCTCCATGTCCTTATAGAGAAAAGAAAATTAAGTTCAGCTAAACTATAATTACCTAGTTCCATGGATAACCACTTGGTGGAATATTACTCCATGACAAGTTGGGAGAGCTGGTTTAGTTGAAAGGCATGATAATATTCTGTATTCTGGAAGGTAAAAAGACTGGAGAAAATATTTAAACCATCATAGAGGGAACAAGGCAAACAGTGCAAGGATTTAAGAGTGAGAGGAATCCCCCCCCCCGGCAGCAAGTAGGAGGGACACATGGTCTTAGATGTCTCTACACTAATGCCCAGAACATGGGAAATAAGCAAGATGAACTTGAACTCCTAGCACAACAAAGCAAATATGATATAATAGGCATCACTGAAACATGATGGGATGAATCTCATGATTGGAATGTAGTAGTAGAGGTGAATAATCTTTTTAAGATAAATAGGCCAAACAAGAAAGGAGGAATAGCATTATATGTCAGGGATATTTACACCAGTGAAAAAGTCCAGAACTTCAATCCTGGAAGCCAGGTGGAGAGCATCTGGATTAAAATTAAAGGGGTGGGAAAGAACAGGGATGTTATTGTGGGAGTCTACTACAGACCCCCAAGTCAGATGGAGCAATTGTATGATGCCTTTATAGAACAGATGACCACACACTCAGAAAGGAGAGATGTAGTAGTGATGGGTGACTTCAACTATCTTGATATTTGCTGGAAGTCAAACTCAGCCAAAATTTTAAGGTCTAGCAAATTCCTCACTTGCCTGAAAGACAATTTCATTGTCCAAAAGGTGGAAGAGGCAACAAGAGGATTCACTATTTTAGATCTGATCCTAACTAACAGGATAACCTGGTCAATGGGGGTGCAAGCAGTGGGATCCTTAGGTGGGAGTGATCATATTCTCCTGGAGTTTCTTATACAGTGGAAAGGAGAAGCCAGGCATAGTCAGACGTGCATTCTAGACTTTAGGAGAGCTGATTTCAGTAAGCTTAGGGAAATACGGAGGGTGATCCCATGGTCAGGAATACTAAAACAGAAGGGAGTTAAGGATGGATGGGAGTTTCTCAAAAGGGAGATACTGAAGGCACAATTTAAAATAGTTCCAATGGGAGGTGTCTCAAGAAATCAGGATGGATGACTAAGGAAGTTACAAATGAGCTAAGTTTTAAATGGAACATGTATAAGAAATGGAAAAAAGGGTAAATCACCAAAGAGGAATTTCAAAGAGGAGCACACTTAGGGGTAAAGTCAGAAAATCTAAAGTGCAGAATGAGCTCAGGCTTACTAAAGAGGTCAAGAACAACAAAAAGAGCTTTTTTGGGTATGTCCATAGCAAAAGGAAGAAGAAGGAAATGGTAGGGCCTCTGCACACAGAAGATGGCAAAATGCTAATAGGGGACAGAGAAAAGGCAGAACTACTCAACACCTTTTTTCCCTCAGTCTTCTCAGAAAAAGAAAAGGGTGCTCAACTTGAGGAAAATGGAGCAGAGGACACAATAGGGGAAATGCAGCACAGATTAAGTAGGAAGTACAGGAATACCTGGTTAATCTAAATTAATATGTTTCCAGGACCAGATGAACAACATCCAATTGGCAAATGCAATATCAGAGCCATTGGCAATACTTTTTGAGAACTCCTGGAGAACAGGAGAAGCCCCAGCAGACTGGAGGAGGGCAAACGTCCCCATCTTCAAAAAGGGAAAAAAGAAGATCACAACAATATTGTCCAGTTAGTCTGACATCAATACCGGGAAAGATTCTAGAACAGTTCATTAAACAGAGATTCTGTGAATATCTAGAAAGGAATGCCATAATCACTAAAAGTCAACATGGGTTTCCCGGAAACAAGTCATGCCAGACTAATCTGATATATATATATATATATATATATATATATATATATATATATATAAAATTACCAGCTTGGTAGATGAAGGGAATGCTGTGGATATACCATATCTTAATTTCAGTAAGGTCTTTGACAAGGTTCCCCATGACATTCTAGCAAAAAAGCTAGTAAAATGTGGGCTAGGCAAGGAAACTGTTACATGGATTTGTATTTGATTGACTAGCTGAACCCAAAGGGTGCTCAACAATGGCTCCTTTTCATCCTGGAGAGAATTGACCAGTGGGGTGCCACAGGGTTTTGTCCTGGGCCCAGTGCTATTTAACCTCTTTATCAATGACTTCGATGAAAGCATAGGGGGCGTGCTTATCAAATTTGCAGACGACACCAAATTAGGAGGATTAGCTAATACCCTAGAGGACAGGATGAAAATTAAAAATGACCTTAATAGATTAGAAAGCTGGGCCAAAGCTAATAAAATGAATTTCAACATGGAGAAATGTAAGGTACTGCACTTAAGGCAGAAAAATGAAATGCATAGATATAAGATGGGGGACACCTGGCTTAACGAGACTACATGTGAAAGGGATCTAGGAGTCCTAGTGGATCACAAGTTGAACATGAGTCAACAGTGTGATGTGGCAGCTAAAAAGGCCAATGTGGTTTTAGGCTGCATCAATAGAAGTATAGTGTTTAGATCAAAGGAAGTAATAGTGCCATGGTATTCTGCTCTGGTCAGGCCCCACCTGAAATACTGTCTCCAGTTCTGGGCACCACAATTCAAAAAGGATGTTGAGAAAGTGGAGCATGTCCAGAGGAGGGTGACTAAAATGGTGAACAGTCTGGAAACCAGGCCTTATGAGGAACAGGGAGCAAGGTATGTTTAGCCTGGAGAAGAGATGGTTAAAAGGTGATATGATAGCCCTGTTTATGTATTTAAAAGGGTTTTTCAAAGTATTGAGTAAGTATTGAGGAGGGAGGAAGCTTGTTTTCTGCTGCTCCAGAGATCAGAACCCAGAATAATGAATAATACAGGAAAAGAAATTCCTCCTCAACATTAGGAGGCACTTCCTGATAGTAAGGGCTGTTTGACAGTGGAACACTCTCCCTCGGTGAGTGGTGGAGTCTCCGTCTTTGGAGGTTTTTAAACAGAGGCTGGATGGCCATCTGTCAGGGATGCTTTGATTGAGAGTTCCTGCATGGCAGGGGGTTGGACTGGATGGCCCTTGTGGTCTCTTCCAACTCTACGATTCTATGATTCTATGAAATAGAGTTTGACATCTGGGATCGCCAACCCTCCTTCCCCAGTGTTAGTATATCTACCAGATTTAGAGAATCTGGGTCTTTTTCTGGTGAATATAAAGTCATTAATCATCTTTGGCTAGGATGTGAATTTGAGAGGAGTTGGAAAAATAGGTATCGATAGGAAAAAATAAGAAAAAATAATTGTGGGACAAGAAACTTCTTTACATTGGCAAACCTCCCAAGAATGAAGAGGTTTAAGTGTTTCTACTCCCTTATATTTACTTCCATCCATTTAGTGACAGGGTTATAGTTCCTGGGCACCAATTGAAATAAATCTTTTGTGATAGGAATGCCTAAATAAGTGAATCCGGAGGGGCATAGTTGTAATCTAGTGACTTTTGTCAGCTTGTTCTGGTCTGAAGGTACATCAGTTTAGATTTTTGTTAATTGATCTTAAGCCCCGAGTGCTTCCCAAACATGTCCAATATCTTTTTTTATTTCAGGAAATGATGTTTCAGGTTTTTGCACTGCAAGCAGATTATCATATGCATGCAGCATTATTTTGTGATGGTGGCCATTGATACAGGGCCCCACAACATTTGAACTAGTTTGACCTAACTAGTTCAGCTAGGGGTTCAATAAAAAGTATGAATAGTATTGGTGAGAGGGGACACCCCTGCCTAGTGCCTCTGTGTAAGTTGAAGTGATATGAGTCTACCCCATCAACCAATACTGTCACTTCTGAGTGTTTGTATAGATGTTCTAGGATAGATATAAATCCATTGCCAAAATTTATTTCTGTTAGTATGCTGAATAGGAAATGCCATTCAGCCTTGTTGAACACCTTTCATGCATCCAGTGAGAAAAGTGCCAAAGGAGTTTTTGTCTGGGATGAGTGGTGAATCAGGTTAAGAACTCTACAGATTGAACCTGACATTCTCCTACCTGGCATAAAGCCTACTTGATCTGGGTGGATATAATCCAGGATAAATTCATTTAGGCCCTAAGCAGACTACTAATAAAGTCGTCTTCTGGGCAGAGAAGAGGAGGGGCAGCCGCACGAACGGCACCCCTTCCTCTCTCCGAGGTCGCCCCCAGATGCGCCGGCCGTCCACACGACCGGCGCATTGGGGATGACCTCACGGCGCAGCGCCCACATGCGCTGCGCCGTTTGAGTCAGAGAAAGTGCGCCCACCGCTTTTGCGGCGCACTTTCTCTGACATCTAAAAGGAGCGCCAATTTGGTGCTCCTTTTAGAGTCGCCGGCGGTGCGCCTGGATGCGGAGGCTGCAGCCCCGCGGCGCTCCGTTCGGCGGCGGCTCCGGGGCCTCCGTCTGCTGAGGCCCTTAGTCTGTTTGCCAGGATAGACATGAATTTAAAATGTCTTGGTTTAATAATGCTATCGGTCTGAATGCTTTGGTTTAATAATGCTATCGGTCTGAATGCTTTGACTGGAGGGTTCTCATTTTGTGTCTTTGGTATGGGAATGATTCTTGACCTGCACCAACTGCTGGGAGGGAGACCACTCCCCATGACTCCATTAAACAAATTAAATAGTGAAGGGGTTAGTTCATCTGTAAGAAGTTTATAGGATTCACCAGAGAAGCCATCTGGGCATGGGGCTTTGAATAGTTTCAGTTTGCCTATAGCCTTTTTTATTTCCTCCAGTTCTATTTGTTTGTTCAGAAAAGAACAATGTGATTCAGAGAGTTTCTTTATTTTTAATGATTTTATGAAATCAATTGTAGATGAATCACATGTGTTTTCTGATGTGTACAAATCTTTATAGAATCTGTGGAATTCATTAACAATATCCTTGGGAAGGGTCACCTTTGCTGGAGAATACTATGGTGATCAATCTTTTATTCACTTTCTTTTTAATTGCTCTGGCTAATAGGCATGAGTTTTTGTTGTTCAATTCATAGTATATTGTAGTGAGACTTGGTTTTTCCTATTGTCTAGAGCTGCTAGTTCTGTCATTTTTTAGAGAAGCGTGGCATATATGGTTGGACTTTTGGTGTTTATGTGTGTCTGTTGTAATTCTTGAATCTCAGACATAAGGATTTGTCTATCCAAATCTCTAAGTTTCTTTTTCCTAGCTCCCTCTTGGATGAGTAACCCCCTGAGTACTGCTTTTAGAGTGTCCCATAATAGGGCCTCTGATGTGTCTGTCTTTTTATTTTCTTTGTAAAAATTCTTAATGGCCTCTCTAATTCGCTTTTGAAACTACATCAGACAGAAGGAAGGGACTGAATCTTAAAATCCATGTTTTTGGGGTGCCAGGACCAAGTCTCCAGTTCATGGTTACCAACCCGAGGTCGGAATGGGGGATAGGGTTGATTTCAACATCAATGACTTCAAAAAGGAGCACTTTGGAAATAAATAAATAAATAAATCCTAGATAATAGTTTATGGGCATTAGAGAGGAAAGTAAATTGCCTATGTTGTGGGTGCATGGCTCTCCAGGGATCAATAAGGACAGCTTTGGCAATGATGTTAGGTAGTAGGAACTCTCTCAGTCTCTTCTTTGTGGGGTGATGAGACTTGTCTAGATCATTGTCTGAGACTTTGTTTGTGTCACCACCAATGATGATTTCTCCAACTGCATTGTCCTGAAGGGTCTTAATAAAGGATTGTAAAAAAGTCTGTTGATCATTATTGGGAGAATAAAAAGTACCAAAGGTGACTTTCTTGCCTGCAATAGAGCCCTGCAAAATTATAAAGCGACCTGCTGGGTCTCTTATCACATGTTCTTCTGCAAAAGGGCACGACTTATCAAGCAGAATTGCTGCCCCTCTGGCTTTCATAGAGTCTCCCATTGTGTATTGGGTTGGGAACACTGAATTGGAGAGTATATTCCCTGTTCCCTTCCTGTGCATCTCTTGCAGAAATGTGACATTGGGTCTTAATTTCCTCAAGTAGTTTGTAATTCTTGTATGTTTAGGGGCAGAGCCTAGCCCCTTAACATTAAGCGAGACTTAGGGGCTCTGCAGATGGCACAAAGTGCCATCTTGGAGCCAGGGAAGTGGAGGGGCAGCTGTCCGCTGGCCACCCCAACCCCTTCCCAAGGACGTCATCGGAGTGCCCGCCATTGCCCATGACGAGGGCTCCGGTGACGTCGTCCCGGCCCAGCCTCTGCATGGGCTGAGTCGGAAGAGATGTGGAAAAGCCATGCAATCATTGGCCACACCCCAAAAGTGCTTTTTATTAAATCTCCAGTAAGTCTTTTATTTCCCTCAATTTAGTTACATCTTTCAATAGAAATAGTTGGACCCTGAACTGGATGGGATACAGGACTCGATTTTCACAAGCTAAGGACCAATCTGTAAAACACGCACTTACAAATAAAAAAGTTTGCCTCCCAAATAAGCTGTAGGGTAACACCAGGGATTACTGAAATATAGAGTGACCAGCCAACTGCCAGCCAATAGCAGAGCAGAAACAATTGTTTTGACTTTAACCTCATTCCCACTACATTATAAACTGGTTTACTAACCCATTTGAAGTGGTTTAAATGACCTTGTTCACACTTCAACCAAATCGCTAAAGTGGTTTGGTGAGGGGGGCTCTGCACTAGACCCATTTAATGCATGTCTTTTTGATGCTCATTTTTTCCACATCTTTTGCAATAAATCGATTCACTGCAAGTGTGAACGAGATGTGGATC
Source organism: Phrynosoma blainvillii (assembly GCA_026167975.1). Classification (NCBI taxonomy): domain Eukaryota; kingdom Metazoa; phylum Chordata; class Lepidosauria; order Squamata; family Phrynosomatidae; genus Phrynosoma; species Phrynosoma blainvillii. Next base: position 160,087,554 of record JANUYF010000003.1, read on the forward strand.
AGAATTGATTTCCTATGATGTGATCAATGATCAGTAGCCCACTGAAGAGGGTCCATTTTGAATCGATTAATTAATCAATGTGAATGACAAGTGGGTAATTTTACAACAAGAAAATGTGATTGGGCTAAGTAGTGTGAACCATGCTTCACTGTTGAACTAATCCATTGATTCGGATAGCAGGATAGTAAACTGATTTATTTGTAAGTGGGAATGAGGCCTATATTCCCCATCACTTACCAAGGTGCTGCAAACTTTCTTTAAATGGAGTTTCCTCCTGCACAATGTTTCACTATACATATGAACTACATACAAATTTGCATGTGCAGAAAATTTCAGAATTAATAATCAAACAATGAACTGAAATCTATCTGCCAAAAGCAAGGGGATTTTTTTTTATTTGTCTTAAAATTTCATTTTGACCTGGTTATGTCCCCACCAGCTGGATTTAAAAAAACCTTGACACAGTGAAACACTTAAACATTGGCTCCTGTTGTGTCCAAGCTAATGAAATTTAACAAAGTACCATTAATTTATGTTTGTATCAAGATGTAAAGTAGATACAATTAAGCCCTATTAATATCAATTGTGGGAATTACTTAAAGGATTGTATTTTTTTTTCTGTGTGGGAAATGCACACAAAGAAGCTCTGTTGAGCCAATTGTAGCTAATAAAATCTTTGAACTACTTTCTATCGCAGTAGTTTTATATTAAGTCATCCAAACCTTGGTAAAGGGCAGTTTCCTTATTATTATTTTTTTAAAAAATGTAGTATTAATAGAATAAAAGATCAAGATGGTTAAAGCTGATGTTATAATACACAGTGAATTTAATATTTAAAATTGCTTTTATATGAAGACAATGAGTGAACATTGAAGTAAGGTTGAGTACAAACTGGAGATACTTTGGAAGTCAATTGTAAATATTTGCATATAATTATTGGAAAAGAAATTAATATGTCAATTTGATAGATATGTTTGAATAATACATGTTAATAAAATACAAAATTATAATAGAATAGCAGATACACTTGTCCCTTCTGATTTGTGGGGGATCCATTCCGGAACACACACCCATGAATTGGAAAAATCGCAAATGTCCAAGTCCCATTGGATATAATGGCCACACTCTCCTGTGCACAGCCCTATGCATGTACCATTCTTCCTCTCCTGGCTTCCTGTCTGTGGAAATTCAAGACCACAAATGGGAAGTCTATGAACTAGGAGGGATGACTGTATATTGGGTAGCTATGGAAAGAAACAGCCTCATGTAAATACATTTGAAAAACTCCATCTAAAAGCTAAGTTAAGGGAGTTAGAGGAGTGCAGTAGAGAAAATTCTTTCAACTTCCAAGAGGCTCACATCAATTGGGAACCCCTTTCCACTCCCTAGAACACCATTTCTGTGAGTAATCCAAATAAATAAGAGCCTTATCACATTAGAAAAGAAAGACAAAACAGAGTGGGAGAATACTGGCTTTCTCCATGCCTCTTCACATGCTCTTGGAGCACTTCCATTCATGATTGTAAAAGTGTGCCTTTTGTCAAATAGTTTTCCCAGCATGACAAAAGAGATGCTTTTATGACCATCTCCCTCAGGAAGAGAACAGAAGTGTTGTGACATGTGGAGAGGTACAGAGAAAGCCGGTACTCTTACTCTTGTTTCATTTTTCTATTCTAATGTGATAAGGCTCTAAGTGAATTCATTAAAACCATGGCTAATCTCTGGGAAACATTTCACCCAAGCATAAAAAGCATGATCTGACCAGATCCTAAAACAGATTTAAGGCAACAATGTCCAGAGGGACAGCTATGCTAAGGAAACCACCCTCCTCTCAACATTAAAGAATAACATGCTTTAAAGAATAACATGCTTTAAAGAATAACATACGTTTAGGTCATAAACCTTTTTGAAGTAGAGCAGTGATTCCCAAAATGGGCAGCACATCCCCTAGGGTGTGTGTGATGTGTGTGGAAAGATCCAGGAGGTGGTGACAGGGAAAGGGGGCTGTTCAGTCAAAGTACTGGTGCTCAAGAAAGACAAGGTGAATCATCAGCCTTTATGACCATAGTAGGGATGAGAGTTGCATGAAACTTCATTTCAGAGTCCCTTTAAGCCACTGCATAGCCTCACTGATCACTTCATGTGGTAGTGGTGTTTCCTGCTCTTCATCTCACTCCCTTAGCCACATCTTTTGCTAGTAGTGGCAGCAGTAGTTGTTAAATGTGCAAGGCTGGGTGCAGGGCATTGCTTCTGTGGCCCAGAGTGGTGCCATTTGAAAGCAGACTGATTGACTGAAGCAAGGAGTTAGAGCATTGTCATAGCAAGGGAGGAGTGACAGCAAAAAAGGAGTTTTAAAATTTGAGACCTTGCTTAAGCTTTGTGACTGTGCTGGGACTTGGCTGGCAGGTGAGACTTGCAGTGCTGCTCCTGCTTTCTTTCAAAAGATAGGCTGAGAGAAGAGGTAGAAAAAACAATGTTGGTATATATCGGGAACACTTGAAACTGTGTGGTGAAGACATGTCTCTGGGGAAGGAGGAGGAATAGTATCCAGGGTCAATTCTTGGAAAGAGTCTTCTGCATTAGACTTGCTCCTGTAGTTAAAATCTCTTCCTTTTGCTGTTCACACCAGTTTCTAGTCTAGAACACGTGGCCTCTGTAAATCCCCTACACACACACCAGCTATGCCCCTCTCTGCCCCAACAAAGAAGGATTGAAAGTCTTTCTTCATAGGGAGAAACTTCTCCCCTTGCACTAAGTTATCTTGGGAACAGCAACCAAGCATCTGGCTGAACAGTGACTGAGAGGCCTCTTGCCCACACTGGCCTTTGCTGGAAGGACAGCATAGGTAAAGGCTTCTCTGTGGCTGGCCAACCAGCTGCTCTCTTGCTACTCCCAGGGTGATTGTGGGCAAAGGGAACAACAATGGAGCAACCAGTTGAGCAGTGACCGAGAAGCTGCTTGTCTGCATTGGTCTTTCCTGCAAGGCCAGCAGAGGTAAGAGGCTTCCCAGTCTCTGCTCAGGCAGCTGCTCATTTGCTGATACCAAGGTTGCTGGGTGCAAAGGGACCAGCTACCAAGACTGGTTGTTTTGAATTTGCAGTAGAACAGTAGACGTAATGCCAATAAATATGTATGGGAGGATGCTAGGGTTGTCACACAAGAGGAAATGGGGCAGTAGCTGGAAAACATTTGGGGACCACTGGAGTAGAGTGTGTTGTCCCATTTCTTTTCCCCCCTTCCTTCTCTTCCTAGTTTTTATATTGCAACAGACTAACACAGCTACCTTCATGAACTTAGTCAGCAAGAAGTATGGCTTTTTAACATAATTTTTGCGTTATATCTTAAATGACAATTTATTCCACCATAACAGTTCGAGGAAGCTGCACACAATTGCAGTGGAAATGGCAGTGGCATTTTGTAAACTGAAGATACAGTTATCTCAGAAAATGACTTTTTTAAAGAAATAGACAGACCTATTGACTCCAGTGGAATGACTCACATATGTGAACAAAAGTATCTGGATTTTTCATGGTCAGCAGTCCAGAATCTTGTATTGTCATTGTAGAGGTAACCACTTGTTCAAGTGGGAGTATCCTCCAGTGCATTTTCTCAACTGAAATGCATAACTGACTAGAAAGTATGGGAGAAATGCATGGGTGTTTGTATTATGGGGAGCACAGGGCAAAGCAGAGCTCAAAGGGGCTTCCTACCTTCTGAGCCCCCAGCAGGGAATCATTTTAACAAAACCTTGTTTTTACAATTCCTGCAGTGTTTCTGTGCCAAAATGGGATATAGGTCCATTCAATCCACACCCACACCCAGGAAACAAAACAAAACAGGAAGTGGACCCAGCCATTTCCATTCGGGATTTTACTGTGGCTTTCAGTGGAATCTGAGATGATACAATTGTCCCAAAGTGTTGGAAGTTCCTTGTCCCTGTTGAAGAAGCTGAGCAAGGTGCCCCTTTATTCCTAAACCCCTTCCAGCTTTAGGACCTGTTTCTTGTTGATGCAGCTGGGCATCCCAGGCAAGGCTTAGATGATGTTTAGGCTTAGCTGCTGTCTTGCTACATTTAGACTAGACTCTAAGACAATTATGGCAGCCAGTGTGGTGTAGTGGCTTGAGTGCTGGACTAGAACTCTGGGAGGGTTTGATTCACTGCTCAGACATGGAAACTCCCTAGGTGACCTTGGTCAAGCTATGCTCTTTTAGTCTCACAGGAAGATAATGACAAACATCCTGTAAATAAATCTTGCTAAGAAAATCCTAAGACAGGATCACCATAAGTTGGAAATGGCTTGAAGGCACAGCTCTGGCAATGATAATGCCTGACATTTGGCATTGCTCTGCACTCCCAGTCTCAGTTTCCAGGTGGACAAAATCATACACAAGATCTTTGTATTACAACATTAATGCTAAAGCAATTTATACAATTTATTAATTTATAAAGCAATTTATAAGCATTTTATAAAAAGAAAAGGTACTAGGGATCATATTGCAAACATATGATGGATAATGGAATTCAAGAAGAAAATTTGCATGTGCTTTATTGACTACAGCAAAGCCTTTGACTACATAGATCATGAAAAGTTATGGCTTGATCTTAGAGGACTGGGAGTGCCCCAACAACAACAACAACAATAATAATAATAATAATAATAATTTTATTTATACCCTGCCCCTCTGTCAGACAATTGGGGCAGCTCACAGCAGTTAAAACTAATACAATATTAAAATATAATCCAAGATCTCACAACCCTCCCACCCCTTAAAAAAGAATTAAACTAATAATAACATTAAAACATGATAATTAAAACATTACATTAAAATAAACAATGCTGGGACAAACAAATGAATAATAGCCCGGGCAACGATTGCATCTGATCATTCTGATGTGTAACCTGTACTTAGGACAAGTTCATTAGAACAGAATATGGAGAAACAGAATGGTTTCCAATAGGCAAAAGGGTCAGGCTAGGCTGCATACTAACTCCCTGTTTATTCAACCTACATGTAGAAAATATCGTACACACAGCAGGCTTAGACTCAGAGGCAGGAGGAGTGAAGATGGAATGAACAAGGGGGAAGGAACATTAACAACGTAAGATATGCAGATGATATAATACTACTAGCAGAAACAAACAAGGACCAGAAGCAATTACTGAAAAGGGCAAAGGAGGAAAGTGCCAAAGTAGGCTTAATGCTAAAAATTAAGAAAACAAAAACAATGGAAGATCTACAGCACCTTTATCCTAGATAATGAGAAAATTGAAATAGTCAAAGAGTTCCCATATCTTGGATCAAATATTGACCAGAACAGAAACTTTAGTCTAGAAATCAGAAGAAGACTTGAACTGGGAAGGGCAGCTATGAAAGAACTGGACAAGATGCTAAAATGCAAAGATATAGCTCTGAACACTTAAGTGAGGATTGTCCAAGTCATTTTATTCCCCATCACCATGTACGGATGGTGGCTGAACAATGAAAAGCTAGACAGTGAAGAAAGCTGATAGACAGAAAATCAACTCATTTGAAATGTCATGCTGGAGAAGAGTGCTGAAGTTACTGTGGATGGCCAAGAAGACAAACAATGGGTTCTAGAGCAGATCATGCCTGAAATCTTCCTGGAAGCCAGGATAACTAAAATGATATTGTCATACTTTAACATAATGAGAAGGCATGATTCATTAGAAAATGCTATGATGCTGGGAAAGGTAGAGGACAACCAAAAGAGAGGAAGACCATACAGCAAATGGTTAGACTTGATCAGGGAGGGCATAGGCCTGAGCCTGAAGGACCTGAGCAAAGCAGTTGAAGACAGGGGATCTTGGAGATGTCTCATCCACAAAGTTGCTATAAGTCAAGATCAGCTTGAGGCTTGACAACAAAAAATTATCTAATCCCCCCCCCCCCTAATTCAAATGAGAAAAATATAGAATTCATCATCCTCTAAGCAGAACCTTTACTACAAAACTCAGTGGAAGCAGCCAAGGAGGAATTAGCCTTTCCTTTCCACAAAGCAGGTTGTTATATTCAGGACAGATCCATACCCGTTAGTTAATAACATGGAGCAGTAGCTGTTTATGCAGGGTTCATTGGACAGAATGGAATGGATGTGCTTAATTATGAGTTGCAGGTGTATAGTCTATGAGTTAAACTGTATGACCTGCTTTTTTATTTGGATAGCTGTGGGTTTCCTTTCCTATCTGATTAATATCAGAAGGTGTCCATAAGGACTTTCTGATAAGGTCCCAAACCCCTCTCCTCAAGGCCCACCTTTTTTGTGCATAAACTGATATAAAGGAGTGGAGAGGAGAGATTGGTCAAGGAAGACAAGCCACTTAATTTCTTTCAGACAAAATGAGCAGGCATGACCCAGTGCCATCACAGGAAAGAAAGAGCTGCCGGTGTGTATTAAACATTAGTGTCTTGGCTGTTTAATTATTGGCGCCTTGGCTGCTTAATTATTGGTTAATCTAGCAATTTAACATGCTTCATTTAATTCTAATTAGGAGAATTAATAGGCAGGGAATAAAGATTTAAATGGACTGGAGAAAAACAAAACGGGGTTTTAAACTGCTCTTCAAAATTGGAGACTTCCACTGTGTCTATTCTTTTCACAACAAAACATGCTCTTTTTTTAAAACAGAAGTGCACCTGGGAAGCCTTCATGGACAAATTCTTCACTGGCATGCACCAGCAGTGGCACTGACTCTAGTTGATCTTTGTATTAATGTTTTAATCGCACAATGTAGAGGAAGGAGCTGCTTTTGCCGTTTGATGGGGGATGTGTAATATGGTATTATTCCATTTGTGTGTGTGTGTGTGTGTTTTAAATAGCACGAGGAGCAAAAGATAATTTAGTGAAGATATCACCCTCAGGAGGTACATACTATTGATGCAGGTGCTTTAAGTCACAGAGCTGTGAATTATTATATTGCTTCCTCAGTCTGATGCTCTCTTTATGTTCTCTCTCCTGGCATAGCTTTGGGGGATGAAGACATGCAGCTTTTCCACTTCAACAGCTGGCTGGCTTCCATTTTTGCCTCCCCCAAATGTTACCGCCTGATCTGCTTAGTGTGTTTGTCTTTGCTAATCAAGCTGCGTACTCTGACAAGTCCTACGACATTGGACATGGCTGTTCTTCTAATTAAGGTGCTAATTGAATTAAATGGCTGCAGTAATGAGCAGATGAGCAGCATAAAAAGTAAAGAGTCAGATAGGCCAATTAACGAAAGAGCTGAGCATAATTATAACATTTAAAATACATGCAGCTCTGTACCAATATTCTTAATTGTTACAGGGAAATTTATGATAATTGGCTCAACAACAGGCAAAGCAGGCTTTTCCTGAGACAAAGCTGGTAATTAAAACAAAAATGATATGCAACACAAATGGCAGAGTGGGGATAAGTAATGCTTGATTTATATATAAGATGTTTGTAGAAAAAGGCAAACCACTAACAGAGCATCCTGCTGCATTAAAGTAATTTTGACGGGAAACTTTAAGACAAGGGGTTCAACCCAGACTGAAAAGTATTTGCTTTAGACAATCAGCAATCCAGGCTGGATAGGTTGTTCCTCAGAGGTCCTGGTCCTCATATATTTTCATTCAGATCTTACTTGCTGTGTCACCTGAACTCCTGCAGAATTTAGGTTGAGGGTGGGGAGGGTCATATAAGCAGCTTGATACAGAAAACTATGGTATGGACATCTAAGAAGAGAAAAAAAAATAAGGACAATTTAGTCTCTCTCTATTTCACTTTCTTAAATTTTGACATAGGCAAAGATTGCCTTGGTAGTAAGTGTGGGAAACAGAGTCACTGCTTCTAAAGCTGGCATAAATAGCACAGACCACCCACTCAAATATTTGTATCCTTTTAATAATAAATTCATATTGATTCAGCGTAATTGCTTCATGCAGTGCTGCACAAGTCAATGAAAAGGCAGCAAAGAAATTTGATAAGTAAGCAACACATTTGCTACCTCAGTGAACAGAGCATGTGGGGCTCATTGTCACCAAGGTCTAATAGTAAGATGTAGAACTTTATCAGACACGGCTTTTAAACTGCCATAAAAAGTTTGATAATAGCACCTTTGGCCATACCTGTCACACGACACTGTCTCCCTTGCCACTGCCTTGTCCTCAAAGTGTTGTCAGAGCATACCTTGCCATTGATGGAAAAACCCATCAATAAGCTCTCAATAGCCCTGGTATAGTGCTGGTCCTCAGATACAGTAAATCACTCCTCTGGCACTTCTGGGATTGCACAGTCATGTCTCCATCTCTCCTCATCCCTCCTCCCCTTCACTATTCCAAAACAGCCCTTTTTAAACTTTCTTTTTCTTTTTCTTTTTTTTTGTTAAATTGTATTTGCCTGATCCCAGAATTACATTTAAATACACACACAAACACGGTATGCTGGGTAGGGTATAGGGTAGTGTTAAGGACAAGGGTGGAAGAGAGCATGAGAGGCTAGTAACATGGAGCGATGTGTGGTAGGGAGTGCTCCCAAGCTGGTATGTATGCACTTCCCTTCAATAATGCAATTGTGGCAAGAATGGAGGTAGTGTGATAAAGTCCATACTCACCTGATTCTAGGAAGTTTATCGCTTGGCACTTGCAGGAACGGGAACTGAATGGAACAGAATGGCATGGAATGGGGGCGAGAACGCATGTTACTGCACAGGAGAATGCCGCCAATGCCTCTGGGAGTCCCCAGGCTGTTCCCCATCTGTGCTATGGCAGCCAATTTTGAAGAATGATTTTGAACCATTCTTTAAAACTGGCTGCCAGGAACGGCTGAGGAATGGCTTGGGGACTCCAGGCAGCATCGGCAGCATTCTCCTGTGCAGTAACATGTGTTTTTGCCCTGTTCCGTTCCGTTCCATTCCCGTTTCTGCAAGTGTTGTGCAACAAACTTATATAACTGTTGCATATGAAGTTGGTAAACAGTTCTTAAACAGTTCTTTTTCAAACCTTATCTTCCCCTCTCACACCAAATAAATATTGAGGGGCAAATATTATTTAATGTGCACAGTAGATTATTTTCATTCAACAATCTGTATAGGAAAGGTAGTTTTCAAACCGTTTCATTTCTAGGAGACACAATGCCTTCTCCCCACACGCAGGCATACCTTAGTTTAAAAAGCCGATGTCAAAGAAGCTCCTAATTGCAAAGTATCTTTATCTCCATCCAGTCCACAACTTTTTTCCTTGTCCTCAATCTAGCTGGAAGTCTTTTAGCATCATCATCAATGGGAGGTGAAGTACGTCTCAATAAACAAAAGACTTTTGGTTGAGATTTTGCTCTAGCTGATCCTACTTGTAGCTATATGTAAGTACCTTCAACAGGCAAAGTAAACAGGAGCTACCTCCAAAATCTCTCAATGAGTATGTGTGAAAAGCAAAGCAGAAGTTTTTAGTCTATTTTCTTTTGTAAATTGCTTCAAGACTTTTTCTATGGTGAGAAGTGGCTCTTTAATAAATAAATATGTGAATAAATGAATAATTCAGCTAGTTCTTAAGAGAGAGAAATGCAGATTCCTACACACAGCATTCATCCAGCAGCAGCTTCGGGGCCATTGAATGAAAGGCCTCATTCCACCTCAGGGCTAGGACAGCAGACAGACCTGAAATGAACAATTCTAATCTCTCACTAAAAAATTGATGACTGAAAAACTAGACATTCTCTTCCATTTTTTTGTTTTGTTTTGTTTAGAAAGCCACCATACGTTAGCTGTATGATCATAAGAACAAAAGAAAATCCAAAGGTGGATAGTACATTTATTTGGACTATAATTCTGCAATAGTGTACAGATTTGAGTTTTCTGATGCATTTCAATGGGCTAGATGGAAAATGGAGGTGGTGGAGGAGGAAAAGCATAGAGGTCCAAAATTTGGCTAGATATTTTAAGCCGTAGACTTTGTAGTTAAACCCTTTCTCAAAATGGAAATTGCAGGTTTATTAGCCACTGGTAGGCATGGAGTTATCACATGACATGGAAGATCTAAAAGCAGCAATGAGATTATTAAACAGAGGGCTCAGGATGGCAGCAAAGCAGATTGCTCCTGTCTCATTCATGTGATTTGGGGCAAGATTATCACACCCCTCATGCTTCTCCCATCCGTCTTCCATTTGTGACGTGCCCTCAGTCTGATAATCTCCACTGGTAATCTCATGGCCAGACTTCTGCAATATTTTGTACCTTGGGCTACCTCTGTACCAAGTTTGGAAACTTCTCTTAGTGCAAAACACACCAGTTAGATTGGTTACTGGTGCATCCCTAGATTATAATACATCTATATTAAAATTACTCCCTTGGATGCCAATTAGGCACACGCAGGGCACAAAGTGTTGGTTGTTATTTACTTGGTTTATGTTATCTATATGGCTTAGGTCCAGGTAACCTACTGGATCACCTTCTTCTGTATAAAACACTCCATACAAACATGTCTTCTGGAGGACATATACTTCAGTCAGTCAGGACTAAGCTGGCAACTGTTAACCACAGGACATTTTAATCAGCTGTCCCCAAATTGTGGGAATTACCTGCCAGAAGAAAGTATTTAAAACAACAGTAAAGAGCAATAGCATCCAGCAGGCCTATCTAAATTACAAGTTTTAAAATTATGAATTGATTTTTTTTAATAGGTATAGTTTTTAAATTGATGTTATGCTCTTTTAACTGATTATGTATTTTTAATTGGTATTTGTGTTTTTAATGGTATAATATACAAAGCTGGGCCAAAACTAACAAAATGAATTTCAACATAGAGAAATGTAAAGTACTGCACTTAGGCAGAAAAAAATGAAATGCATAGATGTAAGATGGGGGACACCTGGCTTAATGAGACTATGTGTGAAAGGGATTCAGGAGTCCTAGTAGACCACAAGTTGAACATGAGTCAACAGTGTGATGCAGCAACTGAAAAGGACTGAATCAATAAAAGTATAGTTCTAGATCACGGGAAGTAATAGGGCAACCAAAATGGTGAAGGGTCTGGAAACTATGCCTTATGAGGAGAGACTTAAGGACCTGGATATGCTTAGCCTTGAGAAGAGACAGTTAAGAGGTGATATGACAGCCCTGTTTAAGTATTTGAAGGGTGTCATATTGATGATGGAGCAAGCTTTTTTTCTGCTGCTCCAGAGACTAGGACCCAGAGCAATGGCTGTAAACTACGGGGAAAGAGATTCATCTCAACATTAGGAGGAACTTCTTGACAGCAAGAGCTGTTTGACAGTGGAAGATGTTCCCCCAGAGTGTGGGGAACATCTTCTACTGTCAAATAGCTCTTACTGTCATCTTAGATGTTTTTGAAAAGAGGTTGGATGGCCATCTGTTAGGGGTGCCTTGATTGTGAGTTCCTGCATAGCAGAATGTGGTTGGACTGGATGGCCCTTGTGGTTTCGTCCAACTCTATGATTCTATGTCCCACCCCAATTCACAGTGAGAGGCGGGTAAGAAATCATCATAATCACCACTACTACTACTACCACCACCACCACCACTACCACCATGGTTCAGGCCAATGTAGTATTGAAACAGCTCCATGAAGTCTTGAGTAGGCACCATCAAGTTGGCCTCAGTATGGATACTGAAAACCTCCACAACTGTAGGCCTGGGCTTCTCCATTACCATCTCTGAGGCCACCTAGGTGGGTAGTACACCAGAAGCAGGTCTGTTCAGTCTCTTTGGCCAGCACAAACTAACATTCTTAAAACTAGCCAGGATGGATGGGTCTTCATGTGAAGCAGACTGAACTCATATGGAAGGTGGAAGAACTAAGACAGGTAGATCCTGCCCAGATCATATGCCCAAGTATTGTTGAGCCATGGCCAGCCTCTTCATACCTAATCTAGTCAGTTGTTTAACTATGGACCAACCTGCATTCAGTAGCAGTTATCTACAGACCAGAGCAGATTCAGATCTGCCAGAGCAACAGGGAAGGACCAAAAAACGAGACAGATTTCAGACATTTATCTTCACCTGGTATGTCTAACATCACACTATCCTTTCTGCTGTCCAAGGTCATGTCATTAAGGATAAACCAGTCCCTTCCCATCCCATGTGGATTGCATATGTACGTTCTGAATGTGCAATGTACATTCAGAACACTAGGGCTGACTCTGCTAAGCTTCCAAGATCAGACGGGATCTGGTGCCTTTAGGGTATTTAGGCAAAGGTACATACATGGAAACATCTCCTTGTAAATGTATATTTTAATAAGTTCTGAAATGTTACTTTGGGGATTTTTGCAGGATTGTGGCATATCTTCAGTACAAATGTTTTGAAGTTCACCAGTAGCTGGAGTACATCTGGCAAGTTCACACAGTGTTGTAAGGTTGCTAGGGTCAGGAAAGTAGTCTTTATATTCTTTAGTGATGGTGTGGCAGTTGAAATGCACATATTCCTTTCACAAAATCTAGCTGCCATTTTGCCTTTTATTGTATCAATTACACTACAGTATATTTTCTTAAAAGTCTCATCATCTGTAGAACTGTTTTCATTTACAGCCTGGACAGCATTGCCTTCATACATCAGCATATTTTGTAAATGAGAGCTAGATTTACAAACCATCTTTGGCATGGCCTTATTTCATTTTCATGATCTGATTGGTATCCATCTGCAGACTTCAATCTTTTTTCTTTAAGAATGCTTTGAAAACTCATCATTTTGCAGTGATATGATTTCTTCTGAAGCTACTGCTATGACATCAAGGGCTTGGGAAATCTTCATTGGAAATTATTGCAGACTGGGTGTATCAGTTTTTAAAGTTTTTTATGAGTTTTTTCTTTGACATTTCTGAGGATGTTGTTTGGGGGCTAATTGCAAGCTGGGTCCTGCTTGGCTTAGCCACTGATTTCCATAGACTTTGGCTGCCTCTGCTAAGCCTCATCCTCCTGCTGACACAGCCACAAAGAAAAGCTGGGCTAGTAATGATTGGAGTTTATCACATGGGGGACAATTGGAAGTATAAACAGTGATTAACCCATCAAAATCACGCAATAGAGATTAAAACATGATTAAATCGTGATTAACATTTTCACACACAAGAGCCATTATCCTGGGAATAACCAGGGAGTAACCAGGCAATAAACAACAAAAATTCATTCACTGGAAAATTTATTTTTTGTTTATTGCCCGGTTATTCACAGGATAATGGCACTTTAATCACTTTTCATTGCGACATAGTGTGAAAACCATTAGCACAATTGCGCAATTATAACGGGATAGTGCCAGGATAATTGCACTTTGAACATGATGTCATGTGAAAATGTTCATTGTGAATGTGGGATTTTGATGGGTTAATCATTATTTATACTTCCAATTGTCCCCATGCGATAAACGCCATTGCCTCCTGAGTAGGAGAACAGGGAAGTGTGGTGGCCAATACAACCTTCTACTAGTCAGCTAGCTCTTCCTCACTGTTTCCATCCTTGATGCAGTGATTGTATCTCATTGACAACAGTGCAGAGGTAAAGTGGGGAGAGAGCAAAATGGGTATGTTGTTCACCTCAAAATAAGAATTCTGATCCCCAATGAAATTTTCATTTAGTTCCCAACTTTTTAGCATTGCAGAGAGTGGGACACGAAATATATTCATGCAAGAAGTCTTAAATATGTTGTGTTCACTGCTTTGCCGGCCCCTTTACATTCTATTTCTGAATGCTCAAATGAAGTTTCAGGTTTTTCCAATGCTAGACATTTAGAGACTGAAGGAAAATTTCATTGGTGGTGGCGGGAACAGGAAGTCTTATGGGGGGGGGGATGTGTGTGCCCTCATTTTGCCCCCACCCCACCCCCATCGCTATACCACTGATGCTCAGTAAGCAGAATCAGTATGGAAGGATGTTATTTGGCAAAGGGGACTACTAGTTCCTGTCTCTCCAGTCTATGCAAGGTATGCTAAGTATGCTAAGCTCTATCTTGGACTGTGCTCAATGATTGTTCCTAATATAAATGGCCTGACACCCAAACACCATCAACAATGTAGGAAGTTGCTAGGCCAACTTAGCCATAATGTCACAGCTGCACCAAGAGTCAACAAAGTTCTACTAACTGAAACTGTGTGCATGACAATGAATAAATGGATTGGTCCATGAAATGTCTTGTAAGCAGCAGAACATTCTGGTAGACTTCCTGGCCAACTTGTGCTCTTCATATTTAGATGTTTTCACTTTTGGTTTCAGGAGTCATGGTGTCTAGTGTCATCATGGCATGCAGATATTCCTACAAATTGATGGATGTTAGCTGTGAGAAGAATGCAAATTCCCTTTGGGTTTTGAGTTATATATTGTATATGCAAAAATAGTGCTTCAAATTGTCTGGGAGCTTTAAATGAATAATAAATTAAAAGCAATACCCTCTCATGGAAAGGGAGAAACATTTTATAGCTGGAATTTGTTAAGAAGGACAAATGTAAATATATTAAGTGGACTCTCTGTTGTCCATACATGAGGTAGTTATTTCTATTAGGGGAATGTGATTATGAATTTATAATTTATTGTAAAACATTGCTTGTTCCCCCCTACCCCAAAGGAGAATGAATGCGGGGAGAGGAACTAGTATGGTTTACAAGGAAAATCATATTGTACTTGAAAACATGGTCCACAGCTCTTAAGCCACCATGATTTTATACCAATGATAATAGAATAAATAAAATGCAAACACACACTGCTTCTTTATCAGCATAACTACTTCTGCAGGCAGATTTACCATAACACAGTGTGAGCTGGTGGGGGGAGGATAAAAAAAAGATGGTTCATTTACAAATGTAATTTCAATTGAAGATAGTTTTCCAATCTTCTTTCATTTGAGTCTCAATTGAACTTCTTCTCCTTTTTGATGGCATGATTAGACATTGTGAGAGCTGTTGAAGATTAGTCAAGCACAGAGAGAGTAAATTGGGAAGGATGTTTTATCAGCGCACGTCACAATATATGAAAGCAGATGTGTATGCTCTGAGCTGTTCCCTCAAATTACGGTTATGGAATAATTTAGCCCTTTTGATTCTCACAGATTACTGCTTCCACTGATCATGCTGTCAAAATCAAAGTGAGCACTTCATTCCGCTTTTATTCATGCCAGATCTATTTTGCTTTCATAATGAGCAGATATTACCACCGCACAAAGAGGATAAAGACGTTCACAGTGATAGATAGGCAAGAGATTAAATGGGATCTTTATGACTTCTTCAGCCATCAGTTTTGACTGTGCGATAAGACGAGTCGAGTTGGGCACTGATTTGTTCTTTATTGGAGCCAATATTAGCATGGGCTTACTAGTGCACGGTCTGATAAAATCCATTTAAGGTGGAATGCATATAACCATTTTAGACTTAGGAGAACTTCTGTTGCTATCACAGCAGCAAAACATACATATCATACATTTTAAAACTTGGTTTTAAAAATAGTTTTATAAGAACTAATAATAATTTAATTTTCCTTAGCTTTTTTGGAGGGGGATATTAAAGGATTTTCCAGAGTAGTTTTGATTAGCTCTCCCCCCCCCCCCCCCAGAAATATCTCAACAGGTTTCAGTGGTAAAACAAGCAGACCTGTGTCACTCTCTTTGCATCATATCTGAAATATCTAAAGATGCCAGAAACACTTTCAGACCAGTCACCAGGATGTATATATCCCCAAATCTAGTCCTCTGTCTCCAAGGGAGACTTTTAGCTCATGTTTTTTAAAAAGCTGCTCATATGCCAGATGAGACGAGTTCTCCATGCCTCATCACTTCTGGAACTGAAAAGGCATTCAAAACCCCTTTGGGATATAAATAGGGTCTGCTGCTCAAAGTGAAAAAGTTAAAAGACATCTCGATCTTTGGAGTTCCAGTGTTCATTAAAGACAGAGTTGGTCAACCTCTAGGGCAGGTGTAGGCAACCTTTCCCCTTTAAGGGCCGAGGGACTTCAGCTCCCAGAATCCCAGGAGCTATTGGCCAACATGGGACTATTGGCCAACATGGCTGAGGCTTCTGGGAGCTGAAGTCCCTCGGCCCTTAAAGGAGAAAGGTTGCCTACCCCTGCTCTAGGGCCATTTTTGTGTCCCCCACAAAATTCAAATCAAGGAGCATCATGTCTAACCACCTACCATGCAAGAATACACAAAGTATATCCAACAGATGGCCATCTAGCATCTGCTTAAAAAAACCTCCAAAGAAGGAGATGCCACCACACTGTGAGGAAGCATATTCCACTGTCAAATAGCTCTAACTGTCAGTAAGTTCTTCCTAATGCTGAGGTGGACTCTCTTCTTCTGTAGTTTGCTTTGTGTCCTAAAGTCTCTGGAGCAGCAGAAAACAAGCTTGTTCCATCTTCAGTATGACATGTCCACAAATATTTAAACAGGACTGTCATATCACCTCTTAACCTCCTCTTCTCTAGGCTAAACATACTCAGCTCCCTAAGTCTCTCCTCATAGGCAGTGACATCCTTGTGGTTGGTGTCACCTGGTGTGGGAGAAGAGTGGGGAGGCAGCATGTGTGTGTGTGTGAACTGACCTGCTGCACTCCCTCCCTTATGATGCCTTGCTTGTTTGGCCCCTGGTTGGCCTGCCACTGCCTGGCAAGACTGCAGCTGGGGTAGGTGGGTTTGTGCAGCCTCTGGACAGCCATTTGGGGTCCACTGTGATTGGTCAGGGAAGCAGCTGCCCCAGGCCCCAAGCACTCATCATCATCATCAATTTTTATTAATGCTTAAGCCAAAGGCCATATACATGATTTATGTTTAAAACCGATAACAAAATTTCAATGTTATAAAATGCTCCATCAGATAATCAAATAATTAACATCCAAATTTTATACATTAAACATAAAAAGATTCCAGATAATTAGCTAAAACAACATTAAAAACAACTTCATACATTAGATAAGATCGTCCCCATGGCAATCAACTGCAATGTCCGCTATGACTCTAGCCTGAATTTTGATTGTTGCTGAGGCAAACAGTGAAACCTTATAAGTTACCTTGGTATCAATATCTGACAAGAGATAAAAAATCTTTTCAGAGATAGTATTAGATTGTAAATTGGACAGAATAGATCCCAAAAATTTAGTCCTTGGATCAATATAAAGTGAGCAGAAAAGCAGATAATGAGGCAGGCCCCAAGCAAAAGGCATTGCCTCCCCAAGAGCACACAACCTTTCTTGCTCACCCAGCAACCACACTAGTCCCACTGGGTGTCATTTTGTACATTCCACATGTCCCCCACCCATTTAGTGATGTCATTGCTCATAGATTACAGTTTCCAGACCTTTCACCATTGTGACCACCCTCCTTTGGACACAATCCAGCTTGTCAACATCCTTTTTGAATTGTATTGCCCAGAACTGAACACAGGATTCCAGGTGAGGCCTGACCAAAGCAGAATACAGTGGCACTATTATTTCCCTTGGTCTAGACACTTTACCTCTATTGCCCATTTTCTTATGGCCAAGAAGTTCCTTCTAATATTTAATTGAAATCTAACTTCCAGCAATTTAAAAACCTTTAGAGCTAGATCTATCCTCTGGGGAAGCAGAGAACAAACCTGTATTCTCCTCTTTGTGACAGCCCTTGTGATATTTAATGGGTGCAGTCATGTTACTCCACCGTCTTTTCTTCATCAGGCAGAACATGACTAGCTCTTTCAACAGTTCCCCATATGCTTTTGTTCTCCATTCCTCTTATCATCCCTGTTACCCTTCTTTGAACCTGCTCCAACTTGTCTATATGCTTCCTAAAATGAGGTGCCCAGATCTGAACACAGTACACCTAAGACGAGGCTTGGAATATAATGGGACTATTACTTACCTTATCTTCATAGAGAATTATATTTTTAACATCTGACATTATAAATTCCTGTCCTGTGTTACCAATAGTTTTGTAAAAAAAAAAAGTTAACTTAATACTTTCTACTATCTCACTGTCTTGTGTGACATTGTTTGCATTTGCATTGTTTATCTACTTCTGTATTTCACATATTTATAGTTACTTCAGTATAACTGTTGACTAATTATGATACCTGTATTTCCAGTTCATATCTATTTTTCAAGATATTAAGTTATCCCCATTTTTTCTTACAGTATTCCATTTTTTCTTACAATATTCAACAATTGGATTCTATTCTTGCTTCACCATTTCTGAAAATTTTCTGTTTACTGAGTTAGTTAGTTTGTGCATTTCTATAATGTCCAGGAGTTTTAACAACCATTCATCTATGGTTGGGGTATATTCTGTTTTCCACTTTTGCACAATAAGCATTCTCGCTACAGAGACCATGTATAAAAACTTTTCTCCAATTTTTCTTGTTGATACTTGTTTTATTTTATTCACCATATTAAGTAAATAAACTTCTGGTGTCATTTTGAATTTTATGTTCAGTGTTGTTTTGATGTTTGAGTGAATGCTTATTTTTTACTTGTGGGCAGTTCCACCATATGTGATACCAGGTTCCAATGGTTGTTCTGCATTTCCAGCTCTTATTATTTTCTGTTTTGTATATTTTTGCTATTTTTACTGGTAGTAAGTGCCAATGAAATTCCATTTTTTGAAAGTTTTTTTTTTATTTTTTTGGTATTTTGTAAATTTTAGGGTCCTTTTCCTGGTGTAATGCCAATGTCCAGATTGATTTCCCTACCTATGCCTTTAGCCCATTGTGTCATAGTGTCTTTAATAGCGTCCTGTTCTAATTTTTTTTCAAGGAAGAGTTTGTATATCTTAGGTAGTAGTTTCTGTTCCTTTCTTTCCAATAAGTTGTCTAATTCTTCTTTATCTCAAATCCTTCTTGTCTTTGATCCAACTTGAATTTATCTGATAGCTGCTTATATAATAACCAGTGCTTTCTTATTTCTATATCTTCTCTCTCTTCTACTGATTTCATTTTGTATGGATTTTGATTACCCTTTTGTATTATATCTTTGTATTTTAGCCGAGTTTTCATGTAACTTACAAGTTTTCATGTAAGTTCTACCAAAAAAAAAAAAGCCTCATGAGGGGATACCCATCCTCTGTAAAAACTGTATTTTGTTTTTATCCAGTTTGTTATGATTGCTCTGCAAATAAAGTGATGACAGAATTCTTTATGGACTTTGGTTTTTTCATACCATAGGTAGACATGCCAACCAAAGTGAAGATTAAATAGGTTAAGGCAGGGGTAGGCAACATGTCCCCTTTAAGGGCCAAGGGACTTCAGCTCCCAGAATCCCAGGAGCTATTGGCCAACATGGGACTATTAGCCAACATGGCTGAGGCTTCTGGGAGCTGAAGTCCCTCGGCCCTTAAAGGGGAAAGGTTGCCTATCCCTGGGTTAAGGCATTTGCTTGATAGCACAATTGCAAAACTGGGAGACTGCATCCTCTATTAACCTTTGTGTCTGTTAACATTTTCCATTTAACGTGGGGTTCCCCCCCCATATATATTTCCCAATTTCTTTATTTCAAGTTTGAAAGGGTTTATTGTTAATGATTAGTGATAAGCTAGCAAATAAGTAATTACATTTTGGAAAGATGGACATTTTTATTACTGCTACTCTTCTGGAAAATGTCAGCTTTAATTTTGTCCATTTTTCTGTCTTTTTAAATGTTTAATAATAATAATAATAATAATAATAATAAAATTTATTTATACCCACCCCTCTGTGTAGCAATCAGGGCAGCTTCCAACATAAAATACAATACAATAAGATCAACCCCAAACCCCAACCCTCCCACCCCTTAAAAATTATTAAACAATATCAAATTTAAAACAGTTTTAAAATAAGGCAAATGCCCACAAATTACAAATTACAAATACAATAATTAATGTAATTAAAGCAGCAGCGAATACAGCGAATACAAAAGCAGCTGAGATTGGGGAAAAAAGAAACAATAGGACCAGTTCTATGACTGAGAAGACTAATCAGGAAAGGCCTGTCTGTTCTTCCAGAAGTTATTGCAGGGGTAGGCAACCTTTCCCCTTTAAGGGCCGAGGGACTTCAGCTCCCAGAATCCCAGGAGCTATTGGCCAACATGGGACTATTGGCCAACATGGCTGAGGCTTCTGGGAGCTGAAGTCCCTCGGCCCTTAAAGGGGAAAGGTTGCCTACCCCTGAGTTATTGTAATTATTTTGAAATAGATCAGTATTATTTTTCATTATCCAAATTCTGAAATATTTTGGTTTTTTTCACAATGTTGCATTTGATCATTTCTTGCTGTTTCTTTTCTTCATCGTTTGGCATATTTTTTGTTATTATTGTTGATTTTTGTGCATTGATTTTGAATCTTGCAGCCTTGCCAAATTTGTGTAATGTCTCCATTAATTTTGTGATACTCCCAAATGGATTGTCTAGGAAGATAATATGAAATCATTGTCATAAGCTTGAAGTTTATATTCATATCCCTCAATATTTGTACTTCTTATTTCTGGGTCATTTCTTATTGTGGTGTTTAACATTTCTAGTATGGCTATGGAGAGGAGAGGAGATAGAGGGCATCCTTGCCTTGTTCCCTTCTGTATATTAATTCATCTTGTTTTTTTCTCCATTTATAATTAGTTGGACATGTTGATCTTTGTAGATGTTTTCTATCTAGTGTTGAGCTTACTTCCTACTCCCATCCCATTTAAAACTCTCAATATGGAGTCCCATCTGATGTTATCAAATGCCTTTTCAGCATCAGCTTAAAACATGGCAAGTTTCTTATCGTTGTTCTTTTCATAGATTTATCACTATTCTGATGTTCTCTTTCATTTGTCTGGAAGGTAGGAAATCAACTTGATCTTTGTTTATCTGAACTTGTAATACCTTTTTAACCTTTCAGTTAAGATGAAAGTACAGATTTTATAGTCTAGGTTTAACAGGGAGATTGGCTGATAGTTGTCCATTTTAGTGTTGTCTTTCCCTTCTTTGGGAATCAGGACTATGTCAGCATATTTCTAAGAGTCTGGAATTCACTCACTTAATATGACATTAAAGGTATTTTTAATTGAGTTTTTATTACCGCTTCTAATTTTTTATAGTAGTAAGCTGAGAATCCATCTGGTTCCAGGGATTTGTAAGTTTTTGATTGCTTTAACAATTTCTTCCTTGGTAAAGTCTACATTTAATTTGGCATGATGCGGAAAGAACTGGATGCACAGGTTGTCATCTCTTCTCTTCTCTCAGTTGAAGGGCATGGTCCAGGAAGGGAGAGGAAAGTAGTGGATGTGGACAACTAGCTGTGAAGAAGGTGCTGCCAGGAATGATTTAGATTCTTGGATCATGGACTGCAGTTCCATGAGGGGAACCTTCTGGCAAGGGGTGGGTTGCACTTCACATCAGTTGTCAGAAACATTTTTGCCAATATTCTCAAAAATTTGATCAGGAGGGCTTTAAACTGAGTTGTGTGGGAGAGTGAGACACTATTTTGGAAGGCATCAGCACATCAAGGGGTGGAGCTAATAGTCACACTGTTATAGAGGGAACAAGGCAAATAGTTCAAGGACCCAACAGTGGGAGGTAAAAAAAACTTTACACAGGCAGCTAGCGGGGAGGACCAATGGTCTTAAATGTGTCTATACTAATGCACAGGGTTTTCTGTGCTGCTTACTCCAAGGCGGCTTCTCCACCCCAAACCCAGTGCAAGCTTCGGTCACATCTCCACATCTTTATCCTGGGCTCACAGTGTGCTATTGTGGTTCGTATTGTAAGCCAAACATAAGCTGAACAAAAAAAAAACAAAAAAAAAACACACCCTATTAAACAATAAGATCTTTGTTCCGACATTTTTGTCTTTACTATTGCTTTGAAATTAATTGAATTAACTGAAATCAAATCTCAGCACAGCAAGAATTTTTAAAAACTCTTTAACCTAGAAACGGAAGTATTAAAAAGCAGAAGTTCATGTCATTTCACTCACCAGTGATTATATTTTGTAGTGTTTGTTGTTGAAATTATTTGGTCACAGTGGAGGTTAGTGCCTTTTTTCTAAGGTGACCAGTCTGGCAGCTTGGTGGCTTTTTTACTTTTCCAGCCTTGCAGGACTTGAGCAAAGCAGTGGAGGACAGGGGGTCTTGGAGATGTCTCATCCACAGGGTCGCCATGCTTCAGAGTTGACTCAAGGGCAGTTAACAACAACAAATATATTCCACTGATAAATATATTCCACTATTTTATATACTTCCTTTAAATGATAATATGTTTATGCTTCTACTTAATACAAACTTTGTTTAACTTACAAAACTTAAAACTGATACTGGGCTCTAATGATGCTGTAAAAAAGTAATAACCAATTCCCAATATTTCTTTTGGCCTAGTCTGTCCTTGCTGTAGTAATCATATATTGTAAAGTCATCCCATATTTCTTCTCAGTTTGCTCAATTAACATTTCCAATACAAAAATTTCTGGTTTCAATTGTATTTTAATTTAAAAAAAAATTCCCGCAGCATTCAGTGTATTTGATTCCATACTTCTGCACTTCAGCATAAGTCCACCACATGTGGTAAAATGTCCCTACCTTCTGTTTATATGCCCCAAAATTGGGCTATTTAAAAAAAATGACAATCTTTCTAATGTTAAATACCATTTATACATCATCTTATAAGTTTTTCTCTCTCAAATAGTAAGTCAAAGCAAATTTCAAACACTTTATTCACATTGTTTCCCATTGTTCCATTTGGACTGTAGAGTCAATATTTCAAGCGCATTTCACCATACAGTTACTTGTTCCATTTCCATTTTACATTTCAACAACCAAATGTTCATTGTTTAATTTAATTGTTTCGAACCCTTGAAATTTTTTTATCTATTTTAAATATTTCAAATAATTGTCTAAAATAGAACCAATTAAAAACATGACATTCAGACTCTAACTGCCAAAAGTTAAGTTTCAGAACCCAAAAGAGAATCCTATAATCTACCCACATATTTTTAAAAGTTGGTAGTGTCCCTTTCTATATCAAGTATGATAGATGCAATGCAGCTGTGGCTTGCCCCTTGGTTCCCTCTGCCTTGGTGTTCTTCATTCCCAAGTTTAGGAACTCAGAGAGCAGGAATCGAACCTCCGCTGGGCCCTCTCTGAATTCCTGGTGCCAGGGCAATAACTTTAGACCATCTGTTAAATGACCGATGATCTAGTCACCACATTGCCCAAGTTGTCCCTTCGCTGTCACACCCAGAATCTTCCCAATGGCACACCATTACCAACTGGAAATGCCTATTTCATCCAATTAGCTTTTGTATACATTTCTCTCTTTAAAAAATTGCTTCTATCAGTGAACATCAAAGGGGTAATCTTGAACAAAATATAACTTGGAATCTATTTTAGATACATAATAATGATCATCTCACATAATGGTTATTGAAACGTGAGTCATCTTTAGCTTTATCATCATAAAGATAACCAAGGCTGCATCCACACTGCAGAAATAAACCAATTTGACACTACTGTAACTGCCATGGCTCAGTGCTATGGATCCTGGGAAGTGTAGTTTTATGAGACATTTAGCCTTCTCTGTCAGAGAGCTCTGGTGCCATAACAAACTACAAATCCCAGGATTCTATAGTTTAGAGCCATGACAGTTAATGTGGTGTCAAACTGGATTATTTCTGCAGTGTGGGTGCAGAGCATGAAACTCAAAATTCAATCTGAATTCTGTATCTGTAACAACCTTTCATTTGTTAAATGGAGTGTGGTAGAGTCTCCTTCCTTGGAAGTTTTTAAGCAGACGCTGGATGGCCATTTGTTGGGAGAGCTTTGGTTTGTTTATTCCTACATGGCAGGGGCTTGGACTGGATGGTCTATGTGGTCTCTTCCAACTCTATGATTCTATGAAACTTGTCCAGTCTCTTAATCATATCAAACAACATGCAGAATAGTATGTATGCTCTTATATCCAGTGGGCTTAGATCTCCTTCTTTCTTATAGTATCTTAAATCTCACTCTTGAGCTCTTGCTTTGCCAGATTAAAAAAACACGGACTTCTGCCACTGTTTAAATGGCACATCATTTAGTATAACCGCAAGAGATTGAAATACAAACAACATTTTAAGCAAAACATTAATCTAAATTGTAGATATCCAACCCAACACTGACAAAAATTAGCTTTTCCCATTTCTGCAGATCATTTTTAATTTCCTTCCATAAATTAACATAGATATTCATGAAAAAAAATGAATTTTATCTGAAATATTAACTTCAAAACATTTTACTGTTTTCACAATCTGAAAACCCGATTTATCATAACAAAAGATGGATTTCATCATGTCCTTGCTCAAAATCACAGTTTTATATTGATTAGTCTTAAAACTAGACAAGTATCCATGGTCCTTAATAGTTCTGTTCAAATTTTCTTTTTTTTCCTAAGGCTTCCAAAAAGATCACCAAGTCATCTGCAAAAGTTTTTAGTTTAAAACTATGATCTTTAATGTTCACTCCTTTTATTTTCTCATTAGCCTCAACTGCTCTATTCAAAACTTCGATCACCAGTAAAAACAGCAGTGGGGATAAAGTGCATCCCTGCCTAATCCCTTTTTAAAATCTTATAGGAGTTAGTCAGTTTTCTATTTATCACTATCTGTGCTTCTTGGCTATCATATATCCACTTGGTCAAATCTATAAAGTTTTTCCCAAATCTCACAGATGTGATGTCTAGGAATGCTTACTATCAGTTTTGACTGATACACCAGCTGTGCCCCTATCTACTGCTGGTGAACATAAAGATGGTAGTGCACATGCTGGTAACCCCAGGGCTGGACTTTTGCAATGCACTGTATGTTGGGCTACCTCTGTACCAAGTTCAGATATGTCAGCTAGTTCCGAACATTGCAGCCAAATTGATTACTGGGACATCCAGGAGTGATCACATTACACCAATATCAAAATCACTCCACTGGCTGCCAGTTAGTTTCCAGGTAAGGTACAAAGTGTTGGTTATTACCTTTAAATCCCTATGTGGTCTGGGTCCATGTTACCTACAGGACGCCTCGACCCATATAATCCACCTCCTATGCTCAAATCCTCTGGCAGACATATACTCCAGCCAGCCAGGATGAGGTTGGCAACTATCAGCCAGAGGACTTTTTCTTCAGCCACCCCTGGTCTATGGAATAACCTGCCAGAAGAGATTTGACAGTTGAATACTCTGTCTGAATTCAAACAGCATTAAAGACTAGTCTCTTTTGGCATTACCCAGATGATTTTTAAATTGTGAATTTTAAATGATGAATTTTAAATGTGAATGTTTTAAATATGTGTATATCTTGTCCTTTTAAATTGATGTGTATTTTAATTGATGTGTTTTAACTGATGTGGTGTGTCTGTTAATTGTTGTTCCCCACCTCGATCCATGGGGAGAAGTAGGTAAGAAACAACTTCTTCTTCTTCTTCTTCTTCTTCTTCTTCTTCTTCTTCTTCTTCTTCTAACTTTCTCTGTGCTATATCAAACTACAAATCCCAGGATTCCATAGCATTGAGCCATGGCACTTACAGTGGTTCAAACTGGATTATTTCCCCAATGCAGATGCAGATACAACCTGCTAGTTAGAGCCAAGGATGAATCAACATTTGTTTACATGACTTGACAACCTTGTCAAAGGAGAATACCTTTACCTTTACCTATCCTGATATACCTGAAGTCACAGGCAGAAGCATATCATTTTCCCTTTATTGTGTTACATATATCACAAAAGTGGGTAACTCATCCTACTCCAATGAAAGTAGGTTGTGATTAAATCTCATTGATGCAAATTATTTGCAACAAACATAGCCAACAAACACAACCCATGTCCCAGAAATTGCAGGACTGTCCCAGTAAACCTTCAGGGCTTCTGGTACACTGATTGTCTTAGCAGATGCAACTGTTCAAAACTCCAACATGAACTCAGACTACTTCCAGCATTAAAACTACTGTATATTTTCCCTAAGTATGGTTTATCTGGATCTAAAAACAACAACAATGCCATACCACATATGGAAACAGTAAATAACACCCTGGGGGTGTGAGACAGTAGCGGGGGATGGCGGGTGCAGACTGCACTGGATGACACCCCAGAATAGGGGTGACACCACAGAAGAGAGGGTGCAGGGGTTTCCAGCCCCAGGGGGGAACTGCATGGTCACTTTTCTTGGCCTGCTTGGTACTCTGGGCCTCGGGGGAGGGGCGTCTGGCCTGTGTGGCCATTTCAGCCTGGCTTTCTCCCTGAGGAAAGCTGGCTGAAGCAAGCAGGAATGGGGGGCACACATGCCCCAGTTGGCTCCTTGCTTCAGCCTGGCTTTCCCCTGAGCAAAACCAGCCAAAGCAGAAGCCCCACCCTTCTGCTTTTGGGGCCCCGCCTCCCACACCAAATGACACCAACTGTAAGTGAGAGTGACAGACATCCTTGTTTCACTATTATGTAAAACAGTCACCAGAGTCAGCATCTTAACCATTCAACCACCACATCCCTTAAAGCTAACAGGGGAGAAAGAAACAGGATATGCTAACAGGGTACAAAGAAAAGGCAGAACTACACAACACCTTTTTGAATTCAGTCTTCTCCCCAAGAGAAGACTGTGGTGAATCTGGGGTACATGGGGCATATGATGCAGTAGGGGAAATGCAGCACAGAATAGGTAAGGAAGTAGTACAGGAAAACCTGGCTACTCTAAATGACTTCAGGTTTTCAGAACTAGAGGAACTATATCCAAAGGTATTAAAAGAACCACTGTTAATGGGGAGAAGCCACAGATGATGGTGTGAGGAGCTGAGATTGTATTCTCCTGAAAGCCAAAGCTTAATAAGCTGAATAATTTCTTCTAAATGGAATTCTAAATTTCTTCTAAATGGAAAAAAGACTGTGAGTAATTACAAATAAACAAATTGGAATGTGAGGAGAATAGAATGGAACTGCCTAATTTAGTGAAAAGAAAGATAAATAAGTGGTATTTTTGTTTTTGGCATTTGCCAGCCAGTTGTCTGCTAAGCTGATCAGAAGTTAAGATTTATAAAACAAAAGCAAAGTAAAACAGTTAAAAATAAATGTATGTGATTGTGCGGGATTTGAAGAATTGAAATATTGAAATTAATTAAGGAACAAACTGAGAAAGAAAAATATAATAAACAGTATGTTGGCAATTTGAAACACAACATTGATTAAAAGTTGGCAGATGTCCAAAAGAGAAGTGAAACAAACAGTTTTAGGTTGGGAGAGACAATCTGTACATCCATCAGACAAAGTGTATGCATATTTAACAAGAGTAAACTCACAAGAGAAATTTGAGGCTTATAATAAAGAAATGCAAAAAGCTAAATTTGTTTCCATTGATACAATGCAAAAAGCCAGCTAAGCCTAAAGTTCAAGGCACCCAGCCAGACAGTGGAGATAGCAGAGGGGATAAAATAAAAACATAGTTCTTGCAGGTGTTCAAGAAAATCAAGCCAAAAGCAATGAGGCTTTTAAAGAGACAATCATTAAAATAATGGAATACTATCAGAGACAATAACTAATAAAAATATGGATGAAATGAATAAATCTATTCAGATTATTAAAAAAGATATTGACAGAGTGGGGAAAAAGTAAACTCAATACAAGATGAACAAAAAGCTCAGCAAAAGACAACTTTGGAACACTTATCAAGACTGGACCAATTAGAAAGAAAAATCATTGACCTGCAGGACCACAACAGAAGAAATGACCTTCGTATCCATACTTTTCTTGAGTTGGCAAATGAAACACTGAAGACCCTAAAGAAAGAAATTCTCAAATGGCTACAAAGTATTGTTCCTCCAATTACCTGGGAAGACTAGGAAGTGGAACATCTACACAGAGAAACAACTTTAAAAAGAGGCTTGGTTCCCAGAGACGTAATCTTGAGAGTAAGAGGCTTTTATAAGAAAAACCTTTTAATGAAAGAAATCAGGAAACTCTCAAGATCACTGAAATATGGGGATACCACAACTGAAATTTATAATGATCTTTGCCCAGAGACTATCAGCTGGAGAAGAGGAGTCAAATCATGCACTGCAGTACTGCAAAAGAATGGAATAAGATACACTTGGGGTTACCCTATTTTCCTGAAATTTCAGTGGAAAGGGAAGCAGCATAAGATCTATTCCCTGGAACAAGGAATGGATCTGTTGAAGTAATTAAATCTGGAGCAGCAAGAAGAAAACATCAGTGAGGGTGCAACTGATGGAGTCAAGGAACCATAGAAGATAAGGACAAAGAAAATATTTTGGGAAAAAAATTAAAAAAACTCTAGAAAAAAATGACATAACAGGAGAGAGACAATTAATAAACAATCAGGAGGAGAAAAAATTATCATACACTGGGAATGGTGGCTTTTTCTCTCCCTAGAAGGCTAGTAAAAGCCATGAGCAAGGCTGGATACCTTGGGGAAGGAGTGGAGTAGAAATGTATATATGGGCAGGGGGAAGGGAAGGGAGGGGAGGGATGGGTGTAGGGGCATCACACTAAAGAGCTAATTTAGAAGATTTAGAAAAGTAATATGGTTAATAAAATAAGAATAGCAATGTTAAACATGAAAGGACTGGGGTATGTATTCAAAGGAAAGAGGATAGAATCATTGTTGAAGAAAGAGAAAGCAGATTTTTTTCAATGGGAAATGCATCAAGCAAAACAAGGGACAAATGAACTTAAACTGAATTGAGGTGCTACTTATGAAAAAGCATATTATACTTCAAAAGCAAGAGAGATAGCAACCATAATATCTGAAAAATGTGGTTTTAATGTGTTAAAAGTAAAAGGATGAAAAAGGAAGATTTATACTTATGCAAGGGGGAGAAAAGTATTTCTTGGTCAATGTATATGCTCCAAATGAAAAACAAAAAGATTTTTATGAAAAGTATTTAAAGAAATGGAGGATATGCAGGGAGATTATACAATTATGGCAGGAGATTTTAATATGGTTATGAATAAGTGGAAAGATAAATCAGACCCAACAACAAGGGATAGACTCAATAATATTACACCCCTGAATAAGATAATGAATAGAAACAAATTAAAAGATATATGGAGACTAATTAAAGGGGATGAAAATAAATACAGTTTTTATTCTTCAGTTCATAAAAATTACTCCAGAATAGATTTTATTTTTGTATCAAAAATATGGTTCCAAAGGTATTAAATATAGGAATAGAAATATGAATTTTGTAGTTTAAAAGGATTATAGAGAAGCCAAAAGATGGAGGTTGGACACCAGAATACTTAATTATAAAGGTATAGTGAGTTAGATTGAGAAAGAATGGCAAAATATATAGGATATCAATAATAGAGGTGTTTCTTAAGCTGTGTTATGGGATACTATGAAAGCGATTGCAAGAGGGATTTGTATTGTATTAATGTAAAGAGATGATAGGGAGAGAGAAAAATAAAATTAGAAATGGAAATTTAACAATTAGAGAATGAATACATAAAAGATAGGGGTAAAAATAACTATATAGAATCACAACCAAAAAGAAATTAATCACAAAAAAATAGAGAAAGATGAGGTCCAGAAAAATTTGATATATTTGAAGAGGGAGTTTTTTGAATATAGCAATAAGAATTCTAAATTCTAAGAATTCTAAGAATTCTGTTGGCAAGATCAGCACACACACACAAAAAGAGAGCAATATGATTGATGTAATAAAAGATAAAACAAGGAAGATATGTATGATGATGAAAGAAAACAAAGATATTTGAGGAATATTACAAAGAATTATATTCAGCAGGGAATAGGTCAGTGGAAAAATTGAGGAATATATTGAGAAATACTGGAAAATAAAGATAGATGAGGAGGATAAAGAAATAATGTAACAATTGGTTTTGAAAAAAGAAATAGAAGAAGTGATAGATACATTAAAAGGAGGGAAATCACCAGGAATGGATAGGTTAGGACCAGAATATTATAAAACATTTTAAAAGAATTTAATAGTAAAATTGGAAGTATTATATAACAAAATTCTAAATGGAGAAAGGACCCCACTGTCATGGGATCATTCATTGATAATACCGATTTCAAAACCAGACAAAGACTGTCAGGAGGAACTTCCTGACAGTAAGGGCGGTTCGACAGTGGAACACACTCCCTCGGAGAGTAGTGGAGTCTCCTTCCTTGGAGGTCTTTAAGCAGAGGCTGGATGGCCATCTGTCGGGGATGCTTTGATTGGGAGTTCCTGCATGGCAGGGGGTTGGACTGGATGGCCCTTGTGGTCTCTTCCAACCCTATGATTCTATGATTCTATGATTCTATGATTCTATGATTCTATGACCCAGGATCATAGACCTATATCCTTTATAAATCAAGATGTTAAAATATTAACAGCAATAATAGTAAAAAAAAATGAATCTGGTACGTTCATATATAAATATCTACAAAAAGATCAATGTGGGTTTGTGCAAGGAAGACAACTGTCAGACTGAATAAGAAGAGATCCCTCAAAATCCTGTCGTGGAATGTT
Organism: Phrynosoma blainvillii; assembly: GCA_026167975.1. Taxonomy (NCBI): domain Eukaryota; kingdom Metazoa; phylum Chordata; class Lepidosauria; order Squamata; family Phrynosomatidae; genus Phrynosoma; species Phrynosoma blainvillii. The sequence continues at coordinate 160,117,941 of JANUYF010000003.1, forward strand.
AAAGGTTTAAATATATTGTATAAGAGAAATAAGATCTTTCATTATTTAGAAAAGAAGAATTTGGATGTTGTTTGTCTACAGGAAATTAAAATTAAAAAGATCGACAGTTACTATCTAAGGAACATTAAATTAGGTCAAACTTTCTACTCGTGAAATGATAAAAGAAAATTAGGTCTGGTACTATACATTAAGAAATCTATACCGGCCAAAGAAATTTGCAAAGATACGGAGGGGCAGTGAAAGAGCATGTCTTTGGTGCAGCGTTTAGACGCGATGCGCCAAAGAATCCCTGAAAAACAGTTATAGCAGCGGTGCAGGGACGAATAAGAATGGGATTTTGGACAAGTGGAAAATCGACAACAAGCCTGTCAAAGTGGACAAGTGGGATGGATCCGCTGTGAAGAATTCATTGGATGATTCTGCCAAAAAGGTTCTCTTGGAAAAGTATAAATATGTAGAGAACTTCTGCCTGATTGATGGCCGGCTCATCATTTTCACCATCTCCTGCCTCTTCGCCATCATGGCTTTAATATGGGGTTACCTTCACCCCTTCCCTGAATCCAAGCCAGTCCTTGCTGTTTGTGTTGTATCATATTTTGTTATGATGGGGATTCTGGCCATCTATACATCGTATAAGGAGAAGAGCATCTTCCTGGTAGCACATAGAAAAGATCCAGCAGGGATGGATCCTGATGACATCTGGCAGCTTTCCTCAAGTACAAATACACGCTCAAAATGATGTTCATCAGCGGCTGAACCAAACAGCAGTGGGAGGCAGAGTTCACCAAGTCCATCACAAAATTCTTTGACTGCAACGGCATCTTAGTCATGGAAACCTTTGAGCCAGAAGTCTCCAAGCTTCACGACAGCCTGCTCACAGAATGGAAGATGAAGTAGGCTGCTCCCAGTGTCTCACCTTCCCACTGGGCTCATGCCAACTTTAAGCCAATAAAGCAAAATAGCAACAAATGTTAGCCTCTGTTGTCATCCTGAAATCCTCTCTCTTTCCACTCTCTTTCTCCCCCCCCTTTCTCTCTCTCAAGAGGATTGTAAAATCTAGGACCATAAAACAGAAGTAAATGTCTAATTCAGATTGGCTTTGCCTTGCTTTGGCTCAACATCTCAGTCTGCTTTGTTACCATAAATTGAACTTGCAGAAAATTCTCAGGAGAGAGACTTCTGTATAAACATACTTGCCCAATTGGTGCCTTCCAAAGTGTTGGACTACAATTCCTGCCATAGCCGCACTGGCTAGGGATGATGTCAGTTGTAGTCCAGCACATCTGGAGGACACTGGGTTAGAAAAAGCCGCTATATAATCTGCTCTCCTTTTTTAAAGCTAGCAGGGCTTTCTAGGCAGCTTTCCCTTCATCCAGCATTTAGCACAAAAGCAGTGCTGGTTTTGGGGTTCCCAGCTTCAGCCAGGGAAGAAATTTTGGTTAACTTTTCCATTGGCAATTCAAGGCAATACACACATTTTACATTGGTAATTCAAGGCAATACATACATTATTTTCAAAACGTCAGTCTCCATGCACAGTTTCTTTATTGTCTTTAACTTATCAAACCAAGGAAAGGGAACTTTTTCTTTTGTACAAATCCTGTCATTGGATATGAGAGAGAGACTTTGAGGGAGAGAACCAAGCAAACTAGAAAGGTTGGTGTACCTGGCCCTGGTACGTTTCAGGTCAAAGGTAATGCCAAGAGTTTTTAAAAGAAAAGAGAGTTTTAAAACCTGTTTTATCCAATTACTTTGTCTCATGTGGTGCATTTCATTCATGCTGAATAATCTCTTCCTTCTCTCTTATATAAACTGCCATTTTCTAAAATGACTTTTTTTTCAATAAAAGGAGGAAACTTAAGTGAATAAATAATAATAATAATAATATTATTAATAATAAAAATAAACACCTGTGGTGGGAACTCAGGAAAGGGCTGTCTCAGTGACTCTGGAGCTCCTTTTCTGGGTTTCTGGTTTACCCTCCCTTCCTTCTTTCCTTCGTTTCTTCATTCCTTCATTCCTTTCCTCCTCTTCCTCCTCCTTTGACTTTGGGTAGATGACTTTTTCTAAGGAAAGCTGTGATTTTTTTTAAAAAAATGACATGTTTTAAATTATTTTTAATCCTATAGACATTTAACAAAAATAAGTTTTATCTGTATGCATTTTTATCTGTTATCAGTCTCAGTCTTTTTAATCTGCCTTGAGTTTCAGTTCTTGGGAACAGGTGAAAATAAGTAAACAATATGGAATACAGTATTTATGTATTTATGTACCTTTGGGTGAACTCTTACATATGAGGTAAAAATAATATTTAAAACAACTCTGAACAGGACATGTAACTGCCAGACATGCAGAGGCAAAGGTGAAGCATACTGGAAACCATGAGAAAACTCAACACTCAGCACCCAGGTCTACTTCTATTCATTTGACCAACTTGTGTATTAAGACTGTCACCTCCCCATGCTCTCGGGAGCAGATGTCCTTAGGCGTGACAGTGCCACAGTTAATCTTGAATTCCACTTGCCCAGATTGCTGAGTACTGTGCTCTAGCTACATAGATCTCATTATATTATTGCCTTTCTGCAGCAAGATGTTTCAAAAGAGGAATAACAGAACAAAGACTTTACACTAAAGACTTCAATAAAATTGTGCAATCAATCTGCATTTGGGTGAATTTGTCACAGTTTTGCATTTGGTAAATACTGGTTGGGTAATTGCCACAGCGCTGCACTACTCACAAAAGGCAAGGATGACAAACAGCTCCTAAATGTTGTGTCATTCATTCCCATCTGATATTTAGTCCTCAGCTGGAATAGTTTCTGTTTATTATTTATGTGAAGAACCGTGAGGCCGTACTACAGCCCTTCATTTTCCCCAAATAAGGCTAAGCCAAACATTTGGGATAAGTGGGTACTAAATATGTGATTCCAGGGAGTTCAACTCTATTGAACAACATGGGACTTATTTCTGAGTAGGCAGGTACAGGAATGTGTTGTAAAAATGCATAAATTGAGTATGTGTGGAATTTGACAAGTGTCTGGACAGTAGCCATTTATTTTGACAGACTCTACCAATGTGAAAGGAGACTATGCAATGTAGTATAGTCAATAGTGTATTGCCCACTAGGTAATTAGAAAACAACCCTTCCCCCCAATTATTTGCTTTGTTTTCCCAGGAATAATGTACTGTAGAAAATGTCTTTCATGGGATGCCAATAAATCTGTCTTGATGCCGCTATAAAATCAGACCAAAAGGAGAATAAACCATGAAGTAAAAGAAATACAGGGCATTTACTTATGAGATTGTTAGTGGAGCTAGTTGAGATCTTTCACTTCTAAATTCACTTCTGAATACCCACAAAACATGAAATCTAAGAATTTGTCATGTTTTATTTTAGAAACAAAATACAAAATGATAATATTACTGTTGTTTAACACACACACACACACACACACACACACACACTCACACACACACACACCACTTTGGATAAAAATTAACCCAGAAGCCATTCCTACCAAATCCAAAAGAACATATATCATTTGGGCCTTGGCTGGCTCTTTTTCAACACTTTGATGAAGTTTCCACCTTAAGGATGGTGGGGGGAAGCAAATTGCACAGTGCAGACTGAAGCACTTGCAATCCTTGTGACAAATACTAATGTATAAATCAGCAGCCCAATCCAGGCCGGGCTGCTGATCATGTTCTTTGCTGAAATGTCACCTGTTCCTATCTAACGATTTGCATAATGCAAAGCTTCTCACTCGTAAAATACAGATTAAGAGGGGAAGCAAAGAGTCATTCTGGAACCATAGAGCCATTTCAAAAGTGGGGAGGAAGGAGAGAGAGGCTTTACTATTAACCCTGCTGCTCCCATAGGCATTTTGCCTTTTGCTTCAGCTACACATAGGAAATGAAAGAAGTATCTTCTCTTGCTTCTCTTTTAGCATTTGTTATATATGTTTTACGGATATGTAACAGGGAAACAGTGTAACCAAGTATCAAGGATCTGCATGCAAATCCTATACATGTGTAAAGTAAATTCAACAAGTTTGATATGACAGTTAGTATGTTTCTTGACAAGTAGAGTGTCCTGTATGCTACATTGGTACCACACCAACTGGGAACAGTTTGACTTCTTGGATATGGGGTGTGGTTTTGTGAAGGTGGACTTCTGGCAAGGAATGGGTTGCACCAAACACAAGTGGGCAGGAATATTGTTAAAAGTCTGAAAAATCTGTACCACAATTAAAAAAGGATGTTGACAAATTAGAGCATGTCCAGAGGAGGGTGACCAAAATGGTGAAGGATCTGGAAACCACGCCTTATGAGGAAAGACATAAGGAGCTTGGTATGTTAGTCTGGAGAAGAGACGTTTAGGAGGTGATATGATAGCCCTGTTTAAGTATTTGAAGGGATGTCACATTGAGGATGGAGCAAGCTTGTTTTCTGCTGCTCCAGAACTAGAACATGGAACAATGGATGTAAGCTACAGGAAAAGAGATTCCACCTCAACATTAGGAGGAACTTCGTGACAGTAAGAGCAGCTTGACAGTGGAACACACTCCCTCGGGGTGTGGTGGAGTCTCCTTCCTTGGAGGTTTTTAAATAGAGGCTGGATGGCCATCTGTCAGGGATGCTTTGATTATGATTTCCTGCATGGCAGGGGGTTGGACTGGATGGCCCTTGTGGTCTTCCAACTCTATGATTCTATGATTCTATTATTCTAATGCAAGAAATCAACAGTGAGCAAGAGAGAGGGGAAAACATTAAATATGCAGCTAGAGGGAGTGGCCCAAGGTCTTAGATGCTCTATACTAAAGCACAGAGCATGGAAAACAGAAAAGATGAACTTGAACCCTTAACACAGCAAAGCAAATATTATATAAAAGGCATCACTGAAACCTAGTGGGAGGAATCTTATAATTGGAATGTAGTAATAGAGGGGTATAACCTATTTCAGGGAAATATACCAAACAGGAAGGAAGGAGGAGTAGCATTGTATGTCAGCAATATTTATATCTGTGAAGACATCCATGACTTAAATCCTGGAACTGGAAGTTGAGTGCATCTGGGAAAATTAAGGGGGAGAAAAACAGCGGGGATGTCATTGTGGGGTGTACTACAGATCCCCAAGCAAGACTGAAGACCACATATGCAAAAATGAGAGATGTAGTACTAAAGGGGGATTTCAAGTATCCTGATCTTTGTTGGAAGTCAACTGCGCCAAAAATTTAAGGTCCAACAGATTCCTCACTTGCCTCACAGACGATTTCATTTCCCAGAAGGAAGTAGAGGCAGCAAGAGAATCAGCTGTTTTAGATCTAATCCTAAGCAACAGTAATGATCTGGTTAATGGGGTGGAAGTGGCAGGATCTTTAGGTGACCATGTTCTTTGGGAGTTTATTATACACTGGAAAGGGGAAACCAAGCATAGTCAGACATGCATTCTAGACTTTAAGAAAGCTGATTTCAGTATACTTAGGGAAATACTAGATTTGATCCCATGATCAGGAATACTAAAAGAGAAGAGAGTTCATGATGGACAGAAGTTTGCTAAATGTGAAAGATTGAAGACACAGTTCCAATGAGGGGGAAATATTAGAGGTATCTTAAGAAACCAGGCTGGATGTCTAAAGAACTTTCAACTGAGTTAAGATTCAAAAGGGAAATGTACAAAAAATGGAAAAGGGGGAATTCACCAAAGAAGAATTCAAACAAATAGTCAGCATGTGTGGTCAGAAAGTCAGAAAAGCTGAAGTGCAGAATGAGCTAGCATTTGCTAGAGAGGTTAAAAATAAAAAGGGCAATTTTTGTTGTTGTTATACCCATAGCAAAAGGAAGAACAAGGAAATGTTAGAGGTACTGTGTGAAGAAGATGCTGAAATGCTAACAGTGGAAAGAGAAAAGGCAGAACTACACAACACCTTATTTGCTTCAATCTTCTCCTGAAAGGAGAACAGTGCTGACCCTGGGGACAATAGGGCAGATGATGCATTACAGGAGAAGCAGCACAGAGAAGCAGCATAGGTAAAGAGGTAGTGCTGGAATTTCTGGCTACTCTAAATGAATTAAAGTCTCCAGGGTCAGATTGGGGCCTTCACAGACTGCCAGGAATAGTGCAAATTGAGGCCACTTTAACTGTCCTGGCTCAGTGCTAAGGAAACATGGGAATTGTAGCTTATTGTGGCACCAGAGCTCTTTGGCACAGAAGGCTCAATGTCCCAGAAAAAAAATACAATTCTCATGATTCCCTAGCACTGAGCCAGGATAGTTAAAATGGCCTCAATTTGCACTATTTCTGGTAGTCGGTAAAGGCCCCCAAGAACTGGCAAATGTAATCACAGAGTGACTGTCAATAATCTTTGAGAATTCTTGGCAAACAGGAGACTCAGCAAATTGGAGGAGGGAAAATATTGTCTCCATCTTCAAACCAAACAATCACCCTGGAGCAGATAGTCTTTAAGAACTTAGGAAGGGATGCCATGATCACTAAAAGTCAACATGGGTATCTCAAAATCATATCATGCCAGAATAATCTTTTCTCTTTTTTGATACAGTTACAACCTTGGTAGATGGGGGAAATGCTGTGGATTTAGTATATCTTGATTTCAGTCAGGTCTTTGACAAGCATCCCATGATATCCTATAGAAAAGCTAGTAAAATGTGGGCTAGACAATGCAACTGTCAAGTGAATTTGTAGTTGGTTGACTGACTGAACCCAAAGGGAGTTCACCAATTGCTCCTCTTAATCCTGGAGAGAAGTGACTAGTGGGTTGCTCCAGGGTTTTGTCCTGGGACCAGTGCTATTCAACACCTATTCAACCATGCCCTATGAGGAAAGACTTAATGAGCTGGTTGTGGTTCACATGATGAAGAGAAGGTTAAGAGGTGATATGACAGCCCTGTTTAAATATTTGAAGGGATATCATACTGAAGATGGAGAACCTTGTTTTCTGCTGTTCAAGAGACGTGGGGGGGATGCAGACCAGGGCGTTGGGGACGCCCTGGTCCGGAGCACTGCGGGACCTCGGCAGCCGGACCGCGGCGTTCCTGCGGTGTCCCTGGAAGGAGCGCAAAATCAGCGCTCCTTCCACAAGACAGGGAAAGTGCGCCCTAAAAGCGTAGGGCGCACTTTCCCTGCCTTTTCCACCGCAGCGCATCCGGTCGCTGGGGCGGGAGGTTGCCCCAGAAGCGCCGGCCGTGCAGAGGGCCGGCAGCTCCCAGGGCGACCTCAGGAAGAGGAAGGAGCGCCGCTTTTAGTCGTCTGCCGAGGCCCTAGGACACAGAGCAATGGATTCAAGCTACAGGAAAAGAGCTTCTACCTAAACATTAGGAAGAACTTTCTGACAGTAAGAAGCTGTTCAACAGCAGAACACACTCCCTTGGAGTGCAGTGGAGTCTCCTTCTTTGGAGGTTTTTAAACATAGGCTGGATGGCCATCTGTTGGGGATGCTTTGATTGTGTATCAAAGGGGGTTGGACTGGATGTCCCTTGAGGTATCTTCCAACTCTATGATTCTACCTTTATCAATGTAAACCTCTGGTAAGATCCTCTGGTAACACCAAGTCTGAATGGTTGCTTTGCTTACACAAAATACAGAATCCTGCCCATTGAATGGTCATTTCAAAAGTCTCATTCCTTCACTTTATTTGCAAAAGAATAAAAAAATTCTTACTCCTTGATCAAGGAAGTGCAAGAGTTACAGCTTTTTAAAGAGCTTATGGAAGCACTGAGTAACAAATATATGTTTAACAAACAGTGATGAAAATTCTTTACATCACTACTTACAAATTTAAAATGCTGAAACACAGCCAAGCCATGTTTTCAAGGTGTTCAGGGGTAGAGAGGAGAGACAGAAAGAGGGAGACAGAAGGAGAATTAAGATAAATACAACTAGGAGAAGTGGTGTTAGAGAAAGAAAGAGGAGAAACATGAGAAAGAGAGGGATGAGGAAAGACCACTAGAAAAAGGTAACCAGAAGAAGTGGGGAGAGGCAGAATTAGAGAGAGTTAAGGGAATTAGAGGTGAGGATATGTGCAACAAGGCAATGTGGGGAAGGGAGAAATGGAGAAAGAGAGAGAGCAAAGAGATGATGTTTGGCCAGGAGTTGGGGGTATGAGGGACAAGAGGACAAAGGGAGGTACTAAAGAAGAAGAAGAGTGTAGGCAGGAGTTGGGGTGGAAGAAAGGAAAGAGGGATGTTTATCCTCCAGCTGTTAGGTGTGTCAAGAAGGAGAAGCAATACAAGAAAGAGGAGAAGTGAAATCAGGAGTTAAAAGAGAAAGGAATCTGGTGCCTAAGCAAGAGCATATCTCACTTTTTGATAGCAACAGTACCAAAACAGAATGGGATAAATTCATAATAAGTTAGGAAAAGCCAGTCCTGTAGTGCCCCTTTCAGCTGCTCCAGAGGAAGTAACCTCAGAGAGGTTCACTCTTTCCCTGTGCTAATTGCTTATCTCCACTCAGCCTTGGTGTTAGCCTTAGTCCGAGGAACTTTGAGGGGGAAGAAAGGTGAGGAGGAGGTGGTGAAGCAGATCCCTTTTGAGACAGCCGCAGGGTGGGGCAGCCATACACCGTGCCCTCACAATCACCCTTAGATCCTTAGAGGGAACAGGCCCTGAAATCTGGAAGCCCTATAGCTATAGAGTGCTATGACTATAACTGTGTTCTAAATAACAGTCATGACTTCCCAGCTTTTTCTCCTTGGATGTTATATTTTAATACAGCAGAATTCTAGTACAGATTTTGAAAGATTTAAATATTTGTACATTTGGAAGAATTTTTTTACAACATACAAAATACAAAACATATTTTGATTTGTTTTGTAAAGTTAAAACAAAGTTTCCTAGGAGAAAGAAAATATTTTATCAACTATTTTGAAGCAAAGACAATTTTCAGGATGAGCTTATGCTGCAGAAAATTGCAAAATGCCAGCATCAGTAAATTTTAGTACACATTTGGGCTAGCCTTCCCAAATATACTATTTTGTAAGCTGGTTTATTTATTTATTTTACTCAATTTGTATCCAACCTTTCTTTTCATGAAAGACCAAAGTAGCTATATTCACACTTTGTCACACTGTGAAAGAATTAAGTCTATACTTAAGGCTTTTATTTGTATGTGTGCGGGCATGCACTTGTTTTGACTTATTATACTAATGGTGAAAGAGAGAGAGAAAGAGGAAGGAAGGAAGGAAGGAAGGAAGGAAGGAAGGAAGGAAGGAAGGAAGGAAGGAAGGACTCTGCTACAGACCATCACCCTGCTACATAATTTCATCATGTGTCACTTTTTACAGGAAGCCTTAGCTTCCCATCCACCATTGTCATAGGAACTATGGAGATTATCACACTGCCCTTTTCCATCCTTCTGTCCTGACCTTGGCATGGGATGAAAACTTTTAAGGATGGATTTTATCGTATGCCTCCATGCCCAGGTCGGAGGCATCCTGCACCCGATCATGGCATCCCGTTCCCAATCCAGATTTCTCCAGCACTTTTTGAAAGAACAAGACTTTCCGATCTTTTTAAAGAATGGGAGAGGTCCAGATTGGGTACAGGATGCCATGATCACGTAAGGATGCCTCCAACCTGGGCATGGAGGCGTGTGATAAAATCCATCCTTAAAAGTTTTCATCCCAAGCCAATGTTGGGACAGAAGGATGGAAAAGGACAATGCGATAATCTCCTATATGTTTGATCCTTTAAGGTCTGTTAATCTCACCATGTTAAAAAAGAAACTTTTTCCCTTAGTCCAGTCATTAGGTTAAATTTTCTTAGATATTGAAATGTATTATTCTACCATTCCTTTTACACTGAAAATGCATTACACCTGGAATCCCTTTTACACACATGGTCATGGTGTCCCTGCTCTTTATTTAGGCAGAAGAAAATATTTAGAATGTTTTTTACAACCAGTCTTTACTGCAGGGGTAGGCAACCTTTCCCCTTTAAGGGCTGAGGGACTTCAATTCCCAGAAGCCTCAGCCATGCTGGCCAATAGTCCCATGTTGGCCAATAGCCCTTGGGATTCTGGGAGCTGAAGTCCCTCGGCCCTTAAAGGGGAAAGGTTGCCTACCCCTGCTTTACTGTATTGTGGTTAATAAGGAGCATTAATATGAAAAGGAATTGTTGTTGTTATTGTGTACCTTCAAGTCATTTTTGACTTATGGTGACCTAACCATGTGGGTCTCTTGGCAATATTTGTTCAGAGGAGGCTTTCCCCTAAGGCTGAAAGTATGTGACTTGCTCAAGGTCATCCAGTAGGTTTCATAACCGAGCTCGAAACTGAACCCTCATTTCCAGAGTTATAGTCCACACTCAAGCCACTATACCACACTGGCCATGCGCCACATATTCTCCATATAAAGTGAAAAATCTGAACTTCAGCATCACAGAATTTTGTAACTAAGTACATTCATCTTCCAAAGAAAGGAGGAAATAGTCATAGAGTAGCTGGATTACACAGGGGAAGAGAAGGGGAGCCAAGGTAAGCAGAGAATGGAATCTGGAAAAACTATAGTTGGAAAAACCAGTTGAACAGTACAGAATCACTTATTTGATAAAATGAAATTAGAATTTTGGCAGGCATGGGGAATATGCAGTTGCTCCTATCTTGGGGAGGGAGGAGGAGGAGGAGGAAGAGAAAGAGGCAATAGCCTTCTTTACTTTGTGAGGAGCTGAAGAGTCAAAAGGAAAGGAAAGCTCTCACCAGGGAGCTTGAAACTGTTGGAAGACTTGGCAGGGAGCTGGTTAATAGACTGCTCTTGGCTGCCTGACTGCGAATGGTAGTGACACCTGACTGAGAACTTAGGGAAAGAGTTGGCGGCTTATTAAAGCTGCGGGACCCTGGCTGAACCCCATGACTACACGCTAGGATTGCTGTGTGCCCCCTCGATAACTCGCAGCTGCTGATAAAGTCCAATGGTAATGGCTTTTTGCTAATGAGAAAAGTGCTGCTGATTATGACAAATAGCCTCAGACCAACAGGCTAAGCTGCTACACAGGCTCCCAATTGTCAGTCTGGCTGATTTTTGCATTTCATTATTCCTTTCCTGATGTCCTGGCTCCTTCTATTCTCAACATACTCCTATAGCCGTGTGTCACAATTTTAATAACACTTCTTTATCTCAATTTTCCCCTCTCTCCATGGATGCTGGAAAGAAATGGATGTTGAAGGAACAATGTTTAACCTTGCTTGTATGCCACAGCAAAAGAACCCCGTCAAGCCATTGTTTAAGAATTTCAAAGGCACAAACAACCACACAGAGTCCATGGGGCTTACATACCCTCCAACGTTTCACAGAGGAAAACCAGGACACATGTGACCAATATCAAAGTGTGGCCAAAAAGGTGTGGCCAGGCAAGAAGAAGGTAAAAGTTATTAGGGAGGAAGAAAATACAAAACTACTATGGTAAGCAGGTACACAAACCTTTTGTGTACCAAGTTAGGAAAGCCTGGGGGAAAATGAATAACTCAAATCAATAGATAGAATAGTTTGCATGCATGTGCATGCATGTATGTGCAGCAATATTAACAATATGATATAATACATTATTGAAAAACAAAATGTCTTTGTTAGAGCTTGCTAAAAATACAGATTTCCCTTAGATCCATGATATCTGTATGAGCTTCATGTTCACAAACACACCACCCATTGCAAATTATAGATCAGGACAAATTCCAGCTTCCCAGAGTATAACAGCCATGTGGTCATGAGAAGGCTATTCTAGCTGCTTTGCCCAATTTACTTCACAGGTTTATCTTTAGGGTAAAAATGGCACTGGTAGATGAGGGTGGGGAAAATAATGTACAAAGCTTTTAGCTGTCCAAGATAAATTGAATGAAATTAGTTTATAAAAATATAGTTGGAAGAAACAGGATTGTTATAAAGAAATACATGCATTTCAACAATATTTCAGAACATCTTCCTCAAGTATCAATCCTGTCCTAAGCCCCACTAAACTCGCCAGGGCTCGCTTCTGAGCAGATATATGTATGATTCCCTGCAAATGTAAATGGAACATTTCTCTGCAGAAAAAAAAATCTTTTACAGGCCAGTAAATCTGTCCCAATAATCAGTAAATCTCTCCCAAGACACTTCCCTATGGCATTGCCTAGCCCTGCCATGCACATGCACATACTCGAAGAAGATTAGTAAAGAAGGAAGGGTGGAGAAAAGAAAATCAGTAAAACTAAACCTTAAAATATAGGGTTGTTGTTGTTCTTGTGTGTCTCCAAGTTGTTTCAGCCTTAATGGCCACCCTATCACAGTTTTTTTTAAAGGCTGAGAGTATGTGACTTGCCCAAGGCCACCCAGTGAGTTTCCATGGCTGAGCAGGTAATCAAACCCTGATCTCCATGCCGATCCACTACATTATACTGGCTCTCTAAAAGATAAAGTATAAAACATAAGGATTGATATTACAAAGATTTTGAAAGTATTCTCTTGATTGTTGTTGCTCTTGTTATTTTGAGATGAAAATATAAAGTACATCTCAAAATAACAAGAGATAAATACTGTAATCTGGAATGCTTCTTTGTAATAGTAATCCTATTTTAGGGAACTCAGAGGTAGACAGAGAATCTAAAATCCATACACGGTGGTGGTGGTGGATTTTATGTCTGGGACAGTGAGAGAATGAGATTGAATTTGTGCAGTTTGGTGCTATGATTCAAGAGGCTCTCAAGGAGAGCGTTCCTTCCCCTGCTTTTTAAGAAGTGGGTTTACTCTCTTTGCTTTCCCTAAGAAGCAATCTGTAGTCACAGATCACAGACTTTTTACTCCAAAACTCTGAAATGATTACTCTCTCTAGTCATTCTGGGAAGGTCAAGATTGATTCCCCTCTTCTCCTAAACACAAACTGCATTCTGCTGCATTAACTTAGTACAGTACAGTATGCAGCAATAAAGACAAGCTGAGAAATGGGAAAGAGGAGGAAATGAGATTTTGGGAAGCAAGAAGAAGAAAGGGACATCTGGAGTCAGGGGCGTCACAACTATTACCACTACATTCAGTGATATATGGGAATCACGATTTATGAGTAACATTAATACAAAAAAAATACTAAGGATTATGTATTATGTGGTATGGGAGGAGCATAATGCATGGGGGGGGTGACACCATGAGTTACCACACTGGGTGACACCAACCCTAGAGACCCCACTGGCTGGAGGTTTTAGGCTTCTTGATTTTTAACGTTTCAAACTTTTTCAAACATATTTTTAAGAATCTGCCATGCCTACCTTTCTTGCCCCTTTACAAGATCAACACAGGTCTAAATTAGTACAGAGTAAAGATCCTGTCTGATCTTGGAAGCTAGGCAGGGTCAGTCCCACTTAGTACTTGGATAGGATACCAGGTGCTGTAGATTATATTTCAGAGGAAGAAACTGGCAAAATTCCCTCTGAGAATTACTTGCCTAAGAAAACCTATGAAATTCATGGGGTCACCATAATTTGACAGGTGGCTTGAAGGCACATGCAGACACATAAGGATACAGTTTATTAGCTGGGAAGTTTCCAGTTGAAAAACCACTTCACCTATGAGGCTGTATTAGGCAGACTGTCTTTCAGCTTCTCACCCCTACCATAGCTGGCAAAATGAAGATTATAAAAGGAAAATGTTTTCTGTCACCTGGTTGCCCTTTGTAACATTGAAAACACTCAGCATGGTATAGCTACACTGTAGAAAAAAAAACATTTTGACACTACTTTAACTGCTGTAGCTCCATCCTATGCAATACTCAGATTTATGATTTTACAAGGTCTTTAGGCTTCTCTGCCAAAGAGTGTTGGTGCCTCACAAAACTACAAATCCCAGGATTTTGTAGAATGGAGCCATGGCAGTTAAAATGGTGTCAAACTGTATTACAGTGTAGATGCACCCTCAGTTTCAAACAAGGTCCCATCATCATGAATATCTTTTTCCATACTTAATTGCATTTTAAAATAAGATTACTTATCTGTTTTTATTGTCCCTTGGGATTTAGGGTTATATATTTATGAATGGGGTTACAGAAGGGGAGGTATCTTCTGCCTGCATTGCCTCTCTGTGTGTAGGGGCATATTTATACCGTTTATTTTAAAAATGCCAAGAAATGCTTTAAAAGGTGTTAAAACATTTTAAATGTTAAAACATACAGCCTTACAATATAAAAATGCCTAATTATGGACACTTGATGATTATGCAGTGCTTAAGAAACCAGTACAAGGCAGGCTATTGAAGAGAAGATAAATACAAAATACAGCTGGGGAGGAATCTTCAGCAGTGGGAATGTACATCTCTGGTGTTTGGATAGATGCTGCAGGCACACAAAAATGTTTCTGCTTTCACCTGAGGAATGCTTGATGCTATTTATCTGAATCCCCCAAGTAATTTTTAAAATAAATACAAAGCAGCTTCAGCACTAGAGAACTTAATCAACAGTAAATAATGTAATATAAATAAAAAATGTATCTCTTCTGTCCTCTTTTACAATGTCGGGGGGAGGATTTACACTTTCTCGTCCATGAAAATTAATTCACCAGTGCGGTGTGCTCACCTTGTGGGAATACAAGAGGTGAAATATTACAGCATGTCCTCCTCGTAGCAAGAGACTATACCCTTCCCCATGCTGCCCCTTAAGAAAGCATGCAAGTGTGATAAATCTTCTCATTCCTTAGTTAAATGAAGAGTAGGTTACATGCTATGTTAAATATGTGCATCAACATGCAAGGAGAGACTCCATTTCTATCTTACTGCCTGCAGGTACGTTCGCACAGATCCAACCTGGATCATGGTCACTCTGTGTCGGTAGGGGAGATTTTAAACATTATCCTGGAACTGTTCCTCCTCTTGCCAATTTGCCTTTTGAGAGTCTGAGGAGACAACACTTTTTTCAACAGCCCCCTTGGGGAGGGGAAAATGGGAGGCTACGACTGGGAACAAAAAGTTTAAACTTGCCTTATTCATCCTGTCCCATGCATACTAGGAAATAAGAAAGAAAGTAAGACTATCCTGAATGCTATATATTTAATGTACAAAGCAGTCAATAATAGAAAGTTAAAAAAATATAATGCTCAACATTGGTTTGTACATTGTTTTTAGATTCCCCCCCCCCTTCTTGGTTTTATTCACATATCAGAGATTATGGTCCAAACCACACCGCAGGCATAATCCAGTTTGAAACCGCTTTAACTGTCCTGGCTCAGTGCTAGGGATTTCTGGGAATTGTAGTTTATTGTGGCACCAGAGCTCTCTGACAGAGAATGTTAAAGGTCTCACAAAACTAAAGTTTCCAGATTTCCCTAGCATTGAACCAGGACAGTTAAAGCGGTTTCAAACTGGATTTTTTCTGCAGTGTGTTTTGGACTAATGCTAAGTAAACCCCATTTCTCTGAGTAGTAAGGTTTTTAGGGCAATGGATGAGAGACTTCTAGATTACTAGAATAGTAGCTGTATAATATTAATGATTATACAGGCAGAACATAGTAGAAGGAAACATGTTTCTAAAAAAGGCAGTACGTCTTATATCAAATTCCCACATTTCATATTGCATCAAATTCCCGAAGCTCATAAGCATCAATTGCTTAATTTCTGTAAACTGCCAGATCTTTAAGTCCCTGTTTAAATTCAAACTGTAAATTTAAAAGGGTTCCTTTTTGTATTTTCACTCAGCTTTGATGGTGATTCTTTCCAAATGTTATAGCCATGGAGAAATTCTGAGGTGCTTTGTTGACTTCCCAAATTACTCATTCAAGTTAGTCAGGAGGGAAAAATTGCAATAGTAGTAATCAAACAAACACTAATTTGCAACCTTTAGGGCAGTGATGGTCAACCTTTTAGAGACTGGGGGGTGGGGTTGCAGACTGCCAGAAATAGTGCAAATTGAGCCCACTTTTAGGGTTAGGGTTAGTGCTAGGGAATCATGGGGATTGGTTTTTTTTTTCCTGAGACATTGAGCCTTCTCTGTCAGAGAGCTCTGATGCCACAATAAAATACACTTCCCATGATTCCATAACCCTAACCCTAAAAGTGGACTCAATCTGCACTATTTCTGGCAGTCTGCAACCCCCCTGAGTGCCCAAACTTAAAGGTGTTCTGACACCAGGTGTTATCTGGTGCCGAGGGTGGGTGGGACTTCTGGGGCACAGGACTTCTGGGAGGATGGGACTTCTGCCTTCTGGAGGAGCAGGACTTCCACCTTCCAGTGGGGCAGGACACCCTCCCCCCCCCCCCCGCCTGGGCCTTCAGCTGCCTCCTTGGAGACCGTCAAAGGCCTGGGATGGTGTGGAAGAGGAGGAGTAGGTGCACACCTCTTTCCCACCATCTCAGGACTTCAGCTGTCTCTGGAGAGGCAGCTGAAGGCCTGGGAGGAAAGGGGGAAGAAAAGGAGCAGGCGTATGTCTGTTTCCCTTCCCCACCCTCCAAAATGGCTTTGCATGCCATAGATGGCATGCGTGCCATAGGTTTGCCAACACGGCTTTAGGTTAATGGTTCCAAGAGTTCCCACTTTTGCAATACTTTCCCTAGGAATCTTTGCAAATGAGTTTGAAACAGAGACTTCTGTTGCATTACATATTAAAAGAGCGATCTTGGGGGGGGGGGAGGGGGATAATTAGGTTAATTGGAAATTACAAATTGGGTTAATAAAAATGCAAAATTGGGTTTACGCCATTATATTAACCAAAAAATGCATGATGTCATAATGTGATATCATCATAAGACTTATTATGACGTCATTTCTGGTTGGGGGAGGGGTTCAGATAATTAGCTTTATGTTTGTTGTTGAAACTAATGGTATTGATACATGCCGTGATAGAGGTGGTTTAATTTAATAACGGATGCACCTATCTATACGGACACATGTGTCAAGAATAAATTCTGGTATTCACCAAATGTTTACTTAAATTGTTTGGAGACCGTGTACAGAAATAAAAGTTGTGGCCAATGTTTTACCCAAAGAATCATGTTCGGTGTCCTTTGTGTCAGTGCAAAGAGATTTATCATCCCACATTATTTTAGTCAATGGTGTATCTTGCATTTAGCATTTTTGTGTCTGTCATTTTAGGGTGAAAATGGGTTAATTGCTGAGGTACATAGCTCTGAGGAAATCCCTCTATAGGAGGGGAGATGGTTTGCAATTCAAATAATGGCAGCTGCTGATGTTTTGTTGCTACTGTATCTTTTTATTGTCTCCACTAGATGATAGACACTTTGTAGAAGAGGTACTCTCTCAAGTGGTGACAGATATGTTTGTCATAGCATTTTGTCATTTTGCTCAACTGAATAGCTTGCATTTAGCATGCTCTTTTGTGTGATTGTTTATTGGAAGGTAGACATCTGCATGTTTGATTGCCAAGGCACACAGGTCTAATGAAATCCCATTGTAAAAGAGAGGTAGAAAAGTAGGTAAACTGAAGGAAATATGGATTTCCCTTAGCATCTAGTCTGACTCTAAATATAGGTGTTATATTCTTGGTTACATTGTTTAGTATGGTGCAGAAAATCAGTCAGTCTGTTAAATAAATAAGGAAAAATAAGCAAAAATTCCAGCCACATGGAATTTTCATTTCATACCATGCAGAAAGTGACACAATGAAGAGTGTAACTATGAATCCCTCAAAGCACTGAATCTGAAAAATTCTTTGTCCTGTTCCACTGATAAAGATGAAATAATAAATATTTTCAATCTGAGATCTTTCCCTTTATTCTGTTAATTTCAGTCCCTTCTGCTATTCTACTCCTTCCTAAATTTTCCATTCTAATGTATAGTTTAGACTAGGAAAATTTCCTGAATTATTCATAATCTAGGCAATTTTGAAAGATTCAAGTTGTGAGGTGAATAATGTCAAAGAGTGCGAAAATATGTAAGTTGAACAAAATATTGATAGTTTTAGTGGTACTTCCATTTTTATTGTCCAGTTTGTGTGAATGACCTTATTTCAAACTGGGTGCCAATGGAACAGCCCAACTAAGCTACATTAATCAACAGCAAGAACATTTGAAATAATAGTATAATAATAATAATAATAATAATGTGAAATCAAAGAGCAAGTAATGCATACATTGAGTACATTTAAAAGAATGAATTATCTTGGAGACACTTTATTTTCTCAACTACTTTGCATAGTCTGTGTTAAACCGCTCAAACAGATATTATATTTTGAAGCCTATATTTTCTCACATTTATGATACAGTTATGAATTCGCTTTTGGTGGTCAAGCACCCTTGCTGCAATTAAGTCTGGTAATAGGTCTTCTTGTTGTCCAAATCTGATACAGTTCTGAAGGCATGTTTCAAAATAAATATTTACATATTTAGCTGCACTGGCTAGTTATACAATTATTTAAAAGGGTCACAAAAGAGGTCAGAGCTTATTATACTTGAGAAAGAGAGAGGTAAACTCATAATAGGATTTTTCATGTGGAACGATCATCTTATATAATATGTCTGAAAATGCAATCCATTACTACTAATTACCATGCTGGCTTTGAAAAACAGAATCACACTTCCTTTGGGTTAGGCAGGGGCCAAATCTTTCTCCTCGCTTCATTGTTCTTTCCCTCTACCCCAGTCTATTCCCACCTCTTTTTCTCTCCCAAGAAAAATGCAGGCCTTCGGACATTAGTGGAGAAGGGCCCAGGGTCTCCCTATCGGCCTGAAGCAGAAGCTAAACAATATTAGCCAATCATTTTTGATAGATGAAGCATGGAAATTAGTTCCAGAGTTTAACTGATAACTGAAACCACAGAGTTACATTCCATTATGGCAGCCTTAATTGATGAGCTCATTAAGCCCATTATTAGAGAAATTGATTTCAAATAGGCACTTAAAACTGGCTGGCAAAAGAGAAAAAAAAAAAGGTGAAGAGATACCACACAATGTGAAGAAAGTAACTAAAATACATAATGAAGCAAGTAATTTTATAGGGTTTTTTAATGAAAGCCTCAAGAGCATATTAGTTGCTGTGTGGATTTTAAACACTCATTTTATGTACTAATAAAGCTTTTGTAGATTGTGTCCATTAGGGAGTTCTGAATGCCTCCAATCTTTAATGCAGCTCTGCTACTAATTAATTAATTAACCCCCAGCTGAAGCAATCAATTAGTCATGCAGAATCAGCACTGTAAAGCCACTCCAAGTATTGTCTGGTCGCAGGAAGAATTGGTAGAAATGTAGCCTTTGCTGTATATTATTTGGCTATTTTTCTTTCCATTGTTTGTTGGGTTGTTAATGGAAACAACTGGAATTAAAATCCTCAGATGTGTCTTTAAAAATGACGGGAACAGTGAGTGGTTCACAATCGTGGCCGGCTGGACAGTTAAAGGGGAGCAGTTTATTATTCATAATTAGTTACATTTTGAGGGGGATACAACATGCTTTACAATTCTTGCTTCATTTTGACTCCGAAGAACACTGCAGGCCTAAAGAGAAAAAGATGAAGCAACCTGACCCATTGGGTTTATGGGTGAGTGGGGTCAATCCCATCATTAAGCCTCATTGTTACAACAAGGGGTAACATTTTCATTGAGATTTATCATGGGAGCTCCGAGATGAGGCTTTTAAGGTGCAGTCACCATGACACTTTTATGCAGCTTTACAGAGCGTCTTGATAATATCATCTAGGCTTAAGCCCACTGTGGTTTTTCACAACTTTATTGTTGTTTTTTTGTTACTGTAGAAAAGAAATGTGGTGCAATGGTTTGAGTGTGGGACTATGAGTCTGGAGACCAGGATTTGAATCCCTGCTCAGTCATGGAAATCTACTGGATGACCTTGGGCAAGTCACACTCTCTCATCCCCTCAGGAAGGCAATAGCAAGCCTCCTCTGAACAAATCTTGCCAAGGAAACCCCATGATAGGATTGCCATAACTCAGAAACAACTTGAAGGCATACAAGAAGAAGAAGAAAAAACAAAGGAAGACCTGGATACCAAGGCAGTCTCCTTGCAGGTGGATAGGAACATGCGTGAGTGAGGCACAGTGGAAGGAACTTCCCTAGAGAAAGTGTCTAGCATGCAGAGGATCCCTTTCCTTTTGTTAGCACAATATGTTCATTCTGGACTGATAGCTAGTTAACAAGCAGGGAAAATAAAGTCTGCAAGTTTTCTAGGCAGGTTTAGAAGCTTTCATAGTAAGCTCAACTGAATAGATCTGGTTGTAAAAACAACTAGATGATCATTGGGCATTCTAAGATAAAACCAGGGCCTATAGTCCAGTCCATAGCTATAAGTTAGCTGCAATCCTTCTGCCATGTGTTCAGACACACTGTAAAATGAATAAAGTAAAAACTCAGATGTGCTTTCTCAAAAATCCCCAATTACACCTGCTTGAGCAAAATATATATATATATATATACTGCTTACATAAAGCAGTATAATGTGAACTGCTTTCACATTATACAGTTTTAGTGCTATGATTCTGCTTTAACTGCCATGGTTCCATTCTAAAAAATCATCATCATCATCATCATCATCATCATGATTCCATGATATATTTAGAATTCTTAACCAGTGTCTCTGACCTGCCTACATAACCCAGGATTCCCATGGATGATTGCTAAAATGGCATTGAGCATTCCAAATTATTGGAGAAATTGTGTATATGATGCCCAATGAAGAGGGGGAGGGAAGCAGATCACAGTGGTAGGGCTATTAGTATTCAATTATTTCATTTTCACAAATAAGGATGAATGATTTCTACAGTTTTCTTCCCACTATGAAGATATTTCTGCACAGTTCCTCCCTCACATTCACACATCCTGAAGTGTTTTGGGAAGTTATTGTGCACAGATGCACATGGCTTTTGCATGACAGCTGTGGCTGTTTGTGCAAAACACACTGTTTTCAGACAGCCATGTGCAAGATTTCTGTTTTCTATGCAAAACCTGGCAATTCTCTGCAACAAAAATCTTGTAAATCAAGATTGTACAACAATCTTGTACAAAAAATCTTGAACAACAAAAAGTTTGCACAGAAATATCAATCGTACACAACAAGACTATGTGACTATTTGTTGTGCAAGATGGTAGTTGTTTTGTACAAGATGTTTAATATTTTTTACTTCTTACACATTTTAAAAATAATTTCTGAGTTTTACTGGATTTAACTTGGCTAATTTGCTGCTTTATATCATTCCCTGCATCTTATTGCAAGATACAAGTCTCTTTCTGCATTGCCTCTATGGGGATACAGTAATGTTCAAGCCAACACACAAAGACAAATGTTGTCTTCACACACACACAGAAACACATTTGTGATCTATCTCTTTCCTTTCCCCCTTCTGAGCTATGTCGTGAACAAAACTAGATCCAAGTAACACATTGGTGTCCTAGCAGGCAGCCTACTATTTAAAAACATTTTGTTCCTTGCACAGCATCCAGAAGGTTCACGAGGGGTTTTTGCTCAATGTTGCATGTCCCCTGTCCAGTGGTAGTACTTACATAAAGCTGCCCTTGGGGTCTGCACTGTCCATTCACGAGGGGTTTTTGCTCAATGTTGCATGTCCCCTGTCCAGTGGTAGTACTTACATAAAGCTGCCCTTGGGGTCTGCACTGTCCATCCACCAAGGAGCTTTGAAATGTCATGCTGCCTACACAGGGAGGGCAGGAGTTACCATCAATGGGTATCTGGCTATACGACCCATCTTGATATCGAACAATATAATGAACATCCCCTGTATGATCCTTCTATGTGGAAGTCTCCACCATAGCCTCAAAATGAGCGAGTCACACACATGGCTAGCATTCCTAGAGTTGCCAGCCAGGAAATGGCCCCATACACATAGAGGAGGTGTTAATATATATATCAAAAGGAATGGCACCTTACAAAGGAATTTCCCCATCCATCTTGTCATCCTGTCTCGGAAACATGCCTACTTCACACCTTTCCTCCCTTTCTTGAAAGATTGGACTTCAAAGTACAGAGATACATATCAAAGTAAAAAGCTATTTGGGCACATCATTGTCCTGCTTCTTTTGCTCCAGGGCAGAAAATGCCTATTTAAACCCTGGACTTTCTTTTGTCCATGGCTTTAATTCAGTGTCAGTGAGAGGTGCTGTCGGTTAATAGTTGTGCACCTCATAAGACATACTTTGTAACGTTCAACTGCTTAGATCATCATCCTGAAGTGGAGCAGTATCCCAGCTGATACAGTATCTCCATTAGAAGGCCTTAAATCTATTCCACCATCATACCTAATTTCTTTAGCTCTTTTGAGTGTGTGAGGTTGTGTGTTTCTGAGTGATTGTGAATTTCCCCTTTTGAATAAAGACTAGTTTCATTGAGGATTTGTCTCCTGAGTCTCCTGTCTTGGACCTTGGTATAAATAGGGATAATCCCCCCCCCCCCGACTGTATAGCCCAGTCCTGATTAATTCCCCTGATTTCATTGGTTACACAGGGATATCAGATATGAAATGATGGAGTAGCACCACAGAGGAGAAAGCCAAGGGGCAGAATGACACCAACACTAATATGGAGAACTTTTGTGGAGAATTGGATTTTCATGCTGGAAACATTCAGACACCAAGGAATGGCCATGATGAGTGGTGCACACTGTGTGTCATTAGCATTGTTCCCCTTTGTTTCTGTGAATGCAGCCTCATCTGGAGCAGCTCACCAGTACCATTTCAGCAATACATTCCAAGGCAAGTGGATGTTGATTATAGTCAATATTTCGTTAATTCCAGCAATGATGGCCAGACAGTAAAGCTAAACAGTAAAGCTGTTGATTTTTCATTTAAACCAATGGCTTTGTTATTACTTCTTCAGCATTCACCCAAATGCAGAATATTTTTTCCTTCACAGTTCAAGGAGTTCAGAGGTTTTAATGAGCACTGCCCTGACTTTCTCAAATGTTATTTTGATTCCAAAATGCTGAACAATTCTAAAATGTTCCAGTATATTTCAGATTAAATTACTGTTGTCATTTTCTGCTTTTATTGTTTTAATAGTCAATTCAATTTAAAATGGTCCATTAAAACTACTCATTTGTACAATATCATCCTATAACTATTTTTTTTTATTTAGCAGTTCTGAAAACATCTACCAAACTATTGCCATTTAAAATCTACTTAAAGGCCAATTTAGACAACATTTGCCCTTCTGTAAATAAGCCTTACTGTTATGCTAAATATAAAATTGCACCAATTGTTTTGTTTTGAAGGATAATTTTAAATGGCAATTGGTTCTCCTGAATTGTAACATTTATTTAAGTCACAGCATTCATTAGCATAAATCAGGTGCAAATCTGTATTTTGAAATGTGCATTGTTTGCCTGATATTTCACACATGCAGTACAGAAAAAATGCTGAAATGGGATGTATAAGTTTTCATGTACTTAATTAATTCTAATCCTCCATTTAATGTACCAGCTTGTAAATATGTGCTTTTCAGGGGGTTGCATAAAACATTTGTATTGTGGTGCCCAGTGACAAAGTTATGAAGGGATGCCCCAGCAAATAATCAATGGAAACTTGTAGACTTGGGTAGGAAAGGCCACAACTTTTATTGATTATGGCCGTAGAAGTCTGGGCCTGAATGGGATCAGATCCAGACCTCAACAACCTGACTATTGCCCAGTGAACTTCTCCTAGTCAAAATACTGGAAGCCCCCCCCCCCCCCGATTGAAGGCTTATGGGATGCCACATGAGTGCAAATCTCTGTGTGGATCCCCCATCACCAAGGTGTGAAGCCAAATCCTCTGCCTCTGAGCTGTGATACAACACTGCCTTTGCAACCAATGCCCCTTAAGGAAGTCTACGATGGTATGACAGGAGTTCAGGCTTAGTCTTCTTGCAAACCAGATTCAATCCCATGTCAAACTACCAGGAGAAATGGAAAACTCCTTTCTCCTGCCAACCTAACTGCAACTGCAACCAATACCCAGCTTGTGCCTTATTGCCTTTAGCCATGTGTCCATACCAGCGTCCAAGAGGTGAATGCCATCATTTCTCAAGAGTAATTTCTGAGGAAAAGTTATTTCATTGTGTTGAATGCAGCAGCCACCAAGAGATGAAACAGTGTTCCCAAATGCCAAAAGTACAACATCTAAATATATATGTGACAGGTGTTATTTCTGGTTATCCTCAGCCAAGTAGGCTACACCCTGCTGCTTGCTCCATGTTTGCTGCACACTATCACTTTACTCTGGATTGATGCTTTAGAACATTTATTACATGTCAGCATATTGCAATGTAAAATTAAGACCTGTAAAACTGCACAGACATGGTGTGTGTGACAAGACCAGGACATGGTGATAAATGTCCTTGAGATGGCCAGACACCTAGATGTGTATTGAGTACATGTACCTGTGAATGTATCACTCAGCAATGTGATGTCATGCATTATGCCATGTACTGGAGAGTTGCATCAGCCTAGTGTATATAAGGCTATGACTAATGTAAACTAGTGTGGGTTATTAAAAAGTGGGTTATTGAGTGGAGTTGTGGAGAGTGCAGTTGCAGTTTGTATAGTAAGTATCCAGAGAGTTCTAGTTTAGCTCTGTGGGTCAGAGCTACTGGAAAGGAAGAGAAGTGTATCCTTCCTAGAACTCTGTCTGTTCTGTTCCTGCTTCTGTGAATAGCATCTCCTTATCATCTGTAAATAAATATCTTTGCTGTGAGCAGTCCAATTCAGCTTCCTGATTTCAACACTGTATCTCAAGGTCTGGGTGAGATACTGAAATCACTTTCACACCTTGTTCCCAGCATGACATTACAAGAGTCCCATTATAGCACAGATGTCTTGTCCAAAACAAACAGAACACTTCCCTCTGTTTGGTCACTAACACAGACTGGAAACACTGACACAAATAATCATTTTCTTCCTCCATATTTAACAAGTAAGAACCTCTGGGTGGCATCCCTCAAACCAGAGTGAGAACAAGGAAAGAACAGAAAGGGAATCTTAGAACTATTGGGGTCCTTCTACTCATTCCCTTTCTTAGATGGTTGTCTGGGTCTCCTCATTCCTAGGCTGTTTTATGTTCACATTCTCTTGGAATTCATTCATGCCAGCTACTTCTTTTTCTTCATCGGCTTCCTTGGCATGGCTGCTACCAGACACCACTGCTCCTAGGATCTCATAGCTGTTTGGGTCCCTCACACTATTCAGTATCTTGCTTGGGTGGGAAGACCTCCCCACTACTTCACTGGACTTGCCATAATATTAATATCTGAGAAATATACAGTCCCCTGAAATCTCTGGGCTCTGATTCTGCTCCCCCCCCCTTTTTTTTTTACCTGCCTGCCTGCTCTGATTCTTGGAAAGCAGCTGAGAAAGAGTGGTCTGGGGGGTGGGGGCAGAGAAGGAGCAGCCTTGGTGAAGATGAACCAAATAAGCAAGGATGAGAAGGAATCAGGAAATCAGAGTAGACAGGCAGGTCAAGAAAGAAGGGGGAGTGCAGACTCAGAGCCCAGAGAGTCCATTGTTTGGGGTTCCCTCAGACTAGAGGGGTGAAAGGGGACTGATGTTGATTTTTTGCCCTGGCCCTTCTGTCAAGCAAAACTGGAAAACCAGCTCCAAATTTCCAGTAAGCAATGCATCTTTATTTATT
Source organism: Phrynosoma blainvillii (assembly GCA_026167975.1). Taxonomy (NCBI): domain Eukaryota; kingdom Metazoa; phylum Chordata; class Lepidosauria; order Squamata; family Phrynosomatidae; genus Phrynosoma; species Phrynosoma blainvillii. Next base: position 160,143,482 of record JANUYF010000003.1, read on the forward strand.
AATTCCTAACATCTAATCCATCCATTCCTGTGTTGCCATGTTCCTCTTTCTCAAAGAATTGTGCAAAATGAAACAGCCATGGCTGGAGGCAGACCTACAACTGCACAATTATTCTTCAGAAAGTTATGCAGTTCTGAGTAAAACTGCGTGAGTCTCTTGAAAATGCACATTTCTAAATGTTGCAGCTAGTTTTCTGTCCTTTCCAAGAAAACAAAATCTGAATGTTCCACAGTAGAGGAAGAAATATTGATTACTTTTCCTTGACATCTGTTGGGAAGTGGGAAAATCAAAAATTTCCATCCCTATATCTTCCTTATCTGAAGGCACCATGCTATGGCAGTATCATTTCCAGGAATCAAGGTATTTCCATTTTTGTTGGAGTCTGTTAAAGAAAGAGTATGGCATAGCTCTGTTCTATGTATATGTACATAGTAACTTTGAATGACAAAGGATTCTACAGGGTAGCAGAAACATTTCAGAATAAACCTGAGGTTATTTTATTTTGTTGTTTTCTTCATGTGGAAAATTGGGGTGGGGATGGAGGTGGGGTTGACCACAAATCTGTTTGGCATAAGAATTGGTTTCGTTGCTAAAAAGCACTTTGTGCTGTTATTCTCAGTCACACCTTCATTATCCCTATCTTTCTAAAGAATCACAAGTTCTCTGGGCCGACACAGGAGACATCTTAAGGAGAAAGGAGAGACATTACATATATAAATGCCCCAGGTGTAGGGAACATAAATTGTCACAGCCTTTCTCAATGCTGTTCATAATGTGTGAAGGTTTTCTACTGTGGTTTGGTTATTTGGCTTGTTTATGGGCTTTAATAATTTCTTAACTAGATCCTTCAACTGATTTACCTTTCATTAAAGTATGTTTTTATCTCTTCATTTTCTTTTTCAAAGTGAAAAGGACTATGGAAATGGAGAAGCAGGTGCACACACAAAATACTTCATGGAAATGAAGAAATGAGTAAATGCAAATTGCCCTCTTTCAGCTTACTACAACTTGGGAGATTTTCACACAGGCAAAAGTGACGGGAGCAAAGCATCACTTTTTATTGATGGAAAAGTCCCATGAATAAAAAGTGATGGGAGAATTTGTCTTTTTTCATGGGATAACATCACAATTATGAAGTTGGGAGATGTCATCTGATAATCTTCATGCAATTGTGTGATAGTGACGGGAGCATCATGCTATGTTCCCGTCACTTTTGCCTGTGTGAAAATCTCCTTGGAGTCACCAATGAAATTGACTCCCAGTAGGCACAAAACCCCCACAATCCCTAATCATTCTTTATGCTTTTTTGGGCAGATGAGAGTTGTAGTTCAAAATATCTGAAGGGTATTAGGCTGGGGAAGTTTATGTTAGATAATTTAATGTAGAAGGCTATGTTTATTAATAACAATTAAACATACTAATCAAATAGAATATCTGTGTCCTGGGGCACTGGAGATTATCACACCAGCACTAAGCACAGGATGTAAATGTATAGGGACAGATTCTATCATACAGCTCCATCCCCGGTCAGTACTCCTCCCATACCCAATCTGGGCTTCTCCCAGACCTTTTAAAGAATGGGAAAATCCTTTCCCCTCTTAGTGATGCTCTTCTTCATGACCATGATTGAGATAATCAGAATGAAAATTGGTGTATATGTTCATGATATAATTATATACTCTGGGTTCAGTGCCAAGCTCAGCACCTATGCCTGTTTTTGGGGATGGTGCAGTAAATTGCAGAAAAGTTTGTAACAAATTGGGTTTGTAATACAATTGCAATAAAATGGTGCAGAGTGTCATACTTCCACTTAGGGTTTCAGCCATCCATCTATTCCAGGCCTGCATAACATATGGCCTGGGGGCCGCGTGCGGCCCATCAAAGGATTTTGGGTGACCCATGAGGATGTGGAACAACTTCAAGGCTCCTCCACTGCTTAGCCTTCTCTTGAGGAGAGGGCCATGTGTGGGAGGAGGAGAACTGGCGAATGCACAAGGCTCCTCTGCTGCCCGAGTTTATCCCAAGGAGAAGGCCAGGTGGTGGTGGTGGAGGAAAAGAAGGACAGGCCAACACTTGCCCTGCAAGCTTGTCCTCCAACCAGCTTTCTCCTGAGAAGGCTAGGCAGTTGATAAGGAAGAGGGGCAAATGCTCACCCCTCAAGGCTCTTCCATCACTTGGTCTTCTCCCAAGGAGAAGTCCAGGTGGAGGAAAAGGACAGGCAAGGCTGTTCTGCCACTTGGCTTTCTCCTGAGGGGATGGCCAGGCAGAGGAGGAGAATAGAATTAATATTAATTAATATTATTAATTAATTAGTATTTAATTAAAACTTATCTGCAGCCCGAAGAAGTTCGGCCTATTTTAATTTTGGCCCCCTACCTACTGCCAAGTTGTGCAGGTCTGATCTATTCCCTTCCAGAATACGTTTTTAAAATATTCAGCTCTCTGTTAATAAACAAATTTACAGTGACATTTCTCAAAAGTTGGGCTTTACAAGTTATTCCTTTCCCTGGCCAATGCTCTCAATAGCAATATAGAAATAGCAAGTACCTTTCTATACCATTTATCAGTGAACTCAACACTCTCTAAGCAGTTTACAATCTGTAAGCTAATTCTCTGAGGCTGAGAGAGTGTGACTTACCAAGGGTCACCCAGTGGCTGAGGAGGGCTTTGAACCCTGGTTTTCAAGAGTCCCAGTCCAACACTCCATCCACTAAACTACACTGGCTGTGTGTCACCACAACTGAAGCTATAGTAGTAGTAGTAGTAGTAGTAGTAATAATAATAATAATAATAATAATAAATTATTTATATCCCGCCCCAATCAGGGCGGCTTACAACAATAAAACCATACAATATATCCCAAAACACAATCCCTCCCCCCCTTAAAACAGTATTAAATCAAATGAAGATTAAAACTACAAATTTGAACAATTAAAAAAAAAATTAAAACATTACAAAGCACAACATTGCCCCAAGGCAATGTTCTTCATCTATCAGTAGATGGGGCCACGCAAAGATCATTGGGGGTGGGAGTACCCGAGGTCGGGATAATTAATCTGGAAAGGCCTACCGGAAGAGATCCGTCTTGATAGCCTTTTTAAAGCTGTCTAACAATGTTAACTGGCGGATCTCATCTGGCAGGCCGTTCCAGAGTTTGGGGGCGACAACTGAAAAAGCCCTCTGGGAGGTAGCCGCAAGCCTTGATTTTTGAGGCTGCAGCAAATTCCTCCCAGAGGAGCGGAGACTGCAGGGAGGATTGTATGGGAGGAGGCGGTCCCTGAGATAGCTTGGACCCAAGCCATTTAGGTCTTTAAAGGTGATAACCAACACCTTGTACTGGGCCCAGAAGCTGATAGGCAGCCAGTGGAGGGACCTCAAAACCGGAGTAATGTGGTCCCTCCTAGATGTTCCCGAGACAAGCCTGGCTGCCATATTTTGTACAAGCTGTAATTTCCGAACCAAGCACAAGGGTAGCCCCATGTAAAGCACATTACAGAAATCAAGGCGTGAGGTTACCAGCACGTGCACAACAGTCTCGAGATCCCTTACTTCCAGAATAAGGCACAGCTGGCGTATCAGCTGAAGCTGATAACAGGTGCTCCTGACTGTTGCATTTACCTGATTTGTCATCAGGATCGTCTCATCAAGGACCACCCCCAGACTGCAAACACAGTCACTGGAGGAGAGTGTGACCCCATCCAGGACTGGAGGTTGCAACCCAATTCTTGGTTTCGGGGCTGCTACAGTGAGCACCTCCATCTTGTTATTTATAATTGAGCAGTGGGACTTTTTAAGCCATTATCCCACTGGTGCACAGTTAGGATGGCTTCAGCATGGCATTTATATTTGTTCTTCTTAAGAGTAAATTTCCAGCCTCTGAAAAGGAGAACTAAGCATCCAAATGAAGCATGTAAATTCGCTATTCCCCATGACTTGTTACTCCTTCTCGTATTCACTCTCTCTCCCTTGTTCACAACTTCTCCTGCACATTGTTATTTATTATTTATTATTATATGCTTATTTTATTCATATGCCTCCTTTCTCTGGGAGTGGGTCCCAAGGTGATTCACAGAAGGAAACCAATTAAAATCAACTGGTGCAATTTAAAAATCATCAAAATAATCATTATATATATATATATATATATATATATATACACACAAAAGTTAAATAAATAAATAAAACACACCCCCATTAAAAAAACTTCCTTGGTACGGTTACAGAAAAGAAAACAAGGAAGAGATCAACCTAGCCTCCTGCCAGAGGGTGAGCTCTCTCTCATGTCCTCACCAAGTGAGCTTGCGATGGTGGCAGGACCGAGAGAGAGCCTTTCCCCTGAAGATCTTGCAGGTTCATATAAGGAGACACTCTTTCAAGTAGTTTGAATTGGAGACACTGAAGACCACCTGCTGTTAACTCGATTCCTTAACTGATTCAGCAATAAAGATATGCTGCATTTCTAAAATATTCATATTATTTGAAAAGCAAGCATACGCATCGTCTTTCTATGTCCAACTTTAACATCTCAAAGGGTGAATCTCCTACGCTGTATTACCTAAGCAATTAATATAGATTAGTTTCTTTTTTAAAAAAACTCCAATGTAGCTGTAAGCTTTATATTATACATTCTTAAATAGTCCTAACTGCAATATTGCTAGCATTGTAACCATATATCTAGTCACCCTGTTGATATTTAAACAGAATGTTCCTATTTCTTTGTGGTTTATCCTTCTTCGTAATGTTGCACACATTTTAATCCTTTCCACAACACAGAGGAAAGTGTATCAATAAATTATTTCTTCATTGAAGCGCTTTTACCAGGGGAAAATAAAATCCTCCCCAGTTTGATAGCAGATACTTAATCAGTTGCATGATTATGGCTCCCCACCTTGTCGTGTTAAAAGACAGATTTTCCACTATTTGCGCTCTTTTTTAATCCATAGGAAGTCAATTTTCCACTCATATATTAGTTTATTTTATATTTTCAAATTGATTCTACTATATATTGATTTCCTGTTGTGTGTATTGTATCCTGATCTAGGATTATACGTTTAGTAGAAGTGGATATTCCTGCCACATAAAGGTTGCTGCCGCTCTATAGGATGCTTATCTTGAAAAGGGAGAGTCCAATTTTATTGAAACAGCTAAAATCCCACTTAATTGAATTTTTTTCTAAAATGTACAAGCTCAGATACTTTTGGTTTCCAATTCAGCTTCAGAATTGTATGGTGTTTAGATTTCCAAACCTATAAAGACCTTTATGAAGAAGGACCTACAAATATTGTATTTTTGATATGGTGAATTACAGTAGAAGCTGGAGGTAAGAAGCAGTGAAATATCTATACTTTGTAGAACATCTTTTGATCATGCTGGCTTTTCATGGCCTGTTTAACACATTCCTATGGAAAAAGATCATGTTTGAGCCTACATTTTACAATGTTAGAGCCCTGAAATGCTGCAGAATACCATTAAGGCAGCATGCTGGAACAGAGAGAAACAGAGCCCTCCAGCAGCTGGCAAAGATGAACCATTTCTCAGAAAAGCACTGGGGAGGAGGCTGAAATAGAGAGCTTTTGAATGTGTTTGGCCTGTTTATCTCAGAGGTAACCTCTAGCTCTCTTTAGAAAACATCTCCAAGTGTCTGTTTTCTACAATAATAGATGGAAAAATTTTTATGCTGGCCATAGCTTTTCAGGGTTCAGCAGATTCGCAACCTAAGATAGACATCTGAGCGCAGAGCTGAATTTGGAGTATGGTGGGGAGAAGAAGGGAAGAGGTAGGAGAAACTGGTGGATCCAGTATCAATAGATTGCTGCCGCCATCCCTACTCACAAGTAGATCACTACAGCTTCTCCCTACTCACGAGTAGACCCCAGCCACTACCCCCTTTGCTAGAGGGAAGGAGAAGGAATGAGCAAGTCCTTTGGGCCACATCTCCCAGAAGCCCCCCCACACACACACACACGCACTGGGTGACACAGCCTCTGCCTGATTTTGCTTTCATCCTTGCCCATATTACATTTGCTACCTTTGTCAGCAATCAAACTATTAAAAGGATTCCAAAGGATTCATATTCTCTGCCCCTTAAAGAAAAGCAAATTTGTAAAGCTGGTGTACGTTTATCACTGTGTTTGTAAGAGTGAGCATAAAACAATATATTACTTTTTTTATGTGTACGATTGTGGCTACAGAAAGGTAGTGCAAACCTGTAATATTTTCATGTGGGGAGCTGAAGTTGAAATAGTGACGCTCCACCACATGCATAGATCATGTGAACTAAAATTGAAATGCTCTTTAAAGAGAGGAGAGAGAGAGAGAGAGAGATAAAGTATTGTCTTCACTTGGCCACACTCCTTTTCTCGCCTACTTTCTGAAGAACAAAAATAAGCTTTGAAGACTGTAAACTGAAAATTAGATTAAACTGCAAGAATAATTTTCTCAGAGAAATTTTGGGGATGGAACATACTGTTCAAGGACACCAATGGCTTCTGTCATTTGAAGACTTGACATGGTTATATAGAATCACTACTTGGGGAGTGGTCCAGATTAGTGCGTCTCAACATTTTTTATGTGGGAGACCAGTAATTTTTCTCCCAATGTGTCAACAACTGCTCTCATTGACGACTGACCTTCCTTCCTTCCTTCCTTCCTTCCTCCCTTCCTTCCTCCCTCCCTTCCTTCCTCCCTCCCTTCCTTCCTTTTTCTTTCTTTTTTAATGAAACCCTTGACAATTGCCAAGGACCAGCAGCCAATGGCTTGTGGACTAGCACCATCACTATGAGTAGCACTGGTCTACATGAGCTGCTAAGAAACCACCCTATCTTAGCTTTTTATGGCCATCTTTTTAGGCTTTCTCTCTGCAGTCAATTTTGTCATTGCTTCCAAAGTGCTATAACTGTGTAGTGTGAAAGGGCCTCTTGTTATGATACCTTCCTCTCATGTATGAGTGGTATCCATCTGGGAATACAAGAATCCACACTTGGAACATAAGTTCATTATTTAATATGTAGTATGACTTTCAATAGAGGTTGTAATGTATTCTTTAAATGAGGGAAACTATCTTCCTCCTCTGCCCATTGTGTTTCTAGCCAACATGACTGCAGCAAAGAACATAATGTTTACTACTGTATATTCATTTTCAGTGTAAAGGATGTAGATCAGGGGAAAATACATCACAATGTGTACATTGGAAGTATGTTTGTTTATCTGGTTCCCCCCCCCCCAGAAATGTATTATTTTAAGATACACTAAATACAGCTACATCACACCCCACCCTGACCCTTGCTTTTCCAGTTCACAGTGTGAATAAATAAGGCAAATCTCTAAATCTGGTTCAATGGAGAATGTCCGTGCTAAAATTATGTCAGGGTATCCCCTTCCAGTATCACATCTGCACAGTTTTCTTATTGCTTTTTACATTTGCTACCTTGTTAAGCCCCCCACTGGGGTAAATAAAACATGAAGAGAGAGAGAGAGACAAAAGTGTGAGGCTTTTATTTACTCTCATTTTTGGGATATATTTCTCTAGCCGAATGCCTTTCTCTTTAATGAAACCCTTGACTGCTCCAGTGGTGAATGTGATTTAAGCCCTGGAGAGACAGCCATGATTCACAAACTGTGTTCTGCTCCAGCACTGACCGTTATCTGATGCCTCTTCATGCACAGTTGCCTAAATGACAGTTTAATGGCTCACTGTAAAGGCTAGTTATTTTGTATCTCTATCCAGTGAAAATGGCTAATGGTGATAAGGAAAGGGAAAAAACAAAGCAATTGCTCAGATCTTCAGGCTCATCCAAGCTACTTAGCACGTGCTGGGAGCCTTCAATTAATTATTTCTTCACTCCACTGAAGCACTCCAAAATGATTTCAAAACTCACCAGCTGCACTAAGAGTCCGTGTTAACAGGGCGCAGGAAACTGAGACTGCACATAAGTAGAACTGACAGACTTTTATGGGGGACCTATGGTGATGAAAAGAATATTTTAGCATGAGAAAAATTAGGTGGATAAAATGATTACAGAACAAAGGGAAAATGAAGTTCTCTTACTGGGTGTAGAAAGTTCTGAAACAATTTGGGGAACTGAGACAGCACCCTGTCAGCTTCAGCTTGAGCCTCTTAACAGAGGATGCAGTTTCAGAATATACCTGCATATTCTGCATATAGTTGATAGCAACTCCCATTCCTTCTAGTCACTCTTTGCTGAATATTAAAGAGGCCAGCAGGGCTTCTGAACTATAACAAGTTGTGATTCTCAACCTATGGCTCCCAGATCTTTTGGATTTTGGCTCTTATGCTGATTGAGGTTTCTGGGAGAAGAGTTCCAGCATCTGGAGGACCAAAGGTCGAGAACTGTAGGTGCAGCAAAAGGAATGTTGCCAAGCACAGCTTGTTATGAAGGAATGAGGAAAAAAGCCCTTAGGGAAGCCCTGTTCAGTTGCTACAACCACAGAAGCTTCCACTGCTATTGCTCATTCATCTCTTGCATCCTGGGGACTGGTTTTCTTGGTTGAGGTTATTGCCAGGTCCAAATACTACTAGATCTCTGACATTCATTAAGCAAGTACTATATCCAATATTCTCTAACACTGCTGAGGCAACTCCAGTGTAATCAAGCTAAGGAGCAGGAAATGGTCAATACTCCTGTGGTTCCACCTATGTTCCCAAATTCATCTTTTCTTCATATTTTTCAAGCCTAAGAAATCTTAAATGATCATATTATTTATGTAATATAGGGACCACATGCTCTAGAATACAACTTAGGGCCTCAGCAGACGGAGGCCCCGGAGACGCCGCGGGTCGGAGCGCCGCCGGAGTTCAGCCTCCGGACCGCGGCGCTCCTGCGGCGCATCTAAAAGGAGCACCAAATTGGCGCTCCTTTTAGATGTAAGGGAAAGTGCGCCCTAAAAGCGGCGGGTGCACTTTCCCTGGCTCAAACGGCGCAGCGCATGTGGACGCTGCGCCGTGAGGTCATCCCCGGTGCGCCGGCCGTGCGGACGGCCGGCGCTTCTGGGGGCGACCTCGGGGAGAGGAAGGGGCGCCGCTTGTGCGGCTGCCCCTCCTCTTCCCTGCCCGGAAGACGACTCTTTTAGTCGTCTGCCGAGGCCCTTAGTGTACTTTATTATACTGATATAATATCTTCTTACATTTAAAAACCCACCATAGATCAAAAAGACATGCACAAAAATGTGAATATGCAATTGTCTTTCTGGTTGTAAGGACCTGTTTTCAGGAGAAAACTCAGGGTTTGTCTACACTGGGGAAAACCCCCAGACTCACCCAAAGCTGGTTCTTGAATTCCTCATGATGTACAACTACTTCTGCGAAGATTCTGTAGTTTTTTGCCCTTAACCTGACTTTGATGTGAACTAAGCAAAGCTGGGGGAAAGCCAACTATTTCCCAGAAACTCTGGAGTGACCTTGGGTTGTTTTGGCATGTGGACAGTTAGATCAGATCTGATTCAAGCCAATCTCTATGTAAACCCTGCCTAGCATGCTCTCCCTTCTGCTGAAGACAGAAAGAGGTACTTCTGTTGACCTTTTCTGTCCTCAGAAAAAGTGTTGGTGTGTCAGGCAGGCTTTACACAGAGGAAGCAACATTGGCACCTCTGCAAACAGGCCACTGCTATCACTTCCTCATGAGTCACAGCAGAGATCAGCAAGGTTATCTACTAAACCTGCTCTTCTAAAGCTGGAACCCAAACCCAAAAAAGCAGCTCCAAAGAAGGGAAAAGGTGATACAAGCAAAAGGATAGAAATAATCCTGCAGAAAATGGGGATACCAAAACAGATCAGAAATAGAAAGCTGAAGGTACTGGGGATGCCAGGTGAATTGTGTGAATTTTTAATAACTGTGTACTTCAGATGACTGTACAGTTTGAAATACTGTAACTCCTTAGTACATCTGTTGCTTCTGCTGAGGTTAGAATGGGGCACCTGTGCGAACAATAAAGGTGCAGAGTGACCCCCTCTTTGTTGATCGCATGGCAGGCTATTCTGTTCTGACCTCAGCGGAAGGCCTGGCATGCTGGCCAGTCTCTCTTAGGGAGCTGCTTGGGCTGGCAAGGTTGCAGCACTGAGGGGATGGGCCAGCAGAGCTGCTGGGGTGTCAGCCCAACTGGTCTGTGTGCACAGTGACATGGTTTCATACCATTGTGGTTGGTCTAAGGCTAGTCCAGGGCATAATGCTCCTGTTTGGCTCCAGATTAAGCGACTATTGTATATGTGCCCTCAGTTTAGAAAGAGTTTTGACTCTTTTATAAGAATGTCACCACAGAGAAGATCCATCTGGGTGTTATATTTTCAGGTACAAGATTTTGTGGTTTACTGTAAGGCAATCCACAAGATGCATGTAGTAGTCCATAATGTCTCAGTGTATATTCTGTTCTTGCCTAAGTTGTTTCATTCTGGAAATAAACCAGCAAATCAATTTGTTATCGTGATACAGTCCAATTTCTTTTTTCAGGTATAGATTTCCTAACTGATATATTGTATTATGTTGCACTGTGCTGTGTTGCACTATGTTGCACTGAGTCTGCTTGCTGTGGGTGATGACTCCTGTCCCCTGTCCCCTTTTCCTACTTTGATTTCTAGTAGCTGTCCAGATAGGACCCCCTCTGCCCTCAAAACAAATCTCTGCATTAAGTAATAATAAATATAACCCCCTTTATCCATATTACTTTCTGAGTTCAAGTCCTTATTCTTCATCTGCCTCCCCACACAGAGACTGATTTGAAATCCTTTATGTGGTTCTGTGTTTAACAACACAGGGTTACACGTGTATTGGACATATGCCCTCATAGATTTGTTTCAGGTTAGAGTAACATTTATTAGTTTTTAGCCTGAATTCTTTGTCATGCTGGCCTGGTGCCTTGACACTTTTCATCCTAGGGTTTTTTCTGGAGGATTACCAACAGCTACCATTTGTATTTTATTTCATTTTATTTTTGTGGCATTCACACATTCATTTTTGTCCCACAGAGATCCAGATCTCCACGGTGATGCAATACGGGATCGATGTTCCCACTACATTTAACCAAATCTCTTTGAGGCATTTAAATCCTCTCTGGCATTCACACATGCGATGTTTTGCTTCAACATGGAGACACTTCCATATCCAGGAACGATCCCCGTGATTCAGATCTATTCGATAACTTACTCACTGAAGAGCCAGATTACTCTGGAACTTTAAAAAAGACACACTTAAAGACCCAGTGTTGAATACATCGGGTTAAGCGGGTTTTTCCATGTCCCCCCCCCCACAAATGGCACCGGGTGGGGGGACCCAGTGGTGACATCATGGAAATAATCTGGTTTAACACCAGGTTATTTCCATAGTGTGAATGGAGCTCATATTTTATTTGTATGCTTACTTTCTCTCATAAGGGACCCAAGGTGGCTTACAGATAATTAAAAAAATTACAATAAAAATTCAAAACTCATCTAAAACACTACAAAACCACATAAAATATACAAAAGCTAAAAGACACAACGAAAACACACACACACACACACACACACACACACAAATCTGTGGGCTGCGCACTAGCCTCTTTCTTCCACATGGAGTATATGCATGTGTTTTTTACAGACTGGCTATCCTGCTTTTGATCTTGAGTTTTCATCTCCTTGCACATTCCCCTATGCTTTTCCGTTGGTGGGGAAAATGGAGGTAGAATCATAGAAATTTGCAAGTGTGAAGAGACTGCAAAGGGCATCTAGTACAGCCCTCTGCCATGCAGGAATTGACCTCCCAAAATCACCAAGGCACACAGGGTGGGGGAAAGGCAATTTTTGTTGGGGAGAAAGTACGATCCACAGGAAGTGTAAAAGGGACTCACTCAACTATCCTGAGGTCTGAATTCAAATGAGATTCATGGTCCAAGTACATAGTACCTGTAGGTCACATGTGAGGACATATACAGAAAAATGAATTTGCAGCTGGCCATCAACATTTCAAAACTCTATCCTACTTCAAGCACAAACTGGAGGGGGGAAAATGAAACACATTTTTGTTTCATTTCAATCTGTCCTGTAGGAGTATAGCCTTCTACAAAAGCCAATGAGTCTTGCTAGTTGATTAATTGTGGGGTATATGGAGATTTCAATCTGAGATTAAAGTTTTAGTTGAATAATTGCACCAATTCACTGATTAAAGTTTTGCGCTGTACAAATTACAAGCTCCTGTGTGGTGATGTTCATATATGCTTGCATTTACTAGGAACAGCAAATGAATTTAACAGAGGCAAACACTGTAATGGTAAATATTGTTTTCACAAAATATTTATATAGTAGACATTGTTTACTTGGATTTCCAAAAGGCATTTGGCAAACTCCCCCACCAAAGCTCCTAAACAACTTTAGCAGCCATAGAGTAAGAGGAAATGTCTCTTCAGGGATCAGTAACTTTTTAATGAATAGAAAGCAGAGAGCACAATGGAAGAATGGTCCAAAATGATCTTTGAAGGAATCATTGTTCTTTAATGTGTTCATAAATGATCTGGAATTAGGGTGAGCAACGACCCTTAATTTGCTGTATTTGCTGAAACCCCTGATTGTTGTATTTTCTCACACCCCTGTATTTGTTGTACGGCTGACAAAAACAAAACAACAACAGCAAAAAATTAAACAAAGGAGAATTGTGAAGAAGCTCCAAAAGAATCTCTGCAAAAGAATCTCTACCACTCCTGTCAATGTAGTTGATTTTAGACACACTCTGCCTCAGAGTAGTGGCATCACTAGGGTTGGTGTCACCCAGTGCAGTCACTCATGGTGTCACCCCCCCATTGACCTCCTCCCATTTCACACCATACAGAATCCTTAGCCATGCTTTTCTGCACTAATATTACTCATAAACCATAATTCTCATATACCACTGAATATAATGCCAATAGTTGTGACATAAACAACTCACAAAATTAAAAGTATACCTTCAAATTATAATATCATATGCACAACCTAAATGTATTTACATATATGTAGTGAGGATTTGGTTAAAATGTGATGTTTTTAAAGAAAATTGTAAAAGAATTTTAAAAAACGTAACATTTCAATTTTTTAAAAAAAAATAAATCAAAATTTCAAAATTTGCAATTTTAATTTAAAAAAATTCTGGAGCCTCTCCTTTTTCTTTCCACCAACCTTCACCCTACTCCCACCATCTCTTAAAGCATTTTAAAGGGAAGCAGTCAAATGCCACAGCCCATTTCTGCCAAAAGGTATGTGTTTGAGGAGCAGTGGTGCCACCCCCCCTTAGGGTGCCACCTGATGAAATCCACACATCCTGCACCCCCCTAGTGAGACCACTGTCTCAGATGCTGAGAGAGTAAACTTCCTTCATCCTCAGATATTCTGATGGTTCATTTTTGGTTTCATGTTCAGCTTGGAAAAGTCTGAGATTGAGAGACACAATTGTTATTCTGGTCACTTTTTGTTTTGAAAGAAAGATGGGGAGAAGGTTTAGATCAAAGGAAGCTGTATAATACAAATGAAATTAGCACCCACACATGTAATTCACATAGATGCTTGCTTGTTCACTTTTGATCATTTGGGGAATTTGTCAAGAATGTGGAGTTTATCCCATCATTAAATAAAGCGACTTACCTGATCCAGCTTAAAATTTAAATCGGGTGGCATCCTGATAGTATCACAAGCCACTGAATTTGCCACCTGAATGCAGACTGGGTCCATCCCCACTCCCATGGCCACTCTTTTTGAAGCTGGGAATTTTCTGGCTTGAGAAAATGGCCACCGCAGCAGCCCTGGGAGAGGGTATGGACCTGGGCTGCATTCAGGTGACAAATTTGATGGCTAAATGCTTGTGATAATATCAAGATGCCACCTGATTTAAATTTTAAGCCAGATCAGGTAAGTCGCTTTATTTAATAATGCAATAACCTTCTGTGTCTCTCTTCCTTGAGAGGGAGGGGCAACTTAAAAACATCTCATGCTTTAGGAGAGAGAGAGAGTTTTTTTTTAAAAAAATTCCCACCTGACTCTTCAGGACTGATGTTTGATGTGAGGTACGAGAAATCCTTAACTATTTTTATTTCCTCATTGTTTAGTTTGAATTTATGTATGCTGTCCATGGTTATCATTGCTGTTCTCTTTAGGATCAGAAGCAAGCTTGCCTTTGCACTTTCTTCCTTAACCTTCCTCAGTGTTCCAAGTCCCGGTTGTTTTCTGCTAGTAATATGATGTCATCCACACATCTTAGATTGTTGATGTTCCTTCCCCCTAACGTAATTCCTCCTTCTAAGGCTAATCCTCCTCTTTGCAATGTTAACCATTGTATGTTTGCAATGTAATCCCTAGTGCATCTTCCATTCCTGAATCCTGCTGGCACCTCTGGGGATTTCTCTTGTATGACTGGAGTCTATGTTGTAGAATCTTAAGCATAATTTTGCTTGCATTAATGTTATGGTCCTATAGTTGCTGCAGTCTTTTGCGTCTCCTTTTTTGTGGATGGGAATGTATATTGATTGTTTCCAGTCTGTTGGCCACTATTTTGTTTTTCATATTTGTTAACATATATTAGTTAATAGCATAGTTCATTCTCCCTGTGTGGATTGCAGCAGTTCAATTGGAATATAATCTGTTCCTGGTGATTTATTTTTCCAAATTTCTCTTATTGCAGCTTCCATTTTGCTTTTTAGAATTTGAGGTTCATCTTTGTATGGTTCTCCATACCATGTAGCATTCATTTTTCATTGCTTGTATATAGCTCTTCTGTGTATTGCATCCAATGTTTTTTTTTAATTTCTTCTTGACCTTGTAGTATTTTTTCTTGTCACCCCAGGCCTTAGTTTTATCTTCCCTTTGAGTTTCCAGATCTTGTGGAAGAGGTCTTTCATTTGTCCTTTTCTGTTGTTGTCTTTTATTTCTTTGCATTAATCGTTACAGTAGTTATCGTTATCCGTGTGCACTAGTGGTTGAACAGTTGCAGTTCTGGTTGGTGCTCATCAAGAAATGGAAAGAAGGATGTTGGTGTTCCAACATTAACAATTTCCATGCCTGCCAATGCTATTTAAAGCAAGATGGGAAGAGACCAGAATGGCTTCCTAGATTGATTTTAAATTGAGTGATGATCATCAGGGGCTACTAAGAGCTTTAATTCAATTCAATTTAATTTCAATTGAACCATGGAAAACATGATCCTGTTTACACTCAGACCTTGAAGGATAGTCTAAGGAATATATGTGTAAATTTGCACAAATTAAACAACTGTAGATAAGAGGAAATTCATTTCAGTACATAAAACTCTTGTGCAATTCAACCTTTGCAAAACTGAGTACACAGAGACCTGATCTACATTTCCTGGATTATTTAATTATACAGAGGTTTCACACTTGCAAATGCTTGAGAAGAGTAATTGAAATATGTACATTGAGAAATAAAAAGTTATTTAAAAGGTATATTTGAAGCATTTGTTGTTGTTAACTGGTCTGGGGTTGACATTGACTCATGGTGATCCTGTGGATGAGACATATCCAAGACCTCTTGTTCTCTACTGCTCTGCACAGGTCTTGCAGGCTCAGGCCTGTGGCCTCTCTGATTGAGTCCATCCCTCTGGCATGTGGTTTCCCTCTCTTTCTGCTGCCTTCTACCTTTCCTAGCATTATCATTTTTTTCTAATGATTCATGCCATCTCATGATGTGGCTAAAGTACAATAGCCTCAATTTAGTTGTCCTGGCTTCCAGTGGGAGTTTGGGCTTGATCTCTTCTAGGACTCATTTGTTTGTCTTCTTGGCCATCCACAGAATCCTCAGCACTCTTCTCCAGCACCACATCTCAAATTAGTTGATTTTCTTCTTATCAGCTTTCTTCACTGTCTCACCTCCGTACATGGTGTTGGGGAAAACATTGGCTTGGAAAATCCTCACTTTAGTGGTCAGAGTTATATCTTTGCTCTTTAGGATTTTATCAATTTCTTTCATAGCTGCTCTTCCTGATTTTAGCCTTCTTCTCATTTCTTTACTGCAGTCTCTGTTCTGATTTATGTTTGATCCACAGTACAGGAACTCTTTAACTATTTCAATTTCCTCATTATATTGGATGAATTCTTGTAGATTTCCCATAGTCATAATTTTTGTTTTCTTGATGTTTAACATCAAGTCTGCTTTGACACTTTTCTCCTTAACCATCTTCAGTAATTGTTCCAGGTCTTTGTTGGTTTGTACTCATAGTATTGTATTGTCTACATATCTTAAGTTGTTAATACTCATACTTCTGATCCTCACTACTCCTGTCTTCGAGTTTAATCCTGCTCTGTGTACAATATTTTCTGCACACAAGTTGGATAAATGCAGCCTTACCTGACCCCTTTTCTGATTAGTAAGTATTCTCTTTCTCTGTACTTAGTTCTGATGGCAGCCTCTTGTCCTGGGTACATGTTATGCATCAGGACAATCAAATGTAGTGGTACTCCTATTTCTTTGAGAGCATTCCATTGTTTTTCCTGGTCTATGCAGTCAAATCATAGAATCATAGAATCATAGAATCATAGAATCATAGAGTTGGAAGAGATCACAAGGGCCATCCAGTCCAACCCCCTGCCATGCAGGAACTCCCAATCAAAGCATCCCCGACAGATGGCCATCCAGCCTCTGCTTAAAGACCTCCAAGGAAGGAGACTCCACTACTCTCCGAGGGAGTGTGTTCCACTGTCGAACCGCCCTTACTGTCAGGAAGTTCCTCCTAATGTTGAGGTGGAATCTCTTTTCTTGCAGCTTGCATCCATTGTTTCGGGTCCTAGTCTCTGGAGCAGCAGAAAACAAGCTTGTTCCCTCCTCGATATGACATCCCTTCAAATATTTAAACACGGCTATCATATCACCTCTCAGCCTTCTCTTCTCCAGGCTAAACATCCCCAGCTCCCTAAGTCGTTCCTCATAGGGCTTGGTTTCCAGACCCTTCACCATTTTAGTTGCCCTCCTTTGGACACGCTCCAATTTCTCCACATCCTTTTTGAATTGTGGTGCCCAGAACTGGACACAGTATTCCAGGTGAGGCCGGACCAAAGCAGAATATAGTGGCACTATTACTTCTCTTGATCTAGACACTATACTTCTACTGATGCAGCCTAAAATTGCATTGGCCTTTTTAGCTGCTGCATCGCACTGTTGACTCATGTTCAACTTGTGGTCCACCTGGATTCCTAGATCCCTTTCACACGTAGTCTCATTCAGCCAAGTGTCCCCCATCGTATATCTGTACTTTTCGTTTTTCCGCCCTAAGTGCAGTACCTTACATTTCTCTGTGTTGAATTTCATTTTGTTAGCTTTGGCCCAACTTTCTAGTCTGCTCAAGTCATTTTGAATTTTGATCCTGTCCTCTGGGGTATTAGCTACTCCTCCTAATTTGGTGTCATCTGCAAATTTGATAACTATGCCCCCAATACCGTCATCCAAGTCATTAATAAAGATATTGAATAGCACTGGGCCCAGGACAGAGCCCTGTGGCACCCCACTGGTCACTTCTTTCCAGGTTGAAAAGGAGCCATTGTTGAGCACCCTTTGTGTTCGACCAGATAAGCAATTACAAATCCATGTAACAGTTACTTTGTCTAGCCCACATTTTACCAACTTGCTTGCAAGAATGTCATGGGGAACCTTGTCAAAGGCCTTACTGAAATCAAGATATACTATATCCACAGCATTCCCTTCATCTACCAAGCTGGTAATTTTATCAAAAAAAGAGATCAGATTTGTCTGGCATGACCTGTTTCTCTGAAACCCATGTTGACTTTTTGTGATTATGAAATTATCTTCCAGATGTTCACAGACTCTCTGTTTAATGATCTGCTCCAGAATCTTTCCGGGTATTGATGTCAGACTAACTGGACGATAATTGTTGGGATCCTCTTTTTTCCCCTTTTTGAAGATGGGGACAACATTTGCCCTCCTCCAGTCCGCTGGGACCTCTCCTGTTTTCCAGGAATTCTCAAAGATTATTGCCAATGGTTCTGATATTACATTTGCCAGTTCTTTTAATACCCTTGGATGTAATTCATCTGGTCCTGGAGACTTATATTCATCTAGATTAACCAGATGTTTCTGTACTATCTCTTTACTTATTCTGTGATGAAATTCTCCTATTCTGTCCTCTGCCCCATTATCCTCAAGTTGAGCACCCTTTGCCTTTTCTGAGAAGACTGAAGCAAAGAAGGTGTTGAGTAATTCTGCCTTTTCTCTGTCCCCTGTTAACTTTTTGCCATCTTCTCCACACAGTGGCCCTACCATTTCCTTCTTTTTCCTTTTGCTACTGACATACCCCCAAAAGCCCTTTTTATTGTTCTTAACCGCTCCAGCAAGCCTGATTTCATTCTGCGCTTTAGCTTTTCTGACTTTAACCCTACACGTGCTAGCTATTTGTTTGAATTCCTCTTTGGTGATTTCCCCATTTTTCCATTTCTTATACATGTTCCGTTTAAAACATAGTTCAGTTGCAAGTTCCTTAGTCATCCATCCTGGTTTCTTGAGACACCTCCCATTCTTCCTCCTCATTGGCACGGTTTGAAATTGTGCCTTCAGTATCTCCCTTTTGAGAAACTCCCATCCGTCTTGAACTCCCTTCTCTTTTAGTATTCCTGTCCATGGGATCACCCTCAGTATTTCTCTAAGTTTAGTAAAATCAGCTTTCCTAAAGTCTAGAATGCGTGTCTGACTATGCCTGGCTTCTCCTTTCCACTGTATAATAAACTCCAGGAGGACATGATCACTCCCGCCTAAGGATCCAACCACTTGCACCCCATTAACTAGGTCTTCCCTGTTAGTTAGGATCAGATCCAAAATAGCTGACTCCCTCGTTGCCTCTTCCACCTTTTGAACAATGAAATTGTCTTCGAGGCAAGTGAGGAATTTGCTAGACCTCAAGGATTTTGCCGAGTTTGACTTCCAGCAAATATCCGGATAGTTGAAGTCACCCATCACTACTATATTTCTCCTTTCTGAGTGTGTGGTCATCTGTTCTAGAAAGGCATCATCCAGTTCTTCTGCCTGAGTCGGGGGTCTGTAGTAGACTCCCACAATAACATCCCTGTTGTTTCTTTCCCCTTTAATTTTTATCCAAATGCTCTCCACCTGGCTTCCAGGATTGTTGTCCTGGATTTCTTCACTGGTGTAAATATCCCTGACATATAATGCTATTCCTCCTCCTCTCCTGTTTGGCCTGTTTCTCTTGAAGAGGTTATACCCCTGTATTTTTACATTCCAATCATGAGACTCATCCCACCAGGTTTCAGTGATGCCTATTATATCATATTTGCTTTGTTGCGCTAGGAGTTCAAGTTCATCTTGCTTATTTCCCATGCTCTGTGCATTAGTGTAGAGACATCTAAGACCATATGTCTCCTTTACTTGCTGCCTTAGCACGTTTTTTTGCCTCCCACTGTTGGGTCCCTCTACTGTTTGCTTTGTTTCCTCTATGACAGTTTGACTATTTTTTCCAGTCCTTTTGTCTTCCAGGGTGCTGTCTCCCTTCCCCACATAACTCAGTTTAAAGCCCTCCTGATCAAATTCTTCAGACTGTTGGCAAAAACGTTTCTTCCAACTGGTGTGAGATGCAGCCCATCCCTTGCCAGGAGTCCACCCAATGCTTTACAGTAGTCAATTAAACTCATGCAAATTGTCTTTTGGAATACCCTGGTGTGCTCCATTAGCCATCATATTTTTACAATATGATCCCTAGTGACTCTTCCTTTTCTGAAACCTGTTTGTACTTCTGGGATCTCTCATTCCACATATGGTATGAGTCTTTGCAGAATTTTGAGCACAAATTTGTTTTTGTGGTAAATTAGTTCAATGCTCCTTTAGTTACTTCAACATTTTGTGCCTCCTTTTTTGTGGCTAGGAATGTATATTGATCTTTTCCAGTCTGTGGGCCACAGCATTGTTTTCCATATCTGCTGGCATATTTTAATTAGAATTGAACTTGATTCTGTGGATTGTAACACTAGTATTGGTATGGTATCTGTTCCTGTGATTTATTCTTCCCAATTGCTTTGAGGACAGCTTTCACTTTGCTTTCCATAATTTAGGGTTCATCTTTGTTTCTTCTTCCCATGTGTCATTTATCCTTTCATATTTTTTATAAAGCTCTTCTGTGTATTGTTTCCATGGTTTTTAAATTTCATCTTTGTCTTGTATTATGTTCCCCTTCTGATCGTAGAGTATCCCCATCCTTGGTTTAAATTTCTCTTTGATTTGATGGGGTCACACTCTCCTCAAAGGACTGTGTTTGTAGTCTGGGAGTGCTCCTAGATCCGTCACTTCAGATGACAAATCAGGTGAATGCAGTGGTCAGGAGTACCTGCTATCAGCTTCCACCTTTCCTGGAGGTCAGGGACCTCGAAACCATGGTACATGTGCTGGTAACTTTTCGTCTTGATTTCTGCAATGCACTCTACATGGGGCTACCCTCGTGCCTAGTTCAGAAACTTCAATTGGTACAGAATATGGCAGCCAGGCTGGTTTCAGGTAAAACCAGAAGAGACCACATAACACCTATTCTAAGATCACTTCACTGGCTGCCTATCAGTTTCTGGGCGCAGTACAAGGTGTTGGTTATTACCTTTAAAGCCGTAAATGGCTTGGATCCAACCTATATTTGGGACCGCCTCCTTCTGTATAATCCACCCCACGCACTAAAGTCCTCTGGGAAAATGGAAGCTCTGAGTTGGAGCCTGATATCCTGCCCACTAGTCATTCCTTCACAAGCTTCTCCCTCATGACATCATGTAGGTTGGCAACTGACTGAGAGCTGGATGCAAAACTAAAGGTGTGCTCACCAGAATAGGGTATGAAAAAGCCTTCTGTAAAGTCATGTACAATGTAGCTAGCACTGGCCTGCTTGGAATACATGGTCAGCCGGTCAGAGAGTGCAGTTAGTTTAATTGGAGTTGGGACCTTGCCCCCCTGCTGCCCCCCATGGAAGCCTCAGAGTTGGGCCATTGCTGCTCCCTGCCCACTTCCCCCAGAAACAGCATGTGTTGCAATGCTGGCCTCTGCAGGTACTCTGCAAGTCTGCCTTTTGCATTTGCCTACATTATTATCTCAGCATATCGTTGTACCCTTCTGGTTGGAAAAGACAGGCCTCAACCCCCTTTTGTCCAGTTGCCCACCTGAGCATGAAGCTTAGGGAGCTGGAAATGTTTAGCCTGATGAAAAAAAAGGTTAAGAGGGGACATGATAGTCATTTCAAATATTTGAAGGGATGTCATATTGAAGAGGGAAGAGGTTTGTTTCCCATGGCTCCAAAAACTAGGACAAGGAACAATGAATTCAAACTAAAGGAAAAGAGATTCTACCTAAATCTCAGGAGGAACTTCCTGATGGTCAGAGTGTTTCATAGTGGAATACACTGCCTGAGAATGTGGTAGAGTCTCCTTCTTTGAAAGTTTTTAAACAGAGGCTGGATGGCCATGTGTTGGGGGTGCTTTGATTAGTGTTCCTTCATGGCAGGGAGTTGGACTTGATGGCCCCTGTGGTCTTTTCCAACATTATGACTGATTTTATTTGAAGGCATACACAAACACACATTTTGCACTCTCTGCAGCCCCTACAGCCAGGTGGGCCATATTTGGCCCTAGGGCCGAATGTGGCCTTAAGACTGTTTTTGCAGCCTCCAGCATATCACCATGAGTGAGAGGTTGAGTATGGTGGGGAGAGGGGGAGTCAGGAAATGGAAGGACTAGGGGGTGTCTGGTGGGAAAGCCTCCTCTCTTTGAGGGTCTCTTGTTCCCATGTTAGTCCTTCTCTAACAATTTATTTTAAGTCCTCTATAAAGAAAGGAGGATTGGGGTTGGGATGGATTACAAATATAGGATCCAGCTTCCCTGGAGCCTTTAAAAGGAAGGTGTGCTGAAGAAGGCACAGAGAGGGAGAGAAAGAAGGGTCAGATACTGAGGATGGTACGCATTACTACATGCATGAAGCTTGGTCAGTCAACATACCGGAAGATGGAGGAAAGCCAGGGTAGGAGTGTTTGAGAGAGAAAATGGCTGACCCCTCTGCTATAATAATAATAAATTTTATTTATACCCCGCCCCTCTGTCAGACAATCGGGACAGCTCACAGCAGTTAAAACTAATACTGTGTGCCACTATGGTGGGTTCAGGGAATCGGTTTTTGGCCCCTGGGGCCTTCTGGAGGGCCACATGGACTACTCCAAATGCCCCAAATAAATCCACTCTCGATTTTTGGAAGGAATATTGATTAGTACATGGGAAAATGTGAGCTATTTAAGAGGTAAATTGCTGCTCCTGGAGCCTTCCAAGAGAGGCAGCTCATCCTTTCTTGTGGTCACAAAAGTGCAGCCAGGAGAGACTAGAGAGGTTAGGGACCACAAAAACAGATATGCTCCCAGGTAGTTTGGCAGTGGGCCACATGCAGCCCACTATCTGTGCTACCAAAATATTCATATAGGAGGATATGGTGGTAGGGTAGGTGAATAGGAATGCATGCAATGCAAGTAGTGCTCTCTAGGACTCATCCCTTTGCCCCTCCTTTGTTGCCTTGGTATCACATTCAGCCCTAGGGCCAGATATGGCCCACTTTGCTCTGGGGCCTGCAGGGTACAAAGTGTGTGTGTGTGTGTGTGTGCGTGCCTTCAGGTTGCCTATCAACTTATGGCAACTTCATGAATTTCATGGGGTTTTCTTAGGCAAGGAATACTCACAGGTAGTTTTGCCAGTTCGTTCCTTTGAAAAATAGCCTACAGCACCTGGGATTCCCTGGTGATCTCCTATCCAAGTACGAACCAGGGCTGACTGACCCTGCATAGTTTTCAAGATCTGGATATTGGACATCAGCTCCCAGCATTCCTCAGCATTGGCTACCCCAGCTAGGGGCTGCTGGAATTTGCAGTCCAGCAATAGCTGGAGAGCCATATGTCATGATAAAGGAACACACTGCATATAGACATTTAAAGAGGCTGAGAAATCAAAAATCCATATGTTTAGTAAACTGCAATGAATGATTGTCACATCCCTACTCAGAAGCCCCAGGATGTCCAGCGAAACAGCACCCCTCTGGGCAGCATCAGCATAACTCATCCTGATGTTCCCAAGTCAGCAGATTAGACTAAAATATGAAAGGATGTGGTTGCTCTCTTTGCTGACTCACCTTCCATTTTTACTAGAACAGATTGGATTATTCATAGGAAATATCTCTTTATAACAACATTAATTAATTACATTTATTATTAATTAATCTCCTAAGAAATTAATTGCTTATAAAACAAGTAAAAAAGGAAATGGTCTTGCTCATGCACTCAAAATGTAAGCACATCATAAATAAATAAATAAAAAGTGGGGAAAGGAGGAAAAACACACAAATTCAAGCCAAATGTCTGGGCTATGTAATTATGATTCTTTGCATTTTTTAAAGGAATAAAATCAGTGTACAATGATTGCTAGACCATTTCCTGACCAAATATAAAGTGAAAACATTAAGAAACGTCATCTGCCTATCATTACTGTTTGTTTTACCTGCTTTCTTGAATATATTGAAGGCTCTTTCAAAATTATTGTTCATATATGCACAATCAATAGTGGTGTGAAGAGGCCCCATGAGATTAAAAGAAAACCAAACCATGCCTCTGGTTCTGCCTCTGTGGTCACACAGACCCCTGGTACCACTCCCAAGTCTCCACTCACACACTTAGTTTGGATGTCTAGAAGGAAAATCCTACCGGAGACACCCTCTGTGCTCATATTCCTCCATGCCCACATTCAACAGAGAGATGCTTGGGAACAGGACCAAGGAGCTGGCAAATCATAAGAATGGTTCCAGTAGTTCAGACCCAACTTCTTCCATGTCATTCATGCATACAGGATAACTTTACTTTCTTTGGAGAAAGTATACATTATTACTGGAAATCACTCTACCTGATTGGCAGCAATCATGAATTAAATTGTTTTAGTATCTCCCCTGCCTCATCTTTGTTGGTTTTAAAATTTTCCCAGATTAATTGTGCATTGTCAGCTTTTAAACAATATTCATCAAGGGAAACATCCAATACTTCAGGAGGTTTTGTTAATCTCTTAGAACAGGCAGCATATATAGAGTTTAACAGACAATTCTCAAAATCATTTTAGAAGCAGAATGGAATTCTTAAGCACCAGAACAATGGAAATGAAAGGTCTATGAATTATTACAAACTCACTCCATCTAGTCTGGCCATGCAGCAGTGCCCTGAACTGTAAAGGCTTTTTTTCTTGTGTTTAAGTTACCATGGAAGATGAAATAGTCACAGAGATGGACTGGCCAATGGAAAGCATTATTGGTAGCTGTGCACATCAGCAATAATACTGTTTTCCTGCTTCTGATTTAGAATCTATCTTTGTACCACAAGAGGGCAAATCCCACACCTTGGACATTTTTCTTCTCAAACCTTTTCTTTTTAAAAAACTTTTTCTTCCCAAATCTTTGAATGGTAGTACCAATATGAGGAGGTATTTTATATTATTGTTCATATTTCTGCTGGTGGTGGTGGGGGCTGTCTGGATAGACCCTTTTTCCTTTTATGTCAGTAACATTGTATTTTTACTATGTAAATATCACACAACTTAATTTCAGTATATTCTGTTAAAATATAGCTTACTTCCTCTAATCCAGTACAAGTATTTACAGACTAAAACCATAGAGAGGCTAATTGTTCTGAAAATATAGCAATGAGCAACTTGATTTATTTTTATCGTAGGATCAATAACTTGTGTATTTGAAGGGTCCAAAATTCAGTCAGCAATATCACCCATCCATTTAATACTACTCTATAATAATTCCTCATTTATACTAACAATAATGCAGACAGTTCTGATTCTTCCATATTCAAGAGTTAATCAAGATTTTATATGCATCTTTCTTAAAGTGAAGTGCATTGAAAGAAACAATATGATTGACAATGAATTTTCAATAGATTCAATCAGATGTATCAAGGGATTTGGTCCACTCAATTCATGTCATGAGAATGATAAACCACATACTTTTATATAATAAAATCTACTTTATTGCACATTTTTGAGGAGAAAGGGGGGCAAAGGAGAAGAAAGGACTCATATTGTTGTTGTTAACTGCCCTTGAGTTGATCTTGACTCATGGCGACCCTATGGAGAGACAAATCACAGAGGTCCAAGTGGGGTTCAGGAAAGGAAGAGGCACAAGGGACCACATTGCAAACATATGATGGTTAATGGAGGACACCAGGGAATTCCGAAAGGAAATCAGCATGCGCTTTATAGACTGTAGTAAATCTTTGACTGCATAGATCAGGGGTCGGCATACCTTTTTGTGTTGGGGCCGGTTCCGTTGTCCCCCGATCGTTGGCAGGCCGAAGGGGGGGGGAAATGGTGCGGGAGGCATGCATGTGCACTACTTCCACCATCATGCGAAAGCAAACTGGCACCCGCGCTCGCGCACGCATGCACACGATGGCGGCGCTATTTTGAATGCAAAATGGTGCTGGCATCATGCGCATGTGCTCGCTACGCGCGGCGCTGTTTTGCATTCCAAAATGGTGCCCTGTGTTGTGTGCGGCGGCAGCAGCAGGACCAGCCACAGGCTGGTTCCAAGGCCTCAATGAGCCGGGTTCAGCCCGCGGGCTGTAGTTTGCCGACCACTGGCATAGATCATGAAAGACTATGGAATGCCCTTAAAGACATGGGAGTGTCAACACATCTGATATTCCTGATGAGGAATCTGTACTCAGGACAAGAGGCTACTATCAGAACAGAACACAGAGAATGGTTCCCAATTGGCAAAGGGGTCAGACAAGGCTGCGTCTTTTCACCCTATCTGTTCAAGCTGTATGTAGAACATATTATAAGAAAAGCAGGCTTGAACGCAGAAGAAGGAATGAAAATAGGAGGAAGGAATATCAACAGTCTAAGATATACTGATGACATCATAGTACTAGCAGAAAACCTCACAGACCTGGAACACCTACTAAGGAAGATCAAAGAAGAAAGTACTAAGTCAGGCTTAATGTTAAACATAAAGAAAACAAAAATAATAACCATCGAGGATTTTCATAAGTTCAGCCTACACAATGAAGAAATAGAAATAGTAAAATAATTCCCATATCTGGGATCAAACATTGATAGAAAAGGGGACTGCAGTCAGGAAATCAGAAGAAGACTAAGAATGGGGGGGGGGGGGTGGCTATGAAAGAACTGGAAAAGATCCTAAAATGCAAAGATATATAACCCAGCACAAAAGTTAGAATCATACAAGCCATTGTATTCCCTATTACCATGTATGGATTTGAGAGCTGGGCAGTTAAGAAGATAGAAAGAAAATCAGTGCATTTGAGATGTGATGCTGGAGAAGAGAAAATACAATACAAATGCAAATATAAAAACAAGTAATCCAAATATAGATCTGAAAAATCAGATCAAGAAGGATTTAAACTGTATGGAGGAGGGAGACAGTATTTTTGATGGCAGGAGTTCATTAAGTCCTGGAGATATTAACCCAAATGACATGCAGAAAACAAAGCAAACAGCAGGAGAACCCAACAGTTTATGCGCAGTATACAGTTTACAGGCCCTTGAAAAATGTGTTTCACTTTCACTTTGCTTGATTAGAGTATTTATATTATAACTTGTTTGGGGTTAAAAAGTATTTTAGAAACTTCCTCACATTGGTTTTGGTCTGTGAATTTTTGAATCATCTAAAGAATATGAGTTCCTTGATGAAAAGTACTATTTTGTGTTATGAACCAGAAAGTAATGGCCTATCACACTACAGAAAGTGGTCTAAACCATCTATCTTTAATCTTCTTCATAAGTGTTCTAGACACTGTAATTTCCAATAACAATAATGGAATAAATACTTCATTAACCCCTTTGAAGCTCTTAATACCATGACAATATCTAAATGAACTGACAGAGAACCAGGCATTGTTCAAGTCAGAAAGCAGAGCCAAAAGTTAAAATGGAGCTGCAGCATCAATAAAGTAACCAGTAAATTTTTATTCCGCACAACCAGACTAATAGAAATAAAAATTCAAAGCAAAACAAACTTCACTGGTACATAAATCATTTCACCTTTGAAATCAGCTTGAAACAAAAGATAAAATAGCACTTGCTAAATTTTGTTGTCGTTGAGTGGGGGAATGTTTGTTTAGACAGAGTTTAGCTCAGAGTCAGTGCCAACCAAAACATCATATTTATGTATTTCTGATAGATAATAACCATATCGATATTGCACCATTCTGGTCATAAATTAATAGTATGACATACCAATACCCCATTGCAGCACCGAATGTCAACTATATTTATTGAATGGGAAATAAAAGTGCAATATCTAGTTTAAGCAGAATAGTGCCATAACAATAAAAAAGTATAGATTTGGCTTTAGGGAACAATTCCCTGAGTCCCCATGTCTCAAAAAGAATGCAGGTTCAGAAATATGAAGAATGTTATTATTAAATACAGTTGTATGGTAAAAGTCTCTAGATCAAAATCAAAGTGCATGAAAATGGAAGGGGAGATATCAGGAACTACATGATAAAGTAGGCTTGGCAGTCCATTTACATTTCTAACATAGTAATGGTCTTTGCAGTAAATCCAATTCAGAAAAACATAAAAATAAAAATAAAGAGGGAAGGAGGGCTGTCCTGCAGCTTCATTTCCAAAATAACATTGTAAATCTCTATATTGATAATTTATTCAGGTTCCTGCCTTATTTACCTGTTCCCTCTTACTCTGGGTGGGTAATAATAAATTAATTATATCCTTTATGCCATTAAATTGCAATTACAATCTAATGTAAAACATAACAAATAATAATAATAATAATAATAATAATAATAATAAAATTTATTTATACCCCGCCCTCTGGAATACCAATCTGGGCGGCTTACAGATTAAAACATATACATATCCATAAACAAATATATACAACAACCCCCCTCCCCCCCTTAAAACAGTATTAAATCAGATAATTTTTAAAATAACATACACAATAATTACATACTAAATTAAAATACTAATAGTAATACTAAACCCAGAGCATGTGCCCAGCCACAATAATCCAACCATCAATGATGGGGCCACGTGAGGATCACTGGGGGAGGGTTGTTTCTTGCCCGAGGCCGGGGTAATTAGTCTGGTAATTAGTCACCCCAGTCTTTTAAATTCTTGTCTTCAAATATAGCATAGCTGAAAAACATTTTCAATACTTCTGAGAAGATATCTGGACCTTTGAGGAAAGATGCTGTATTTGTTGTATGGTCATGTGTTCATTGCAAGGCACCGTTTATCAAGGGGTAAATCTAGGTAACTTTGATTTTTTCTAAATATGGTAAAATCTAGTGCTAATGCCTACTGTACATGTACTGGGGTGGTAGTATTCTGTACTGTGTTCTTGTTGCTGCACCCCCAGTAGAGTTGGACCTACATAATCAACGAAAACTTGTTAAGCCATTATGCAAAGGGATCTTGTAGCATCTTTAAGACTTTCTTTCATAAGCTTTCATAGACTTGGTCTACTTCCTTGGATTCATGGAGCAAATGGGTGTTCAGGAAAGACCTTTGTAATTAGAGGGTATAAATAGCCATTCAAATGTAAAAATTGTGCGTATGGTGATAAAGTGACAGGTTCAGTTTTAACTATGGTCATTGAGGGATAAAAGCAGGTGGAAAGATGTTACCTAAAGCCAGGGTGGGTGAATGATCATATGAATGGTGAGGGAATTTTGGGAAGTGTTGTGAATGGGAAAGGATATATGTTAAACTGGTTAAGTGTGTCTTCATGAGGCTGGAGTGTTAAACAGTGTTATAATGTTTGTAATAATAATAATAATAATAATAATAATAGTAAATTATTTTTATCCTGCCCCTCTGCGTAATCTGGGTGCCTTACAACATTAAAATACACATTTCATATCCCACAAACCCATCCACCCCTTAAAATACTATTAAACAATGAGAATTTAAAAACACACTTAAAATAATACGAATAGACAAATAAACAATAACTGCAGCAGAATCAGGGGAGCAGGATGGGCTGTCTCTTGATATCCAGGATATCTATTCAGAAAGGGGCTGCCAGAAGAGATCCATCTTAACAGCTTTTTAAAAGCTGTTCAAGGTGGTAATATGACGGATTTCATCCGGCAGGCCGTTCCATAATCTGGGAGTGGTTGCCAAAAAGGTCATCTGGGTGATTGCAGACAGTCTAGTTTTTATAGGCTGCAGCAGATTCCTCCCAGAGGACCTGAGTGTGTGAGGTGGATTATACGGGAGGAGGTGGTCCCGAAGATAGGTTGGACCCAAGCCATTTAGGGTTTTACAGGTGATAACCAACACCTTGTACTGGGCTTGGAAACTAATGGGCAGCCAGTGAAGTGATGTTAAGAGTCGTATTATATGGTCTCTTCTCGATGTTCCTGAGACCAGCCTGGCTGCCATATTCTGTACTAGTTGAAGTTTCCGGACCAAGCACGAGGGTAGCCCCATGTAGAGTGCATTACAGAAATCAAGACAAGAGGTCACCAGTGCATGCACCACAGTTTCAAGGTCCCTAATTTCCAGGAAAGGGCGCAGCTAGTGTATCAGCCAAAGCTGATAACAATCCTGACCATTGCATTTACCTGATTTATCATCTGGAGCGATGGATCCAGGATCACCCCCAGACTGTGAACACAGTCCTTAGAGAAGAGTGTGACCCCATCCAAGACTGGAGGTTGCATCCCAATACCTGATTACAGGGCCGCTACTGTAAGTACCTCCATTTTTTCTGGATTCAGTCTCAATCTGTTTTTTCTCATCCAATCCATTACTGCTTTAAGACAATCATTGAGAGGAGAGATGCCACCTGAAGTCAAAGCTGAAGCCTGAGACATGGAGAAATATATCTGGGTGTCATCAGCGTGCTGATAACATCCCACCCCATGGGAGCTTGTCATTTTTGATAATCCACTGGATAAGCATGGTTATTCACTGCTATTCTGTTATCCATCTGTTATTCACAATTCCACACTGTTGGATTCCAAACCCCAGACTATGTTCAGATCCATCTTTCATCATAGTACCCTAGGCCTCTGTTTTAGTTGCTGGAGCCCCGACTAAATATAGGGAAAGGTAGAGAATCCTGCCTACAAACCATTACCATTACACTACTCCATGTATTTTAGTGCCATGTCTCTTCCCTCAGAATCTTCCTTGGCTTTCTAATTTCCAAAGGATATCCATGTTAATCTGTCACAACATCAACCCTTCACCTTGAAATAACTCTTTTGACATGCTACGGGTTAACTTGTTGAAAGAAAAACACAATAAACATTTTCCAGCTTTTATGATATAGTCAGAAGGATGAAACAACTGGAATAATATCTTGACTGCATTTAGTAACCTAGTCAATAAGCAATAAAGTGAGACTTCTGGTGATGAATGGCAGCGCAATTAGCTGCATTTCAGGCAAGCTCCACAAAACCCAGCCACAGGAGCAAGATTTAAAATTTCTGGAAAACTCCAATAGAATGAAAGTGAAAGCTAACTAAAGATTACTGCCCTGAAAAAAAGGGAATCCAGAGACACCCGGTAAGTGCCCCAAATAAGGCCCCAGTTTGAAGGAGGGAAGAGCAGATGGAACCGAGGGGCAGAGAGGGATCCCGCCCTCCCAAGAAGGCAAGAGCAACACCCACCAACTTTTAAAAACAACTGTAAAAATACTTAGAAGAAGGAAGGAAAAGAAACAGAGTATTATAAAGTAAAGTAAAATAGCAAAAACTATAGAGAAATAATAAAGACAGTACCTCAGTTGTAACATCCAATACAGAAGGATCAAGGAGAGGCGAGTGAGAGCAGAAGCAATGCAGAGGAAAGTAAAAGGAGAATAGAACAGAGGAAAAACAACAGAGATTTTATAGAGAAAAGAGGAGGAAATTAAAATAAGAAATAAGGAGCAGTATAGATTAAAAATCAGTGGAATGAACACATGAGGGAAACTTACATCGTAGAAGATAAGAAAAGGACACCTAAAGACTTAGAAACATGGGAAAGTAGTAAGTAGAAAAATAAAAGAAAGAATTGAACTGTTAGAGTTATATACAGAAAATTAAGAACTTAAATACAGACTAACATAAAGAAACTAATAAAGAAGGAACAATATTTAAAAAACAAAAGATAACAAGAATTTTTAAAAGGAGTGAACTGAACTAAACTGGTTGGGAATACTTAAAATAAGAATTAATAGTTTTGATTGTAAAATTAATTGAAAATATAATTTAATGGTGAGTAGAATCACCCAAAAAAGCTGATATAAGACTTTACAAAGATAGATAGAGAAAATAGAAATAGTAATAAATAAGAACTCGTATATTATATTAATTGACAAGGAGACCATATGTATATAGACAAATGCACTAATGCTGTCTAGATGAATTAATGAATAAGTATGTATTGATGAATTAATGATTAGCATCTGACTGATTAATTAACTGATTTAATTTAATTGTTGATTAGTGATTATTTATGATCTCTGGAATAAATTGTAGGCAATGGCCTATATATACACATAACAATGGCAACAGGGAAGAAAGCTTAAGTAACTACACAAGCTCAAAGTCCAGTCCAAGGAGAGCCATTAACAGAAACAGTGGAGAATACTGATCCAAACAGCTTTTTTTTTTTGGAGGAAATAAAAAACTGAGAGCAGATATAAGACCTGAAATATGTGCAGAAATAAGAGCAGAAATCAAGGAATGGAAAAAAGAAATCAAGGTAGAAATATGGAAAGAATTACATGATTTTAAAGAAACTATACAGAAAATAACAGAAGAAATGAAGCAAATCAATAAAAAAGTTTCAGAAATTTATGATGAAACAGAAAGGCTGAAAGGAAAACAAATATTCTAGAGAAAACACAACAATAAGAGGAAAACTATAAAACATGTATTGAACTATGCTTTGAAGGGAAAGCTCTGTAAATAAGAGGTCTACAAGAAAGGTTCAATGGAGATTTAAGTATCTAGCACAATATATGGTTTGGCCTATAGAACAACTGGATGTGGAAATAGACAAATTATATAGAGTAAATTCATGGGTGGCTACAAATAAAAACCTTCCAAGAGATATAATAATTCATTTTGTTAGAGAAAGGGTATGTGACCTGATTCTTGAAACAAACTACAAAAAGAAATCATATATCGAAAACCAGGAAGTCCAAATCGTCAAAGAAATTCCAACACAGATATTACAGAAAAGGAAAGATTACTCAGGCCTGATACAATACCTTGGATAGAAGAGTGTAAAATATAAATGAGGGAAAATAGAAGGTGTTATCTTGTCAATAGGGAAAAAGAAGTATGTAATAGATATGCAAAAGAAAGCTAATGAATTTCTAGAAAGAAACACGAAGGAGAAAAAAAAAACTACAAAAGCAACAGAAGAGATAGCTCCAGAATCAATGAGAAGAGAACCAAAGATGAAAACAAGAAGATAGAAAATGCAAGGACAAAAATCAAGAAGAAGAAGGACAAAGAGATTTAAAAGATCTGGAAGAGCAAGCTTGTAAGATTGGAGAATCAGAAGAAGAGAGAGAAACAGAAGAAGAAAAAGAAGAAGAATCAGAAGAAGAAGAATTGGAGAAAGGTGACGCAGAAGGACCCAAAGAAGAAACAGCAGAAGACAAGAAAGTACAGGAGAAGAAAGCAAAAAACTAAAAAGAATACACACAAACAACAACAAGGACAAAAAAAGGAAAAAAAGATTAAATTCAAGATAATAAAATAAATTAAAGGACATAATATCAACAAAAGATGTTAAATAAAGTGTTATCATGGAATATTAATGGTCTGAATTCCAAATTCAAAAGAAATAAACTATCCCATTATTTGAAGAAACAGAAAGGAAATGTAGTTTGTATAAAAGAAACTCACAAAGTAAAGATAAACAAGTTCTGGAAAATAAAAAACTAGGTAAACTTTTCACACCATCTAATGAGTTACATAAGAAAAGGGGGTGGCAATCTATGTAAAATACAAAGAAAAGGCACAGGAAATATTTAAAGATAAAGAAGGTTGCTTCATAGCAGTAGAAGTAAAAATTCAGGGAGAAAAAAATGCTAATAATCAATATATGTGCACTGCAAGATAATAAAATATAATTTTATTAAAAAATTATAACCAAAAATGAGATAATATGATTATGAGAGAATACTATTAGTAGGAGACTGGAATGAAAAATCAGGGGGGGAAACCAAGGGAAACTCCCAATGACAGGATTTGAACTTATACAAGAACTAGACTTGATAGATGCATGGAGGATGATGCATGTAGGAGTCAAAGTTTATACTTTCTTTTCTGAAAGATTTAAATCATGGTCAAGAATTGATTTAGTATTTGTGTCTAAGACAATCTGTAAAGAAATACAAAAAGTCGAAATTCTTCCCAGGATATTATCTGATCACAGTCCAACAATATTAACATCAAGCCAAAGGAAAAAAGAATATTCATGGAGGATAAAAGAATAGCTTCTTTCAGATGAAGAAGTAGTAACTAAAATAAAAAAGGACTAAAGTTATTTTCAAGAGAATATAAATACTGATACACCAATGGATGAAATTGAGGATGCAGGGAACGCCATGATAAGGGGCCAGTTAATACAGCAAGAAATCAGAAAAATGAAAATAAAAGTGAAAAAAAGAGACAAAACTGATAAAGGAATTAGAAATTAAAGAACAAGAACTTAAAAGTAGACTAAAAAAATAAAAAGATACATCAAGAAATACAGATATTAAAGAATCAGTTCAGTCAAATCATAATACAAGAAATAATAAACAATATAAATATGTAAGACAATATTATTTTGAAAATGCTGACAAAGTAAGAATATGGTTGGCCTGCAAACTGTAGAAAGAAAAAGAAAAGAATGCAATAATAAAGCTTACAAATAGACAAAAAATACACACAACAAAACAAGATAATAAAATAGTTGTAGAATATTTCAGAAAATTATTTATGTCAGAGGAAACAACACAAGAAAGAAGTATAGAAATGAGAGAATTTATATAAAAAAAAGAACAAATCTCTCATTTTACTGACAAACAAAAAGAAGAATTAAACGCACCAATTACCATGGCGGAAATAGTTAAAGCCATAATGAAACTGAAAGAAAACAAGGCACTAGGACCAGATGGACTGACGGCAAAATATTATAAAGTGTTTGAAGAAGAACTATCAATATCGCTATATAGGACAATCCAAAAAACAGACTATGGTAAATTTTCACAAACTTGGGGACAATCATTTACTACACTGATACTGAAAGAGGAAAAAGACCCAGAATTAATATCTAACTATTATTCAATTTCCTTATTAAATTTGTACTACAAGAGATACACATCCATTTTAGCAGAACAGTTGGAAAAAAAATCACTATTGTCCTGGATACATGAAGACCAAACAGGCTTCCTCCCAGGAAGACATCTAAAAAACAACATGAGAACAGTAATAGATGTACTAGAATTCTATGAAACACACACACAAAAAACCAAAAATTAGGAATGACCTTTTTTAGATCTAGGAAAGGCATTTGATAATGTTAACTGGGATTTTATGAAAATAGTGATGGAGGAAAGTGGAATAGGAGGAAGATTTATGAACTGGATCAATAATCTATATAAAAAGCAAAGTACACAAATAATTATTAATGGAGAAAGAACAAAAAGTTGTATTATAAACAAAGGAATGTGCTAGGATTGCCTCCTATCACCATTACTATTCATTATGGTGATGGAAATATTAAACATGAAAATAAGAAACGATAAGTTAATACAAGGACTGGAAACACATAATTACAACTACAAGCTCTGTGCATTTGGAGATGATTTAGTGGTCTTCCTGGAGAACCCAACAAAGACTATCACAAGACTGGTGGAAATATTAGAATATTTTGGCACATTAGCGGGATTCAAAGTGAATAGAGGTAAAAGTGGAATATTAACTAAAAACCTTTCCAAAGAAGAAGAAGAAGAATTAAAAAGAAAAATGGAATTCCAGATAATAGATAGTTTAATATCTAGGAATAATAATTACAAAAAAGAACTCAGACTTATATAAAAACAACTACATTATAACTTGGAAAAGCATTTTAAAAGACATGGAAAAATGAGATAAACAACTGTTATCATTATTGGGCAGGATTGCTACTATTCAAATGAATGTATTGCCCAGAATGTTATATATATTTCAGACAATACCCATCTTATTAAATAAACAACCATTCAAAATCTTGCGGAAAGATCTATCAAATTTCATATGGCAGGAAAAGAAGCTAAGAATAAAAGTATCAGTAATGCAAGACCAAAAGGAGACTGGGACTTCCAGATTTAGAAATTTATTATAATGCATGTGCCCTAATCTGGATAAAAGAATGGATAAATCAAAAATATTAGAATTAGAAAGCAATAAGATGAAATACAGATAACATGCATACTTATGCTATGATAAAGCTAGAACAAATAAAGAATTTAATACACATTGTATAAGAAAAGCGCTACTCATGGTCTGGAATAAATATAAATGATATTTTTACACACAAATATCCCAAGATGGACATCCACGCAGGAAGCATTCCACAGAAAAGAAACTTTACCCAAAGGAAATTGGATCAGATATGAGGATATCTTTACAAAGACAGACGAAGGATATAAAATCAAAACAAGAGATGAACTGCAACAAGAAAGACCAGAAATAAATTGGCTCAGATACTGGCAAATCTGAGAAGACTTCAAAAAAGATATGGAGACAGAGGGAACAGAAAATGAAATGAAAGAATTTGATAAAATAATTAATGAAGGAGAAAAATAATTGATAAAGAAAATTTATAAACATCTATTAGATAGACTTAAGTTAGGAGACAATTAAGAATAATATGATTAAGTGGATGCAGAATATCAGAAATGAAATACCACTAACAAGTTGGAAGAATGTTTGGAAAAATAATCGAAAATTTACGAGATGTAACAACCTAAAAGTAAACTACTTTAAATAAAAAAAAACAAACCAAAATAAAACTAATTGTTGGAAATGTAATGATAAAATGGGCACTCTATAACATATGTAGTGGCAATGTGAAAATGTAAAAAAATTCTGGGGAAACATACATAAAATCATAAAAGAAATACTACTGAAGTATTACTGTAAAAGTAAAACTAAAAAGTTTTACTGTAAAAGTAATACTACTGAAGTATTACTGGTTTCTATTAAAACCAGAATTGTTTTTATTAAACATAACAGATGTGATTGAAGATAAATTAAATCAGGAAGAGAAAAGTGTATTAGTATATTTGATCACTACCCCCCCCCCCCCCCATATGGTATATGCAAGATATTGGAAAACTGATATAATACCAACTATAGTGAAAGTATATGATTTTGCTGTGATGGATAGCCTATCCATGTATATTAATGGAAAGACAATTCAGCACTATGAAGAGAAATGGAGAGAAGTGACAAAACTATGGAGAAAGGATAAGGATTAATTATATTAAAAGGATATAGAATATGTAATAAATAGATATATAACAGTTAACACATATGAACAAGTGTGAATTATTTATTTGTGCTTCTGTATAGAAAAGATGTTAAGAAATGAAAGATGGTACAAAAAGTCATTAGGTTTTAAATTTATAATTTTTTTAAGGATTCCAATATGAAGCAGACAAAACAGATTTAGTTACTAAGATTTTTAATGATGGAAGAATAAGGGAAGAAATAGAACAATAATCATTTAGTATAAAAAAAATACATAAATCAAATCCAGAAAAAATATGTGATCATAAATGTATAGTTTAAAACATATTTTCTGTTTGTCTTTATGTTTTATTAAAACCATAGTAAAAATATTTTTTAAAAACCAATAAAGCATTTTATAACAAAGTTTAAGTAGCAAGTTCTACAGACATGTGCATGTACATGCACATGTGAGAGCTGAGGATAATTTTTATGACTGTAGCAGGGATATGTGAAACAAATAGAAGTCAGTTTTATGAGCATAATGACTGTCTTCATCCTCTAAATGTGCACAGAAAATAGCCTTACTCAAATTAGTTAATTAATGCAAAAGAACACTTGCTCACAGACTGTTCAGCTGTTTGGGAGCTCGCATGTGAATCTTTCAAAGGGGAACATGATTGAACATATTCTGTGAAAAACAATTATTAGTGGCCACTAGAAATGTAGAACATAAAGTTCCAGCTTAAAGCACACTTTGAAATCTTTTATTATCTTACAATTTCATAAGTCATTAGTTTTTAAATTTATAATTTTTTTAAAGGATTCCAATATGAAGCTAGAACCACAAACAATACTTACAAGCAGAAAAAGTCAAAATGTTATGATCTCAGTTGATGTTAACCCATGTTTCTTATTCAGCCATGCCTCCAAAATGAATAGTTTAATATTCCTCTAAGTGTTGTCATATATTTCCTTTCTAATTTAACATATTAAATTAAGCCTACACAACTAGTGAGTTACCAGATCTCCTATAGCCCATCAGTCTCATACTGTGGCATACCAGACAGAACTAATACTCCTCAGTCCAATTTTGTAATCTGGGGAAGGCAACAGAAGCAGATGTTCTCTTGAGTCATTGACAGGATTGAGATGAAGTATCTTGCTGGTGAGTCACATTCAGATTTGTGAACCCCAAGTGATGGAGGTCAATGCTAATGTTTTATTTCATTTAGAGACTAGTCTAGATTTCATGTTTTTTTCTGTGGAGGCAGTGGCATCACCAGGGGATGTGGGAGGTTCAGACCACATCAAGTGACACCCTGGGGTGGGGTGTACTCCTGGTGGGGCTGTTGAAGCTGATGGGCAAGCAAGAAAGGGCATCATGTCCCTTTCTCGCTTGCCTAGCAGCTGCATGAGACCCTCTGGAGGCAGCAGCACTGTCTCCCCAAGCAGAGGGCAGTGCTAAGGGGCAGTGCCTTCTGTTTGGGGTCCAGCATGGCTGCTCCCTTAAGCAACTGTATAGCATTTGTCAAGCAAGCCACTGGAAGAGAGTCTGCCCCCCCACCTCCTGCACCCGGTGAAACCAACCACAGGGATGCCACTGTATGGAGACGCAACTTTATGGACACTCAGACATAGTGATCTTTATAACCAGTGATAAACAGCATTTAATGATCTTTCATCTGTAGTTTCACATAACACTAAACAAATATTAAAACACAAATTCCTTGTTCATTTTGGGCTTTTACTCTTCTGCCATCAGCAGAGTATGAAAATTGCAGAATGAACAT
This sequence comes from Phrynosoma blainvillii, assembly GCA_026167975.1. Lineage (NCBI taxonomy): Eukaryota > Metazoa > Chordata > Lepidosauria > Squamata > Phrynosomatidae > Phrynosoma > Phrynosoma blainvillii. The sequence continues at coordinate 160,181,730 of JANUYF010000003.1, forward strand.
AGCTAATCAAAATAAAGTAGGATTATTATATTGGAGAACCAGTGAGGTGTTGTGGTTTGTAGGTCATGGAAACCCACTGGATAAGTTTGTGCAAGTCACACACTCTCAGCCTCAGAGAGTGGCAATGGCAAACCCCCAGCAAGATACCTTATTTTGAAAAGTAATTGTTTTTCTTAATGTTTATGGGCCTAGTGGTGATTAATTTTCAAATTAAGGTATTTTGAAAATTAATTGTTTTGCTTAATGTTTGTGGGGCTTAATGTTTGTGATGCACCAGAAATGTTTCATAGTTGTTTATGTAACCTCTTTGATGTAAAATATGATTATTTGATTGTTGGTGGCGATTTTAATAAAATTTTGGATTGAATGCTGGACAGAAATACACCTCTGCCATGAAAACAATCCATGATGACAGCTGCTTTACAGGCATATATGAATGAATATGGTGTGCAGAACTGTACACACAGGAGACAGTGAATATAGTTTTATCTCCACAGTCCACTGTAATTGTTTCAGATTAGATTATTTCTTAATTTCTGCATCTCTGGTTAGTAATATAAACACATGCAAAATAGAATTGTTGCTAATATTAAACCATACTCTGGTTTGTCTAGAATTGTACTTTCTAATCTTCCTAGGAGAGCCAGCATGGTGCAGTGGTTTGAATGTTAGACTGTGGCTCTGGAGCCCAGAGTTCAATTCCCTGCTTGGCCATGTAAAGCCACTGGATGAACATGGATGAGTCACACAATCTCAGTCCCTGAAAAACCTGTGATAGGTTCACCTTAGGGTCGCCATAAGCCAGAAACCACTTCAAGGCACATCACAACAATAACAACAACAATGCTCCTAAACCATTTAGTTTTTGGCATTTTACTATATCACTTCTCAGTGATGAACAGTTTAGGGCTCAAACGTCAACAGATCTGATGGAATAGTTTTAAATGAATGAAGGGCCTGCAATGGAAAGCACAGAAAAACTTATTAAAAAGACTTAAACATTAAACAATCAAGAACAATCAAGAACTGCAAACAGTTAAATATGAATTGCATAATAATAATAATGAAATTAACCAAGAGAATGTGGAAACTTTCTTTTCTCATTTTGACCTTCCTCATCTTAGCATATCACAGCAACAATTTCTTTTACATTTTACACTTAGGAGATTATCACATGTGAAATCCATGCTGGGTTACACACGGGTTGTAACCATCAGCAATAGATCTTATCACAGTGCCCCATGTATGAGTAGTAGGCAGCTCGTATCCAATCCATGCTTCTTTCGAAGCTTGTCAAGAACAGGAATTCTTGAAAAGCCACAGGAGAAGCCCAGGTTGTATATGGGCTGCCTACTGCCCGGGCATGGGGCACTGCGATAAGATCCATCGCTGATGGTTACAACTCGTGTGTAACCCGGCACAGATTTCACATGCAATAATCTAAGTGTAAAATGTAAAAGAAAAGTGTAAAATGTAAAAGAAGTCTGGTATGACTTGTTTGTCAGAAACCCATGTTGACTTTTTATGATTATGACATTCCCTTCTAAATGTTCACAGACTCTCTGTTTAGTGATTTGTTCTAGAATCTGGTATCTCTAGAACCTGGTATCAGTGTCAGACTAACTGGACAATAATTATTGGGATCCTCTTTTTTCCTTTTGTGAAGATGGGGACAACGTTTGCCCTCCTCAGACCGCTGGGACCACTCCTGTTCTCCAGGAGTTCTCAAAGATTATTGCCAATGGCTCTGAGATTACATTTCCCAGTTCTTGTAATAGCCTTAGATGTAGTTAATCTGGTCCTGGAGACAAATTCATTTAGATTAACAATGTGTTCCTGTACTACTTCTTTACTTATTCTGTGCTGCATTTCCCCTATTGTGTCCTATGCTCCATTTTCCTCAGGTTCAGCACCTTTTTCCATTTCTGAGAAGACAGGTGAAGAAGGTGTTGAGTAGTTTTGCCGTTTCTCTGCCCCCTGTTAGCATTAAATTATTGGAGATGTAATACTACTAATGCTTTCTTAATGCATATATTTTAGAGGTGCCCCATAGTAGCTACATTTTGGGACAAAGTAATCACTTGAGTAAATTTGGTTTTGGAAAGTTCCTTGATATTCAGGGATGTGTACATTCTTTTGAATTATTTACCTTTTTCTTGGAAATTAATAAATGGCCAGTGGAAATGAATTTTTCAAACCCTTTTGACTGCTGAAAGATTGATGCTTTGTTACTGGAAAGATAATTTTTCTCCACCTGTGATCCAATAAGGAGAGGATAACAATGCTTGCAACGTTTGAGAGAATGATGTACAGGCTAAATTTATAAATGGACTTTTATAGAAACTTACAACTAATGTGGTTATTTCCCCTCCTTTTGTGTTTTTATTTTCCTGCTTTTGTTATACTGGACCATTACTGTATATGACTGAGATCCCTTTTGAATAGAAATAATTTTTTTAAGAATAAAAAGTTAAAAACAGGTTCAGCTAGGATTATTAAGAGCTAAAGGGATGTTGCAGACTGGTCTAAAGGGCCAGCCTGAGGGTGGAACTGGGTCAGGGCAGCCACACACCGGCCGCCTCTACCCCAGCCCGATGCCATCCTGACACTGCGCACCCGTACAGTGTCAGGACGCCCTCCCGGCACAGCATATAGACATGCTGCGCTGAAAGGATGCAGAAGAGCTATGGCTCCGGCTCTTAGGGTGGACTTTTGCTGGCCCAAAGAATGAGATTAGAGTCAGTTAGGATGTACACAAGCTAAACAACAATAACAACTAAACCTTGACATTCTATAACCATAGCCTCCTGTACATCAACAATCTTTATGTGTTGGACTTTGACTTAAACAATTTCTTGTAATATACATATGTGCTTCTGGGAATGCTACAATAGTGCTGTTGGAGTAGCAGAGTTCAGACACACAGTGTATGTGGTGGCAGATGTAGTTCAAGAGTGCCACAATAGAGGGGAAAGTAGAGGTCCCCACATTTGGTAAGATAGTGTTAGGTCAAATGGAAGTTCTCATGTTTGGTGACAGCAGTGGGACAAGTTCAAGTCCCAACATTTGGTGCCACAGCTGTGGGATAACTGGATGACACCTGGCCAGACCTGACATCTCTATAAATGAGCATAGCTGGTACATAAGCCTTAACTGTGCAAAAGCACTCCTGGCTACTATTGAAACTTGGGTGTCCAGGCTCAAGGCACCAAAGGTGCACCAAAACTTGACAGTTATGCTGGACTTCTTTAAAAACTGTGACAGTCCTCTCAGGCCTCTGCTGAGCTGTTTAGTGTGTCATCTTCAATAAAGTTTGGTTCTTTGAATATTTTAGAACTAAATATAATATTGCACTCATTAGACCAGTGTTTCCCAAAGTGGGCACCCTTGGGGTGGTAGAAAGATCCAGGGGGGTGGTAAGGAGAAAGGAGAAGGCAGAGGAGCCTTCAATCTAAATACTGGCATGCAAGAAAGACAAGGAGAACCAGTGGTCTTTAGAACTATGGGGTGGAGGGGGAGGGTTGCATGAAACTTATATTTTCAGGGTCCTTTAAAAGTACCACATGGCCTCAATAATCACTTTGTGTGGTGGTATCTCTCACACTTTGCCTGCCCATGCAAGCTCACTCCTCTGCTGCCATTTTGGGACATACTGACTGACTGAAATGAGGAGTTAGAGCACATGATGGTAGGGGAGAAACAGTGGCAAAAATAAGTTTTCACTTTTGAGACCCTGCTTAAGCTGTGAGCTTTGCTGGGACTTGGCTGGCAGGTTGGAGGTGTGCTGCTGCTCCTGCTTTCTTTCATTGGTATCAGGCGGTGGCAGGAAAACAATGTTTGTTGGGTAGAAGCAAATTGAAGTTGTGTGAGGAAGGCATGTCTCTGGAGAAAGAGGAGGAAGGAGTATATGGGATCAGTTCTTCAAAAGAGTCCCTTGCCTCTCTTGGGTTGAGACTCCTTTCTCAGTGGGGATAAAAGTGGAAGCCAGCTGTGCCCCTCTCTGCCCTGGTGAAGAAGAACTGAGAGTCCTTCCTGCCAGGGAGAAGCTTCTCCCTTTGCACCCAGTCACCTTGGGAGCAGCAACTCAGCAGCTAGTCAAGCAGCAACCAAGAAGCCTCTCACCCATACTGGCCTTTCCTGCAAGGCTGGCAGGGACAAGAGGCTTCTTGGTCACTGCTTAGCCAGCTGCTCAGTTGCTGCTCCAGAGTGACTGGGTGCAAAGAGAGCAGCAACCAAGAAGCCAGTTGGCAGTGACCGAGAAGTCACTTGTCTACATTGGACTTGTTGCAAGGTTAGCATTGGGGAAAGGCTTCTTGATCACTGCTCAGGCAGCTTTTCCCAGAGTGACCAAGTGCAAGAGGAGCAGCAACCGAGATTGATTGTTTTAAATTTGCAGTAGACTAATTATATCAACAAATAAGCCTGGGGTAGTGATGCAAGGGGAAAGGAGGTGTTAGCCCAAAAAGGTTTGGGGACCAATGCATTAGCCCAACTCATAGTGATGTTATTCCACACAGTGAAACTACACTATCACTCCTTACTTTTAAAAAAATAAACTATGGGCCTAAGCAGAGGGCGCAAAGCGCTGTCTTCAAGGCCAGGAAGGGGAGGGACAGCCTCATGCTGGGTGCCCCAACCCCTTCCCCAAAACGTTGTCAGAGCGGCCGGCCCTCCGCACGGCTGGCACTCCGACGATGCACTTCCGCTGCAGCGTCTGCACACGCTGCAGCGGAAGAGGCACCGAAGGTGCACCGGACTGCGGTGCACCTTCAGCGGCTTGCGGAAGGAGCGCTATTTTAGCGCTCCTTCCTGGAGCAGAGACGCTGCGCCGTGGGGCTGAGGAATGTGGATGCCTCGGCCCTGATCCGCAGCTTCCCAGGGCGGCCCCATGCCGCCCGTCTGCTTCCCCCCTATATTACCATCTAATCAATATGCTTACATTACACCCACAACATAAAATGTACATATTCTCACATTTGATCTTAGCCAAAAGGCCGAGAAGCGTTATATTCTCAACTATCAAAAATGTGATGTAATTATGCTATGTCTTGTTGTGGACCTTCAAATAATTTCTGACTCACAATCACCATAAGGTGAACTTATCACCCAGTTTTCTTGGTAAGATATGTTCAGAGGGGGGTTGCTTTGACCTGCCTCTGAGGCTGAGAGAGTGGGTACATGCCTAAGGTCACCCAGTGGCTTTTCATGGCTGAATGTCTGTGTGCGTGTGTGTGCACATGCGTGCATGCATATAAGCATAATTAGAGAGCCCATGTGCTGTAGTGGTTTGAGTGTTGGACTAGGAAACTGGAAGATCAGGGTTCTAATCCCCTGTAATCACGTGTGTCTTGCGAGAAGTCCCTGGACATGTGGTGTGAATTATATTATGAGATGGAGATATTCCTTTAAAAAAAAAATCTTGCCATGACTGACCTGTTCAAATAATATCAGTGCATTGTGGAAATGATCTCAGGTCGCTGTCAGACAAATAAGGCTCAGCCTATATTCTTTCTTTTACATCAGATGGCCTGAACTCTCAGCCTTGGCCCTGGCTTCTCTAATGGTGCACTGACAAAGCTAGAATAAACCTCAGGTTGAGCTAATCAAAGGTGAAAAGGGAGAATCAGTAAGTGTCGTATCCTTTTGCCACTTTCATCAATCCAGCTAACCGAATTTGAACTAAAGCTTGGTAAATTTTCTGCAAAGGGAAATTAATATGTAACACATCTGAGGCCTGCTGCAGGCCTGTAAAATTGGAAAGGCTGCATTATATCAGAGGGCGATTATTGAGGGGAAGAATGGCCAAGGCCCAGATAATCAGAAAGAAGCTTCTGTGCATCTCTTCTGTGCTTTGATGGTGTACTCACCCACCACCTTTGAAACAGAGGTGAAATCCTTTCAATCTCTCTCTCACACACTCACACACACATCAGGGAATATATTCTATTGCCCATTTCTGTTGCCCACACATGATTGAATCAATTCAATTACCTCAGAAAATACATATTCAACCCATGAAGATGCTCTGGATGGAAAGAGAGAAGAAAAAAGACAAAGAAATCTGTACTTACCGAATAATAAGTTTCATTTGGAGAAGGTTTGAAAACAATTCTCCCTCGCATTTGTCCCTGTCAGGTCACATTATTCACAAATGAAGTTTACAAAATATCAATTCACTTTCAATAAAGGAAGGCTGAATCTCAACACATGAGTGTTGAATTTACCAAATCATAATCCTTGAGGGGACCCTGGTGGCTTCCAAATATTTTCCAGTCAGAGGTAATCAAAAGCAGACTGCTGAATACTAATACATTCAATTTCACCCCTTTTGTTCGCATCTGTTCCCTTATAATACTATTTTTCTACACTTTCAAACCACTGATGATGGCACCATATTCTGGAATAGGAATGGTTTGACTGTAAAGAAGAAGGTACTCTGTAACTTAGCCAGCTCTGTAAAATGAAATATTTCTACACATTTTCCATTTTAAAAATCAATTTGTTGATTAATAAGCTGGGGAGTCAGCCTAGCAGGAAACCATCTTTTTATAGAATGCCATGACCAGCCCACTAATTTTCTAACCTTCCACTTCACAGTATGTTTGCCAAACTAGATTCTTCCATTGTAATCTTAAAACAAGACAATAATTTCTCCCACTTTCCTACTTCAGTTTTACAGGATACAGTAACCTGACGAAATGCAAGCCATGCTAACTACAGCTTCTGTCCCATGAGAGGATGAGATTTTCATCTGAATGGAACTAGCTCCTGTCCATAAGATGAGATCCTATCCCATCTAATTGCTAAATAGTTTCAGTCATACCATGTCATATGCATTCATTAATAGAAGTGAACCCCATCTGAAAAGCCTTCAGCTCAGAAACACATTTTATACAGCATATAGAAGGAGCTAATTATTCTCCAATTAATACACACTGGTTCTAATGTAGAAATAATTACAAGTTGAGGACAAACAGAGGAATAGATTTATCAATCTACATCTTTCTAACTAATCATTATAATGTGGAACACTGCATCCACAGGTATCCTGTGTTTTCTGCCTTGGAGCTCACTGCTGATAGACAACTTTAGGACTCTAGCCCTGTCTTCCTAAAAGGTGTTTTTGTTTTCCTTTTGTCTTTTGGTCAATAAACTGGACCTAGACACCCTTTTTAACAGAGGACACTTTAAAATAGAGAACTGTTCTCTGCACAGTAGGATTCAAGGTCACCTAGGGAGCAATTGCAGAATGTATTGTTTGGCAAAGCACACTATATGACATTTGAACATGGTAAAATTATCAAGGAGGATAACCTGTTTCAGGCAAGACTACAGAAAAAATAGTGATTCAAGTGTGTCTGAGATGAGCCAGCAACAGGGGAAATTAAACTAGAGTAGAGCTGGGAGGGAAAAGAGGAAAGGGTCACCACATACTAAGAAAAGGATGAAGGAACTCCTGTTCAAAATCCTTGAGGGTCTGGTGCATATGCTACAACTGAGATTTAGTCCAGGGGTTGGGGCACACATGACTGGCATTCTGCTGAAGGACTGTCAGTTCTCATTATAGAAAATGCTGTTGCTACCTCTATGATTCCAGGCAAAATACATTGTCAGCTTTTTGGACAGAAAAGTATGAACTTGTATATAGCTGGGAACCAGAAGGAAGGAGTTATGCCATGAACTGCACATCAGCCATATGGCATGACATGCTATACCATGGGATGATTGGTTGTTTTGTTACCATCCTGTACTACCATCCTGTTTTAATATCCATGCATTTGTATATGAGTAGTTACCAATATGTGGGACCATAGCATTCCACATTTAATATGAAAATGCAAGTTTTGCTTGATACCTGTTTAGGGTTAAGAAACATACATGTTTCTTTGGGTTGACTTTTAGGCTCCTTATTTTAAAAAACAACAATTCTTATCTGTATAAAATTGGGTGACAGCAATGTGGTGGACAATATAGGTTAAATCAGTGATTCCCAAAGTGGTCACTATGCCCCCCTGGGTAGCAGTGGAAGAATCCATGGGGGCAATGAGTGGGAAAGGGGCAGCAGGGGGATGGTGAAGGGAAAGTGGGGGGCAGGGGGGCTTCTGGTCAAAGTATTGGTGTGCAAGGAAGACAAGGGGAACCAGAGGCCTTTAGAACCATGGTGGGGATGAGGATTGCATGAAACTTCTTTTCAGAGTTTCTTAAAACCATGGCACAGCCTCACTGATCCCTTCATGTGGTGGTGTCTCCCATTCTTTGCCTGCCTATGTGAGTTCACTCCTTTAGCTACATCTTTTGCTAGTAGTGGCTGTTAGGTACAAGGCATCACTTCTGTGGGTCAGAGAGGTGCCATTTTGCTACAGATTGCAGCAAGGAGTTGGAGTACATGGTGGCAGGGGAGAAGTGACAGCAAAAAGGACCTTTCAGATTAGACCCTGCTAAAGCTTTGTGAGCTTTGTTGGGACTTGACTAGCAGTTGGAGCTGTGCTGCTGCTCCTGCTTTCTTTCATCAGACAAATTGAGAGAAGAGATAACAAAAGAAACAATGTTTTTGTGGGAGGGGGACACTTGAAGTTGTGTGGGGAAGACTTGTCTCTAGAAGAGCCCTGGTGGCACAGTGCTTAAATGCCTGTACTGCAGCCGCTCACTCGCAAACCACAAGGTTGTGAGTTCAACCTCAGCCAGGGGCTCAGGGTCAACTCAGCCTTGCATCCTCCTGAGGTTGCTAAAATGAGTACCCAGCTTGCTGGGGGCAATTGGCTTACACATTGTAAATGGCATAAGGAGTGCACTTAAGCTTAAGTGCACTGATAAGTGGCACAGAAATGTACTTACTATTGCTATTACTCTAGAAAAGGAGTATTTCGGGCCAATTCTTGGAAAGAGCCCTTCGTTTTGGAGTGGCTTCTGTAATTAAAAATCTCTCCCTTTCCCCATCCACACCAGTCTCCAGTCCAGAGCATGTGGCTTCTATAAACTACCTACACACATATTGGCTGCATCCTTACCTGCTCCAATGAAGGCCTGAAAGTCCCTCCTAACTGGGGAGAATGAGGTTACCCTAGGAGCAGCAACCATGCACCTGGCTGAGCAACAGCCAAGAAGCCTCTTGTCTGCATTGGCCTTTACCACAAGGCTGGCATTGGTGAGAAGCTTCTCAGTCATTGCTCAGCCAGCTGCTTGGTTGCTGCTCTGAGGGGGAATGGGTGCAAAGGGAGCAGTGACAGAACAGCTGTCTGAGCAGCAATTGAGAGGCATCTTGTCCACACTGGTCTTTATTGCAAGGCTGGCATGTATGAGAGACTTCTCAATCACTGCTCATCCAGCTGCTTGGTTGTTGCTCCCAGGGTAATAGGGCACAAAGGGCACAAAGGGAGCAGGAACCAAGCAGCCAGTTGAGCAGTGAACAAGAAATTTCTTGTATGAGTTGGCCTTTGCTGCAATGCTGGCACAAACAAGAAGCTTCTTGATCAATGCTCAGCCAGCTGATCAGTTGCTGCTCCCATGGTAACTGGGTGAAAAGGGTGCAGCAATCAAGATTGATGGTTTTGAATTTGCAATAGAACAGTAGACCTAATATCAATATCTATGTGTGGGGGGCACTAAGGTTGTCGCCCAAGAGGAAAGGGGGCCGTAGACTGAAAAGGTTTGGGGATCACTGGGTTCAAATAAATTGTTTTAATTTCCTTCACACAAGGTAGCTTCTGCCTTTGACTATGCAAATGTAAATGGAAGACTTCCTTACAGGGATGGGTAGCAAACAAACAAACAAACAAAAAAATAACCTTTCTGTAGTCATGATTCTAGGTGTCTAGTAACCCACAGTTTATAAGATGTGGAGGTCAAATGGGTATTATATTCTTAAGGAATGGGGTATTTAACATCATTTACCATTCTATAAGACACCCCATTTTACAGCATAGGGAAAATGAAGACCATAGATAAGTGACTATAGGCCTAAGCAGACTGCCAGAAATAGTGCACATTAAATTGAGGCACTGCCCTGGCTCAGTGCTAGGGAGTCATGGGAATTGTATTTTTTTCTGGGACATTGAGCCTTCTCTGTCAGAGAGCTCTGGTGCCACAATAAATTACAGTTCCCATGATTCCCTAGCACTGAGCCAGGGCAGTGCCTCAATTTAATGTGCACTATTTCTGGCAGTCTGCTTAGGCCCTATGTCTAGATAGCCAGTTAATCCTCACCAGAGTGCAATATCAGTAGAATGAACTATGAGTCATTGTATGGTAGTATTAGTTTGGTTTTACAGTAGGGAAACTATTGAATAACATTTTATGGATAGGGAGCATTGAGGCTGAGATGTATGGCATGCTTACTACATGGCTTACTGTAAATTTCCACTTTGAAAAGCAAAGTGTAAACAAAGATAGAGTGGATAAAAAGGAGATGAGCAAGATGATGAACATAACAATAGAAATAATGCATTACTGACTAATGCTGGGCTTTCAAGGGATGCAACAAGATCTTAGACAAGTTCTTTCTACCTTAGTAATCTTTCATACCTTCATACTGTTTTGAACCCAGCAGTCACAGATACAATATGTTGTTGCTGCAGTGCCATTTTTAGGGCTTCATTATTTTCTATTGAACTATCCTAGCCAATCAACAAACATATAGTGAAAATGATGTTGTATGTTCAACCTGATTTTAAGGACACAACATCATGGAGAGCAAACAAAGTCTTGAATTAAGAGAGGTAATATATCCCCGCTCTCCAAAGCTCAGAAACATTTGTGAGGGTGGGGTGTGGGGTGACAGGCTATAGTGTCTAGAATCCTATAGACTAGGGGAGTCTAGGAACTTGATTACTTTCCAAAAAAATTAGACTGAAAAAAGGCATGGTTCCAAAATCTGCCACATTTCCCTGGCAACTAAGCTAAATTCCTTGCAATGTTGTCCTATAGTGACAATTTCTTTGCCAGCCAGTACTGAGTGGCAAGAATTTCATGCCAGTACATCTCTGATTGGATTTAAATATCCATGACAAGGCAGAATGTGGGTGCGAAATGTATAGCAACAAATATGTATGTATACATACACATCTGAATGCATAACCTCAGTGAAAATAAATCTTGTATAGAAAGATACTCTCTGCATTCAGATATACATTTGAGAGCAGGTGGCATTACTTTTGCTGGGGTGTCCTCTTGATGTTTTCCCCTTCCACAGTGAGCCCCAACTAGCCAGAAGAACATGGCAAATTCAAGAGTGGGAGAGGCAATTCAGTTATCCTGGCAACAGAGATATGTTTTCTCTTCTCTGTGACACCTTTACAAACTCACACTTTTTCATAGACAGCAGAGAAAATAATTAAAAGTACATGTGTTTTGCATAGGACAAAACAATTTGTAAAACATATTGCTTCCCACTCCACTTTGACTCAGTGCTAATAGAGACATGGCTCAAAAATAAAGCAAAGCTTTATAATCAGGTCTCTGGGATACTCTTCATGACCAGCACCCCAATGTGCTACATGATGTTTGGTTTTATTTCAGGCTTAGACAACGGAGGAGGTAGTGCATGATTTCATAGCAGTGCTGACATAAAAGTGAAAAGAGAGAATGTGAAAACATTATGTCAAAAAGCATGATCTTTCTACACCATCAGATGGATGCAGAACCATCTCAGCTCAACTATGATCCTACTCCATCAGCTATCTTCTTCCACTCCATGCTATAGATGACAATCCAACATTAAATGGGGAGAAAAGCAGAATGAGAGGGAAAGAAGTGAAAAAAGAGAGAGATGCGTACTTCAAATTAAAAAGGGAAAGAAGTTGGAGAGGCCAGGAGCATTTATCTGTGGCTGGCTGCAGCTGCTGGACTCCACAGGTCAAAGGGTAAGCACACAGATGCAGGCAGAATCTATGGACTGATTTTTCTTGCACTCCAGCTCCTTCCAGGCTGAAAAATAGTTTGATTTTGATAAAGGCACCCAAACTGCACTGGTGTGCATAAATAAAACCAAATCCCTCCTATGTAACTCAGGAACTAAACAATAAAAATGACTTAGAAAAAACACTGATTTACCTTTAATAAAGCAAGACAACTGTGGCTTTTGTAATTCAAACAAGAGAGGGGGAAGGAGGAGGAGTTCCTGAATCACCTGCCTGAAAGCATGCTCTTTGCTCTCAAAGACTAGCAGTCTTTTCCTTGCTTGGAGAAAGACAAGAAAGAGCCAGGTATAGCTGTATATCTGATGGCATGGCACCACTTAGAGCTGTGAAGAGAGGTGGGAAATAAATAACTAAATAAATAATCAGCCTTTCCCCTCTCTACTCAGATCTTTAATTACTGTTGGAGCAATAATCTTTATGATTGTGTCCTGATCTTGTTCTGTGATGGGAGATAACAGCCATCTTCCCTGTTTCTTATTCTGAGTAATTAATATTAAAAACTTATGGAGATTTTCTTTAAAGTTGTAGGAGGGAAAAAGAAAAAAAGGAAGAAAGAATCAATATATTATTTATATCAAAAATAAAGAGCAAATTTACCTGCCACCAGTTGATCTGATCCCTTTCCGTCCTTTCACTTTTCCTTTTATTGCAAATTTTTTTGCTAACTATGTGTTAGTCCTTTGTAGTCAATTGTTGTTGCTGTTGTGGTTGTGTGCTTTCAAGTTGTTTCCAACTTCTGTCCACCCTAAGGTGTTTTTCATGGCAAGATTTGTTCAGAAGAGGTTTGTTATTGCCTTCCTCAAGGCCTAAGAGTGGGTTACCCAGTGGGTTTCCATGGCCAAGTGGGGATTTGAAGTGTCATAGTCCAATGCTCAAACCACTGTACCACACTGTCAATACAAACACACATATGTAATGTAATGTAGTTATTCAAGTAGAATGTGAATTTAAAGGAAAACATTACTACATAATTCAGTTATGTTGTAATAGATTATCTTTAATAGAGTAAACCTAAACCCCACCAAAGTCCATTTAAGGATGGCTCTTTCCTCCTGAAGGTTTTCAGTATACCTGTGGAACATTTTGTGGGTAGATGTTTTCTTTGATGGTAATAGATTTGGTGGTAATAATAGATCTTTATTCTATTGGAACACACTCCCTCGGAGAGTAGTGGAGTCTCCTTCCTTGGAGGTCTTTAAGCAGAGGCTGGATGGCCATCTGTCAGGGATGCTTTGATTGGGAGTCCCTGCATAGCAGGGGGTTGGACTGGATGGCCCTTGTGGTCTCTTCCAACTCTATGATTCTATGATTCTATGATTCTATTGGGGACAGCCTTGGATCTGCTGGATTCAAAGCCCCCTCAGTTCTTCAAGAAACACTAGTTCAAACTCCTGATGTTTACCAATTCTGAAGTGGCATGAAAATTTCCTTCTTATTTTTTTCCATCAGTGTGAAAGTTCACAAAATAGCCATCTTGTTCTGGCTGGTGAAAGCTATCAAGGCTTTGGGAAACACTTGCCACAAAACATCACACGCACAGTTAAAGTTGCTCTAACAGGTGGCAGTGATATGCCACAGACTGGAATGTGTAAGCTATAAGCACAGTTTAAAGAAATAATGTAATACCCATAAATATTTGAAAGTAAATACTCATAAAGTTAATATATTATGATATAACAACAACAGCAACAACAACAATTTATATCCCACACTTTCCCCAAAACTGGGATTCAGACCAGCTAACAACATTTAAAAGGTAAAGGTAAAGGTTTTCCCTTGATATGAATGTCCAGTCATAACTGACTGTAGGGATTGGTGCTCATCTCTGTTACTAAGCCAAAGAGCTAGCATTGTCTGAAGATGACTCCATGGTCATGTGGCCAGCATGAATGCACAGAATGCTATTACCTTCCCACCAAAGTGGTACCTATTTATCTACTTGCATTTGTATGCTTTCAAATTGCTGGGTTGGCAGAAGTTGGGACTAGTGACAAGAGCTCATTCCATCATGCTGCACCTGAGCCTCGAACTGCCAACTGTCCGACCTTATGATCTTCAGAATTGGCATTTTAACCAATAAGCCACTGCATCCCACTACACAAGATTAAAAACAGTACAATTAAAAACATAGAAAAGTGTTACATTAAAGGAGAATTAAATTATTACACTATTAAAACAGATTACATGTAAAATAATAAAATATAGTTAAAAAAGAATAATACATATGGAGCCCTCTAATTCTGCTGGATGAATAGAGAACAATTTTAAAATTTTAGTCTGATCTGATCTGATTTGGCTTGTGAGCTCCTTTTACATGACTATTTGTCCAAAGCAGCTAACAACAACAATCAAATGAATAATACAGTATCATTCAAAGAAAACACCAACAACCCATTGCAAATCATACACAACAGCTTAAAACAATATACATTTCAAGTCAGACTCAATAGCTATTTTTTGTGTTTTGGTATCCTGCCCTTGCCATTGGCCAATAATGCATGTTGTGTTAGTATGTTAGGCCTTTGGTACACACAGTCAACAAGAGAAGGGCTCCACATCACATACACCAGCAGTTTTCAGAGAGATTGCTTTGTGAGTCAGTATAAAAAGTAGTCTTGTGGCACCATAAAGATTAATGTATTTCATTGAAAGGCTTTAATTTAGTATAGCCCATTTGTTTATATACATGGAATACAGACTAACAAGGGGTTGCAGACTGCCATAAATAGTGCAAATTGAGTCCACTTTTAGGGTTAGGGTTAGTGCTAGGGAATAATGGGAATTGTTTTTTTTCTGAGACATTGAGCCTTCTCTGTCAGAGAGCTCTGGTACCACAATAAACTACAGTCCCCATGATTCCCTAACCCTAACCCTAAAAGTGGACTCAATTTGCACTATTTCTGGCAGTCTGCCTAATAGCTATCTCTCTCAAAATTGTTGCATCTTAAGGCATCACATTTAGTGGAAAAGGGTGTAAATTCCCCAGTCTTATGAAAAAAAAATTGTCCATGTACAGTAAGTCATTTTTATTACTGCATACATTTTCCCAACCACCATGTGCATTTATATAAATGTTTGTCTATTGACGCTGCACTTCTGGCATCTGAAAAAGTGGGCTGTAGTCACGAAAGCTCATGATGAAATAAACTGGTGAGTCTTGAAAGTGTTATGGGTCCCCTTTTTGATTCTGTGCTTGTGTTATCTTTACACGTTAATGTCCATTGTATATGAAAGTGAAAATGATGTAGTTGTCTTTCATAAAGCTTGCTATATGGCAAACATTTGGCATTTTAAACCCAATTTTTTGACAAATGGGCAAGTGTCAGAATCAGACCCAGCTCCTGTGAATCTAAAGGGAAATAGGATGATGACAGCGCTTCTCCTCATTGATGCCTCAGCAATAGTCTGCGGAGGCATTTGATGAGGACACAAGAGACTGCTCCCACTCTCTGCTCTTCTTTTGCCGAAAAGCAAAAACTTTTCTTTTCAATCAGGCTTTTAATACATAATTGCGTCCATGGGGTGTTTGCTTGGTATGTTTTTAATACTTTTATATTTTTTTATAAGGATTGAACATTTTTGTTTACTATATTAACAATATATTTATTTGTTTTAGTCTTAGAATTGTACTGTTTTATTGTTTTTTAAAAGCTTTTGTGAACCACCTTAGTCCTAGTTGGGAGAAAGATGGCAGACAAATAAATTAGTTAATTAATTAAATGGCACTGAGTTTGTTTTGTTGTTCAGACTTTTGCCTTACCTAACAACAGAGCCTTCAAGACAACTCACAACATTTAAAACCATTACAATTTTTTTTCCTGGAATTTAAAATAAAAAGAAAACTACAAACAGACCAAACCTCTGCATAGTGAAATACATGTTTCCTTCTGAAGAAGGACCCCTGACTGGAAAAGTTGTCCTCTTTGTGGTATTTGTTCTTCTATAGTACTAAAGATACTTCCATAGTAGTTTACTTTTGCTGGTAAGTGTTGCTTCTTTTAAATGTTTTGAATTATGGTGCCCCTAAATAAATTACTCAAAGTGGCTGGAAAGAAATTTTATTCATAGCTAGCTGTACTGGAAAATTATAACACAAATTGAATAGCATGAAATTTTCATGTTGCCTTCATTCCATTATAAAACAACCACTGATTCCAATTGCAACCACACTGACCTGGCACTACATGAAACAATATATAATATATTAACCTCATGCTGTTGTAAAAATGGTTTGATGCTTTGTGAAATTATGCTTGTACAAAACCAAATAAGTCAAGATAATGCAACACTCACTACATATTGTAAATCATCAGCACAGTATTTTGGCAACAGAATTGCATTAATACTAGGGTTAATTTAACCATTTAGAAAGTGCACCATTTTAAAACTGTGCAATTGTTTTATGTTAGCTCTCTGGTGCTAACACACTGGGAGGTCAACCATGATATAATCCTAGCTTTTCTTTCCTCATAAAGAAAGTGAAAATTGCTAGAAGAAAAAGAGAAGTCTCCTCACAAAATGATTTGGCACAGACATATGCTCCCCAATGGATTACTTTATCCGATTTACCATGTAAATAGTGCTCAGGGGCCAACAGTGTTGAATGATTCAGACAATGTAACTGTTGAGACATTTAAGCCTTCATGGTATTTTATAAAATTGAATCTTTTATTTCTATAACCATTTGTTATGCTGATTTTGTGATCCACAGAAGAAGAAGTTGAGGTGAAAGGGAGGGAGAATCTGTGCTCCAGCTATGAGACAGACTATTATAAAGCCTGCAACATATCACAGACAGAAAGAGGATCACACATGTGTACTTGCAAAAACCTCTTTTTCATACCCAGAACTGCTGCTTGAGCACCTTGTCCCAAGTGGTTTGTTCGGTTGTTGTTGTTGTTGCTGCTGCTGCTGTTGTGTGCCTTCAAGTCAACTTATGACAGCCCTAAGGTGAACCAATCACAAGATTTGTTCAGAGGAGGTTTGCCATTGCCTTCCTCTGAGACTGAGAGAGTGTGACCTGCCCAAGATCATTCAGTGAGCTTTCATGGCCAAGCAGGGATTCGAACCCTGATTTCGAGAGTCACAGTCCAATGCTTAAACCACAACAAACTACTGCTTGAGCATCTTGTCCCAAGTATAATTCACTTAAAGACTCTTCTCTATCTGCTATATCTTGTGTTAACAGCTTCCTCTGCTCTGGCTTTTGAAGCAAGGGTCATAAGTAAACCAACAACTGAGTTGAATCTGAAGGTCAACAAGTTGAAGGAAAATAGTCACTAGAGATGCTCTGCAAGTATTTGCTCAAGAGATCACAGATGAGTTTATGTAAGGAAATAAGTAGTTTCTAGACTATTTCTCATACTTTTGTCTGTACTGATATTTGCAAACGCATAAAAACATCTTAGGATTTAGATTCATTTTTGTCACCCAACATTCTAGCATAAGACATTAACACTTCTTCCATGATGCAAAATATACCTGTGATTTCTCTCCCTTTTGAATAAAGGAATGTGTGAGAGAAAACCATTCCTCTGGCTGTACGTTTTGCTCACTTACATCCCAAATACATACTACAACTTTCCCTTTAGCAGGACAGCAGTGTGGTAATGGTTTGTGCCTATGCCACATGTGACTAGTGCAGTCAGCCACTAGCTTTCTTTGCTGTATCTGAGTTCAGATAACAAACTGACTGGGAATAAATTATTAGAGTCCTATGCATGAGCTGTGATTGTAATACTCATGTATTTGTGTTTTGTTTTATTTTGGTGGTTGAATTGGATGCATAATGACCAACTAACCTGAATCATACAGTCTGTCCCATTTTGAGAGCCTTTAAAATGCAGCACAATATAGCTGTATAACATAGATAAAATAGCAAGGATTTATAAAACTAAAGATAAGTGTTGCAAGTGCAGAGGAAAGCCTAGTCTATCATTGTTGGTGGTGCAGTAGATATGCAAATACATACTGGAAAACTATAAATGATACAATTGGCAAGATTTTGAATATTAAAATAAAATTAAAACAAAAAAGTATTTACTAGGTATGCTTGATAAGTTGAAAAAATATGATAAAATCTTATTTTATTTGATCACAGTAGCAAGAATGATATTTGCAAAAAAAATGGAAGGCAAACTATATCCTTCACCAAGAAAAATGGTTGTTCAAGTTATATGATGTGATAGAAATGGATAAATTAACACAATTAATAAAGTACAATTCACTGGAAAAAATTAACTTCAATGGTCTATAGTATTTAAATTTTTAAAAGAAAAATAGAGGAAATAGCAATAGTAAATCTCTAGATGGATTATGTTAAGAATGATGGACAAGGGAAATTACATTTGTAATATATGTATAAATATGATATAAGCAGTGGAACATGGAAATGTGGATGAATAAAGCAAATAAGGAAAGTAGATGGGGTAACAAGAAAATTTACTATTACAAGGAAGTTACAAGAGAACTAAAACTGGACCCATACTGACAGCAAGGAAGTCAGGATGAATGTTTAAGTAAGTTTGTGAGAAGGTATGAGTACCGTAAGTGACGTAGGAGAAGAGAGAGGAGAAGAGAGTGAATTGGTAAAAAAGAAAGATTACGAAAGTATGAGTGTAAGGAAGATGAAGGAGTGAGATGGGGAAAATGAGTAGATGGTAAAAGAGAAAGAAGATGTATGTAACATATTTGTAAGATTTGAGATTGGAAGACTGAATAAATGTTAACAATGGAATGTAAGTCTGTATATGTGTTTTATATGCGATTTGTTTTTATACATTTGTGCTGTTTTGCACGTTTCAATAAAGTAATGATTTTTTAAAAAAGGTATATATTTTGTATAAATTCAAATGAAAAAAATAATACCACTTTCCTGATCTTTTCCAAGTTTAATAATTATCTTTAAAAATTTACCAGTTTGGACGGCAAGTTCTTGGCAGAGAGCACTCTTTTTACAGCTTAAATACTTTATCAAGTTATATCAATACTATGTAGTTTTAGGGCCTTTGCAGACTGCTAGAAATAGTGCAAATTGAGTCCACTTTAGGGGTTAGGGTTAGGGTTAGGGTTAGGGAATCATGGGAACTGTATTTTATTGTGACACCAGAGCTCTCTGACAGAGAAGGCTCAATGTCTCAGAAAAAATTCCCATGATTCCCTAGCACTAACCCTAACCCTTAAAGTGGACTCAATTTGCACTATTCCTGGCAGTCTGAAAAGGCCCTTAGAGTCTGAACTCTTGCCATTTCTGGTAGGTATGAATGAATTGAGAGCAGCCACAATATCCCAGTGGAACTGGTCCAGAAAAATGTCTAGTAGCATCAAACTTTCCCAGTATGAGTTTAGAGTCTTGCAGTAATTTATACTTTGCACATGTAATGAAAACTGATTATGACCAGTGTCTGAAATGGCAAACTCTACTAAAAGCTGCCTGTTGCTTTGCCTTCTTTTCTACCTACTAGTTTAAATAATTTGCCCCGCTTTCTGCAAAAAACAAACAACAAACAAAATACCATTTCTGAACTCAGCTATTTTCATCTGGGCCAGGGTAGTAGACTTCTCATTTGCATGTAAAGTGCAGTCAATGTGAATTGATCAAAACCAAATTAACAGCAATTGGTTCCAATACTTTCCCTGTTTACACATTAGTTTTCTACCTTTAACATATAGATGTATTGAATTCAGCTTAGCAACCTGAGCATGAATGCTTTGGCCTTTAAAAGAGAAACTTATCTGTAATTAAAATCATGCACAAGTTTTAGTGGGAGCCTGTTTACTACCCACAAAGAAAGCTGATTTTGAAAATGAATAGATTTCCACACAGCCGTAGATGTGTTTCATTCTGAGTTAAATCCCCTAAAATTATAGCATTTGATACTAAACAAGCATTTGACCACATAAATGTCATCATGCTTGGGTTCAAGGCAGGTTTTATAAACCTTTATTGATTGTTTCTAAAAATAAGATGGCAACCAGATACTACATTAGCCTAGTGATTGTTCCTATAGCATGTATTTGCAAAATAACATATAGTTTAAATATATACTTACCAGTACTTGGCATAAGTAATTTGCTACACTGCTGTAATGAAAAGTAATACAGGGTTTAGAATTAAAACCTAAAACCCGCATATGGTACATATTGGCTATAAAAACATTATTTATGTAATCGTGTATTGTGAAATCTTTATTATACTTTAAAATGGTAATTATTAGGGCTTTCGTTCAGTTTTTATTCACTACAATATGTTGATATGTACTATAGAAGATGCCACAGTAACATGGTGCAGCATATTTGCATAATCAGTACTGTAATTTAATCTTATAGCAGATAATGTGATATTCCCTAGAATTATATAGTTTCGTAGTGTATCGATTTCAATTAACTGCATAAATATGAAAACCAAGATAAGGTTTTCCCAAAAATGATACCAAAGTACAGACAGAAAATTAAACTTTCAGTCATTTGGAGCTCATGCTTCTGAAAATAATTATGAGAAAAGAGCTTTTTAACTAAACTGTAAAAATAGCTAAACTCTTTTTGGTGAAGCTAAATTCTGAGCACATGCAGTTTCTGAAAATCTATTTGGGAATATGAAATCCAAGTTCAATGCTGTCTAGCTTTCCCACAATTGACTTAGACTAGAATAATGTTGATGCACAGTGTGAACAGTGGCACTTTCTCTTGTTTTGTGCAGTTGTACTGAAAGGAAGGCGACCGCAAAAAAAATCTGCTAGCTACAAGCAGCCTATTTCTCTCCAAGGTCTTCCTTGTATTGTGACCACTGCAACTATAGTTTTTCCCACTCCTGTCATCACCACCTCTCTATACAATGCCCCTGGAACAATGCTGTATCATGATGTAGAATTATTCCTTGTAGAACATTGAAAAGGGAGGGAATCATAGAATCATTGGGAGAGTCATTGGGAGAGACCACAAGGGCCATCCAGTCCAATCCCATTCTGCCATGCAGGAATTCACAATCAAAACACCCCCAACAGATGGCCATCCAGCCTCTGTTTAAAGACCTCCAAGGAAGGAGACTCCACCACTCTACAAGGGAAAGTGTTCCACTGTTGAACAGCTCTCACTGTCAGAAAGTTCCTCCTAATGTTCAGGTGGAATCTCTTTTCCTGTAGCTTACATCCATTGTTCCAAGTCCTATTCTGTGGAGCTACATAAAACAAGCTTGCTCCATCCTCAATATGACATCCCTTCAAATACTTAAACAGAGGTATCATATCAACTATCTCTTCTCCAGGCTAACCAGACCTAGCTCCCTAAGGGCCTCGGCAGACGGCTAATAGGGCCGTCTCCGAGACCCGGAAGAGGAGGGGCAGCCGCACGCGCGGCGTCCCTTCCTCTTCCTGAGGTCGTCCTCGGAGCTTCCGGCCCTCCGGGGATGACCTCCCTCCGCAGCGACCGGACGCGCTGCAGAGGATAAGTCAGAGAAAGTGCGCCCTACGTGTTTGGGGCGCACTTTCCCTGTCTTGTAAAAGGAGCGGCAATTTGCCACTCCTTTTAGGGTCGCCGCAGGAGCGCCGCGGTCTGGCTGCCGCGGTCCGGACCAGGGCGTCCCTGATGCCCTGGTCTGCATCCCCCCTAAGTCTCTTCTCATAGGGCATGATTTCCAGACCCTTCACCATTTTGCTCACCTTCCTCTGGACACACTCCAGTTTTTCAACATCCTTTTTGAATTGTGGTGCCCAGAACTGGACACAGTATTCCAGGTGAGGCCTGACCAAAGCAGAATACAGTGGCACTATTACTTCCCTTGATCTACATGCTATACTTCTATTGATGTAGCCTAGAATCACACTGGCCTTTTTAGCTGCCGTATCGCACTCTTGACTCATGTTCAATTGTGGTCTACTAGGATTTCTAGATCCCTTTCACTGCTGTTAAGCCAGGTGTCCCCCATCCTATATCTATGCATTTCATTTTTTCTTCCTAAGTGCAGTACCATACATTTCTCTGTGTTGAAATTCATGTTGTTAGTTTTGGCCCAGCTTTCTAATCTATTAAGGTCATTTTGAATTTTGGTCCTGTCCTCTGGGGTATTAGCTACTCCTAATTTGGTGTCATCTGCAAATTTGATAAGCATAACCTCTTAGGAGGAGCAAATTTGATAAGCGTGCCCTCTTACCATTAGGAAGAGCTCCCTCTCCTGAAAATATGCTCCCAAACCCAGCTAGTGCCCCTCCCTTTTTCTTAATAAAATCAATTTGCTTAAAAATCAAGTTGCTAAAAAATGTCAGCACAGCTCCAAAGATTTCTGCCTGGTGAAAAGGTCCAGTACAAAAGAAAGTCCTTAATTTCCCAATAAATCACTGGTAGTATCTATGCTCTGGGGTCTCCTTCCCTTGCCATAATATGCAGTGCAACAGAGTTTAGTGTAACCTCTTCATGGGGTTCACAGTGTACCCATTCTACTTGAAGCTCATGGCCTTCTTGGTTGAGTTTTATCTATCTGGTGGGCAGTCTTCCTCTCTTTCTGTTACTTTCTACCTTCCCAAGCATTATTGTCTTTTTTAATGAGTCATGCTTTCTTACAATGTGGCCAAAATAAGACAGCCTCCATTTCAACCCTTGGCTTCCAGGGAGAGTTCTTGCTTGATCTGCTCAAGATAGCATTTGTTTGTCTTTTTGGTTGTCTACAGTAACCTTTTCTTCAGCACCACATCAAAGATGAGTTCATTTTCTTTCTGTCAGCTTTCTTCACTTACCCATATCCTTTTAGGGCAACAGTTCATGCTCTTCAGCCTACGATTCTTGATAAAATGTGAATGTTTGTTACATTTGTACAAGATGTTCATTGAACACCACTATATACGCTAATGACTTTTCTTCCTCCAACTGGTCCAGAGTCCTAAAAGTATGGAAACATTGTCTACTGTCATGACTGGAGAGTTTCAGTTTTTAAAAGATGGGGAATAGTAGTTCTTCCTGTTCATTCTTGATGTCCATTTCTGATCCAATTCTAAAGGCTACATAGCTTGGATCAAGATACTCCAAGCTGGGAGTAGCACAGAAAGTACAACTGATATAACTTTTATCACTTTTCCTGTTCAGAATAATTTCCATCAAATGTGTCATATTTGATTTTCAGAAATAGTCTAATCATGGCCTTTCAGAAGCATGCAACTCAAGCCAGTACTTCAATTTGAAACAAACAAACAAACAAACAAAAAATTAGTATACACTTTTAATTTCTAAGTAATCTGATTTTCTAATCATCATCATAACTTTATTCATTATCTATAGTTCTAAACCTCCCTCTGCATGCCTGTGTTTCCATGCTTTCTTGTGTTTTATGGTACTTTGCCTTGTCCTTCACAAATATGACAAGTAATACCTGTAAGAACAATGCATGCTCAATATACAGTGGAAAACAAGTTCCTCCACCTCCACTTGATAGACTTGCTAAAGTTTCCAGACACCACTGGTAGGGAAGAAAGAAAACACTGAATGATGTTCAATAAATGTAGTATGTCATCTCTATGATTGTTTGTGTTCACGACATTTTACAAACATGACTTTTCTGTCATTTTCTAAAGTATTGTTTTAGACTAGGGTTGTGACAGAGGTAAACAAAAGAAAAGGCAGAAATGTCACCTGTCTTCCCAGACAACTCAGAATGAAAAATTGAGAAGAAATCTATATGGATGAAATCACTGTAGTTGTTAACTGTTGCACCTGTGAGATCAAGATTAGGGTCCTGATTACTGAAACAGAGTAGTAATCTGAAACAGACATTACTGAAATGCCTCTAGGCTGTTACCAAAATGTGATGTGGTGCTGATAACTAGAAACCAATTGCAACATAACACTTTACACACCTTTTGAAATTACTTGTATGGTTGATGCATGTATAAAACAATTTCTGTGAAATTCACCATATATGTATTCAGAGATAATTTTAGAGACTGGAGATTATCACATGTCTTTAAAAAGGGTCTTACCTCTCCCTAATTGAAGCTTAATTCAGGCTGCATCCTCATTTAATCACATGGCTTTTGGCCCAAAACCTGCCATCCATCCCCACTCCAATGTGGGTCCCTTAATTTGCTTTGGCGGCCATTTTTCAAAAGTCTTTTTTTCAAAATTTTAATGGAAACATCAAAGGGCAGAACATCAAACATTTATAATCAAAAACAGACAATAAAACACAATACTTTAAAATGCTAAAATACTAAAATAGTATGCTTATATACTAAAATCTTATCAGTCATAGTTTTCATTTTCACAGAGTTTCCATCTTCATAAAAATCTAAAACTGGAAGTTTGCTCAAATTGGGGCAAGTTTCTCTTCCATTTCATGTATCAAATTATTTCTCTAATTGATATAGTTCCAAACGATGGGCCTCTGCAGATGGGTGGCCATGGGCCGCCCTGAGAACCTGCGGATTAGGGCTGAGGCTGCCCCACGTCTCGGCTCCAATCCACTCTTTTTCTGGCCCTGGAAGGAGCGCTAAAATAGTGCTCCTTCCACAAGGCGTGGAAAGGGCGCTGCAAGAGGCGGTGCGCGCTTCTTCGGCGTCTCTTCTGGCTCAGCGTGTCTGGATGCTGAGCTGGAAGGATGTCATCAGAGCCCCCGTCGTGTGCAACGATGGGTGCTCCAATGACGTCCTCAGGAAGGGGTTGGGGCACCTGGCGTCTGGCTGCCCCTCCCCTTCCTGGGATTGAAGATGGCACTTTTTGCCATCTGCATCCCCCCTAAATCAACCTGTTTCTATATAGACCTGTTTCTTTCATGTGCTACAGAAGAAGAAGGAAGCTGTAGCAGGCAAGAAGAAAGAAGTATCAAACATATGTGCACCTGCATACATATATACATACATACATATAAAAAGACTTTGCTACCATTTTGCAAGAGGGATATAGGGGCTATGCAGATGAGCAGGAAAAGGTGACCTGAAGTTGCCTTTTCCCTAAGCTTCAGAAACTGCACTGTCTGCCCTGAGGTTGCCCTAAATGGGGACAGAGCAACCGCACTGGAGGGAGTCTATGCAGCTTTTCTGAGGATGTATTGAAGCCCCAGCAACCACACCACCAGCCCCAAGGATGCTGCAAAGGGAGATGGAGCAACCGCAGGGGCCGGCAGTGGCTGCTTTAATTTTTTTTTCTCAAATGCATGCACACATGTGCAGGACCATCTCTCCACACCTGTGCATCTATGCAGGAAAACATCCCTGCAAACTTGCACAGGACCTGTCATAGGCTAATATACAGTCTATCACTCTCTGTGTACAAAGGTGACTAAAGTTTGGCATCCCTGTGCACCTGCACAGGACCTGTCATACACCCACATATCATGCAAGGATTCGCTGACTGCTGCTTCCTCCCAAGGAGTGGGTGCTGTAGATAGGTGCCACTATCTGATTGTGCCACTCTTGGGGTGAAGGAACAGGTTTGTCAACTGGAAAGACACTCCACCATCCTCCACAAAACATGTTCCACACAGATCAGGGGGGAGGGGAGCAGTACATGTAAGGGAGGTTTGTGTGGACAGACTTGATACATGCAGCTGGTGGTCATGCAAGGGACATGGTCAACAGGACACACGGACAGACGTTACTCCAGGAGCTCTCCCTCCCCAATCATGCCAGGAAATGGTGTGCAGGTTTTATGCACACTTGCACACCTGCACAGAAGAGGTCACAAAAGCCTCTTTTATGCAAACTTCTGTGCATGCTGACAACAAGCATACACCCAACAGAATGCATTTATTGTCATAACAGAGGATAGTTGCTAGGGCGCATGCATAGGGTTACAATTAGGGTTAGGGTTCTAATATTCAAGTGCACCTACGTCAGTGCATCCAGACTTGGAAGCATAGGGCACTTTAAATTAAAGCTTACATCATAGGGCGCATGCTCTGGATCACCGAATCAATTTCTGCCACACATGTGACAGTGCATTTATATGGCTGTTTTCTGGTGCATCAGTGTTGCTGCATACATATACACATGGCTCCTCTTTGGAGTTGCTTTTCTCGACATATGAAAGCCAGAGAGTGCTTTCTTGGAGACTTTTAGGCATGCATCATCTAAAGGCCACACCTACACTCTCAAAGCACCCTTTTTTGCCCATCTGCATAGCCCATAGTTGGCAGAATCCAAAATTACACTCCTGGACAAAATGCCTGAAGATGGTGTATAGTCTGCAACATTTGTGACTCTTTAGGATAACTAGGGTGTGGGTGTGGGTGTGGGTGTCCCCAAATCAGTTTTCTGTCTCTCTGCATTGCCCCTGTCATATTGCTATGCCTCTGGTTCATATGACACAAGTTCATACATATGAGTTTTCATATGCTTAAATATGGAGCCACTATAGGGTTTATTTTTGTTTGTGTTACTTATATTGGTACATAGGAGTGACTGCCTTTTATTTTATTTTATTTTCTTCTTTCTCCCCTTCTCCATAATTTTTTTAAAAAAGAATTTTGCAAAACATTGCTCTAATCTGGGTTACCCAGACAGCCTTTTGATGAGAAGTTAAGGCTCTTCTCATGGCAACAGACATACCAAATGAACAACCAAAGTAAAGACAATGGTGGTTAGAATGACAGTGGTTAGAATGCTTTTGGTGATATACTTGCATGTAACTCAAGTATTACACGTGCATGTGTCTTATTTTCGACCACATGCAAGGAATTATTTACTAGTTCCTCACACAACTTCCAAAACCTCCCCCAAGGCAGGTGTCAACATGGGCAATGGCCTGCTACAACTTTTTACTACCTGGGCGTGGAGTGGACTAGGAGGTGACCAGGCAGCACTTGTCCCAGCTTCAGTTGCAGACAGGGAAGAGAAAGGAGGTTGCTTTCCTGGATTTCCAACAGAGCAACCTAGGAGTTATCACATGGGGGACAATTGGAAGTATAAATGGTGATTAACCCATCAAAATCATGCAATCAAGATTAAAATGCAATTAACATTTTCACACACAAGAGCCATTATCCCAGGAATAACCAGGGAGTAGCCAGGCAATAAACAGCAAAAAATATTTGTTACTGTTTAGTGCCTAGTTATTCGCGAGATAATGGCACTTTGATCATTTTTCATCTTGACGTTGTGTGAAAACAATTAGTGCAATTGCGTGATTGCATCAGCACAAAGGACTCGAACGCATTAATTTGGGTAAAACTTTTTGGCCACAACTGTATTTGTACAGGGTCATAAATTATAACAGTTTACAATCAAATGAGCATTTGTAAAAAAATTTCAATTATATTCTTGGCGCATGCGTTCATGCGATTAATGGTAATCGCTATTGTTTAATTATCTTCAAATACAGCATGCGCCAAGGTATTAACTATCCTAATTAACCATCTTCCAGTTAACCCCTCCCCAACCGGATATGATGTCATTCAACTAACTCTCACATAATACATGACGTCATTAATTTTAATACTACGTCATTCTAATTTAATTTAACCAAATTACATCTTCTAATATTCAAATTTTATTCATTTACTCACATGTCAATTTCCAATTAACCTATTTCAACCCCTGAGAGGGGGGGGTCCCTGCCCGCCACAGGAGGGGGTCAGCCTAGCTAGACATCCCCTCCCCCCCCATCAGACCTTTTAACATGACTCCATAGAATTCAGATAAATGTCATTTCCTCTTGGGGAGAGGTGTACCCCATCGCCCCTGTACAAATGTGGCCTATCAATTTGAATGTCATCATGTTTTAAGACAAACACCCCCATCTCTCCCAAAGTTTTGGACAAAGATCTGTTCAAAAAACGTCTCGCTTTGTTGATGGCGGTCTCGCTTCTAACTCTGTGCCAAGTCCTTCTAGGCAGTAACTTTGCCCAAATCAACACCGTGTCCGGCAACATTCTCTTGACCTCGCGGAAATCATTAACAATCATGTTGGCTAACTTTAATGAAGTCACTTTTCCTAAGTCATTTTCCCCAAGATGGATGATCAGACACTTGGGATGCTTGTAAGATTCCAGAAGTTCAAGAATCTTAGGGAGTAAAGCTCCCCAAAGCATTCCTCTGCAGCCAAACCATCGAACTGTTCCAGCGCCTTTCCATCTCACATTAACGTCTCTCTGCTGTTGCACCGTGTGCCGTTCTGCCCAAAAGACTAAGCTGTGTCCCAAAATCCAAACGCCTTCAGGCGACAGATGTGCTGAAATAAAGATAAATTAGAACAACATATCAGTAACAGTGTGATTCATTTCCTCACATAAGATTTGAACGCTCTAGAGCGCCAACGTCCAATCCTGCAAATAGCAGTCTCACTTAGCCCTTGCATAGCTGCAGACGTCACTGCTCCAATTCTAAAAGAATGGGAGGCAAACTGTGCTGGTGGGAGACCTGCCTTCTTCAACACTTCTTGCAAAACAGCCCTGAACGGAAACTGGGTCAACGGTAAACCAGTATCATGCAAAAACAAATAACCCAAACTCCTTGGCCTAATCTTAAGATATTCGCTTAATGCTGAGACCGGACAAATTTGGCCAGTAGGTGCCCTAGCCAGAATTGAAGACTGGCCTTTGCCCAACTGGTCAGTTTTAGACCTCCTAATGTTCACAAGCAAACCCTGTTCTGAAATCTTCACATCTGAAACAGAGAGAGCTCTACCAGACTCATTGTTGCGTGAACTCGGCACAATTTCACTTATTCTCAATGCCGCAAAAAACAACAAAGAGAATACTGCTCTAAATAATATTACTTCCTCATGAGAAAAACATGTAATGGGAAGACTTTCCCAAATTTTTTATCAAAATTGAGTCTGTTATTGGCAATCGGCTATCCCTAACTGTAACTGATTCTCTAGCCCAACCATCTAAGGCCCTCCTAATTCTAAAATCAACTCTGGGGTCATTGAAACCCCCGGCTCTAGAATAAAATGACAGTGCCGCTATCCTGCCTTTTATAGTTACTGTTGATAAACCCGATTGCCGAAGATGTACTGCAAATCTAAGAACTAGTTCTACATTTAAAGGCCAGACCTCCACCTCCCCGACAGTTGACAAGAAACATCTAAACGCTCGCAACGCGAGCTGATATGACTTGCGTGTCGATGGAGCGATGGACTGGATGATCGCCCTGTCGATTTCTACTCGCCAAGGCTCCAGAGTTGTGATGGTACCTCCAGCGGCTGAGTTGATGCCTCCGGCGCTAATTGTTGGAACCTGGAAAACTGAAAACGCGAAAGGGCGTCCGCCAACGGATTTAATAAACCAGGAACATGCTGGGCATGGAACAGAATATTGAACTTTAAACATTGAGCCACCATTTCTCTAACCAAAGTCATCACCCTGGGGGATTTAGATGTCTGTGAGTTCACTATGTGTACTACGGCTTGGTTATCACACCAAAACCACACTGTTTTGTTTTTAAATTGTTCTTTCCATAAATGAACTGCTATCACAATTGGAAACAATTCTAGAAATGTGAGATCTCTAATCCAACCTTTATCCTTCCATGACTGAGGCCATGCCTCAGCTGCCCATTGCCCATTAAAATAGACACCAAAACCATGCGCCCCAGAAGCATCAGATTGTACTTGAAAATCAGCTCTTAATAGCATGTCTGATCTCCAAAATGACACCCCATTGAAGTGTTCTAAAAACATTTCCCAAACTGCAAGATCCTCCTTAATACCAGAAGTAACTCTGATATGATGGTGTGGGGCTTTTATACCCTTGGTGGCTTTATATAAACGAGAACAAAATGCCCGCCCTGGCACAATAACTTTGCAGACAAAATTCAATAAACCTGTCAGGGATTGAAATTCTCTAAGCGTGGCCTTAGATTTGCCTTTCATCACTTTAACTTGAGACCTCATAGCCATGAGTTTATCTACCGGAAGGCGTGATACACTTTCCATAGTGTCCAATTCAATTCCTAGGAAGATAATTTTAGTGTCAGGACCCTCAGTTTTTTCCTCTGCTAAAGGAACCCCCATCTCATCCATTAGCTTCTGGAATGCCAATAATGTGTCTATGCAATCTGTCATCCCACTAGCCCCTGCAAACAAGAAGTCATCCAGGTAATGTGTAATTGCCGGATTATTAGACCTCTTAGCGGCACACCAATGTAAAAATGTACTAAATGCCTCAAAAGCCGCGCAGGAAATGGAACAACCCATTGGCATTGCTTTATCAAAATAGTACTTACCCTCGAATTGAAAACCTAACAAATCAAAATCATCCGGGTGGACTGGTAATAATCTAAAAGCTGATTTAATATCACATTTTGCTAAAAGTGCACCTGCGCCTAATTTTTTAACCATTTTTACAGCTGAGTCAAAGGATGCATACTTAACTGATGTCAGCTGCGGGTCAATTGCATCATTAATTGATTCACCCTTAGGATAGGATAAGTTGTGAATCAACCTGAATTCCCCCGGTGCTTTCTTAGGGATAACACCAAGGGGAGATAGCCTCAAATTTGGAAATGGCAATTGATCGTGAGGGCCTGAAACTCTTCCTGCTGCAATTTCTTTAGCCAGCTTGTCCCTTACAATCCCTGGGAGTTCCCTAACTGAGCGTGCGTTAGGAGCCGAACTGTGCACGCGAACCCCTGTATAAGGAATATGAAAACCCTGGGAAAAACCCTCCCATAAATATTGCGCAGCATCTACCTTTGGATAGATCCACAACCAACTCTCCAACACATTTAATTTAATTGGTGTTGGCGCTTTTTCCCACAGCTGCGGGTTGTGAATAGGAAGCCCACCCCCGGCCTTCTTACCTCTACTACATGACGAGCCAGGGTGTGGCCCCCTGCAGGCACTGCATTTGTGATCATATCTGCATGGCTGCCTCTGACACCTACCTGCATTGAAGTCCCAGCACAGTCCGACTTGCCTTTTATCCCCCGTGCTAGGCCTCGTATTCTGCCCTCTCGGCTGCGTGACCATGGGTACAAACCCATTGTCACAATGGCTCGTAGGGGAGGCACCTAACATAACATCCGCCCAAAGCTCTGACTGCATGTGACGCCATGAAAGAGAACGGTCTAACGCCGCTCTCATTCTAAATTGTTCGTCATATTGCAGCCAAGCTGACCCCCTGGCGTTGAAGTGACAGTTGGTATAGGCTTTAATCATTATTTCTTGATATTTTGATAATTCTGAAGATCTATTGGGGTCTTTCTCTTCAATGATGCCCCTGTAAATTGTAAATCCCATAATCCAATTTACGAAATTCCTTTCCAATTTTGGGCGTTTATGTACTTGAAATTCTTTGGGTAGTGCAAAACCCACCCCATCTTTTACCATGATCCTTGGTTCTGGATCACGGAAGGTGAGCGAAAACAAATCGATAAACTCACCTTTCCAAATCCTTTCTTTAGTAGACGGTGGAAGGTGGGATCCCAAAGGTGTAGACATACCTGCATATGGGTTGCATTCATTGGTCCTATCTGGCCCAGAAATGTTTAGTGCTCCCACTACCACCGTTCCCTTATTAACAACTTGACCATTATTCTGACTCACACCATCCTGCACCCGTGTATCCGCGCCCTGGGGGCAAACAGCATTTGGCGAGAATGCTGGTGTAGGTACAGGCGAAGAAGTTTCAAATCCTGTAGTCGGTCCCATGTGACTACTAGAACTCCAAACTGATGCAGGCCAAGTTACCTGCGTATTGTTACTAAGAGACCCACCTGAGCTCGTTCCCTGGCTTGAAGCATCCATTGATGCTTGTTGAACTCCCACCGAGAGCGTAGCAGTAGCGGCTTTGGTGTTGTGGTGTCTCCCCTCGATGCTTGTCCTGTTGCTGTTGACATTTTCAATGTTGTCTGAAGCAGGCACGTTGCCCTGACCTGAAACGACAGCTTTCTGAACCAAATTTAAAAAATCTGCCAACGTAGGTTGGTTGACCTCAATTGCTGTCGCGGCCTGTTGCTCCACCCCAGGAACTTTTTTCAATAGCTCCATTATATCTGCTATGGTTGGCTGCCCCACTTCCATAGCAGATGTCTCAGGGGAATTATGTGCCATGTCCACTTGCCTGTTAGCGTGATTTGTAGGATGCTGAATTGAACTAATATGTGTCTCAGATGAATGGGCTATAGCCGTGGGAGCTACAACCTGTGAGCTGGATGAGCCTACTAGTAAATGTTGCTGAGCTAGCTGCTCACACACAGAAGCACATGCCTGCATAGTACAGCCAATTTGCGCTAGATGTGATTGAATGTCTAACTCCTTATTTTTTTCCATGCTAATGCGTTTGGAGGCTGACTGGCCGGTACTATGACTAGCCAAAGGCGTACGTTTTTTGTATTGTGCCTTACTGTGCGGCATGATACTGCCTGCTGGACTATCCTGATCTGCCAGAAAATACAGTCAATCTTGATGTGAGTGCAGGACCTGATGGCACAGTTCCCGAATAATTTGCCTTTTGTAAGTCCAATTGGATGTAGCAATTCTTTACTATTTGTGTATATATATATATATATATATATATATATATATATATAATTATTAATATTATTGTTATTACAATTGAGTAAGCCCCGCAGAGCTAGGCCTCAATAAAACACCGCCTTTTAGGCCGTAGAACCTAGGCCTCAAACTGGTCAACTAAGTCAGGCCCCAACTATGCCTTGGAATTTTAGGCCCCTACTAAGCCAGCCCTTTTATGCCCCAAAATAGGCCAGCAACTCAGATAGTTTAACAATATTAGGCCCCAAATAGGCCGTGGAATTTAAGCCCCAAATAGGCCAGCACTTTTTTTGGCCCCAAATAGGCCACTGACTTCTTTGGCCCCAAATAGGCCCGCCAACTTAGGCCCCAAATAGGCCCGGAATAATAGGCCCCAAATAGGCTGCTGAATTTAAGCCCCAAATAAGCCTTGGGGTTTTTTTTTTTTGGTTTTTTTATATATATAATCAGGTCCCAAATAGGCCGCGACTATCGGGCCCCAAATAGGCCCAAGATGTATATATATATCTATATATACGTCCCACAAAAATTATATATATATATATATATATATGTATTAAAACAACATTTTTTTTTAATTTCACTTGCGCTTTGTCCTCCCATCGATCTGGAGCGGCTTCATTCACCCCGCCCAATCTGCAGTGGCCTCATTCACTCCGCTAGGTCTCGCTGTTGCCGAGGGCTCCCTAGACCCGTTAAAGGCCGAGAACCAGGCCAG
Source organism: Phrynosoma blainvillii (assembly GCA_026167975.1). Lineage (NCBI taxonomy): Eukaryota > Metazoa > Chordata > Lepidosauria > Squamata > Phrynosomatidae > Phrynosoma > Phrynosoma blainvillii. The sequence goes on from JANUYF010000003.1 coordinate 160,214,781, forward strand.
CGAGCCGTGGGCGTGGGTAAAATAGGGCGATCTCGCTGTAGGCTTATGAAGCAAGCCGCGTGCGTGGGGCCAATGGGGGCGATGCTTGGCTTGCGCCAAGCGATCCCCGACTCTTCTGCCGACCTCCCAGGCACCGAGCCCGGTCTGCCCCGGGTCAAGGCAGGGATAAAGTCGCGCCTCGTCACTCCCGCTGTCCGTAAAGGCGGAGCTGGAGTGAAGCGAGCTGCTTGCTCGCTTGTCTAAACAAAATGGCTGCTGTCCACGAGGCAGCCAAGTTTATATAGCCTCTCTCAAGTCTCGTGGTAAACCTCGCGAGACTACAAGTCTCGCATTACTTTGAGCGAGACCACCATTCCATTGGTTGAGCCGCCCGTAAGGGCGGGACTTCTGGGCTGCTCAACCAATCCATGCATCGAGGCCTTTTAATGGCCGACGCAACAGAGAACCCCTCCCGACGCGTCGGGGGGGTCTTTATCCTGGGAATATCATTATCCTGGGAATATAATTGTGCTTTGAATGCGACATCATGTGAAAATGTTAATTGCAGATGCATGGTTTTTATAGGTTAATCACCATTTATACTTCCAATTTTCCCTGTGAGATACTCCCTAATTTCTTTTCCCATAACTGCTGTGGCACTGACTGGTCACTTGCTACCCCCTCCCACTGCCAGTAAACTGCCACAGCAGTGCCCCCCCACACGGCTTGACAACTGCTTGGGGGTGGGTGAGCTACTATATTTTAAACACTTTACTATAAATTTTTAGTATAGGATCTCAGCTATGTAAATTTATGAGGAAACATCAATTGGCCTAGTTAAAGGAAAACTTTTTTTAAAAAAAGACAAACCTTTGTAACAACCTGCCTAGCTATAGAGTACATAAGATCTAGTTTCACTTTCTCTTGTCCCTGACATTTCTAGAAAGCGCTAGTTGATGAAAAAATATTATAGCTGCAGAAGACTTCAGGATGAAGTGGGACATTTTTGCCACAGCTGTGATCAGCTTCCTTGTGGTTGCATGGCTGAATGCAGAAACAAGGCTTGACTCATAACAGATACCATTTTTTCTTTCCACCCTATCCTCATCAGAGCAGTGACTCTTATCCTGGAGACAAGAGTGGAAATGGGATTGGTATTATTGGCATTTTACTCAGGGTTGTATGCTAACTGCTTATTAAGACTCTCCACTCATTTTTGTGAGATAGGGAGGCACTTATCTAAATGGCAGGGGGAAGATTAGAAGCATACTGTTGTATTGTTTTAAAGTTTTTTTAACATTTTTATGTTTTTAATTGTACAGTCGGCCCTCCGTTTTCACAGGGGATCCATTCCAAACCCCATCCCTGGTGAAAACGGAGACTCACCAATATTCAAGCCCCATAGGCTTGAATGGGGCGTGCCCCTAGGGGCATGAACCATTGATCTTAACAGAATATCTTAACATGAATATTTAAAGCAGCGATCTCACATCTGTGAAAATGGAGGGGCGGCTGTATTTTATTCTTTTAACATGTAATTTATTTTAAAACTGGAATAATTTAATTCTATTTTAATGTACCATTTTTGTATGCTTTTAATTGTACTGTTTTTTAATGCTGTGAGCCACCCTGAGTCCCAGTTTTTGGGGAAAGGGTGGGATGTAATTAAATATAACAGCAACAGCAGCAGCAGCAGCAGCAGGTTAAATGCTTAGACTGAAAAGCTGAATTTCTGCAGGGTTGGAATTTAATGCACCTCCTATGACCTAACTTCAATTTTCATTATATTAAATTGATAAATCGTTCAATGTCCTATTCTCTGGAGCAGTAGAAAACAAGCTTGCTCCATCCTCAATATGACATCCCTTCAATTACTTAAACAGAGTTATCATATCACCTCTTAACTGTCTCTTCTCCAGGCTAAACATCCCCAGCTCCCTAAGTCTCTCTCACAGGGCATGGTTTCCAGACCCTTCACCATTTTAGTTGCCCTCCTCTGGACACAGTCCATCATGTCAACATACTTTTTGAATTGTGGTGATTCCACAATTCCAGGTGAGACCTGACCAAAGCAGAATAGAGTGGTAGTATTACTTCCCTTGATCTAGACACTATACTTCTATTGATGCAGCCTAGAATTGCCTTGGCCTTTTTAACTGTTGCATCACACTGTTGATTCATGTTCAACTTGTGGTCTACTAGGACTCCTAGATCCCTTTCACATGTAGTCTTGTTAAGCCAGGTGTCCCCTTATATTCAGGCCTAAGTGTTTGTGTGAGCTGAGTGGAGGTGTGATTGTGTGCTTGTTGACACTCTATTGTTCTATTAAGTGTACCCCTAGGTCCCTTCCTGAGCACTAGTCCCAGAGAGGTGGGATTTTTGCTGAGAGGAAGTGAGTCAGAGACATGGCTGGGGGAGGAGATAGCAGCCAGTAACTTTCCTGTATAGCTGCAGTCTCAGGCTCTGGAGCTTGGAGACAGAGCTTGGGGAACAGGCTTGCAAACAAGGTGGGGGAGTTAGGGGAAGCCCAGAATCCTGTTTCAGTGCCTACTTAAGACTACTGAACATAGACAGTGAGGAAACTGCTGCAGTCACCTGCAACAGCTGTGGTATGTTTGTGTTCCTGTCAACGGATGTGGGTAGCATCACCTGCACCAAATGCAAGTTGGTAGCCCTGTTGGAAGAGAAGGTCCAGCAGCTGGAGGCCCAAGTGTGTACAGCATATTAGGGAGCAAGAGGTTTTCCTGGACAGAGCAGAATAGACTGTCCTAGATGGGGAACACACTTAGAATGTTTCTGAGGATGAGGTCAGTTCCCAACACAGCAAGTAGGCAGTTGGAGGAATGTGACACATAGAAGCAGGGAAGCCATGGATAGTTCTGCGAGTTTGCAGCTACTGATCCAATTTGAAGCTCTCTCCCCTATCAGGAATGACAAAGGAGTGCAGCAGGGACAGTCTTCAGGGAAAGTGCAGGAGACCTTGTTAGAATTAGCACAGGGAATAGTGTTAAGCTGTAGAGGAGGTGGGTAGTGGTGGTGGTGGGCTCCCTGCTGAAGGGTAGAGAAGCAGTGGTTTGTGGGCCTGACAAGATGTCTCAGGAAGTGTGTTGTCTCTCCGAAGCAAAAATCTGTGATGTGACAGTGAAGCTGACAAGACTTATCAAGCCTACTAACCATTACTCCTTCCTTTGGTCCGTGTGGAACTAATGATATTGCAAAGCATAGAAATTATGAGGGTAGGAAGCTGAAAGAGCTGGATGCACATGTTGTCATCTCCCAATTGAAGGGCATGGTCAAGGAAGGGAGAAGAAAAAAGTGGATGTGAACTGGAAATAAACAAGATGAACTTGAACACAAACTAAATGCAATATAATAGGCATCACTGAAATCTGGCAGGATGAGTCTGATGACTGGAATGTAATAATAGAGAGGTATAATCTTTTAAAGGGAAATAAGCCATGAATGCAACTGTTCAATGATGAGTGCACAAGTGACTGTAGGGACTAGGGTTTGATTCCCAACTCAGCCATCAAACCCACTGGATGACCTAGGGCAAATCACATCCTCTCAGCCTCAGGGGAAGGCAATGACAAACCTCCTTTGAACAAATCTTGCCATGAAAATTCCATGATAGGTTCACCTTAAGTTTTCCATAAGTATGAAATGACTTGAAGGGTCACAACAGTAGCATAAATTAATTTGAATGACTTGCATCCAAAGGTACTTAGGGAACCTGAAAGTGTAAGCTTAGAACCACTGTCAATAATCTTTCAGAATTTCTGAAGAACAGGAAAGGTGTCATTAGACTAGAGGAAGCTGAATAGAGGAAGAAGAAGAACTACTGATCCATCCCTTTGGCATCAATACAAGGTATGGTTCTAGGACAGGTCATTCTTTCTTCACTTAGGGGGGGATGAAGACTGGCACTTTAGGCTGGGGGTGGAGTTTGGGTGGGGTGACCACACACCAGCTGCCATGACTCCACCCTGACTCTGCCCTGACGCCGTGTCCTGACTACATGGCGTGTGGTGTCAGGGCAGAGTCAGGGCACAAAAGCGCTGCAGCAGCGGCTCTAAGGGGCAGCAAAAAAGAGGATCGGGGCCATGGCATCGGCCATTAGAAATGAATGTTTTTATTCCTAAGTGACAGCATGGATTTCTCAAAAACAAGGCAAGTCAGACTAACCTTATCTCTTTTTTTATAGATTTGCAAACTTGGTAGATGTGGCAATGCTGTGAATATAGTATATCTTGATTTCAGTAAGACTTTTGAGAAGGTCCCTCATCATATTCTTTCAAACAAGCTGGAAATATGGGCTAGACAAATGCTAGGGTTAGGTGGATTTATAACTGGTTGATGGCCCAAACCCAAGACTCCTTTTCATCATTGAAAGAACTGTCTGGTAGAAAGCCACAGGGTTCTATTCTGGGTCAGTTGTTGCTCAACACCATTACAAATGACTTGAATGAAAGAATAGAAGATGTGTTTATCAAATTTGCAAATGAAACCAAATTTGGAGGGCTAGCTCTCACTATCTATCACACTATCACTCCTTTCCACCTAATTCCAAGGAAGCTGTTTCTGTCCTAAACTGGTGTCTGACTGCTGTAATGGACTGGATGAGAGCAAACAAATTGAAGCTTAATCCAAACAAGACAGAGGTGCTCCTGGTCAGTCGTAAAACAGATCTGGAAATAGGGATTCAGCCTGTGTTAGATAGGGGAATGCTCCCCCTGAAAACTCAGGTTCATAGTTTGGGGGTATTTCTGGACTCAGCGCTAAGCCTGGAAGCCCAGGTATCAGCAGTGACCAAGAGTGCCTTTGCGCAAAACTTGTGCACCAACTGCTCCCATTCTTAGGACGTTATCACACTGGGCCACAAAGCGATAATAAAGTGGAAATGAGAAATCCTGAAAATAAACCGAAAATAAACCTTGATTCCACAAATGGCTTTCACACGTAATTACCTTAATTCCGAAATTACAGTAAGCGCATTTAACGTTCACACACAAGTGAGAAAAGCCTGTAAATGTACTAGAAATGATCTTCTAGCACATGCGCAGATATAGCTATGCTCGCTGCGGCTGGTGGATGTTGTTTTCGTCACTTCCTTTTCCCCATTTTGTCATTGATTTCTCTCTTGCAGCACCCATCCCCAATTGTGTTCCTTCAGAAACCCCACATCAACCATGTCCCGATATCTCTAGTAAAAGACAGATATATTTAGAACAGGGGTAGGCAACCTTTCCCCTTTAAGGGCCGAGGGACTTCAGCTCCCAGAATCCCAGGAGCTATTGGCCAACATGGGACTATTGGACAAAATGGCTGAGGCTTCTGGGAGCTGAAGTCCCTCTGCCCTTAAAGGAGAAAGGTTGCCTACCCCTGATTTAGAAAGACGAAGCAGAGAGGCTCATGTCTGGCCGGCAGGTTTGTCGCCCAAACAAAACCGGAAGTAAAAGTAATAATGAGATGCTGCCTTGATGACCCATGGGAAACCCCGTGGAACCATGGGAAAATACAGGGAAATGTTTCCAAATGCGCATTTGCTTTTCACATTACGGTAAATGCGAAATTACCTTAATTTTGCATTTGCATTTCCTCAAAACTACCAAATTTCAAAAGATCTCGGATAACACCAGTTTCTGTCCAGTTTCTGTGCGACGTCGTGTGAAAATGCGAGGCACAAATCCAGTTTTTGTTTGGGATTTGTGTGGATTAACCAGCAGATTTGCCCCATGTGATAACGTCCTTAGAGAAGTCAGATCTGGCCACAGTGGTACATGCCTTGGTTACATCCTGTTTGGATTACTGTACTGTGCTCTATGTGAGGCTGCCTTTGAAAGTGCTCAGAAACTTCATCTGGTCCAAAGAGCTGCAGCCAGGGTGTTAACTGGAGCTGGTTAGAGAAAGCATACAACTCCCTTGTTGGCAACAGCTCCATTTGGCTGCCAGTCCGTTTCTGGGCACAATTCAAGGTGCAGGTTTTGACCTATAAACCTCTATACAGCTTGGGTCCAGGCTACTTGAAGGACTGCATCTCCCTGTATGAGCCCCCCAGAGTATTGAGGTCATCGGAGGAGGTCCTTCTCTCTGTGCCACTACCTTCTCAGGTACATTTGGTGGGAACAAGAGAAAGGGCCTTCTCAGTGGCTGTTCCCAAGCTCTGTAACTCCCTCCCTACAGAAGCCAGAATGGCTCCATCCCTCCTGTCCTTCCAGCAGCAGGTCAAGATGTCTTTATGTTGCCAGGCCATCCATGACATAGATGATGTTTTGTTTTTGTTTTTGTTTTAAAGGATTTTAAACTGTAAAATTTTAATAATGTAATGTTTTTAATTGTTTGAATTGTTTTATTGTTTTTTTAACTTTGTATTTTTAATGTTTTCTACTGTTTTAACTTGGACTGTTTTAGATTTGAGTCCCTGTGTTGGGAGGAAGGCAGGATAATAATAATAATAATAATAATAATAATAATAATAATAGGGTGATATTCTAGAGGACAAAATCAGAATTCAAAATGCCCTAAGCATATTGGAGATTTGGGCCTAAACTGACAAAATGACCTTATCAATGATAAATGTAAGAACTATATTTAGGGAGGAAAACTGAAATAAACATAGGATGGGTGGGACTTGGCTTGATAGCAGGACATGTAAAAAGGATCTAGAGCATAGTAACTTTCCGTGAATAAATAACGTAATACAGCAGCGAGAAATAAACCAAGTGACTCACCGCACAGTTGTTTGCCATCTAGGGTGAAGAGGCTGAGGCATGAGGGACTGCTGGCATGGTGCCGGCTATCTTTCTCTTTCCCAGCATGCTCTTCACTTTCCTCTCCATGCTTGCATCAGTGGGGAGTGTTGCCCAATCAGTATAAACCCCAGCTGAGTTCTAATTGGCTGACGCACCTCCTTACCCTAACTGGAGCATGTGGGGGAACTTTTATCTCTGGTTGGGTGGGATTGCATGTAGCTTACTACTCCCTCTCCCCACCAGTCAGTATAGTCAACACAGAAGGGTCCAGGGAAGAGGAGCAGAGTGGCGGTGGCATTCTTTGTATTGACTGAGGGATGTGAGGCTGCCTTTAATTAAAGACAAAACAAAACAAAAACAAAATAAAGCTCCTTTTCAAGGTGCCGTGAGAGCCATTTCTTCTGTGGCAGCAAAGTAGCTCAAGGCTGCCATCCTTCCCTTCCTTTTCTAGAGCTGTGGTTGGGCATTTGGGCAATCTAGGTGGAAGAGTACAATCCTCCTAGTGTTGGCTCCATTTGAACAGGTGCCAAGTGGGTCTTGGAGTCTGTGGAATTGGATTTGGCTGGCAGGAGGTGGCATAGCATGCTCAATGGTCAGCGATCTGTGCAGCAGCCAATCTTCTCAGGGTTGTGTGTTTTGCTTTCTCTCTGAGCCCTCTGTTCTGGGGGGCTACCTAACTGAGAATCTTTAGTTCACTCTCCCAAGTTAGGGGGGTTCATTACCTTGTTTGCTATTTAGTATTCTGTGTTGGTATTCTCTTTGTTATTGTCAGGTCTGTAAGCAAACTTCATCACTTTTCCCCCAAGTCCTGGCAACAACGGGCTCCAGCCAAGGGCTGGAGAAAGGCTTCTGCCAGCAGGAAACCTGTGCTGCCACCCTCCAGTTCTGCAGAGGAGTCCAGCAGCAGCTCAATCCTGGTGGGTTGTCCCATACGCTGGAAGAAAAAGTGGGGTGGTTGGAGGTGCCAGCCTCCATGGTGGACACTTTCTCAGTTTCAGGGCAGTCAGAATGGGACCTGGCAGAGTCAGAGCAAGGAACCTAAGAGGAAAAGAGTCCTCATTCCCCTTTTGGTAGCAGCATCAGCAGCAGAGGTTAGAGCTCCTCATCATCAGTGGAGAAACATTTCAAGGCAGGAAAGAAAGAAATGCAGAAGATGAGTGGGAGGGGCAAGATGCAAAGAAGGATGAAGGCCAGGAAGGAATCAGATAGCAAGGGAGGTGTCCTCAGAGGAGGATTGTCTTGATAGAAGTAACTACTGGGGTGTGACATCTGACATCCTGGCCTTGCCTTTCTGAGCCATTACGATTAGGGGGAAGGGAGTCTGAACAGTCAAGGGGCCTGGAACTGGAAGAGGATGCTGTGCCACATTTGGGGATCATGAGTATCCCCCAGACATCTACCTCACAAGTAGTCCAGGGAAAAGATTCTAAAAGGATTCTAAAAGGATATTATGTAGACATCTTTTCTCTTCTCAAGGCCAGATCAGACAAGGAGGAGGAGGAGGAAGATAAAGGGGAGGTAGTTGAACATTCATTCAACAACTGTTTAACAGGATATACTGTTTAATGGGGGTAGTGTAACCCACTTTCCTGGCTAGAGGATAACATCTTACGGACAACCTGGACAGCCTTCTGAAAGCATGGGCCTTAGAGGGGGATGCTGCAGCCATAGATTATGACATGGCCATTAGGAAGTAAGATTCCCAGAGTGGTAGGGCCAGATGGGACTTCATAAATGTTAAGCTTAGGCTTGTGTTGGTCAGGCCTCACATCAAGTGAAAAGGAGAGGGCATGAAGCCCTTTTGTTGGGTGGGCAGAGGGACTCCCAGTGGTAGATTTGTTGGCAGTTTAACAGAGGGAAGTGTCAGCAAGCTCCGTACAAATTTGAGCACAACTGTGAACTTTGTCTTGGGCCACATCCCAGGTTGTCTTGCACTCACCACCATCCCCAAGCAAACAACAGTACTTTCTCTCTGGGCCCACCAATTCCACTGTCAATAGCAAAAACAATGGGGGGGGGCACTTCCAGGGGAGCAATGGAAAAGTTGGCTCCAAATAAAGAGGCAGAGGTTGGAAGGGGGCAGGAGCTGGCACATACACAAGTGCTTTTGGCTACCTTGCTTCCATGCTAAGATGGAACAGAGAGGCAGCCAGGTTTTTGTCAGATGGGTTCTTGGTGGGTCTCAGGATTCCAGCCAGGGTTTCTCAGGTAACATCTGATTTGGACAACTTCAAGTCATCTGGAGAGTTACCGGAGGTGATGGATCAGAAAATAGAGAAAGAGTGGTAACATCCCAAGAGTGGTCTTGGGATCCAGGCCTGGGACTGGAAGTGCATTCTGTGGGGAGCAAGGGTTTGGAGTCTTCTTCCAAGGTCACTGGTGTGCACAGAAGTGGCCAAATGAAAAACTGGGCATGGACATTGTGTGGGACATCACATTACTGATTGTATATATCTGCTATATCTTTGAATTCTGTGATCATACTTGACAATATTTGAAAGATGACATGTTCCAGGATTTGATAGCAATTTCAGTATTGTTTTAGCTTAGAGAATTTTATAATCAGCTAAAATATTTAACATCTAGTGGCATTTTATATATAGCATGCAATTATATTAAATCATTTTTAATATCTAATAATTTTGTATGTGAAGCCCCCAATTCTTAGAGCAAACAAAGAGATGTCAAGTCCAAAGCATATTAATTTCTAGGTAAATTTGTAGGTCACACTCAAAATGAAAATTTAAAAAAAATTCAGTCAGAAATTGAATTACAAATTTAGAAAACTCTAGGCAGATTTTTCATATTTGTCACGAAAAAGTCCAGTATGACAATTTGTTCTAATCTAACAAGATAATACAAATTTGTCCTCAATAACTGCTCTCTCTCTCTCTCTGTGTGTGTGTGTCTCTGTGTGTGTTTTCTGCAATTGGTATGAATATTCTCTCAAATGTTCCAAGTGGAAGAATTTACTTCTGCCTTTGAAGGGTAAAAGATTGTGTGAAGAACTGCATGACAAATGACTTGTAAAAGGATTTGGTTTTTCTGACAACTAGGGAGGGGGTAGTTGTCAAAGTTCCTGGATTTGAAGAGAATAGTTGACAGCTTTGCTACTGCTCACAACAACTTCAATAAGCAATGTCAGTGCACTCCCAATGTGGCCCCTGCTGTAAGTCTTATGCATAGTACATAGCAAAAAACAAAAACAAAACAAAACAAAAAAACCCTCATTCCCTTACTAACAGACTTTGCCAGCACTTCCTTTCCACAAATGAATCAGTCTGGAGTTGCCTGTTTTAGTCTAAGTCATCTTAGCACAGGGCAAGGAATTGAACTGCGTTCCAGTAGGATGAGTTTCTGTTGCAAAAGTAAGTTAATGTCATGGGACACACTCTCCAAGGTTCAAATAGTTTAGATTTATAACTAAGTGAAATATTGAATCAAGGTTCCCAAGCTTTAGTGCAATTTTCTGGAAAACAGATCTAACAGAATTTATAACCAAGAAAAGGTATTTTTCCACTTCAAGGAAGTTTCATATTGCTCCCACTTTTAACCCTTTCCAATTGCTGCTGCTGTGGCTGCATATTAAGATGCTAGAAAACTTAACTAGGAAAAAAAAAATGCCCAGACCGATTCTTTTAAAGAATCACTAATCTTTCAAAACAAGAAGAGCACTAAATTAAATGTTGTTCTTTAACTGATATTGACAATCTGAAAGTGTAATCAATTCTTAAAGATGGCACCAAAAAGCATCTGAACTTTTCCCCTTGATTTATTGGCAGTGGTTTCCATGTCCTGCATACAATACAGAAAACAGCAATCTAATTATTTCCAGAAATCTTGATTTGAAGATAATTTAGTTAATAATCTATTCTGACTACTGATCTTGCTGACACTTAAGACTGTGAGGTTATGGCAGGAAGCCCCTCTGAACCATTTCTAGCAGCCTTTTAAGAAGCCATCCAACAATGAAGATTAAACATTAGCTGATTACCGACAAGTAATTAACAATGTCAACGAAACACAGAAACTGAATTAATAATAATTATATCATCAACATGATGATCATCTTGTAGAGAATCCCAGAGAAGAGGAGAGGTTAATTACTCACTGCTAGCAGAACAGCACCAAGTCAACCGCAACCATGCTTCTGGATGGTGTTAACTGCCAAGCAGATAATTAATTAACATCATAATTGTAAGGCAGCCAGCATGAAAATATTGAATTATTATACTATTTCCTTCTTATTACCTACTCCAGACATTCAATAACTTTAGGGTGAACACAGATGGACAGTTTTTCACACAATCTTCTAGAAAGTATCTTTGGAGTGGGAGTCTGCACCATATTCCATACTTTTTCTTTTCATGGAAATTAATGTAATTTGAAGGCTTGGTCTGGGCAGAAATCTCATGCTTTCCATTTTTCTGGCCACTTTCCCACCTTTTCCATTTTGGAGGCTTTCTTCCCCCACCATTAATTTAATTATGGTTCATAAGCACTGTTCCTTCCACGCATATTGATGTCCTACATTTTGAATTTGTTGGTTTCTTTTATCAGAAGTTAATCTGGTTATTGGGAATTCAGCTATGTGATCATTCCAATGTTTCTTCCCATTTTAGAAGTGATGAGGGGGAAACTGTTGCCCATAGAGACCACATATGTTCTGCATTACAGTTGGCCTTCTGCTTTTGCAGAGGATCCGTTCCAGACCCACCCCCACCATGAAAATGGAGAATTGATAATATTCAAACCCCACATGGTCCCCCCTCCATGAATATTCAAAACCACAAACCTCAAATCCTTAAGAACGAAGGGGCAACTGTATTTCACTTTTGTTGTTGTTATCCAGACTCAAATTGATCTTGACCCATGATGATCCAGTAATGAGACATCTCCAAGACTCCTTGTCCTCCACTGCCCTGCACAATTCCTGCACATTCATACCTGTGGCCTCTTTTATAGAGTCCTTCCTGGTCTTGAATTATGTTATTTTTATTATCATAGAGTATCCTTATCCTCAGTTTGAATTTCCCTTTGATTTCCCAGATCTTGTGAAATAGTTCTTTTGTTTTTCTCTTTTTGTTGTTGTCCTCTGTCTCTCTGCATTGATTGTTGTAGTATTTGTCTTTATCTTTTTGCACCAGTAATTGAATGGTTCTGAGTTTCTTCCCGTCTCCCTTTTGTTTTGCTTCTCTTCTTTATTTTGCTGCTTGTAGCATTTTACCTGTCATCCATGGTTTCTTCTCTTTCTTTTTGAATACTGTAAGTGTCTGTCTGCATTGTTCTTTCATAGTGTCCCTGGCTTCTGATCATAGTTCTTCTGGTTCATGGTCTATTGTGCTTAATTGTGCAAATCTATTCCTTATATTGTCAAATAAATTCTGTTGAAATATTGTTTAGATCAAATTTTGGTATGACGACTAATTTTGTTCTCTTCCTAGGTTTTACTTATTTTTGATATAAGTAATTTGTGATCTGTACCACAGTCAGCACTGGGTCTAGTCTTGGCTACCAAAATGGAGTTTCTTTTGCTTCTGATTATATAATCTATTTGGGTTTTGTGTTGTCCATCTGGTGATGTCCATATGTATAGCCTTCTATTTGGTTTTACGAAACAGGTGTTTGCAATGAATAGATTGTTGGCTTCACAGAAATCTATCAAATGTCCACCTGCTTCATTTCTTTTGTTTGATCCAAATCTGCATACTATTTTTGATTCCTCTTTGCTTCCAACATTGTTTCCAGTTGCCTATGATCAGCTTAATGTCCTGGGTTGGTGTGTTGTCAATTTCTTCCTAGACTCCTTAAAATCTCTTAATTTCTTCCTTTTTTGCCTCTGTGGTTGGTGTGTATACTTGAATTATGGTAATATTCAAGTTTACTATGGAGACTTATTGATATGATTTAGTCTGATTTGGCATTGTATCCCTTGACTGCTTTTGCCACATCTCTCCTTAGTGTGAGTGATATCCCACTTCTTCATATATTTTCATTCCCTCAGTAGAACACTGTGTAATTGTCTGAGTCAAAGTGGCCCATTCCTGTCCATTTTAGCTAACTTACTCTCAGTACTGCTATGCTCATGTGTTCCATTTCCATTTTTACTATGTCTAGCTTCCCTTGGCTCATGCTTCTCACCTTCCATGTTCCTATTATATGTTCTGTTGAGAAGCTGGAGCGTGTCCAGAGGAGGGCAACCAAAATGATGAAAGGTCTGAAAACCATACCCTATGAGGAGAGACTTAGGGAGCTGGGTATGTCTAGCCTGGGAGATAGAAGGTTAAGAGGTGATATGATGGCCCTGTTTAAATATTTGAAGGGCTGTCATATAGAGGATGGAACAAGCTTGTTTGCTGCAGCTTCAGAGAATAGGACCCATAGCAATGGATTCAAACTACAGGAAAAGAGATTCCACCTCAATATTGGGAGGAACTGTCATGCCCAGACAGCTGGAGGACGAGGAGGAGGCTGAGCCAGAACCTCAAATGAGACTGTGTCTCAATGTAGCCTAACCCTGACCCTGGCCCTAATGTGCCTCTGCCAGCTCCAGCAGAGTCTGGGGCCTCCCAGGAGGCTCAGCAGCCAAGCCTCCCAGCAGCACAGCCTTCAAACATGGAGGACACAGTACCTACCTTCAGCCAGCATCTAGCAGAAAGAGAGGGCCTCTGGCATTCGAGGAGGCTTTATGAGAAACACCGAAGCAATCAAGATCAGCTGGGCTATTGCAGCTTGGGCATTTAAACAGGTGCAGGACACCCAGCTCAGTATCAGAGATTATCTGAGCTTCTTGGTGAAAGCATGATGATCCTGACCTCCCTTGTTTTCTGACTTCATGGTAAATACCAAAAGACTTCATGGTAAGTACCAAAATTCTCTTTTTCTGCTTTAAGAGAAGGGTATAGTCACTTGGGAACTGGAACATTAGTTACTGCCCTACTTACAGCCTCTGCCAAAGCATAAATTTAGTCATGGCAAACAAAAGATGAACCCCCAAACAAGTTGCTGGCCTATATATGTTCCCCAAGTGAGTAAAACTGCTAAATATAGATAAGTCAGCCATGCTCCTTGGGTTGAGACAGCAATAACAATAGTCTTGTAGTAAATGGATATGCCCTTATCCAGTGTAGAGGGGACCCCTTATTTCCTATACTCATTGTATCAAATGAAACAAAAAGAGAATCAAAGAAATCAAAATTCCCAGGACAAGATAAATAAAATTATGATCCTCATCTTATTTTTCCTATTGCTTTTTCTTTTTAGCTTTGAGTTTGGGGCAAAATGAAGGCAGAATCACTTCCCAGGTGTGCTGAGACACAATATTAACTTTTGGAATAAATGAAGAATCCAAACAGAAACCACACAATCCTTGTGAGAAATGTGTAGCTCCTTCTGAATAAACAGAGCACTCAAATGTGAAATGATATGGGTTTATGCAAGTGCAACTAAAAATAAAGCTTTCCATGACAAAGCTTTTAAATGTGTCTGTCTAATAGATTCAAATTGACCATCAAAGCTTTCAGTACACATGAAGGAAAGATATAAATAACTGGTGGGCTAACCACTGAGATACCTTTTTTAAAAACTCTTAATGTGTCAGTGTTTAACTAACAAATAATTCTTAATTCTTCAACCGCATGTGGTACCTGATAGCCAATCCATAGCTCTAGAGTAATACTAGCGAGAATCCAACCTCGTTTCTGCCATAAAGGCAGTAGTCTAAGTTACTTTGACTATTTGATATCCAAGCTTAACATTCTCCATGCTAACATCTGCCAAAATCTCCTCTACCCACCATACTAACATCCTGGCGGAGGCATCACTAGGGTGATGTAGGGAGTATGGGCCACATCAGTTGACACCCTAATTAGAGTGATGTCACTGCTTCCCAAACTTTGAAGGTGTGGGGTAAGGTACCGCTTGGGGGGAGGAGAAAGGAGATGTTCGCTTACAGTCACTATCAGATTACTTATATCAAAAATAAGTAAAACCTATCAGTGAGGTGAGTGGTTCCTTCTTTGACGACTGAGCCTCGAAGGCATGAAGTAGAAAGTGAGGCTCAGTGGGCAAAGAAAGGAGACAGTCACCTTGCTTGCAGTATTCATCAGTGAGCAAGGTGAATGTCTCCTTCTTCACCTGCTGAACCTCAGTGGCCATGGACTCATCCCCTCCCTCTGCCTACCATTCCTGCATAGCCAACAGCCCCTCCAAACCTGGAAGATATGGTTGGGAAAGGGAAGTGGAGAAAGGGGAGGCAGGAGGAGGAAGCAGCAGTGATGGTAGAAGGAGGCAACACCATTGCCACTGTCCACTGCTGATAGCCCATCTCTTTTTTTGGTGGGGTCATCAGACACTGGAGTCCCAAAGAGATGGGCAGTAGCAGTGGGTGGAGTTGGCAGTGGCAGAAACATGAAGTTGGCCCTGCCACCACCACCTACTGCTGATAGCCCATTTCTTCAGGAGTCACTGCTGCTGCTGCTGCAACTGCTGAAGATATTCCAGTGACTCCAGATTCTTGGCTCTGGAGACTCGTCAGCAGAGGACACAAGCAATGGGGCTAACTCCATGTTTCTGTTATAGCCAGAGCTGCCCATTGCTACTGCATAAAACCTATTTCCCGGGTTGGCTCCCTCTTCAGCATCCCTGTCAGCAGCATCTCAGCCAGGAAGAAAGGAAAGAAGAGAGTTTCTTTTGCAGAAGGTGGGGGGGGGGGTCAGTTAAAGAAGTAGGGAGCAGTCCAAACATTTGCATAAGTGAATCCCCATGAGATTCCCTCCAGTTCAGACTGCCTACTGGACACACAGTCACTCAGGGGAGGGGACAAAAGAAAGCCCCTGAAATCCTGGGAAGCCTCACTCTGGGGCCACAAAGAGATCAGCAGTAGCAGTGGGTGGTGCCGATAGCAGAAACATGGAGTCAGTCTGATCACCCCCACTGCCCACTGTTGACAGCCTGTCTCTTTGAGGTCATGAGAGCCCTGAAGAGACAGGCAGTCTCTTATGTTGTGTGTGTGTGTGTGGGGGGGGGGGGTTAGTGGTGGTAAAAAAATGATCCACAAATGAAATATCCACTCTTTATCCTGGCAAAGAATGAAGTAGCCACAGAACATTTGAAAGGGTTATCTCCATCTTTAAAACATACAGACTCTGAAACTAACACTGCCATTAGGGCATCCACAAAATCACCTTTGCTGGGAAAAGTGTAAAAGCATTTAGGGAAAACAGCAGTAGATTGCCTTGTCCTTAGACTTCCCACTCCCTTTCCATTGTAACAACAACAGTTACTGGAAATGAAACCTAGTACCATTTCATGTCTGGCACCGTAGCAGAGAACTTGCTCAGTTGTTGCCTGGCTCCAGGTATCCAGGATACTCATGACCTTCTCTAAGAGGTCATTAAGATCCTCAGCCACAAAATACCTAAACACAGCATGCTATGAATGAACACACATCCTCCAAGGAATGTTCCCTACTGACAACTTGCTGAAAAAGACTGACCACTATTCTAGAAGAGGAGGCTTCACCCAAGGCTGACTTAGATCCCTTGAAATCCCACAGCTTCATGGGCTGGACATTCAGAGAAGAAGAAGATGACTCAGAGAAGACTAGTTCCTCTTAGCACTCCGCTAGAGGATGCCAACCCTGACTCCAAAGGCCATATACTCCAAACCTCTGCCAGTCCAACCAACCAACCAACCAAATAATTGGTGGCATAAATTTATATCTGTTGGTTTGATAAAGGACAGAGAATTCTTATCTTTGTTTGAGCTAACAAATAAAATGGGAACAAGAAATTCTTTGTGCTTTCAGTATCTTTGGTTAAATAATTTCTTGCTTAAATGTCTGTAAGATGGAAATGTAGGTAAAATGACAGGATCAAAATTCAAAATGACTTGAACAGACTAGAAAGTTGGGCCAAAGCTAACAAAATGAAATTCAACACAGAGAAATGTAAGGTACTGCACTTAGGGCGGAAAAACTAAAAGTACATATATACGATGGGGGACACCTGGCTGAATGAGACTACCTGTGAAAGGGATCTAGGAATCCAGGTGGACCACAAGTTGAACATGAGTCAACAGTGCGATGCAGCAGCGAAAAAGGCCAATGCAATTTTAGGCTGCATCAGTAGAAGTATAGTGTCTAGATCAAGAGAAGTAATAGTGCCACTCTATTCTGCTTTGGTCTGGCCTCACCTGGAATACTGTGTCCAGTTCTGGGCACCACAATTCAAAAAGGATGTGGAGGAACTGGAGCGTGTCCAAAGGAGGGCAACCAAAATGGTGAAGGGTCTGGAAAGCAAGCCCTATGAGGAACGACTTAGGGAGCTGGGGATGTTTAGCCTGGAGAAGAGAAGGCTGAGAGGTGATATGATAGCCGTGTTTAAATATTTGAAGGGATGTCATATCGAGGAGGGAACAAGCTTGTTTTCTGCTGCTCCAGAGACTAGGACCCGAAACAATGGATGCAAGCTGCAAGAAAAGAGATTCCACCTCAACATTAGGAGGAACTTCCTGACAGTAAGGGCAGTTCGACAGTGGAACACACTCCCTCGGAGAGTAGTGGAGTCTCCTTCCTTGGAGGTCTTTAAGCAGAGGCTGGATGGCCATCTGTCGGGGATGCTTTGATTGGGAGTTCCTGCATGGCAGGGGGTTGGACTGGATGGCCCTTGTGGTCTCTTCCAACTCTATGATTCTATGATTCTATGATTCTATGTCTATATTTGATAGATGATTATCAAATAGTATTAAGCTAAGATATTATCACTGTACTCTAAAAATATCAGTGCAAGTTGGAAATGTGAGGAAAGCATTGAAGATTTGCTTCACATGGCTGATGGCCTGCAGGTTTGTTTGTTTACTGTACTTTTTTTGGGGGGAAATTGACTGAAGTTGCAGTCACTTTGAACTGAAAGACTGGATATATTACATCTAGGAATACTATCTACTATATCTTGGATAGGTATCTCAATAGTGATTTAAGAGATGAACTGGTGGGACTGGTAGAAAATCCCTTAACAATAGCAAAATTAGTTATAGATGCCAAGTGGAGATTAGCAAACACAGGTTCCTTAAAGTAATAGATTAATCAAATATGGTGCATTGCCCCAGTTTAAATTAGCAGAATTTGTCCACATAAATGAAGATAACAACAGCAACAAAAAGATGACAATGCAGAATATTACACATTTTTATATGGAAAAATGTAATTTAGAGAGTGATGTATATACTTTTTTCATTATTAATGCACATTTCTTATGCATACACTAGATTGATAACATCCTTAATATATGATATGAAAAAGGCATTAGAAAAATCAGAAGATTTAGAAGGCATCATTGCTTCCATAGCAATTGAGACATAGCTAATTCTGTGAGCTTTGCTATATTTTGATCTTCCTCTCCTATATAAGAGCAATTTTGATAATCGACATTATTGATTACACAGAACAACCCAGAAGAATGCTGAAATACAATAACATTGTTTTATTCATTTATATCATGCCTTTTCCCTGAGCTGGGACACATTACAGTCACCCCTCCATTTTCACGGACTTGAAATCCGCAGTTTTGATTACTCACAGAGGGGTGATCCCCATTGGCTAAAGTGGCACTCATGCACGTAGCACATGCACAGGAGCACATGCCCATTCAAGCCAATGGGGCTTGAATATGCATGAGTTTTTGTTTTTGCGAGGGGGTGTCCAGAACGGATCCCCCACAAAAACGAAGGGGCAACTGTAGTTAATAGTTGAGACCACAAATAAAAACATACAGTTAAAACATAAAAAAGTTCTTATCAGAATATGTTAAATTGTCTAAAACCACTTAACACATGACCATTAAAAATAATTAAACAGCCTACTATTAAAAATTCTTGCAGTCAGTTTCTGAAAGCTTGCTGAACAAAAAAAAAAAAAAGTTTTCACTTGCCAATGGAAAGGTCATAAGGAGCTAGCCAAACTTCTGTAAGGAAGTGTCCAGAGATTGAGGGCAGCCACTGATAAGACCCTCTCTGGTGTTCCCATCAAATGCCTGTGAGGATGGTGGAACCAAGAGAAGAACCTCTTCTGATGAGCTTAGAGCAGATCATATGTCATAATCAACATACTGAATTGTGTCTAGAAACAAACTGGTACAACTGGTTGTTGTATCACGGGATTTGTGTACTACCAGCCCCAGTAACAATGTGATTGCAGATCTTCGGACAGCTCACATTTCCAAGCATTATTCAACAGCAATCCCATGTAGAGTGCATCCAAATGGGGTGTACCTAAGGCAAATGCCACTGTGGCAAATGCAGTCCTGGCCACTTTTGAATTATTATTTTTATTTCATTTTCCATATTACAATACATTTTATATCATACAAGGGATATCAATAGCATTGTTACTACACAATCAAATTTTTTTATCATCATTATTGTTGTTGTTATTATAGTTTGCAAAATATTAAAACTTTTATGTTATTGATTACTTAACATTTTGTGAGTATAGATTTTTCTGCACTGTTACCCACTTTTTTTTCATATTGTTGAACTGTCTTTCCTGCGGTGTACATTGATAACTTGTCCATTATTACAAATTCATGTAGTTTATTCTGCCATTTGATTTCTTTAGTGTTGTTTCTGATTTCCAGTATTTTGCTAAAACGAGTCGTGCAGCTGTCACCATATAAAGTATTACACTTTTTTCATCACGGTTTACAGTCTATCACATCAATTATGTTTAACAGGAACAGTTCCGGTTTGAAGGGGATATTTTTCTGCAATATTTCAGACATTTTTCCTCTAATTTCTTTCCAAAATGCTTTACTTTTCTTACACTTCCACCACATATGATACATGGTGCCTGTTTCTTCTTTACAATTCCAACATTTGTTTTCGTTGTTTCTTTTTATTTTAACTAGTTTTAGAGGAGTGATATACCATCGATGAAATGTTTTATGGTAGTTTTCTTTTAAAGTATTACATTTAGTAAATTTGTTACAGTATTTCCACGTGTTTTCCCAACTTTGTAAAGGAATTGTGTGCCCAATATCTTGCATCCATGTAATCATATTTTGCTTTATCACTTCTTCTCCTGTTTTAATTTCTAATAACCATATATATGCCTTTTTTATCCATTGTTTCTCTCCTTTCAATATTTTATCCAATATTTTTGTTTCTTCCTCAATTCCATATTTTTTATATCTCTTTTAAAGTCTTCTTTTATTTGCAGATATTTAAACCAGTTGATGTTAATCTTATCATGGTGTAATTCTTCTCTGGTTTTTAATCTGTATCCATATGCAGATTTTACTAAGATTTTTTCATAAGTAATCCATTTATCTTGTCCCGATATTTCTTTACTGTGATAAGCTTCCTGTGGAGAAGTCCATTGGGGTAGCTTCTTATAAAGATGTTTTTTATATTCTTTCCATATCCTGTATAAATTTTTCCGAATGTATTAAAGCTTTTATCCAAAGATGTTTCCTCGTAACAAAGGTACGAGTGCCATCCTGATTTCATGCCAACACCTTCTAATTCTAACAATTTTGGGTTACTAAGTAGAATCCAGTCTTTTACCCATAATAGTGTGCATGCCTTGTAATATAATTCTACATCTGGAAGACCCAGCCCACCTCTTTCTTTTCTATCTTTTAGGACCTCTGCTTGGATTCTGGGTTTCCTTCCTCTCCAAATGAATTTGCTAATGTCTTGGTTCCAAGTACGGAAGTTTTGCTTAGTTAGGTGGATGGGAATTGTTTGGAACAAGAATAACATCTTAGGCAATACATTCATCTGTATTGTAGCAATTCTTCCTAATAGGGAAAGTTGTTCACAAAAAAGAATGCGGATTTATACAAAAATAATTATGCACCAGTATGGAAGAAAAATTAAAAAGATTTAGAAACATGGGATAAAAAAACAAAAAACAGTCCTGGCCACTTTTGGAACCTTCTGCCTTCTTCTATTGAAATTGCAGCAGTTGTTTTGTCATAGCCAAAGATTTTTACTCCTATCCTCCATGACTTCCCGTCCTCCATGAACTCTTTTGTTTAAGTCATCTTTTCCCTAGGTCTTTTTTGATTCTCTCTTCAGTTGGATTTCTTCCTCTAATCGCTATTTCAGTGTTTCTGTAGGGAGAAGCTTCTTCTCTGCTTTCCTCTTTTCTGAACTTCATCAGAGCTCTGTTCTTGGCCTTCTGCTGTTCTCTTTCTATATACTATCCTTAGGTGAACTCAGTATTTCCCATGATTTTCAGTTTCATCTATATGAGAATAGCTCCAAGCCTAGTCTTTACCCACACTCCATTTGGATGCTGCACACTGTTGTTTCAGGCTCAACACATCCAAGCCCACATTGTTTACCTTTTCTCTCAAGTCCTTTTTTTTCCTGTACACTTACCATATTCATTGACATCAACGTAGCCTATTCTTTCTGAATCTTCTCTTCTTTGTCTGCAATATTCAGTCCATCACCAAATTATATTGTTTTTCTTCTTGCAACACTATGATGATGATGATGATGATGATCATCATCATCATCATCATCATCATCACTACAAAACGCACCACTGGGAATCAAAATATTTTATACCAACTGGACACTTGATACAAATCTTCATAACTGTGTTTTAAAGCCACACCTATCATAACAATTCAGAAGAGGAAGAAGAAAGGGGGGCAGATTAATGACAGACAGAATCAGCTATAGGTGGGCTGAAGGTGTATTCCAAGTTTAGCTAATCTCCATAAAGAAAAGGAGTCCTGAAATGCAGCCACTGGATAATTAAAATTAGGATGCTTTAGATGGCTACTAGATTGTTCATTTTAAATAATGAATTGAAAGTCTAATAGGAAAACTCATAATACCAGCCCTCTTAACATTAACAATTACCATGATTAACAATGATACTCACAACTCATTTTTCATTAAAGACTATGGGCAGAGATAAGCTTGTTTATATAGACTAGCTTTTGAACCAAAGAGCCATTTATCACCTTGAAAGCCATGAAAGGACAGAACAGCACCCAGCAATTAAAACTTACAAAGTGACCTTGTGACAATTAAAGACTCAGCCTCCTGTGAAGCAACAGCAAAGCAATTGTTTTTAAATCAATTAGAAATGGAAAGATAATTCATTGGTTTGTTAAATCATACATCTTAGCCTAATGGCAAACAGCCCACATTTCCCAGTATGTTAAGAGGTGAACAAAGATTTTGTTGGGTACACATGCAGATCTTCAGAATTAAATAAAAAGCAGAAGAACAAAGGCTCATTGTGGAGAGGATAAAATATGTTTTGACTTCTATATTGCTATTTTTAGTTTCCATGTTCTCATTAGTACTAGGTCCAAATCCCTTCAGTGTTTGATGAAGTCAAGAGCATCTCCCTGGTATAAGAGGAGGACAATTGAATATGACCATGATCACTTTAGGCTGGCTCCATTATGTCTTACAGAAGCTCTAGAATACCCTAGCTCTGCTCCATCTAAGCTCACTCCTTCTATAGTCCATCTTTGATTGCAGGTCCACAAGCCAAACCAAATATGGTCCCACAATCAGTGTTTGGACCTTACCTGCTTGCAGTAGGTGGCAAAGAAAAGATAAATATGTATCAGAAGCAGAAGTCTTCTGTAGGAAAAAGACTAATGTTACTTCATCCAGTGTGTAGAAGGGAGAATTTGACCAGATCCAGTTCTCATCAGATTTCTGTAGTAATGAAAGTAGTTGCATCTACCAAATGAATCTGAGAAGTTATTGATAGGGAAACAAAGGAAAAATTCACAGCACAGCTAGGTTTGGTAGTAGTATGCCCTCCCTGCCTCAAACAGCTACAGTCAAGCTAGGAGTTCCTTTATTTGTCATTAGTTGTGGGCCTGAAAATTTCAATCAAAAAAAGAGTTATACTATTTATAACGTATACTTTCTTATTCTTATTCTTGCAATATCCACAAACCATGACAATTCATGAGGTAATGTTGTGGTGGTTTGTTTGTTTACATATTTATACATTTAAGAATATTTGTATACTGCATTTCAATTTAAAAACAACTCAAAGCAGTTTAGAATTAAAATAGATATAATTTTATAAAATGATAAGATGATCAAATAATTAATATAGAATTTAAAACGATTCATTTAAACAGGGTAAATGACAATGTTATCAGAAAAAAATGTCTAGGCAAGGAAACTAAGCTGGATCAGCCCTAGTTAGTACTTGAATGGGAGACCATCAATGAATACTAGTTGCTGTAAGCTATATTTGAGAGGAAGAAACTGGTAAAACTACTACTGAGTATTCCTTACCTAAGAAAATTCTATGAAATTCATGGAGTCACCATAAGTCAACAGACACATACATACACAAGGAAGTAGGTCTTTATTTGACATCAGAAACACACATCAAAGAGAGTGTCTAGTTTCACAGTTGTATTTGTTAATTTAATTTAAAACTAACACATCTCTTATACTGTTAATGATGTATATAAAATATTGTGTTCATTAATTTTAATTTTTAATTTATAAACTTATTTGGTCATCTGTGATCATAGCACAAGTAGGGCTACAGAAAGAAAGCTAAGAAACAGTTAAAACACTGCACTTTACAGGTCCTTAAATTCAGATTCTACTAAGGAATACCATAAAGAACTACACAGAGTGATAAGAGAATCCATCACACATGAATATGACATTCTTAAGGACATTCAACCACACACCTTTTAGAAAACCGTGCTCATCTTATTCTTTAAGGCATCAATATATTTTCATCTAGGGTATTGGGGTACATGGACTTAGTTCTTTGACCATATGGTACCAACATGCAAAAGTTTTATAAGGAATTCTACTGATTTCCTGTGAAAATTTCAGTCCATTGACAATTCTCAAGAAGACACCATCTGGATGTTGGGCCCTTTATACCATCATCTGTACAACCATCCGCTATAAAATGGATGGATGTACAACCATCCGCTATAAAATGGATATTGAGGCCTTCTATACCAGAGGTAGGCAACCTTTTTGAGCCGGGGCCCGGGTTGCTGTCCCTCAGACAATTGGGGGGCCGAAGCACCATAAATAAATAAATAAATAAATAAATAAAAATAAAAATATTTTTTTAAAAAAATAATATATATATATATATATATATATATATGCATGCACACTCTCTCAGCCCCAGAAAAGCCATGGCAAACCCCCTGTGGAGATTTTGCCAAGAAAACCCCAAGAACAAGTAATAACAACAATAATCAATATCATCATGGCGGGCGGCGGCGGCGGCAGGACCGGCTTGAGGCCGGTCCAAAGGCCTTGGGGGGGGGCGCATCCGGCCCCTGGGCCTTAGGTTGCCTACCTCTGCTCTATACTCTCCACAAAGCTGAATTACAAAGCATCAGGAATATTGTCCAAAATTGTCTACAGCAAATCTAATCACCAAATTTGTCTATAAATATTTCAGCTCTAGTGAGAACATATATGTCTGGATCCATGGCATTGCCATGGGTACATGCACAGTGTTATAAGATGCTAATATTTTTATGGCTGACATGGAACAATGTTTTCTAAGATCCTGTCCCCAAAAGCCTTTTCACTATGGACGTTATCACATGGGGAGTTGCAGAGAGAAAGTGGAAATAAACGGGACGAGCAGAAGACTTTAATTTATGGGATTTGTCCCGTTCCACCTCGTCTGATAACTAAATTCGAATTTAAAAGGGGGTTAATTCGAACGAAAACCTGATCTTTTCAAATCCTCAAAAATCCCGAAAATGAAAAGATCAGGTTTTCGTTCGAATTAACCCCCTTTTAATTCGAATTTAGTTATCAGATGAGGTGGAACGGGACAAATCCCGTAAATTAAAGACTTCCGCTCGTGCCCGTTTATTTCCACTTTCTCCCCGCAACTCTCCGTGTGATAACGTCCTATCTCAGATTCATTGATAACATTTCTGTGACCAGAATTCATAGAAAAGAGGCTGCAATGAAGTTGTGCCATGAGTTCCATAACTCTATCCCACCATCAACCCAATCCCATACAAACAGTTCACTTTCTAGATACCAATCAGAATCTAGAAACTCAGCCCTCTTAGGGATTTTGGACTTCAGCTCCCAGAAGCCTCAGCCATGTTGGCCAATAGTCTGGGATTCTGGGAGCTGAAGTCCCTCGGTCCTTAAAAGGGAGAGTTTGCCTGCCCCTGATCTAGAAAATGGTCAAATAACATTTGCTTTATACCTTATAGACATTATGTATGTTTCAAGCTTCTTTCCAGAACATGTCACAAAAACCATTTTCTACATTCAACTCCCATGATACTATCATGTGGAACAGATGACACAATAGGGAAAATGCAGCACAGAATAAGTAAAGAGGTAGTACAGGAATATCTGGTTAATCTAAATGAATTTAAGATTAAATTCCAGGACCAGATGAACTACATCCAAGGATATTAAAAAAAACAAACTGGCAGAAGTAATCTCAGAGCCACTGGCAATAATCTTTGAGAACTCCTGGAGAACAGAAGTCCTAGCAGACTGGAGGAGGGCAAATGTTGGAGATAATTGCACTGTTCTTAAATAGTGGGGTAGAAGTGGGATTGTAATTGTAATGGTGGGATCTTACCACACAACTCGTGGCTAGGCAGTAGCTATCCTGTAATCATTCTGTGCTTCTGCCATGGCTTTTAATGAATGGGGAAATCCCATAAATAGCTATCAGTCACGCAGTTAACCCGTTATTGAAGTATATACGATAGGTCCAGAGTAATTCAGAGAGAAGGGGATTTAAACAGGTTTCACTGCACACATACCCATTCCCAATGAAGGCTAGACTTCTTATTCATGATGAGACAATCTTTTGTCTTTGGCAAGAAAAAGGGGAATTAAACAGGTTTTGCTGCGCACACCCTCACTCCCAATGAAGGCTAAATGTCTTACCCACGAGGAGACAATCATTTGTTTTTGTCAGGAGAAAATGGATTTAAACAGGTTTTACTGCACACACCCTACTCCCAATAAAGGCTAGATTAATACTTCCTTATTTAATTGCAAATAGCTAACAAGTAAACAGAACAGTAGTGTGATAAGATGCATTGCCAACCTGTTATCAATTCACAACTGTGTGGTAATGTGAAAAGAATAATTGCTGTTTTGGGTATTTAAAAAGCTGCAACTATATGGGGAGGGAGGTTTCATGTAATAATCTTTGTTGTTCCCATCTTCACAAAGGGGGGGGGGAGAGGATCTCAATAATTATTGTCCAGTTAGTCTGACATCAATACCAGGAAAGATTCTAGAACAGTTCATTAAACAGGAAGTCTGTGAACATTTAGAAGGGAATGCCATAATCACAAAAAGTCAACATGGGTTTCTGACAAACGATTCATGCCAGACTAATTTGATCTATCTATCTATCTATCTATCTATCTATCTATCTATCTATCTATCTATCATTACCAGCTTTGTAGATGAAGTGAATGCTGTGGATATAGCATATCTTGATTTCTGTAAGGCCTTTGTCAAGGTCCCCCATGGTATTCTTGCAAACAAGCTAGTGGGATAGACAATACAACTGTTGGTTCAGTTTTCATAATCTGGCACATGGTTTGCTGTTGTTGTTGTGTTCCTTCAAGTCATTTTCAACTTATGGAAACCCTAGAGTGACCCTATCATGGGGTTTTCTTGGCAAGATTTGTTCAGAGGAGGTTTACCACTGCCTTCCTCTGAGGCTGAGAGAGTGGGACTTGCCTAAGACCACCCACTGGGTTTCATGGCCAAGCTGGGAATTGAACCCTGGTCTCCAGAGGCGTAGTCCAATACTCAAACCACTATGCCATGCTGCATTCATATTTATTCCTACCACACAGGTGAGAAGAGTTTACTTTTCATCAATGTGTCCTTTTTCTTTCTTAAATTGTTGTTTGCACTGCTTCTGATATCTCTCATATTTGACAGTTTAGTTTCCAAAAATGTTCTTGATATTCCCCCCCCCCCCACACACACACACACACTAGGATAAGCAAGCAACCAGGATGAGCTGCCTTGATTCCTAGCTTTGGAGAAAAGGCAGAGTATAATTGAATAGAACAGAACCCTACCAGTGTGGATGCCCTATTTGTATATGGTAGCCACCATACTTCTTCCAGCTCTGTGGCTCAGAATGATACGTCATCCAAGGCATTCTGGTTAAAATAAAATGGTGGCTTTCAGGAGGCAATTCCATTGTGAAGCCAAAAATCTCCTTAAAATGCTCCATTGCCTAGACCTATGTCAAGGCTTATATAAAACTATATGAAAAATCTTCCAAATGCATGAAAATATGTGAAAACATCCCATACCTAGAACCTCTCATTCTGCCCAAATACCTCAGCTTTCCTCTGCAGCCCGTCTCAAAATGGCAACAGAAAGCAATGAAAAATCACTTCAACTGAAGTGGAACTACAGAGGAAAATGAAGGTATTATGGCCTGCTGAGTTAGCGTGTGGGTGGGTGCAACCTGCAGATAACTCGGTGAAGAGGTTTACCTCTGTCCCCTACCTAGTTGCCTTTTAGATCAAGTTAATGGCCCCCTCAGTGTTCCAGACCTCTGAGGTCTATTGCTTGTTGCTTCATTCTATTATTTAATGGGAGAAAGAGCAGATTTTAACTTACTCTGGAGCTTTAGATGATTAATCACACAAATGAATCAATTGTAGCTTGAAATTCTAAAAAAATATACTGTGTCAAACTATTATTGTTGTTATTATTTCAAGCTTTGAAAAGGAAACAGGAAACACACGTGCATACCAAAACCTTTGGGAGAGACTGCTTAGAAAGTGCTCATATTTATGGGAGCATGATAGCTTTAATTTGTACTGTGGAGTTGCTATAGGTATTTATTAATCAAACTAATTTACTATTCAATTAAAAAGTGAATTAGAAAAAATGCCATTACACTGGCTGAGGGCCATGCTAACACACACATCTTTCTTGGGTAATAAAAGACCATGAAGTAGAAGGTAAAATATAACCAGTCCTTTAAATGATTTTCTTTATTTGCTTATTTTAAAATAATGCTGTTTTAGAATAACCAAGGCTGTAGCCTTTGTAAATGTAAAGCTATATGCAGGATAAGCCTCTCTCCTCCCAAGATAACTCTGGAAATGAGATTCTGCAACATCCAAAGGAGAGCTGGTACATCTTGCCCATGGTCAGATGCATCAATATAATCTGGATTTGGACCTGACAGGTTGAAAAGCAGAACCCTGCTCCTGTATATTGTGGTTGTGGTTGTTGTTGCTACCCATTTTCATTCAGCTCCCTCCCTAGATGGTTTGGTGGGGAGCTTTAAAAGCATACCCATTTCCTCTGGTGTTAAAATGACCTATTTATATATTGTATTTACAGCTGCTACTACTACTACTACTAATAATAATAATAATAATAATAATAAAATTTATTTATATCCCGCCCCTCTGTTGAACAATCAGGGCAGCTTACAACAATTAAAATTCCATACAAAAATACAAGGTAAACACCACACCCCCCCCCAAAAAAAAAGTATTAAACTACATCTTTCTCTGAAGATGCTAGCCACAGATGCTGGCGAAACGTCAGAAAGAAACTCTTCTAGAACATGGCCACATAGCCCGAACCCCCCCCCCCACAAAAAAAAACTATTAAACTACACATCCGCTTAAAGATATTAACCTAAAACATCTTTAAATGATAAGTAATTCTATTTTAATTTATTTATTCTTACATTGTTTTAGTTTATGGTAGTTTGTTGACACTGAACTGAACTGTTTTATATTATAATCTTACTTGGAAAGCCAGTCTTGAAAGATGGCTAAGAAAAATATTAAGTAAAATGAAAAATAACAAATTCCAAAGACCATGTCCCCATCCAAATTCATTCAGCCAGTGCACTGAAGGAGAACAATGGAAATAATAAAAATAAATGATTGTATATAATGAACAACATGTCAAACAACAACAACCTTTACATTTCTCCATTAAGCACATTTCATCCACCAGACAATTAAACCCTACAGCTCCCAAAAGGCACGCTAAATCCCAGGGGCTTATTTGTGTAAACCTTGAGAACCTTTTCCTTTCTTTCCTCTCTATGAAGAACCTGTGTTCCATTTCTCTGCTCTTTATCTTTGGCTTTTGCTGTGGCTGGAGGAATAATTGTAGATAAACACCAACAATCTTAATGAGCTTGAATTGTTCCCAGCAACTCACTTTTATCACACAGACACTAAGAAAATACTCATTGAGTATTCTGTCCATGTTAATTTTTAATTTAAACCCTTAACTAAAGTACAATAGACTTCTGACATATAAATATTAAAAATTAAATTTCCTGAGTTCATTATCTGATAATTAGAACTAAATAACATCTTAACTGAGAGACAAACCCCACGCAAAGCAAGTCAGTTCCATTTAAGATTCCATTAGAAAAATGTTTGAGCTCGTATGTAATGGACCATAAAATTTAATTTGGAAATGATATTACCCAAATGATGAAATGATACCAGTCACAAAGGGACATGTAGTCAGCCCTCATCTTTTCATTTGGTGTGATGCTCTTCTATTGATTTGTGTAGAATTAAAAAGGAAATACTTAATTTTGTTCTGAATAACACATGTAGGGTTTTTCAGGCTTTCTTTTCTCTGGATCCCTTTAGTATTTAAAAGTCAGAATTGACCACTGTGGCTCCGTGTAATTACAAAGATTTCCTTATCTTAGCCTATTTGCTGAAGTCATCCTAAAGAAAGGTCCCATAATCCATTGGCTGTCTCATATCTCATTTACATTGGTGGTAATCCCTATCCTATCTCAGCGTTTAGGTAATGACTTTGGGATTAAATTGCATTTCTTGCAATTCTTTACTTTCAAAACCTACACAATACATCAGAAAGGCTGTCTGTATATAGGCCCTGTTAGAGGACTGGGCAATGCAGTATTCTAGAGAGGTCTCTAGTTTTACCACAAAAGTAGTTTTCCTTGCAACAGTTTTTAACCATTGCAACATAAAGGTAGTAGAATTAGATACATAGGATAGAATCCCAGGTAGTGATTAGTAACCCTACTAATTAGGGATGGGTTTGTGCAAACTAAATTGGAGATAAATATTTTCTTTCCAGGGTTCTGTCATGCCCCCAGTGATATTGCCAGCATAGTTTTCTCAGGTTACCCACACTTTCTTCCACTGACATGTAAAGTTTGACAAGAGGAAGAAAATGTGAGCTACAGCAGGAAACAAAATGAAATTAGTCTGAGGAAGTTTCTAGTTCAAAGCTTTGTTTTACATACACCCCATACCTATTGTGAGCTTCTTCATGTTTCCCATACTTCCCATGTAACGGGTCTCAAGCACTCTTTTAAAATGCCCAAATCATTATGCCTAAGCCCAGTGAGGTGTTTCTAATAATCAAATTCTGGTCTTCCTTTAAGTCTTCTGTGTCACTTTCAGTTTGAACCATGAAAAATAAAACAGAAACAAACAGTTCTGACATTGCATATGAAAGTGAAATATTTTGGGTATTTATTGTAATTAAGCTGCTTCTTTAGTAGGCTAACATACAGAGGTATTTAGTATTACCATTAGCTTGTTAGACTTAATTAAACACCATAATGCGTTGTTACGATCACTATAAAAATGCTTAGATCAGAGTCTTTGCTATGTCATTGACCTGTATTTTAATGATTAGCATTTTTAGACTGCAGGTTATCATTCAAGCTTTGTAGTCTGCTTAGCGGGAGAACCTATGAGACAGTACTTGTTCAACCAGGACTGCAGTCTGACTTCACTCTGTGATCCTTCAACTGTTTCTCTCCATCCCAATGCCTAGTTTGGATATTATTCTTGACCTAGGCTCTGTGGTCAATTAGTTATTATAGCAAATGTTTGATGAAATCCAATTTATGTAATTTCAGAACTAAATGCTTATAGCAAGGGTGAGCAAACTTTGGCCCCAAAGCTGTTTTAATGACCCTTGAGAGACCCTCACACAGAAAGTTCCAGAAGTGGTGGTTTGGAGTAAAAACAATGTAGCCCACACACATGCCCCAAGTTGTCATTTCTCAAAGCAAAAGTAGACTCTGGCAGTGGGGATCCCGCACTGGGTGTCACCTGGAGTGGGGGGCAGGACTACTGGGTCAGGGACTTCCAGGGCCTGGGAAATGGCCACACGGGCTGAGGAAGCACCCACAGGGCAGGAAAAATTGCCATGCTGGTAGGGGAAACGGCCACATGGGCGGGGGAAGTGCCATGCAGGCCACAAAAATGGCCACCCACTACCCATTCAGGCTGGAGACCCCTGAGGCTCGGAGACACTTCCAAGGTACAGAGCAGCACCCGCGTGGGAGCAAGGAGTGCCTGTGGGGGTAGGGGGCTGACTGGGTGTCACCCCCCCTTTCTGGGATGTCACCCAGTGCAGCCCACCCACACCCAGGGATACCACTGCATCTGCACTACAGAATTAATGCATTTTGACTCCACTTTAAATGCCATGGCTCAATGCTATGGAATTCTGGGAACTGTAGTGTAGCTTTTTCTGTCAGACAGCTCTGGTCCCACAACAAACTACAATTACCAGAATTCTATAGCATTAAACCATGGCCGTTAAAGTGGTCTCAACCTAGATTATATCTACAGTGCAGATGCAGCTCTCATAAGAGTGCTGCCTCAAAAAGTGTGTCTGTGTGTATACATTGTCCTATGTTGGACTTTTGTATACTTTGACTGCTCTGAGCAACTGTGGCTGATGCTTAATGTGTCATGCTTAATGACATCACTAGGGCCCACCTTTTGTGACATCACCAGGGGCTCTTCTTGGTCTCAGGTTTAGGCCCTGAAATCACATGTGATGTGATGGTACTAATCCAGCTGCTTCATGGATAAATCTGGGGCTCCATGTGGTGCTGTCTACTGTTTAGAAATACAAGTTGAGTATCCCTTATTCAGAATTCCAAAATTCCAAATACTCCAAAATTATCCATATGGCAGTGGCGTCAGCAGGCTTGGCATCACCCAGTGTGGTAACTTATGGTGTCACCCACCCATTGAACACTTCCCATACCACATCATACAGGACTTCCTTTGTTCCTATCGAGAGGCAATACATGCAGCGAACAAATCTTTCGCCTCTGCATGTATTGCATCTGCAGAATCCCATACAACGGAACTGTTTAGGGTGGTAAGGGAGCTGACACAGGCTTCTCCTGTGCAGAACCCTTTACTTAACCTAACAACAGCCTGTTATGACTCCTTTAACAACTATTTCGCAAATAAAATCTGCAAAAAAGAGCCGATTTCGATGCCGTAATTATAGCAGAAATGACTGATGAGGTGTCCAGTAAACCCGTTTTTGAGATTAGACTGGATCAGTTTGAGTCGGTGAGTACCGATGATGTGGACAAGATCCTTAGAAAAGTGAAGAGGATGACATACTCCCTCGATCCCTGCCCTTCGTGGCTGGTTGTCCAGGGGGGTGATGCATTGATGGCTTTTCTTAAGAAGGTCATTAATGCATCCCTTAAGGAAGGAATTGTTCCATCAAGTTTAAAGGAGGCGGTCATTAGACCACTCCTGAAGAAACCTTCCCTGGATTCCCTGGACTCCCTGGACTTGAAAAATTACAGACTGGGACTTCCGCCCGACATGGCGTCCCGTTGAGAAGCTTTCCTTGTAGCCTCCCGAAAGCTTCCCTGGAAGCGCAGTTTCCGATTGATGAGAGAAATTGCAAGAAGACTCGGTAGTATCCCCTTGGAATTGGGGATCTGGACGTCTCTAATTGGGACTGATTGATCGGCTTGGAAGCCTTGGAGCCCTTGCATGGATCTAGATTCTACAAGAGGCTAAGAGGCTGGGAGCCTTCAACCCTAAGGGACCGCGGCCGCGCTTCCGATTATCCTTCTATATGGAGGACCAGGGACGACATCAGGTTTTAAGTTATTTACTACTGGGATGAAGAGTGAGTAAAATCTATAGAAAATTGGATGTCTGGTACAGCCTTGGTCTCAAAACCTCTTAGATAGATTGGCCATTCAGAGACTTTTGAAAAGTTATAAATTAAATACGGTGATTTGTTGGTTTCTTGCCCTGTTTTGAAGGGCATATGATTGTAAAGACAGAAGAAATCCTTACTGACAACTAAAGTTTACACGGATTGTTGTCGACACCGCAGAATTGATTGATTGTTTTTGGAGGCTTCAGAACTGATGCTTGGAAATAGAAAATAATTAAATAGAAGGTGGACTGCTTTGTTTCCCTGGGCTTGAGTAGTGGGAAGTGAATACTTGATCCTTGATTTTTGATCTCCCTGGAAAGCGCTTATATTAAGCAAATTAAAAGATATATCCTCCAGTTTAAAGAAAGAGTTAATATATTGACTGATAAGTTACCTTGGGAAGAGGCGTGGGAGGAACATCTTGGAGGACATGGAGACCTTGAGACGTGGATTGGGAGAAGGAGGAGGGGAGAGGAGAGGAGAAGGCTGGCCCCACCCCACCCGAATTGAGAGAGGCGGAGAGAGCCGAAGGGTTCAGTTCGGGTTAAGACTGCGCATACCAGGAAGTAACAAGTAATTGAGACCATAGATACAAGGAGACAGACTGGCGCAGGGAACTTAAAGGTTACCATAGAGAGCAACAATAATCAACAAGTAGAGCATCGAACGGTCTCCTGGAGGACTAAATCGTAAATATAAGGCGGAACTGAAGAGACTGGTGGCTAGAGTGGCTCTCTGGAAGACCCGACCATAGAGAAAAGACACTGAATAAGAGAAGCGAAAGAGAAATTTTTAGAAAGACTCGAATAAAGAAATATTGGGTTTTGGGGGGGCTTGATCTTCAGCGCAAATAGGAATTTACGCAGGTAAAAAGGGAGCGTCGTATTAAAATAGGCCTTCAAGAGACAGTTATTAGGCTGGGGGTGGGGGGTACTTTTTCCTTTCCTTTCCTTTCTTCAGAATATAACTATAGACTATAGAGTATTTAATTGTAAATGTTAATAATAATAATAATAATAATAGGATTTTTCCTGAAAGTTTGTTTGTAGTGTTAGTACTATTAATTATATAAAGCTTATTCATCGAGGGGAATTTAAGAATTTAAGGTAATATAGAATATTAATATTAGTAGAGTTTTGAGGGGTGGAATTTCTAACAAATAAGGATTCAAAATATGGAATTGATGTATTAAGTGTTTTGGGGTCATTATTTAAGAAATAAGTTGACTGTATGTGAGCGGGTTTATAGAATAAGAAGGACAGTATTGTCAGGATATTTCTAATAAGTCAATTTGATTTTATAATTTATATATTCACTTCCTTCTAGGTTAATTAAAGGGTAAAACTCATTTGGAATAACTCAGAATAAGGGTAGTTGCTTATAACTGTCTTTTTTCTTTTTCTCTTTCCAATATATATAGATAATTATTCCTTTAATATATTTCTTGATTCAACTAGTCGTAAAAGATGATATCCAGAAGTCAAACAACTAAAATACAAGCCCCGACGCAGCTAAGACGGGCTTCAATTGATCAATCTAAATATATAGACCCTAATCCAAATCTATTGGATGAAATTCGTAAATGCATCCGGCAGGAGATGCAAGATTTCAAAGCGGAGGTCCGTCAGGAAATTAGGGCGGAGCTCCAAGAAATAAACCAGTCTATTGACAAATTAACGGGAGAGATTTCCGCGGTGAAACGTAGAGTCGGTTCTTTAGAATACAGAGATGATGACGCAAGAAGAGGACATAGCAACTGGCTGAAACGCAAGATGTATTAGACACTGGAAGTCTTTTTTATTTTATTTTATAAATGTTACTTATTCTGGTTTTTTATTATTATTATTATCTTTATTTTTGTATTTTTCTTTTTTTCTTCTTTATTGTTTGTTTGATTAGTGTGTTTATTGTGTTTTGTTATGTATATATGTTGTATGTTATATGAATGGAAGTAATGATGGTTTTAATCAATAAAATTTTCTAAAATAAAATTAAAAAAAAGAAAAAGAAAAATTACAGACTGGTCTCTCATTTACCATTCTTGAGCAAGGTGATCGAGCGAGCCATCGCCCTCCAACTCCAAGTGGTCTTGGATGAGACCAATTTTCTGGATCCATTTGAAACCAGCTTCAGACCTGGATATGAGGTGGAGACCGCCATGGTCGCTCTGGTAGATAACCTGTGCCTGAGCACCGACAGGGGGAGCCTGACCCAGTTGGTGCTTTTGGACCTCTCAGTGGCTTTTGACACAATAGATCACAACATCCTCTTGGAACACCTGAGAGAATACACTAGAGGCACTGTACTCCAGTGGTTCCATTCCTTCTTCTCAGGCAGGTTCCACAGGGTGTCACTCGGGGACAGTTGCTCCTCAAAAATGGAGCTAAAATGTGGTGTACTGCAGGGTGGCATTCTGTCCCTGATGTTGTTCAACATCTACATGAAGCCGCTGGGAGAGATTATTAGGAGACATGGGGCTGGGTATTATCAGTTGTCACAGTCAGCTGCTATGATGGCAGATGGTGGTTCTCCCCTCAATCAATGTCTCGAAGCGGTAATGGATTGGATGAAGAAAAATCGACTCAAACTGAATCCAGACAAAATGGAGGTACTTACGGTAGGGACCCCTAAACCAGGTATTGGGTTGCAACCTCCAGTCCTGGGTGGGCTCACGCTCTCCACTAAGGACTGTGTTCGCAGTCTGGGGGTGCTCCTGAACTCGTCACTTCACATGACAGATCAGGTGAATGCGACAGTCAGGAGTGCCTGTTATCAGCTTCGGCTGATAAGCCAGCTGTGCCCTTTCCTGGAAGTAAGGGACCTAGAAACTGTAGTACATGCTCTGGTAACCTCACAACTTGACTTCTGCAATGCGCTCTACATGGGGCTACCCTTATACCTAACTCGGAAATTACAACTAGTGCAAAATATGGCAACCAGGCTGATCACCGGAACATTGAGGAGTGATCATATTACACCTATTTTGAAATCCCTCCACTGGCTGCCTATTAGTTTCTGAGCACAGTATAAGGTGTTGTTGATGACACCTTGTAATGTGCTCGGAAACTGATCGGCAGCCAGTGGAGAGATTTAAGCATGGGTGTTATGTGCTCTCTTCTAGATGTTCCTGTAATTAACCTGGTTGTCATATTTTTGTACCAGTTGAAGTTTCTGGGTTAGGCACAAGGGTAGCCCCATGTAGAGCACATTACAGTAATCCAGATGTGAGGTTACCAGAGCATGTACCACAGTTTCCAGATCCCTCATATCCAGATAAGGGCACAGTTGGCGTATCAGCCGAAGCTGATAACAGGCACTCCTGACCGCCGCATTCACCTGACTAGTCATGTGAAGCGACGAATCTAGTACCACCCCAAATTGCGAACACAATCCTTGGAGGAGAGTGTGACTCCATCCAGGACTGGGAGCTGTATTCCCAAATCTGGTTTTGGGCCTGTGATTGTCAGTACCTCCGTTTTGTCTGGATTAAGTTTCAATCTGTTTTTCCTCATCCAATCCATTACCGCTCTGAGACAGTCATTGAGAGGAGAGACACCATCTGAAGTCTGAGCCGATGATCTGGTCGTGGAGAAATATATCTGGGTGTCATCAGCATACTGATGACACTGCGCTCCATGCCTCTGAATGATCTCACCCAGCAGCTTCATATAGATGCTAAATAGCATCGGGGACAGGATGGCGTCCTGAGGGACGCCACAATTAAGCTCTATTTTGGAAGAGCAACTGTCCCTGAGCCTCACCCTCTGGGATCTGCCCGAGAGAAAGGAATGGAACCACTGCAAAGCAGTGCCTCTGATTCCTAACTCTCTCAGGTGATCCAAGAGGCCGCTGAGAGATCCAAGAGCACCAGCAGGGTCACACTACCCCATCAATGCTCAAGCGAAGGTCATCGGTCAGAGTGACCATGGCAGTCTCAACTTCATATCCTGTCCTGAAGCCAGTTTGAAATGGATCAAGATAATCGTTTTTTTTCCAAGACAGCTTGGAGTTGGGAAGCAACTGCCCTCTCGATCACCTTCCTCAAAAAAGGTAGCAAGGAAACTGGTCTGTAGTTGTTTCTATCCAGGGGGTCCAGGGAAGGTTTTTTCAGGAGTGGCTTAACCGCCGCCTCTTTCAAGCAAGATGGTACAATACCTTCCCTGAAGGACACATTGATTGTATCCCATAGGAATACTCTCAATGCGTCCCCCCCTCCCAGACGACCAGCCAAGATGGACATGGATCGAGAGAGCAAGTCGTCTTCCTCATTCTTCGAAGAAGCTTGTCCACGTCATCGGTACTCACAGATTGAAGCTGATCCAGTAAAATGCCATCAATGGAGTTGCTGGACACCCCGTCTAAGGATTCTGTCGAAACAATGGTGTCCAAATCGACTCTTATCCAAGAGATTTTATCTGCAAAGTGGATGTTAAACGCATCACAGCAGGGTGTCGTTGGGTTAAGTAGGGGGTTCGGCGCAGGAAAAACCTTTGTCAGCTCCCCCACCACCCTAAACAGCTCTGCTGGATGCGACTCTGCAGACGCAATACGTGCAGAACAGAAAGATCTCTGTGCTGTACGTAATGCCTCCCAGTAGGAATCAAGATGCTTCATATGGAGAGT
This sequence comes from Phrynosoma blainvillii, assembly GCA_026167975.1. Taxonomy (NCBI): domain Eukaryota; kingdom Metazoa; phylum Chordata; class Lepidosauria; order Squamata; family Phrynosomatidae; genus Phrynosoma; species Phrynosoma blainvillii. Next base: position 160,252,112 of record JANUYF010000003.1, read on the forward strand.
TCTGTCGGATAAGAGCCGAGTCTTCTGCCATTTGCACTCTAGTCATTGTCCAGCTTGCTTCATCCTATGAATGAATCCAAGGATGGGGCATAGTTGATCCCCATACTTTTCTGGCTGAAACAGGCAGATTGGGACACAGCTTTGTAGCTGTATATTAATGCGGTGGCATTGGTCTGATGGTTGTCAGTGCTGGGAACATAGTTGTTATTTTTAAATTGATTCCAATTTGTGGCAATCCTACAGCATATGGGTTTGTTTTTTTTACAATATTTATTTGGAGGGTGTTTCCCTTTGCTTTCTTATGAGGCTGAAAGTGTGACTTGCCCAAAGTCACCCAGTGAGTTTCCATGACTGAGTGAGGATACGAACCCTTGTCTCAATGCTCAACAGTCGATTTAAGTAAGAAGCTGTAGCAATAATTTCTAAATACAAAGAATTATTCTAAATATTCCTTAATTTAATTTCCACCATTGACAGGAAAAATCCCAGTTTAAATCAGTATTGACCTTTCAGGATTTCAAATAGATATCATGTGCCATATCCCAGAAATTCTATGATTACCACATTACACTCTTATAGTATTACTATTCCAATTTTACTGCTTTGGCTGCTTCCTGTTGCATTCTGGGATGTGTAGTTTAGAGAAAGGCATTTAATATTCACAGCCAGAGAGCTCTTAGGCCTCACTGAACTACAAAACCCAGAATGCAAAAGTGGAATAGCAGCACTATAAGAGTGTAGTGTAATCTCCACTGGTCAAAAGTGAGTGTAGTGTAATCTCCACTGGTCAAAAGTTGCATATATTTGTTAAAGTACAATGAGAGCTAGCATGGTGCAGTAGTTTGAGTGTTGGATTACAATTCTGGGAGATGAGGGTTCGAATCCCTGATCAGCCATAGAAACTCACTGGATGGTCTTGGGCAAGTCTCACTTTCTCGGTCTCAAAAGAAGGCAATGGCAAACCTCCTCTGAATAAATCTTGCCAAGAAAACCCTGTGATAAGTTCACCTTAGGGTTGCCATAAGCCTGAAATGACTTGAAACCACACAACAACAACAAAGTGAGGGATGAGTGCTGCAGGCTTCTGTCCTGGAGCATAACTCTTCAATATTTTTTTTAATTAATGATTTAGATTATAGGGTATCCCATAGGAAATCCTTATAGGTTTAAGAAATCCTTATCAAGTCTGCAGCTGATGCAAATCTGGGAGGACTAGCTAACACATTGGAAGATAGGAACAGAGTGTTGAGAACAACTCCTTCCCCCTGTCTTCTTCCTCACTTTTGCCATTCCTTGGATTCCTCTTTGACTGATACCTTTGCAAACTGACATTGATATGCACCACTGCTTTCTCTTCTGGTGGTTTCCTGTTCTGATTGACAATTTGGAAGGAATCTGATCTATCACTTGACCTCAACTTGTATTCTGACCAGCCCACTTATCTGTTCCTATGAGCTTTGCTGCTGTCTGCTCCATGTAGTCACCCTGGTCTGACATGCCAGATGTCCTCTCTTAACGTCTTAGCGATACAGAAAGATATCATTTCCTGCCAAACTCCCCAACCCTTCTAGTTATGTACAGCCAAATACCAAGTCACAGTCTACTGAACTGCTGTTATAGGGTTTGATACAAAGGGCCTATCAGTAGCCTTTACCAGCATCAGAATCAGTTTTGTGGCAACATACATTTTCTCATAACCAAGCCATTTATGAACCTACATCTATATGAAGCCGCTGGGTGAGATTATACGGAGTTATGGTGCTGGGTGTTATCAGTATGCTGATGACACCCAAATCTATTTCTCCGTGTCTCATTCGTCGGCCTCAAATTCCAATGGCGTCTCTTCTCTCAGTGAATGTCTTCAGACGGTAATGGGCTGGATGAGGAAAAACAGATTGAAACTGAATCCAGACAAGACGGAGATGCTCACGGTAGCGGCCCCGAAACCAAGAATTGGGTTACAACCTCCAGTCCTGGATGGGGTCACACTCTCCTCCAGGGACTGTGTTCGCAGTCTGGGGGTGCTCCTTGACTCGTCGCTCCTGATGACAAATCAGGTAAATGCGATGGTCAGGAGCGCCTGTTATCAGCTTCGGCTGATACGCCAGCTGCGCCCTTTTCTGGAAGTAAGGGATCTCGAGACAGTTGTGCACGCACTGATAACCTCACGCCTGGACTTCTGTAATGCGCTCTACATGGGGCTACCCTTGTGCTTGGTTAGGAAACTACAGTTGGTTCAAAATATGGCAGCCAGGCTCGTATCTGGAACAGTAGACTCTCGATATCTGTGGGCTTGCCTTCCATGAATTTAAGCATCCGCAGATGGCAAGCCCCATTGCTTTCAGTTGGGGCATGTGCACACATTGAGCCTGCCATAGAGGGCAATGGGACTTGAGGTCCTGCATTTTTCCTTATCCATGGGGGTTTCCAGAACTGATCCCTTGTGAGTATGAAGGATGGACAGTATTAATAAGGTGTAAAGAAAGGGGTTCTGATTTCTTTTAGTCAGGAAATCAGAAGAAGACTGAGAGTGGGGAGCTATGAAAGAACTAGAAAAGATCCTAAAGAGTAAAGATATATAACTGACCATGAAAGTTAGAACTGTACATGCCATTGTATTCCCTAATACCATACATGAATGGGAGAGATGGATACTGAAGAAAGTGAATAAGAGGAAAAACAATTATTTTGAGATGTGGTGTTGGAGAGGAGTGCTGAGGATATTGTGGACAGCCAAAAAGACAAACAAATGGGTCCTGGAACAGATCAAGACTGAAATTTCCTTGGAAGTCAAGATGATTAAGCTGAGGCTGTAGTACTTTGGCCACATCATGAGAAGGCACAACTCATTGGAAAAGACAATAATGCTAGGAAAGGTGGAGGAATGTAGAAGGAGAGGAAGACCACATACTAGATGGATAGACTCTATTAAGGAGGTCATGGGTATGAATTTACAAGACCTAAGCAGAGCAGTGGGGAATATGGACTCTTGGAAATGTCTCATACACAGCTTGCCATTGACTCGAAGGTGGTTAACAACAACAACAACAACAACAAAGAAAAAAAGGGTGGAACCATGGGAACTAGTCCTGGAAAAATTTGTAAAATGGAACTGGGAAACTTATAGAGGTATACAGGTAGCCAGACGTGACAAGAGTAAAGGTGCCAAGTGTTCAAGAGCTGTTCCATGTACCTCTTTGTAGCTAAGCATGTTGCAGCTGCCTGCTGCACTGGGATCAGGCCTCTGTACACTATATTGGTAAGTCATACAATTTTCTGGGCATACCCTCTTTCTACTCATTGATGAAATGCAGGTGGTGGGAATAATAATAATAATAATAATAATAAATAATGAATTTTATTTTTATACCGCCCATTGGTAGTCCAATCTGGGTGGTTTACAGCATAAAAATTAGCATACAACGTAAAACAACATTTTCCCTCCCCCCCTTAAAACGTTATTAAACCACATTATAATTAAAACCATTTAGCAATATAAAATTAAAATTAAAACAATACAATCATAACAACCCCTGTGACTTCCTTCCAAGAAAACAGGGGTTCTAGAGGTTCTGCTGAGGGGGGGGGGGAACCGAGGCTGGGATATTTAGTCCGGAAAGGCCTGCTGGAAGAGATACATCTTGACAGCCTTTTTGAAACTGTCCAAAGATGTTAACTGATGGATCTCATCCGGCAGGCCGCTCCAGAGCCTGGGGGCGACAATAAAGAAAGCCCTCTGGGAGGTAGCCGAGAGCCTCTATTTTTGAGGTCCTTTGTGTCCTCTGTACCTTCCTGCTTAGGCCTCTTTAGATGACAGCCTGCTATGAAGCCACAATAGTTGTTTGCCATAACTCCAGTATTGACCTCTAGAGATTCTTGACAACTTAGGTCAATTCCTGGTCATTTCAGGCCAGACCTGGTAGGTAAATGAGAATGAAGAAAAGAAATTTTAAATACAAGGAACTGTGGGATAAATGAGGGAAATGCTGTTAAGTGGTTGAAGCTTTCAGTTGGAGATCTAGTGTCAGACAGAGAACTACAAAGCATATTAGAAAACACAAAGAACTCATGGAAAACATAAAGAGGTGATGGAAAACATGATGGAAGTAGAAAATACAATATTTATTATTAATTGCAAATATAAATAGAAGACAGTGCCAAATAAACCACAGGACCAAATGAAATATGGAATATGACACAGCACCAGATGCAAAATCCTTCTAAAATAGTTACATACTGTAGGATGGGGGGGGGGAATACAAACTCTGTAGGATTGTGGGCACCCTCAAACACAAACTGAGGAACAAGAAACAATGTAAATCATTCCCCATGTTCAGATCACCTATGTGGATTGAGAATGTCTAGTACTGTTTTTTACATTTGGCTGTGTTACAGAGGTTGGTCATATCCAGCCTTGGGGCATAATTAGAAACCCTCCTCCTGTCACTCTGCAGAATAGGATGAAAATTAATTCTTGTACAATGTGCTCTGTGCACACCAGAGAAAGTTGACCCTATCTATTTACATACAGTACGAGGGCCTGCTATCACACTCAAAGCAGCAAACAGCTTCTCTTATCTCAAAATGGTCCTCATTTGTTATTTCTTGCTGAGTACACCCACCCCCATTATTTCCATGATTCCTTGTAATAATAGACTTTACCCTAATGAAACCTGCATTATGAGAAGGTTACTGTTCTGCCCTAGCACCAATTAATTCTGTGCTCTTTTATTACTACATATGTAATTGTATAATTGATTTTAAAACTTATTTTGGTGACCTCCAAAGCATAAAGTATGTAACTCATTAAAGGGAAGAAATTTAATTAATACATCTATTAAAAAGGTATAGAGGAAAAGGATACTGACAAAAGCAAGATCTGTTGCACATTTAAATACATATGTGAAAAACAGCAGTGAGAGCATGTACTTTAGTAGCACCCTGTCTTTTGCTTTTCCAGCATATAGTGCACTTGTATTGCTCAGGAATGGCTGCTGCATAGCCAGACAAAGCAGTCATTTCTGACAAGTCCATATTTTTAAAATGAATTTTAGGCCACTATATACAGATGTTATAAATATTATGATCTTTAAAGCACTTTTTAAAAGAAGCCAGTTTTCCACATTATTATGAAGAGGATTGTAAGTATAGCACTGATAGGAACTCTCACTGTGAACAGAGTACCATGTGGGTATAGGAATAGGGTGGAGGGGTGGGGAATAAGGCTAATAGCTAGATGGGGGTAGGATTTGTACCCAGGGGCCTTGGGCTGCCCTTTACATCAGGTCCAAGGCTATTGCACAAGGATGTGTGGGATACCTCCTTTTGCAATTATCTTCAAAAGTATTTACAGAGGCATAACCAGGGGCATACATTGGCATATGCCAGTGCAAACCACCTATAGGATTCTAGCTAACAAATGCCTTTTTAAAAGATTAACATTCAAAGTTTTGATTCCAACACAAATCCTTGGTAGATCTCAATATTTACATTGGTCCCTTGATATCCACTGGGGTTTGATTCCAAGACCTCCCGTGGATACCAAAATCTGTAGAGGCTCAAGCCCCATTCTATATAATGGCATAGTAAAATGGTGTTCTTTATATAAAATGGCAAAATCAAGGTTTGCTTTTTGGATTTTTAAAAACATATTTTCAAGCCATTTAATCAGTGGATGCAGACCCTATGGATAAGGAAGGATGACTACACTTCTTTTCCCTTGCAAGGACTGACTACTGATGTTTTCTGTTTTTTAACCAACTACCAGCCCATAAAAGGACACTTCATCTTATCTCATGATTGCTAGGAGCATGAGGAACTTTGGGACCACTGCTCCTCTACCAGTTTTGTCTGAAGTAATACCTCAGGAGGAGTACATTCTGGTGTGAGTAAATTTTTATTCACCATTCATCTTCCACAAAGTTACAACCTGGTCCTTTTGGGCGGGGGGGGGGGGGGAAGAAGCCACACATTCAGATCATAGAATCATAAAATTATGGAATCATACAGTTGGAAGAAACTACAAAGGCCATCCAGTCTAACCCCCTGCCACGCAGGAACTCACAATCAAAGCACCCCCAACAGATGGCCATCCAACTTCTGTTTAAAGACCTCCAAAGAAGGAGATTCCACCACTCTCCAAGGGACTGTCAAACAGCTCTTACTGTCAGGAAGTTCTTCCTAATGTTGAGAGGGGAAAGGTATACCTGTAGGTATTAAAAATGCTAGAATATACATACATACTGAGTACCAGTTGTTTAGAAATGGCAAGTTGTGGGAAGTTGTCCATGATTTTGAGAAAAGGACTGTAAATCTGCACTAGTTTTTGAACCTAAATACCAACATCCTAAATGCAAAAAGACAAGAAGGGAAGGAGGAAATGTAATGAAATGCAACAGAAATATTTAACTATAATAGTGATGGCCACAGTGGACTTTGGGCTTGTGTGCAAAATATATTTTGGCAGTCTTGACAAGATAAAATACCAAGACATTTCTTCTACTGCACTACTTAAACATTTTCTCATCAAGATATCTCACTACATATAGAAAGCTAGCATGTCATAAAAGATTTTCAATCTAGCCTTATGTTCAACATTCTAGTTTTCTGTGAGGACAGATGTTCATTCAAATGCAAAAAACATAAAATGGAAACATGCAAATATGTAAGACATTAATTCATTCTGAAAGTACTGCTTTACACATTGCATGACAAATTGATAGGGTAGAAGCCACCAACTCAGGTACCTTTCCAAAAGGAGTAGACAAAATCTTGAGAGAAAGGTAAGCGTAGGCCTGCAAGTGAGAGCTAAATGAACCCCCCATGTTCAGAGAAATCCTGCCCCAATGCCTCCCAGAGGGGTTGTTGTTGCACTGGGCCTCCGTGGGGCTGGTGACAGGGTGCCTTAGCACCCCTCTGAGCAGCCACTCAAAGGGCTATCACCTAGTCTCATGATGCCAGCTGGATCTCACTTGGCACAAGATCACAGTCAAAATCTTGCCCCAACACACAGCAAAATCTCACAAGGCTTCAAGCTTCACATCTTCTCATATAAGATTTGCAGGGCTTTTATAGGCCTGCACACATGACTCCCATTTGAAGCTGCTCCAATGGAGTTGATTTATGAGCTCATTATGATTTATCCATGCTTGTATCTAGATTGATTTATTACTCATTTATGATGGATTTATGTGTGGATTATGATTGATTTATAATGGCATTATAATTGATTTATGACCCCTGTATAGGCAATTAAGTTGTGGCCAACTTTATAACCCATTACACTGCATCTGGCCCCTATTCTGTCCCAGTGCAAAAGAAAAGTCTTGACTCACTTATCCTCTCTGGTTTCTCAGTATTGCTCAAAAATCTCTTATTTTTGTTTTTAAGTGCAGGTATGAGATACACATACCTTATGTTTTGCCTGCTTTGTTTCTCTTGTCCCAATTCTACAGCTGCCTGCTGGAACAGCCACCACATAGCCAGCTGTCTTCATCACAATTATTTTGCTTTCTCATGACTCTATAACATCCAATATCTAACACATGAAAAACGGAACACATGTGTGTGGTCAAGGTGGCTAGTTATTAATGAGGTGAAACACACAAGATAGGAGGCTGAAACAGCTGGCTTTTGCCTGAACATAATGGAAAAGGAAATGCTCCTCCCACTCTACTCTAGTGGGGTTGAGGGAGGGGAAATGTTTTCTCTTGGCTCAAAGTTGATGAATTTGTAATCTTGACATTGATATTGACATTATATAATGATTTAGGAAGAACAAAATTAGTTAAAGTATTTTGAGTTACATTGCACAGAAATTTAAAGTGGTTATAATTCTATGAGAAATTAAATTATTTGTGTTTAAAAATTAATTAAGAAAAATAAATAATCAGTTAAGTCAGATCAGATAGATTAACTAACTGCTTGATTAATTGATAGAGCACTTGATTAATTGATTAAAATTGACAAATTGATTATTATATTGTGTGACTGAAGAAGGACACTGAAAAGAAACAAATAGATATACACAAATTGATTTAAATTGGTTTGAATTAAATTAATCTGAATTATCTCAAACAGGTAATTCCTTAAACACCACTTACTACTGATACTGATCAATACTGATATTGATACTGATCCCTTTTCTCCTTTCCATTGAGACAAGAGGAACCTCAAATTGATAAAGTAAAAATTAAATTGATTGGATAACAGAGATTATTGATAACTTCTTTATTGTACAGTGATTCAAAATGAGATCAGGTTGATCAAGAGCTGCAGATCCAAAAGGAAGATGAGACTTGATCGATGAACCACCAGAATACCATAAGAAATTTATGGAGGAGATGAGAAGATTCGTAGTGGAAATCAGACAAGACTTGGTGGAAGTGAAAACACAGATGAATGAAATGCAAGAGCAGGTCAAAAGAGCAAAAATAGGTTTAATTTACAAAAGGGAGCATAAGGAACAAGATACTAATTGATAACCATTGGAAAGTAAAGGAAGACCCCTAGTCCAATGGGAGACTCCAATAAGAATCCTAAGAAGATGTAAAGATTACAAATTCTTAATCTCTAAACTGAAAGCCAATAAAGATAATGCTTAAATAAAATCAACTAGAAGGTGTTATCTTTACACGTAAAGGACAAAGATTCAGATTGAATTCAGTAGAGAAACCACAGGATTTTTTAAACATAAGGATAGATTTGAAGTAGAACAAGACAGTATGAACAATAAATCCAGTTTCTCTAAACCAGGGAAGGCCAAGGACAGAGATATGCACAACCAGAATACAAAAGAAGAGACATAAAGAAGAATGACTAGGACAATGAACTAAAAAAAGGCTACACAAGAAGATACCAACCCTGCTGATTTTGAAGTGACAGACCCAACTAAATTAAGGTAAGAATGAAAACCTGTAGTGTATTATCATGGAATGTGAATAGGCTGAACTCCCCAATCAAAAGAAAGAAAATATTTCATTATCAAAAGAAACTAAGGAGATTATTGCACAACCAAAAAACCCATCCTTTGCCCGATGAGATAAGGTTGCCTTCAGGGTTGCTATTGGGTGTTATAGCACAGCAAAATGCCGCCAATGCCATTGGGTGACTCCTACCCGCAGACGGTCCATCCCCCAGCCTTGCTTAGCCCACTGATTTTGAAGGACGGAAGCTTTCCACCCATCAAAATCAGCTGGCTAAGCATGGGTTGGGGATGGGTTGGAGTCACCCAGCCTTGCTTAGCCCACTGATTTTGAAGGACGGAAGCTTTCCACCCTTCAAAATCAGCTGGCTAAGCATGGGTTGGGGATGGGTTGGAGTCACCCGGCAGCATCGGCGGTGTTTTCCTGTGCGATAACACCCAATAGCAGCTTGGAAGGTGACCTTATCCCATTGGGCAAAGGATGGTTTTTTTGGCTGTGCGATAATTTCCTAAATTTTAATGTTTGATGTTTGCAAGAAACACACATGAAAAAAGGACTGTAAGATTCCTTTTAGGAGTTAGGAGAATTATTTACTGCTTCAGTACCAGTTTTTTTTTTAAAAAAAGGAGTAGCTCTCTATATAAAATCCTCTGCTGCTTCAAAATTTACAGATGTGAATGGGAGATTTGTAGAAGTAGAGATCTGCTTACAAGGATTGTGTTTGCTACTGATTGGGGGTCTCCATTCCCTGCAAAGAGAGTTCAACCTTCTTTAAAGATCTAAAGAAAATAATGTCAAATTATAATTATGAAATACATTGCTTACTTGGACACTGGAATAGAGTGGTAGATTCTGGTATGGGTAGAAACAATACCCAAAATAGAAGCAAAACACAAAGTAAACCTCCTAGAGAATTTTTCCAAGTTATGGAAGAAATGCAATTAATTGATCCTTGGATGGACTAAGAACTGAATACCAAAAATGTCACCTTCTTCTCAGGCAGACATTGGTCCAGGATCAATATGATCTGGATCTCCAAGGAATTATTTACGAAACTAGACAAGGCCAATATTTTACCTAAATCATTCTCAGACCACAATTCAGTAACCACCTCCCTTAGACTGAGACCTATACAAATATGATGAAAATTGAATGAAACCTTACTGCACCAAGATGAAACTGAAACACCAAGAAAAAACTCTGAACTCAGTTTTCAGCAGTTGTGGTAAGCTGAGGAGAAAGGGGAAAAGTGGGAGTAAGAGAGAGAGAAACTGGGACATTTTAAAAACAGTTGAAAAATGGGATGGCAGAGGATTAATCAGGACTGGCCCTGCTAAAATGGGTCACACTTGTGCAGGGATAGGGCCAAACTCAACTGAGATGACACAGGAAGCAGGTTGATTCAATTTATTTGTAAAACATTTATAAGCTTTAGGCTGGTCAGGGGGGCAAAGCACTAGTCAGTGGACTCTTCTAAAATCTGAAGCTCCTGAGCATTAAACACACAAGCGCACAAATACACACACACACCATATTCTCTTTATGGCTGCCACTGATTACAAAAGACCTGAAAAAGGATCTCATGCAGTTAAGCCTATATACATTTCTTAATTGGAAGGAGAATACTTATGGTGCATCTGATATGTAGCCTCATCAAACATCTGCGGCATCAGAGTTTCTTTCCTAACAAAAATTAATAGTTTTACATGTTTGAAGCTTAGCTAATTTTGTATTCTGAGAGTCATGGGTGATCAAAGGAGCTTTTTAAATGGACCTGCCCATATTGGATTGGATTTGTGAGATAAGTTAAGGAAAAGGCAGTTGTGTAATTTGCACACAAAGTGGTCACAATTGATCTAAAACAAACCTTTAACTTTCCAACTGGTTTAAATGGGGAAAAGACCATTGGATAATTACATCATTTAGCACATTGATTGTCCAAAAGTCAATTCTAATGATTTCAGAAATGGAGGGCATTGTGCTCTCTTCATTTTTAAGGAAAGGTTTTTGTTCAGCAGAGAGTCATAAATGGTGGATTTTTTAAACAAGACAATATGGAATAGCCAAGGAAAACAAAAGTTTCATTACAGCAAACAAGGTTTATTTCACAAAAGCAAAAGAAAGCAAAAACCAAATCAATGGGATACAATTAAAGGAACCACTTATCTCACCTTATAATGCAACAAAGTAAAAAGGGTGTGGGGGGGAGAGAAGAGAGGGAAGATTCCTTTGTTTAAAACCAAACATGAAACCATATGAATAGTTTCTGTCATTAGTTTAAAAATTTAACGTATACAGAAAAAATTAATGAGATCACTGGGGTGTAGTGTTAAGGTCTTTTAAATAACTTGGGAAGAACTGAGTTAAATTTCCCATTCAGCCTTGAGGTTAATTCACAGACCTTGAACAAATCATTGTCTCTCATCCACCCTCAGTACTTATAAGGGCAAAATGGGATAACACACTCAACTCCTTTGAAAGAGTAAGCAATATGCAAATGCATCTGAGGAAGTAAACTGAAGTCTACGAAAGTTCATGCTGCCAACTTCTTTCTTTCAGTGAGTCTCAAAGGTGCTACAAGATCTCTCTATATACTGATTCTACAGACTAACATGGCTATATCTTTGAATTCTACCACTATGGAATTTGAGATGTTCAACAGAGATTCTGCTGAATGTCCTACCAACCTGAAAGGCTAGATTGGTGAGTACACAAGACAGGACTTTCTCTGTAGCAGCACCTTGATGGTGGCACTCCATCACAAGGGAAATCTGACTGGCTTGACAGGTGTACAGAAGCTACAACTATGGCAAAATGCATCACCTAGCCTATATAATAATAATAATAATAATAATAATACAATTTATTTATACCCCACCCCTCTGCTGAGCAATCAGAGTGGCTTACAATGTTTAAAAATTCCATACAAATAAACCACAACACAATAAAAACAAACCATAAACCAAGACCCACCCACCTCTTAAAAAAGTATTAAACAAATGCATGTTAAAACATAGTTAAAATGATCTCGCCGAAGTGACAATAACAACAATAGTAAACAATAACAGCAAAGGCAAGCAGAAGCAGCAGCTGGAGCAGAGTTTAAGGAAGAGAAGATGGGCTGGCTCCTGAGGCTGGGGCCTACCAGAAGATATCCGTCTTGACAGCTCTTTTTTTTTTTTTAATTTTTAATATTTTTTTATTTCAATTCAGTAAATCAATCATTAAAACATCTCACACTCATATACATTCTTTTCCCACCATGTACATCTTTTACACCTTTCTTCCCTTCATTCCCTCCTTCCATCTTCCTCCCCCTCCTTCCCTCTCTCCTTCTCCCTCTGACAGCTCTTTTAAAGCTATTTAAGGTCGTAATCTGATGGAAATTACTAAACTCTCCTAAGCTTCTTGCAGCAAGAATAGTGGTTAGAATAATATTATTCCATCTGGCCTTTGCATTCTAAAATTGGTTTTAAAACTGTTTTTTAAAATTGTTTTTCATCTACCTATTAAATATGCTTATATATTGCTGTTTGTGCTTTGTTTTGGGGTCCTTGCTGGGCAAAGAAGCAGTTAATAAACTTCTCATGAATAAATATTCATACTGATACTAAGGAAAATAAATATTAAATATAAAGCCACAGTCCAGTTGGAAACTGGTGTGTGGACTACCTGCCCAGAATTTACCAGACAAAGATTACTGGGCAAAATAAGATTTCTTCAGAAATTACAGAAATGTGGGGAAAAAATTGAAATGTGAAAATCTCTTTTAAGATCAACCCTAAAAACTCTTTTAAAAAACTTGCTATGTTGTGATGAGGATAATTTTTGTATGTTTGTCATCTTATTTACCAAACAAGATTTACAGCCTTACACAAATTCCCAAGACCCACTACTCAGCCAAACTCATAACTTGTGAATAAGTAGTCTACTCATTATTGCAGTCCTATACTTTCTTATCTGAGAATATGTCCCAATGAACTCAAGAGGGCTTAGTATGCATTCATGGAAGGACCTGCACATTTGCTCCATTTTTTATTTTGTTCTCTTCCCTTGAATCTTGGAGTATAAGCTCCAACTTATACACATAAATTTCTATTGTGCAGGTGCTTTTTTTATGACATGGTTTTTTTCTACAACCTCTCATTCCCATCAAGGCTCATCACTAAACATATCCCTTTGTGGGTATGAAATTAGTTCATGATGATAAATATAACTGTGTGAATGAGTTTTATTGAATATGTTTCTTGTCAGCCATTCTTTCTCTATCCGACACAACATGAATACCCATGTGGTCTTCTGGTAATCCCCATTTCCATCCCACTTGCCAACAGCACAATCTCTCTGGCTCTCTAGAATTAAAGAAGACAGAAAAAAACAGGCAAAGGAGGGAGGCAAAAAGATAAATGGCAAAAGTTATACTACAGGAAGGTTGTGCTACAGAAAAAGTATTACCCTATTATGCTAAGTAACAAATGGAGTCACTGGAAATCCTACATTTTTCATCTTATCAACTTGGAAATACATGGATATTCATAGCTGTTACACCTAACATTGTAGAAAAGAGAAAAGATATATATTTGCTTTGAAATTCATCAGATAACATCAGTAAATCACATGTCAACATCTCTTTTTAAAAAGTGAGGCTTTCAAAACCAGCTTCTTTTGCTTATGCTAACCTGCATAAAACAAAATAAATGAAATAAACATTACTGCTCAATCACTGAGACAAAATACCACTACAAAAGATTGTTTGGTTTAAAAAATATGATTGTTGTGACTTGAAAATGCATTTTTAGTGGCAATTTTATTATAAAGTATCCTATCAAACAACATTTTAAAAATATAGCTAACACAATATATTGCTAAAGTACTAGGGACATTATTCGCATATCAGAAATTGCAAGACAGAATTAAGATGAAATTCTTTTTTAAAAAATTGACTAACCCTGCAGTCTTAAGATGTCTACACAAGGGTACAATCCACAGGGATGAAAGGGAATTACTAACAGGTAAATGGTATATGATTGCGTCCTAACCAGTAGAAAAGGTTATATGAGAAGGGCATCTCAGGATTATTTAGGGGGGAAGCAGACGGGTGGCACGGGGCTGCCCCAGAAAGCTGCGGATCGGGGCCGAGGCATCTGCATTCCTCGGCCCCGCGGTGCAGCTTCGCCACCCCAGGAAGGAGTACTAAAACAGCGCTCCTTCCACAAGTCACCAAAGGTGCACCGCAAAAGGCTGCCGGCGCACCTTCGGCAGCTTTTCCGCCGCAGCGTGTGTGGACGCTGCGGCGGAAAGACATCCTCGGAGCGCCGGATGTGCGGAGGGTCCGGCGCTCCGACAATGTCTTCGGGAAGGGATTGGGGTGCCCACCATGCAGCTGCCCATCCCCTTCCTTGCCCCCAAAACGGCGCTTTGCGCCGTCTGCTTCCCCCCTTAGTAAGTGAAGAAGGAGCTTAACATATACATGCTGTGTTAAACTATAATTGTATTGTTCCAACATATTGTGCTATTACAAGGTGTTATTACAAGATATTGTGTTGTTACAAGGAGGAGCAGGAGAAGGAGGAGAAGAAGCCAGCACCAGCCTGTTGAAATTTACACTTAAATTTACATTTCAATTTGTTTAATCAGTCTGGCTCTTGCTAACATAGAAGGAGCTTTGGTCTTACCAGAAGGGCTTTTCTTGAGCTCTGGTCATGTTTTGTTTCCAGGAGAAACTGAGGAAGGTTTCTCATTGTTCTACAGACGTTATGTGTTTTATTGTAAAAACCCAATTAAAATTTAATTAGAAAAAAAAGAAACTGAGGAAGGTTTAAAGATCCCCAGAAAATCCTAGCTCTATGGTATCAGGAAACCATGACAGTTAAACTTATACAAAATAAATATGCAGTTTATGATATCACTTCAGTCATTAAGATGATTTTCCCACACTGTTATTAACACGGGGAGAGGGGTATAACAGCAAGATGAAAAACACAGTGGCAAAACAACAAATGGGCAAGAGGGACTTTCCTTTTACTCCATATGCTGCACCTGCTTCAACATGTATGAAGCTGTCCCTCAGGTCTTGACATTTTAATGAAATGAACAATGAAATGCATAAATATAGGATGGGGGACACCTGGCTTAGCAAGACTACATATGAAAGGGATCTAGGAGTCCTAGTAGAATACAGGTTTCATACAACAGTGTGAGGAAGCTTTAAAAAGCCAAATGTGATTCTAGGCTGCATCAATAGAAGTATAGTGTCTAGAGGGAAGTAATTCAGTTCCCTCTGTGTCTCAGATTGGCTTGGAGAGCAGACCAACCATTCCACAGAACCTCACTCTGCTCCTTTGCAATGCCAGGTCGGTTAAAAATAAGACCCATATCATCCAGGATCTTCTCCTGGATGAGGATGCCGACCTGGTTTGCTTTACGGAAACCTGGCTGGGGGAGGGTAGCGCTGCTATATGGGTGCAGGCCCTCCCAGCTGGGTATTCCGTTAAGGAGCAGGTGAGGGGAAGTGGGCGGGGGGGGGGGGCGGAGTGGCTCTGGTTCATAAGAACACCTTATCCTTGACCAGGATACCTGTCCGGAACACAGTCCACTTCGAGTGTATTTACCTTAGCCTGAAGACCAGGGATAGTTTGGGGATTCTGCTAGTCTACCGACCACCCCGTTGTCTAGCAGACTCCCTGACCAAGCTGACACAACTGGTCTCTGAGCTGCTGTTGGAGTCCCCCAGACTTTTAGTTTTGGGGGACTTCAACATCCCGCTCGAGACCAGCTTAACAGGTGCGGCTTGGGAGTTCATGGAGACCATGACAAACATGGGCCTATCCCAATTGGTCTCTGGGCCCACACATTGTGCTGGTCATACACTCGATGCGGTCTTCAGTACGGAGCAGGAATATCCGTGGGCGGAGGTGGTAAGTACCTCCGCATTGTCATGGATGGATCATTTCCTGGTCAAGGCAGAACTGAGAGCCAATGTCTGCCCCACCGGGGGTGGGGGACCCATTAGAATGGTCTGCCCTCAAAGGCTAATGTAGCCTGCTGGATTCCAGAAAGCCTTGGAGGGTTTATTGGTTGGGAATGCCGGTGACCCTGTCAAGGCTCTGGTTAATACTTGGAACACAGACCTTACCAGAGCTATCAACACGATCGCTCCTAAGCGTCCTTGCCAACCCGCTTCGAATGGAAGGCCTTGGTTCACACCAGAGCTTAGGAGAATGAAGCGGTTTGGACAACAACTAGAGCGCGAGTGGCGGAAGACTCGACTCTTATCTGACAGAACTCGCCATAGGAATTTTCTTAGTTCCTATCGGGAGGCAATACGTGCAGCAAGAAGAGCGTTTTCTGCTGCACGTATTGCATCTGCAGAGTCTCGTCCAGCAGAGCTGTTTAGGGTGGTGAGGGAGATGACGCAGATTCCTCCTGTGCCAAACCCCTTGCTTAACCTGACAATGGCCTGCTGTGACGCATTTAATAACTTCTTTGCAGATAAAATCTCTCAGATAAGAGCCGACTTAGACGCCACTGTTGTAGCAGAGACTATAGATGAAGTGTCCAGCGACTCCGCCAATGAAGTTATCCTGGATCAGCTCCAATCTGTGAGTACCGAGGATGTGGACAAGCTGCTTGGTAAGGTGAGGAAGACAAGTTGCCCTCTCGACCCTTGCCCATCATGGCTGGCCGTCCAGGAAGGGGATGCATCTTTGAGATTCCTTATGGAGATCATCAATGCATCCTTCAGGGAAGGATATATTCCAGCTTCCTTGAAGGAAGCGGCTGTTAGGCCGCTTCTGAAAAAACCTTCCCTTGACCCCCTGGAGATGAGTAATTATAGGCCTGTGTCATTGCTGCCATTTTTGAGCAAGGTGATTGAGAGGGCGGTTGCTCTTCAGCTCCAAGCTGTCTTGGATGAAACCGATTATCTAGACCCATTTCAAACCGGCTTCAGGACAGGCTTTGGAGTTGAGACTGCCATGGTTGCCTTGACCGATGATATGCATCTCAGCATTGACAGGGGTAGTGTGACCCTGTTGATGCTCTTACACCTCTCAGCGGCTTTTGACACAATAAATCACAGCATCCTCTTGGACTGCCTGAAGGGGTTAGGTATCGGGGGCACTGCTTTGCAGTGGTTCCGTTCCTTCCTTTCGGGTAGGTCCCAGAGGGTGCTGCTTGGGGACTGTAGCTCCAGTAAGAGGGTTGTGGGGTCCCTCAGGGAGCTATTTTGTCCCCGATGTTATTTAGCATCTATATGAAGCCGCTGGGTGAGATTATACAGAGTTATGGTGCTAGGTGTTGTCAGTATGCTGATGACACCCAAATCTATTTCTACATGTCTCGTTCGTCGGCCTTGAATTCCAATGGCATCTCTTCTCTCAATGAATGTCTTCAGGCAGTAATGGGCTGGATGAGGAAAAACAGATTGAAGCTAAATCCAGACAAGACAGAGGTGCTCACGGTAGTGGCCCCGAAACCAAGAATTGGGTTGCAACCTCCAGTCCTGGATGGGGTCACACTCTCCTCCAGGGACTGTGTTCGCAGTCTGGGGGTACTCCTTGACTCGTCGCTCCTGATGACAAATCAGGTAAATGCGACGGTCAGGAGCGCCTGTCATCAGCTTCGGCTGATATGCCAGCTGCGCCCTTTTCTGGAAGTACGGGATCTCGAGACTGTTGTGCACGCACTGGTAACCTCACGTTTAGATTTCTGCAACGCACTCTACATGGGGCTACCCTTGTGCCTGGTTCAGAAACTTCAGTTAGTTCAAAACATGGCGGCCAGGTTTTTGTTGGAAACATCTAGGAGGGACCACATTACTCCGGTCTTGCGGTCCCTCCACTGGCTGCCTATTGGTTTCCGGGCCCAGTACAAGGTGTTGGTTATCACCTTTAAAGCCCTAAATGGCTTGGGTCCAAGCTATCTTAGAGATTGCCTCCTCCCCTATAATCCTCCCCGTGCTCTCCGTTCCTCTGGGAAGAATTTCCTGCAGCCTCCAAAAGCTAGGCTTGCCGTGACCTCCCAGAGGGCCTTTTTGGTTGTCGCCCCCAGGCTCTGGAACGACCTGCCGGACGAGATCCATCAGTTGACATCTTTAGACAGTTTCAAGAGAGCTGTCAAGACGGATCTCTTCTGGCAGGCCATTGCGGACTAAAATATCCAGCCTCAGGACTTTGGGACCTTGGGATTTCTCCCTTTAAGATTGTCTTCTCAGCCTCTGTTAGAGGTGAAGTCGTACGAGGTCTGCTGGCTCTTATCTAATTGGTTTTATTGTTTATTGTTATGTTTAATTAATCATTGTTTTTAATTGATATGTAGTTTAATTGATTTTTAAGGGGGGGGAGGGAGGGAGTTATGTTATTTTAAGTTGTATGTATTTTTAACTTTGTAAACCGCCTAGATTGGTCCGCCACCGGGCGGTATATAAGTAAATATTATTATTATTATTATTATTGTTATTGTTATTATTATAGTGCCGCTCTACTCTACTTTATCAGGCCTCACCTACAATAATGTATCCAGTCTGGGCACTACAATTCAAAAAGGATGTTGACAAGCTGGAGCGTTTCCAGAGATAAATGGTGAAAGTTCTGGAAACCATGCTTTATAAGGAGAAACTTAGGGAGCTGGGTATATTTAGCCTGAAGAAGAGAAGGTTAAGAGGTGATATGATAGCCATGTTTAAATATTTGAAGGGGTATCATATCAAATATTTGAAGGGGTATCATATTGGATATCATATTGAGGATGGAGCACGCTTGTTTTCTGCTGCTCCAGAGAATAGGACTCAAATTCAAACTACAGGAAAAAAAGATTCCACCTCAACATTAGGAGAACCTCCTAACAATAAGAGCTGTTTGACAGTGGAAAACACTTCCTCAGAGTGTGGTGGAGTCTTTAAAGAGAGGCTGGATGGCCATCTGTCAGGGGTGCTTTGATTTTGTGTTCCTGGCAGAATGGGGTTGGACTGAGTGACCCTCGGGGTCTCTTCCAACTTTATGATTCTGTGATTCTTATCAGCTGAACATTTTGCACAGTAGGTTTTTGTGGGTTTTTAGGGCTGTGTTCTAGAAGAATGTATTCCTGACATTTCACCTACATCTGTGGCTGGCATCTTCAGGATACTGTGTTTTGCTACTTCTGATTTTTCTGGCTGGTCCAGTCTGCATGGTTGGTCAACCAAGAAAATCCAGGAAATGCTGCACTCAGCGAAGGATAGGAGAGACCCTCTCACAGCCACAGGAGCTTACTGCATACTGTGCATCTGTGGACAAGTTTACATAGGAACCACAAAATGCAGTGTTCAAACACAAATCAAGGAACATGAGAGACACTGCAGACTGGGCCAGCCTGAAAAATCAGCAGTAACAGAGCACGTTATAAACCAACCTGGGCACAAAGTGCTATTTGAAAAATTCTGGGCCATGCTAACAGTTATTGGGTCAGAAAACACAGGGAAACCATTGAAATCCCACAAATACCTGAACAATTCCAACAGGAAAGAAGAAACCCTGAAAGTAAACAAAGTTTGGCTACTAGTCCTCAAAAACACCAAAACCAGGAGTCAGCAAATGCAAATGAACTTCATCTAGGGTCAGGGGGTTTCCCAGCAGACAATGGACCATTAAGTAAATAGAAACTCATCCTCCTTGCATATCCTCCCACCCTGGCCTTACTCTGACACTGAATGCAGTCCTTGATGCAGGGCCATTAACGTGTTGCAGCAACACCAGAAGAGCCAGCCAAGCTGGTTGATCTGGGTGCCTGTCCTAAAGTCATGATGGCAGTGGGGGAGGACACCCCTGCTCGTCCGATGAAGGACATGTGGTTCCAGCCATTGGCCTCTACAAAGGGGAAGGAACATGAGAGCGTTGAGCCAGCAGAGTATCGGCTTGGGATGTTAGGATGGCTGGCCCCCTAGATGAGACTTCCAGTGAGAAGAAGGATCAAGAGGACGAGTTATCCCAAATCCATGAGGAAATGCAGGAGATGCAGGGAATGCTGGCCAAGGTAATGCAAACCCTAAGAGGCCTGGCTGTTGACCCCCCAAGTTGGACTGATAGCTGAAGCAGCCCCAGTAGCTCAGGCAGTGTCAGCGGGGCAGCTGGGAGTGGAGAGAGACCCTTCCCCCAACAAAACCCCCCACCATTGAGGCTGCTGGATCCTTTGGCTAGGAGACTGGGGGTGATATTTGATGGCTATCATCAGCAATTGCCCTTTTTCCTGTCACAAGTGGCTAGGTATATGTGTGAGTGGGAGGCATCTTTCCCTGATGACGCAGCCAAAGTATGATGTCTGACTAATCACTTGGAGGGGGAAGTGGCATATTGGCTAGTACATCTTTATGATAATGGAGCAGTGGAGCTGCAGAATTTGCAGGCCTTCATGGTGGCACTGCAAGCAAGATTTGAGGACCCTTTCAGGGCAGAGCCGCACCCGCAACACGTTAATGGCCCTGCATCAAGGACTGCATTCAATGTCAGAGTAAGCCTTGGAATTCAGGAGCTTGGCAGCTCAGGTTCCTGAGTGGCCAGAGGCTACCAAAGTACAGTATTTTAAAGACGGACTGCACCCTGACCCATTGGAATGGGCGTTGATTAGAGACAACCCAACCATGGTGTGTGGATGGGTCAGGATGGTGGCCGAAACTGAATTGGTGAATTGGTGAAGGAGGAGATCAAGCTCTCATGCCAGTGGATGGCTCTCACTCAAAAGAAAAGTGAGAACAAAAGTCAGCCCTCCAATGTGGCTGGAAAGAATAAAACAGGATCAGAGACTGAGAGACAGTGCCGGATGAGACTGGGAATATGTCTGGAATGTGGGAAGACGAGGCACATAATTGCCCAGATCGAGTAAGAAGTGTAAGAACTGTCAATGTGGCTCAGGGGCAGCCAAGCCTGACCATCAAAGGAGAGACTCGTCAAGGTGGCAATGCCGGAGCTGGGGGAAGGGCAGGACAAGCTGCTAGCCATCCTGCAGTGGAGCCAGCTGAGGTGTGAACTGACAGCGATGAGGAGGAAAGCGCTGAGCCATCAAGAAACTACCTAAGCCTGCCTTACATTGTGGTGAAAGACAGGCTGAGCATCTGGACAGCCGCAACCACATGGTGAGTGGGGGTGTCCTTCTGTACATCTTGAAAGTCAGACTGGAATGGAATGGGCTCAAGGGCATCAGTGTGGAGCTAACCACTGCATTAGACTATGGCTGCACTAGGTGCTTGATTAGTCAGGAGGTGGTCAAGTCTCTGGGAACTGAGACAAGACCACATCACCAGCCCATTCCATTCCATCAAATGGACGGATCAGTCACGGGGGGGGGGGGGGCAAGCCATCACTCAACGAACAGTGACTGTGTGGATGGGGGTGGCAGAGCATTGGCAAAGAATACGGTTGGTTGTGGGACTAACATACAGCTATCAGATGGTGCTGGGAATAGACTGGCTGCATTTTCATAACCCCACCATTGACTGGAAACAGTTAAAGCTGGTGTTTGATGACCCAGTGTGTAAAGATCATGTTAGAGAGCCTGTTACTAAGGGGACTTGTGAGGCAACAGTGGCTGTGTTAAAATCTTATGCAATGGGGAAGAGAATGGGGCAGGTCTCTCCGGAGACCCCCTGTCCCTATCCTGTGATGTATCAGGATCTCAGGTGTTTGAGGAGAAGGAAAGTGATCAATTACCACCACACAGAGAAACAAACTGTGCTATTGAAATAGAAGCTGGGGCTGTGTTCCCAAAGCCCAAATTATACTCGATGACCCCGTTGGAGCTGAAAACTTTAAAATGAATTTATAGAGAAGAATTTAGCTAGGGGTTTCATAACCTTTCCACCTTTGCTGCTCTAGAGTTCTTTAGAGACAAAAAGGATGGTTTGCTTTGGCTAGTGACTGATTACAAAAATTTAAATGCCATCAGTACCACCAACAAATACCCCTTGCCACTAATGAAAGATATGCTGGGCCATTTGGCCACTGGAAAGATATTTACTAGGCTGGACTTGAGGGATGCATACTTTTGAGTTTGCATCCAAGAAGGGAATGAGTACAAAACTGCTTTCAACTACCCTTTGGGGGCTTATGAGTATTTGGTCCTCCCTTTTGGGCTCTCGGGAGGGCCAGGATGTTTTATGAGACTGGTGAATGAAGTTTTGCATTATTTATTGTATAAAGGAGTGTTGGTTTACTTGGATGATGTGTTGATCTACTCTGAGGATCTGGAATCACACATCAAAATGGTAAGGGGGGTACTAAAATGGCTGCTGGACAACCAGTTGTATGTAAAACTGTCCAGGTGCCATTTCCACACAAACAGACTGGATTTCTTGGGGTACCGAGTGTCCACAAAGGGGATTGAAATGGATTCAGCAAAAGTACAGACAGTGATGGACTGGCCCCCACCTAAAACTGGAAAACAAGTTCAAAAGTTTTTGGGGTTTCCTAACTTCTATCGTCAGTTTAGTCCCCACTTTGCTCAGATTGCTTCGCCCATTACTAATCTGCTCAAAACAAAAGGGAGGCAAAATGTAAATCTAATATCTCTGAAGGGGAGCTTGATTGGACTCCCAGATGCCAGGAGGCATTTGAACAGTTAAAAACCTTGTTTAGTTCAGAACCTATTTTAAAGCATCTGGATCCAGAAGCACCTTTTGTAATTCAGGTCGATGCTTCGGATTTTGTGGTGGGTGCAGTTTTGTTGCAAAAGGACTCAGAAGGGGTGCTTAAGCCTTGTGCCTGTTTGTCAAGAAAGTTTCAGACAACCGAGTTGGCCTGGCCTGTTTGGGGAAAAGAGGCTTTTGCCATCAAATGGGCCCTTCAGACCTGGAGCACCCCATGCATTTTTAGAAGGAGCACCCCATGCATTTGAGGTGTGGACTGACCACCATAATTTGGAGGTGCTCCAAGCCCTCTGCAAATTGACTCCTAAACAACATAGATGGGCCAAGGACTTTTACAAGTACAAATTCAAGCTCAATTTTATTCCTGGTCAAGAGAATAGTTTGGCTGATTCATTGTCGAGACTCCCTCAACACGTGGGCAAAGAAATGCAGCTACTTCAAACCCTATTCACTCCTGTGCAACTGGGGTTAGCAGTCACCACACATGGTAAGCTAAGGCAGAAAGGGAGGCAGAGAAGGAAAAGTTGGATCCACTGCATGTGGAAATAAAAAGAAATTCTGAGAATGATAACTGGCTACAAACACATCAGCAGCAGCTGGAAAAGAAAGACAATGGCCTTGGTATAAAGACAAAGAATATATGTCCCTAATGTTTTAAGACAGAAAGTGTTACAAATCTGCCATGATTCCAGAGCTGCAGGACATTGAGGCTTTGTTAAAACATTACATTTGCTCCTCAAATATTTCTGGTGGGAGGGCATGAGATCAGATATAGAAGATTATATGAAAAGCTGCTCTGTATGTGCTCAACCAAAACCCTTGGTGGGTAAACCTAGTGGACTTTTACAACCTCTGGAGATCTCTAGTGGCCCCCTGATGTGCCTGAGAGACAGGGGAGAAACACCATTTGGGTGGTGATGAACTTGTTTTCAAAGCAAGCACATTATGTGGGATGCAAAGGACTTCCCACAGCTCCCAGACTAGCTGATTTATTTATACAATTTGTGTATAAATATCAGTTTGCCAGATAAAATAATTTGTGATAGAGGTTCACAATTTACCTCTCAGTTTTGGAAGGTGTTACAATCCAAGCTGGGGGTTGAACTAGCTCTGAGCACACAGCCCACCACACCCCGACAGATGGTCAATCAGAATGCACCAACACTTCCTTGGAAAGATACCTTAGGTGTTACACTAATCACTTACAAGACAATTGATGTGAACTGCTACCTCATGCTGAAGTAGCTTTTAATGGAACAGTCAGCCAAAGTACTGGACATTCACCTTTTGAAATCATTTATGGTTATGATCTCAAATTGTTACCTACTTTTACGAGTGAATCCTCTGATCCTGTAACAGTCACACAATGGATCTCTAAATTACAAAATGCTTGGCCGCAGATTGTAAGGGCATTGGAAGAGGCTAAAGCAAATTATAAAAAGTATGCTGACAGACACAGAAAGGAGGGCTGGGACATAAATACTGAGACAAAGGGCCTTTACAGACTGCCAGAAATAGTGCAGCTTGAGGCCACTTTAACTGTCCTGGCTCAGTGCTAAGGAATCATGGGAATTGTATTTTTTCCTAGGACATTGAGCCTTCTCTGTCATAGAGCTCTGGTGCCACAATAAACCACAGTTCCCATGATTCCTTAGCACTGAGCCAGGATAATTAAAGTGGCCTCAAGCTGCACTATTTCTGGCAATCTGTAAAGGCCCAAAGTCTACCTGTCAACCAAGCATTTAAAAACCAGACATGTGGACCAGTGAACAATGGAGAACAGAAGAAACCCCACCTTTGCCCATGTTGGGCATTATTTTGAAATATCCAAGATCCTGGACTCTAAATTGCATAAAGGGGGACTATACTATTTGGTGAGATGGAAACATTTACCCATCAACCATGCTGAATGGGTGAAGGCCAAACATGTTAAGGCTCCTAAATTGGTTGGGGAATTTCATTTGGCTTCTCCAGACAAACTGGGGTGGGTGGGAGTGGGGTTGGTTGAAATATTGCATGTGATGTGTTTTTTTGGGGGGGACAACAGA
Organism: Phrynosoma blainvillii; assembly: GCA_026167975.1. Taxonomy (NCBI): domain Eukaryota; kingdom Metazoa; phylum Chordata; class Lepidosauria; order Squamata; family Phrynosomatidae; genus Phrynosoma; species Phrynosoma blainvillii. The sequence continues at coordinate 160,276,699 of JANUYF010000003.1, forward strand.
CTGTCAGAACCATGCCTGCGTGCATGAGTTCTGTCATATGTTTTGATTGGGGTGTAGTAGTTGTAGTTGTTTGGGGAATAATGTGTGAGTATATGTGAGATGTAGGCTGTTTGGGATGGGGGATTGGGAGTAGTGCTGTGGTTTTAGAATAGTTTTGAGAAAGTCAGGCCTTTGGAATGTGTGAGCTGTGGGAGGAAACTGGTTGGTATCTGGAGGTATCGGGAGGTGGAGTGGGGCTGGGTGGATTGCTTTGGCTGGAAAGGGATATCTCTGGTGAGAACATTGAGAAAAGGGGGCTGACTTGGATGGGGAAGAAGAGCTATGGGAATTGGAGGTGAGTGCTAGTTTTGGTGCCAATGGGTGTGGGGTGGAGCTCAGCAATTTGGAGGGTTTTAATATGGCAATTAGCTGTAGGGGGGGCATTTCTGGATTAAACACTGACTGGTGAATTTCTGGCTATCTGTTCTTAATAAACTTCTTGTTGATTCAACTGGCTGGATTTATTGTTACACAGAGTTACTGAATTTAGCCTAGTATGACAGCTGTATAGCCTTTGCCTTCATCTAAAGCTGAGAGAGTGTGCATTGCCCAAGGTCACCCAGTGAGTTTCCATAGCTGAGCAGAGATTCAAACCCTGGTCTCCAGTCATAATCTCATGTTCAAAACACTACTGGCTCTCCCTCTTGTTATGAGCTATCAAATCAGCTTTGACTTGTGGCAGCCATATCACCATGAAAAACCTCTGAACCCCAATCAGGTCTTGCAAATTTAGGGCTATGGCTTCCTTGATTGGGCTGTAGATTGCTTCATTTATTGGGTCTATTGACCTATATTACAGTCTTCCTATTTTCCTAATACCTTCAACTTTACCAAGCTTTACCAACTTCTCCAGTGAGACATGTAATCACGTGAGATATCCAAATTACAATAGTCTCAGACATTGGTATCTAGCGAAAGTTCAGGCTTGATCTAATCTCAGAACTCATCTTTTCTTGTTTTTCATCTTCCTTTACAGTTGGCACTCTGTACCCATGGATTCTGCATCCACAGACTCAACCAACCATGGTGTGGCCCTCCTCTCACCATGGGGAGGCCATGTCTCGAAAGGACAGGTGGATGAAGGAATGCAAGTGGAGGCTGTTTATTACAATCCTTCTGACCATTGACACAAGGGTCTCCCTGGATAACAACCCTTAAACTTCAAGAACATCTACCCTACCTGGGGTTAACAAAGGAACTTCAGAGTCCATTGCCTCTCTTACCAACTCCCCTTGGCCCTTGTATACCTCAACCCCTTCCTTCCTTCACTAGATCATTCTGCTGGAGTCCTGGTGGTGCAGTGGTTAAATGCCTGTACTGCAGCCACTCACTCATAGACCACAAGGTTGCGAGTTCAGTACTAGCCAGGGCTCAGGCTAGACTCAGGCCTGCATCCTTCCGAGGTCGCTAAAATGAGTACCCAATTGTTGGGGGGCAATGAGCTTACAGTTGTAAACCACTTAGACATCCCATAGCGCTATATGAAGCGGTATATAAATGAAGCTGCTTTGTTTTTGCTTTTGCTTTTGCTTTTGCTGTGAAGGAATCTGTCATTCTTTCATCTTTTTTATATAAGTCTTACTGCATTGTTCCTATCTTTATTTTGTACTGATCATATAATATGTTTCTTTATTGGGCATATACATCCTTATACTTGATTTAAATTTCCCTTTGACTTCTCAAACCTGTATTAAGAGATCTTAGGGTGGCTTCAAATGCATTAAAACAGGTTAAACATATTCAGAGTACCAAAGATAGTCAGAACATACACATTATGTTAACTTATTATTCCTACCTGGCCTGAAAATATGAACAGACAGGATTCATTTCCTTCCTTGAAAATAAAACAGTTTCAGCTGTTAAAACAGTTGGTCTTAAAATGATGCAACTCAAAATATATTCCTATAATATTTAGTTATATGTGATGGCTTTCCTGATATGTTGAATCAGGGAGTAAGGAGATGAAATTACAATTGAAAAAGCAAGGAAAGCAAGGGAAAGGTGTCTGAAGGTGGATGAGAAATGAGGCTTTCAAAAATGTATGCATCAGGTTCCTGCTCTCCAAAGCTCAATGGGGATAGGGGCAGGAAGAAAAACCATGGGTGATATTTTCCAGCTTTATTCTGTTAACATCTTTCCTCAACTCATATTTAAATGAAAATTTAATACAGTGGACGGCAAGCCCCAACCATGAGCTTACTATTGATTTGAGGACCCATTGTATAAGCATAACTATTAAATTCTCCCCTCTTCTAATATAAATGGAACTGGGCCAGAATTTCTGGCTTATTAATGATTTACTAAATATATTAACTTGTTTCTACTACCTTATGTATCTTTGGACACTACCACATGGGGGAAAATCAGGGGATTAAAAAGGCATTTTCCTGGGAAAGTCATGTGATCGAGGCAAAGATTTTCACACACATTGTGATCTGAGAGGACTTATCCTGGGAAGAACCAGGAATGCTCCTGCAACAAACCATTCACGGGGAAATCCTGTGGATGGTTTGTTGCTGGAGCATTCCTAGTTCTTCCCAGGACAAGTCCTCTTAGATCGTGATGTCATCTGAAAATCTTCACCGCTATCATGAAACTTTCCTGGGAAAATGCCTTTTTAATCTCCTGATTTTCCCTGTGTGATAATCTCCTTTGACTATAGGAGTGTAGTAAAACCTTTATGTTGACTTTTTTTTCATTATCCCACTTGTTTTCATTATTTAAAACCTCATCTATTCTGAAAGACATTTGTTAAGATGCCATTAGTTTCTTTATTCATTCATTTCAAGTATGCTCCTTTTTATTACATGTCTTTGCCTCCCCTCCCCCACTTTTTAAAAATCCTTAGCTCATGCTTTGGTAGTGGCAATGGAAACAGTAGAGCTGATTCCAGTTTCAATCTCCTGAGCAGTTATCATGTCATTTTCACAGAGCATTTTAAATGTGGCATCATTTCAACCACAATCCCCCTCCCTCTGAATGCCCTGAACAATGCAACATTGGACAGGCTTTTCAGAAAATCAGCTGCTGCCAACAGATGGGCTTGAACATGTATATGATTGCACTTTTAAATAAAAAGGCTGGAAAATTTTACTTTTCTCAAAAAAAATTTCCCTTGCAACATGGATATGCATTTGGAGAGTAAAAGACTTTTGAATCCTCTCCAGCCACAACCATGCCTTTTCCCCATGGTTTTTGTTAAAGTTAATTACTTTTGTGGTTTTCAGGTGAGAGATTACCTAGCTGATGTATAAATAATTTATATATACTTGATTATTTTCAATAGCAAATATTTTCCTTTACTTCTCAGAAAACAATCCCCCACCCCCACCACAAAGAGAGAGATTTCTGGTTGACACTGTTTGGAAAACTGACTAACAAGGTGTTCACTTTTACCAGGCCATTAATTGATAACACTTAATTAATCTGCCATGTGAGAGATCAAATGAAGATTATGTCCCAGCACTAGTAACACATATTGACTTTGTTATTCCAATTATGTGTCTGACCAGGCTAGCCCAGACTTAACCTTTGAATCACCCTCAGCTCACAACTAGATCAGCTCCCGGGGATCTGACCTGAAAGACCTTGACACTGCTGGAGTGCCATATTCTTCCCTTCTAAACTCTTTCCCCTTCTGTCTGGCACATCTTGGGGCTCACACTGTCGTTTACAATTATGTGCATGTACTAAACAGAATGCTAAGATAAGGGCTTAATCATTAGTACCATGGCCTGGTCACAATTAGCTGTTTTACAAATCTGGTTTTGGGGGTCTTTTACAGAAAAAAATGTTAGGCAAAGTACACTTAGTTTAAGCTACAATAAATAAAGTCTAGCATTTAAAAAGAGGGCAAATTGCTTTTTGCAAATATTTATCCATTTATTTGGTGTTTATTTCCCTACCTTTGTTTCTTCTCGAATGATGAACAACCTCATGTAGTGAAGTTTTGTTGCAATTAACCTCTTAAAATATCTTAAAGTATTTTTTTCTTTTTAAAAAATGTTTCATTTCCATATTGCTTAAAAAGAAAAAAGAAAAAAGGAAGGCATAATCCTGATTCTCTATGTGCCTAGTTTCTTCTATTATCCCATCAGCCCAACCAATATATTAAAGCTTAATACCATGTATATAAATTATTGCATGCTGATGACATATTTATCTAGGCTACTGTCCTGTGTGTAAGATTGCAATTCTCTACCCCTGGGGGTACATCCTGGGACCACAAAAATGAGGAGATATCCTCTTCTGAGGTCTTTGATGAAGCCAGCTTCCCTTCCCTTCCTTCCCAGGGCACAACTCCAATCCTGGAGAAGGCTCAAAGGGAGGGGGTGCAGGTAGGCAGGGAGAGAAAGAAGGGATAGGATCTATAACCTTTACATAAACCATTCTGGGTGAAGGAAATTTTCATTCAGGATGTGTCTAACTCCTGACTTTTACAATGGAAAGCTATTTTCCATAGAAGTAAGAAACAACCCAATAGAGGAGGGTGGTAAACAACAGTTCTAATCTTTCTAGTCTGTCAACAAGTATCCAGCAGGGCTTTGTAATAAAACAGAAATAAATTTCCATTGCCTTTAAAATTCTACCCTAAATCCAGTTATTTGTGTGTGTGTATCTGTAATAAAATCCCTAGACTCCTGTGTGTATTGTTTTTATTTTCACTTTGCTTAATTGCTTTTCTTGTCTATTCCAATAACCCACTTGCTCTGGAACCCCACACCACCCCGATACCAAAATCCACAGATGCTCATGTCTCTTTGTCCCCAATGGTGGTGCGTGCACATTAGGGACAACAGCAAACAAAGCAGCTTCATTTACATACCGCTTCATACCGTGCTATGGGGTTTACAACTGCAAGCTCATTGCCCCCCAACAGTTGGGTACTCATTTTAGCAACCTCGGAAGGATGCAGGCCTGAGTCTAGCCATATGCATGCCCCACCACTGAGGACAACATGGGCTTGCCATCTGCGGATGCTTGAATCTGCAGATGGCAAGCCCGTGGATGCAAAGGTTCCACTGTACATGCATAAGTTGCATTATACATGCAGGGTGAATTATTTGCCCTAACTCAACAGCAGAGTTGCACATATAATAACACTGCCCATTGTGCATTATTTTCACATTGTGCATTGTGATTGTGCACAGCAATTGCACATTGTGCACATTGTGATTATGCACTTCCCATTGTAGTTGTATACGGTGCACTGCATATTGTGGTAGACCATTGTGCATTGCACAATGACACTCAGTTATTGACATGTATTTCACAATGTTGCCATTCTGCATTGGTGTTGTACAGTGCCAGTACAGTGTATATTTACATGTGTATATTAACACTATTTCCACTATTTAAATATTTACACTATTTACATCTGGATATTTACATGCAGTGGCTCAAGTAGTTAAGACGCTGACTCTGTTAATTGCAAGACTGGCAGGTTGGCAGTTCAAGGCATGATGGGGTGAGCTCTTGTCACTAGTCCCAGCTTCTGCCAACCTAGCAGTTCGAAAGCATGCAAATGCAAGTAGATAAATAGGTACCACTTTGGTGGGAAGGTAAACAGTGTTCTGTGAAATCATGCTGGCCACATGATCACAGAGTAATCTCTGACAATGCTGGCTCTTCATCTTAGTAACAGAGATGAGCACTGCCCCCTACAGTCGGACACAACTTGACAACCTTGTCAATGGGGAATATTTTTACCTTTTTATTTACACTACACTGAGGGGCCACTTTATTGCAGCCGAAGGAGGCAGTTTCTCTGACGAAAGCTGTAATTCCCGCTCTCTCTGTGTTATGACAAATGTTATCAACAAATGTTATCTACTTGCATTTGCATGCTTTTGAACTGCTAGGTTGGCAGAAGGTTAATCTTACAGTAAGGTTAAAATTATATTGTTGATTTCTGAAAGCTAGAAATCTTACTCACACTACTAAAATAAAAGATATAATAACATTCCACTTAACCTAATACTGGAAAAACTTTCCAACAGATGCAATAAAAATGAGACATGCAACAAAATCCAATCCCAGAGAACCTGGGGGTTGAGTGGGAGAATGTAACAAGACCCTATCAAACTTTTAACTCCTGTCAAACTAAGCAATTGCTCATCCTTTGTACATCAATATCAGCATGTGCCACTCTCAAAGCAAATTTCTCTGACACAAATGTCAAAACAATCCATTGAGACATTGATGAGTAGCTATTGCTGGGTGGGGCAAAGTCTTTCTGCTTATAAACACAGAATGTGGTTCATCTGTATCACCACAGACATGTTTGGCAATAATTGGCAATAATTATTGTTACATACTCCTAACATTGTGGGAAAGGCAAAAACTATAACTTAAAATATATAGCTAGAAATACTTTGTATACTTTATTTTTTCTTCAATATAGCTAAAAAATACTTTTAAAAAATCCTAACAATGTACTGTGTGAGGATGTAAGGGCTTACACTTCTATGTGGGTTGCCTGAGTAATATACACTAAGAGAGGGGAGTACTGCATGTCCATATTCATAATTTGGTGAATACAATATGAAGCAATGTGTGAAAGGGCTGCCATAGATAGAGTTCCATAAGAGTTGTATCATGGGATTCTACATGTTAAAAAAAAAAGTTTTACAATGGATTGATTCACAAACTCCTTGCCAATCTCCTTGTGACTGAAGTTAAGAATATGCATATCTGTCTGAATCAGTCATTTCCAGTGGACATCAGAAACCATTGCTCTCTAAAATATCATTTCTCCCATTACTTATTCACCCATAAAACTAACAATGTCACAAAAACACAATCAAAGCCAAGATGAGATTTAAATGAGTTGTACTCCATTGTTGGCATGCTCTTACAACTTTATTCAAGCACTATCCTGCTTTGGGAGCATAACTCTGATGTTCCAGGTCTTTCTAATGGTATGACACTTGTTTCATACCATTGAAAAGCTCATTTTTCTACCTTCCAGAGCCAATAAAAGCTGAAGAAGAAAAACCCAGTAGTCCAGATTCTCCTATGGTGATTAGAGACTGAGAATAGATGCTGAAATTGCCTCTATACTATGTTGGGCTGGTTCAAAATGTTAATGGTCATTTCAAAGCCATTTCACATACATAGATGTATTTATTTATTGGCAAAATGCCAAAATGAATAAAACTGTTGAAAATGCAACAAAAACAGAGAGAAAGTTGTTCAGTTCTTATTTTTGCAATTTGTTGAACTGTAGAAGAAATGTGACTGCAATTGCCTATGGTGAGAATGTCCTCTGGCTAAAAAATATACTAGAGAAAAATTTCCAGGGAAGTAACTGTGTTACATCTATTGTAGCAAAATAACAGTATTACAACTCCTTTAACATGAACATGTTTTATTTAGCATAGGCTTTTGTGGAATGCAATCTACTTCATCAGATGTATCTATTGACTCTTTTGTTGTTGTTGTTGTTGTTGTTTCTCTTTATTTTTCATAACTCTTTGTTGTTTTTTGTGAAAAATTAAGTTCAAAAATAATTTTTAAAAATGAACTCATGAAATTCCATTAGATCCAGTACACTGGACTACAATGAGTGATGTGTCCATCAACAACACATGGAACTGGTATCTTACACATAGCTGAAACTATAGCACTTGATTTAAAGAATTAGAGATCTCAAAACTGATCTTGATGAAAAGATTATCTTTATAAAATATGATACCTAACTGTTGCACCCAAATTAAGACATTATATAAAGATGAAGAAGAAAAAGCAAATTTGGAATTATTTTGAAAGAAACTGATTTCTTTTACCAAGTACTGTAAAAAAATAATTCTTTGTTATGAACCATGTTAAGAAAATTGAAAATAGGACATAATGTTAAATACTCTATATTGTTTATAATTAAAGTATATATAAAAACATTATTTCATTTATAATTACCCAGAATAAGCATCCACAAGATTTTTTTTAAATAAACATAAATGCCTTAAGTGAAATAAGATCCAAAAAGGTATCTTATAACAATTTGGTAATGGAGATCAGAGATGTATTTATCTAATTATTTCATGTCTTTTTCTAAATAGCACAGTCCAGCATAGATCACATTATGGATATAAAACAGATACATCTGAAAACTCATTAAGCTACAATATTAAAATACAATATACAGAGTAAGATATTAAAAGAATAATTAAAAGAAAAACCAGTTCTAATGGCAGGAAAGTACAGTACAGAAAAACTAAGATTTACAATGCATGTCTTATAAGAAGTAAATCCACTGACTCCCAGGTAAATGGGAAATAAAAATGGAAAGGGAATCTCATGAAACTGTTCCTCTGTAAATTAGTGGATGAAGTCCATGAATTTAGGGTTGAATCACTGTTTCTTGCCAGCTGAATCACAATGTAACATAAACACTTATCTGTTCCAGTGAAGAAGCCATACTACTAAAGCCTAGTGTTCAAATTAATATCTCTCTTATTCTATATGACATAAACCATTATTAAAGGAGCAAAAAAACTTTCCTACAAATTGTCTGTATTGGGAGGCCAAGGTGATTATCATACGCATCTAAACAAAAATTCAATAGTTTTTTGTGGGTTTTTTGGGCTATGTGGCCATGTTCTAGATCTAGAAGATGATTCCTGACGTTTCACCAGCATCTGTGGCTGGCATCTTCAGAAAAATTCAATATACCTTAAACAATTAGTAACCAGCAAGAAACTTTGCAAGGAGAGAATCTTTGCCTCCTCCCCCGTTACACACACACACACACACACACACACACCAAATCTAACATTGGAAGGCCTGGATTTGACTCAGGGATAGCTTTCTCCAAAGTGAATTCTGCCCCATCAGAATTGTTCAGTCACAGCTTCCTTTTCTCTTGGAGGGGGCAGTGCAAAGGAAAGACTGAGCCTCTCCTTTGTTTCTTAATGCAGGTAAACTTGGCTTTGAAGCAACATGCTGAACCTCTGCTAGTTTTCTGCAATGCTAAGTTATTTCTTCCAAGGATAAGTGCCCACCTACTCTGTCCTCCCTGCAAATATCTGCACATAATCCCGTTTTAAAGATATTTGTATAAATAGTGTTCGATTTTAAAAGAGGGAACTGACGTTCTTAAAATGCATTAACTGGTGGAGAAAATTCTTTTAAAAGTATAATTTCCCTGTATATGATGCATGCAAGAAAGGCTCGACACACAATTTGTATATAAACGTACAAACCACAAGCACTTGGGTTTAAGAGGTTTTGCTATCCTTTGACATTACTCTTACAGCTGCATGCCTTGTTGCCTGATTTGAAAATCATAATAAAAATAAAGCAGCATAAATTAACTAAGAAGGGTCGGGGGAGGAACAGAGGTTTAAGATGACCCAAAGCTGGATGGAGGCTTTGTTGGGGCTTTCCTATTTTTACAATTGCCACCCTCAACCTTCCTCCTGATTCTTGAAAATACTGAAATGATCTTGAAGTGCAAATCACACCGATAGCTTATTAAATCCCCCTACATAAATGACGATTCATGCGGGAAGGGGAGGTGGGGCAGGGGGGAATCATAGGAGCAATAATCCTCCCTTCCCTGTCCCATTTTGCTCTCTCTTTCACTTTCATCCCATTAAAACTAACATAATATTTTTCTCCATTTTCCAGCTGCTATTGATGCTCACAATGGAAAAGATAGTGAAATCAGCAGAAGCTACACTGGGGATGTCAGACTTTGGAGCATTTGCTGCCTTGGGACTTGGGGGGAGAGTTGTGGGGGGTGGGGAGGGCAGTAAATCAGTGCATGCTTGTCAACAGCTCCAAGCTGCAGAATTACTCGAGCGAAAATAACAAATGGCTGTCATTGTGGAGCCAAAAACCTGTGATTATAATTATCACATCCCCAGTGACCTTGCATAAACTTTAATCCCTCTCCAATGGAGCATTTAAATAGCCTGCATCTACTGGCAGGAGACCATGTCCCATTCTCTGAGAATACAGAGACCAGGAAAGAAACGAGGCACAAAAAATACCACCAGGCCTGTCTGGTGTCTTACAGCCTCTATTAAGGAGCTGTACATGGAAAGCAATCATCACTGTCATTTTAATTGATATTATATTGCCCCAACAAACTCAATATGCCTCAATTGACTCCAGTTCAGCCCAGCTCAGCCACTTTGATCAGCTGAAATGGTGAAACACCAGCAAGTGTTGGCTGCATCATTTCAATAGGTTTCAATATTACAACTGCAGTCGTCCCTTCCAATTCATGGGGGATCTGTTCCAGACACACACACCCCACGAACTGGGGAAAAATCGCAAATATTGGGGGCTCATTGTTTTCAATGGCCGTATGCTCTCTCACATGCCATTTTATCCCTCCCCGCTTGCTGGTCCACAAGGGACTGAGACCGTAGACTCCAAGTCTGCAAACTGGGAGGGAAGCATGTGCATACAAACTGAATGGGCAGAAATAGTAAGAAATAGTAAATTAGCTTCCTATATTCTTTACATCTTTTTAAATTTTTGAAATAGCAACATGCTGAACCTCTGCTAATTTAATTAATAATTAAATCTCTGTGGTTCCTTTCCAGTCCTTTACAATATTGGCTAGCATAGGCATGTTATTGTTTTCTCTGTTAAACAGGGCTTCTGAGGCACACTGTAATTTTTTTAAGCCTTCAATAAGAATGCAGATTGGAAATAAATCAACTGAGAGATGTATGGAGACTATTGTACCCCACATTCTCTGGGATTAGGAGTGCAGGACCCCATGAAAGTGGGGAAAATACACAAAAATCTGCTCTTTTTTATTTATTTTTTGCCTGAGAGAAGACCTCTCTAGCTGACCAACATTTAGCAGAAGTTGACCATAGAATTGCACTGGAGCACTTACAGATGTCTAGAGAAGTGTTCTCTTTAGGCATGTCTAGGTCCTCTAGTGTGACTATGGTCATCCTCTGCTAGAGTTGCATGGCCGACCTAGAGATTCCTAGAGAGAAAATTAGTATGCAAATGGATCTTGCAGCACCTTTGAGACATAGCATGTGCTTTTATAGATGAGCTACTTCCACAAATGCATGTCCAAATGTCTACAAAGTCTACGAAAGCTCATGGTGCCAACTTCTATCCTTCAGTTATTCTCAAAGGGGCTAAGCAGACGGGCGGCACTGGGCCACCCTGGGAATCTGCGGATCAGGGCCGAGGCATCCGCATTCCTCGGCCCCACAGCACAGCTTTGCCGCCCCAGGAAGGAGCGCTAAAATAGCGCTCCTTCCACAAATCGCCGAAGGTGAGCCGCAAAAGGCTGCCAGTGCACCTTCGGAACCTCTTCTGCTGCAGCATGTGTGGACGCTGCAGCGGAAAGGCATCCTCGGAGGGCCGGCTGCTCCGACGACATCTTCAGGAAGGGGTTGGGGCACCCAGCGTGTGGCTGCCCCTCCCCTTCCTTGCCCTGAAGATGGTGCTTTGCTCCGTCTGCTTAGCCCCAAAGATGCTGCAAGATCCCTTTGTATACTGATTTTCCAGACTAAAATAGCTATATATTTGAATTTTACAGAGAACATATTAATCTAATCCATGAATAATCAAAGCCACAAAAGTCAAAGAAGTAAATGTGGAGGTCTGGCTCTATACACCTGTGTCCACCTTGTTTCAAAAAGGCCTCCATAGACAGAGAAAAGCTAGAGTACCAATATGTCAGAATGCTGGGACATTTTGCCTTTGAAGAGAGTCAGGAGCATCAGTGTTAGATTTATTTTTATTTTTGTTAGCAGTTTTAGCTTTTTAGAAGTTTTTTTAAAAGGCCCTAATCCTGAAGTTCTCTCAGAGGGAAAACTATAGTATTCCTGGAGTCTGCAAATGTAGCAGTACATCCAATACCCCAGAGGACAGCTAATACTCAAGAGGACAGGATGAAAATTCAAAATGACCTTAATAGATTAGAAAGCTGGATCAAAGCTAACAAAATGAATTTCAACATGGTGAAAGGTAAGGTACTGCACTTAGGGCAAAAAAAATGAAATGCATAGATATAAGATGAGGGACACCTGGCTTAACAAGGCTATGTGTGAAAGGCATCTAGGAGTCTTAGTAGACCACAAGTTGAACATGAGTCAACAGTGTGATGTGGCAGCTAAAAAGGCCAATGCGATTTTAGGCTGCATCAATAGAAATATAATATCTAGATCAAGGAAGGAATAGTGCCACTGTATTCTGCGTTGGTCAGACCTCACCTGGAATACTGTGTCCAGTTCTGGGCACCACAATTCAAAAAGGATGTTGAAAAACTGGAGTGTGTCCAAAGGAGGGTGACTAAAATGATGAAGGTTCTGGAAACCATGCTCTATGGGGAATGACTTAGGGAACTGCGTATATTTAGCCTGGAGGAGAGACAGTTAAGAAAGAGGTGATATGATAGCCCTGGTTAAATATTTGAAGGGATGTCATATTGAGGATGGAGGAAGCTTGTTTTCTGCTGCTCAAGAGACTAGGACCTGGAACAATGGGTGCAAGCTCCAGGAAAAGAGATTCCACCTCAACATCAGGAGGAACTTCCTGACAGTAAGGGCTGTTCGACAGTGGAACACACTCCCTTGGAGTGTGGTGGAGTCTCCTTCCTTGGAGGTTTTTAAGCGAAGGCTGTATGGCCATCTGTCGGGGATACTTTTATTGAGAGTTCCTGCATGGCAGGGGATTGGACTGGCTGGCCTTGTGGTCTCTTCCAACTTTATGATTTTATGATCTCAGATTATGGTGGCAACTGCTGTTTATTTTGTCTCTTGTAGTCAGGCACACAGAGGTGCATTAGAACTGACTAGGATAAAATAACACTTTTTCCCAGGTCAAGTATTATTTCATTGTTTATCGCAGACATACTGATTCAACTCAGCACGAAAGGTCTGTGTTTTGCCAACCCTTCTTTATCATCTTCCCAATGCCAATGCTGCTAAACAAAACAAAACAAAAAAAAAAAAAACTTTCAGTCAGACAAAAGACAAGGAGGAAAAAAGGCTGAATGGGCATAGAAAGACTTTTGTTAAAAGGAGCTTCTTTGTCAGAGGCTTTGTTAACTGAGGTATGCCTAAAATTTCCTTTCCAGAAATCTCTGGTCAGCTATAGAAAACCAGTGGGCACGTCACATTCTCTTAGCCTCAGAGGAAGGCAAAGGCAACCCCTTTCTGAATAAATATTGCAAAAACTTTATCCATTTTTTTTGAGAAAATTATCTTATTTAGTTTAGTAAGTTCTGTACCCAGACACTCAAAGCCTGCACTTTTAACATTAATATTGTGTCTGTTACACAGACATTTTGCTTTTTAACCTTTGATTTTGACAAACCTAACAACAACAACAACAACAACAACAATAACAATAATTATCGTCAGACAGAATTTCCATTACATCTCATATATGGACCCAGAAGCAATAGTTAATAAGTACAAGAGCTCCACAACTTTTATGAATCCAGTAAATGAAAATGTCCTACATTCCTACTGTATGTTGTTGAAAATATTTCTGACATTTGAAAGATTTTATTTATTTATTTATTTACCTTATTTATATGCTGCCTTTCTCTCAGGTCAGCACCCAAGGTGGCTTAAATAACAACAAATTAAAAACATTTACAAATAGTTTTAAAACCTATTTTTAAAACACCACATTAAAACACTATAAAATTAATTAAAATTATACAAAAGTTACATTTATATTAGGAACCTACCTGTTTAAGCATTAAAAAGAAGGTAAAGGTATTCCCCATTGACAAGGTTGTCAAGTCATGTCCGACCATAGGAGGTGGTGCTCATCTCCATTCCTAAGCCAAAGAGCCAGCATTGTCAGAGACTACTCTGTGATCATGTGGCCAGTAAGATTGCACAGAATGCTGTTTACCTTCCCACTGAAGTAGTACCTATTTATCTACTTGCATTTGCATGCTTTTGAATGCTAGGTTGGCAGAAGCTGGGACTAGTGACAGGCGCTCACCCCATCATGCATTAAACGCTTGCTTAAATAAAAATGTTTTTGCTTGCTGGTGAAAGGAGAGCAGGGAGAGGACCAACCTAGCTTCCCATGGGAGGGCATTCCAGAGGGTGGAGCAGCCACCAAAAAGGCTCTCTCTTGGGTCCTCACCAGGCAAGCCTGTGAAGGTGGTGGAACAGAAAGAAAGTCTTCCCCTGGTGATCTTAAAGCTCTGGTAGGTACAGAAGAGATACAGCCTTTCAGATAGTAAAAGTAAACAGATGGTAGTGCTAATCTTTTAACTGAGCACTTTTATACCAACTTTCTCTCCTATAAACTGTATTGTTTTGGAGTCACATAACCATTATCTGCTGTTCAGTTGCCCTTAACAAAAGGCAACTTTGAAATCAGAATGTATATTCTCTTAACTGCAAACTTTCAATCCTGAAAGGTGTTGACATATCTCAGTGCTGTTTATATAATCTAAAAGAGAAGTCTTTCAAACAAAAAAACAAAAATAAAGCAGAGCATCATGACAGGAGAAATCACGGTGTAGTCATCCTTGGGATTAACAAGCACAAAGAAAAGGGATACTGGCTGGATTTACTTTGTTTATTATTGCACGTTGACTTTAATCTAATCAGAGACAATTAAAATTTATTCATAAGATTTCCTTACTGAAGTAAGAATGATAACAGCATGTTGACCCCCATGGTGGATCTGGCACAAATGTGCTTCCTAGGCAAACTGATTTATCATGTCTCATTCTAGCAGTAGTTTCTTGCTTGCTCATTTCTCATCTTATTACTGTGAAGTTGTAATTAAAGAGGTTCCTCCCACAAAGAAGAGTTCTCTTGTAGGATGAGCTCAATTATAAATGTTTTTGCTCTTTTACTAAGACCCAGTATCAGGAAGCTGCTTGATGAAATACATCCCTAAGATGTTAACCTCAGAGCAAGTCTATGAAATGGTAGTGTGAGATACCTGGACAAATGTTGATAATTTCATTTTAAATATCTCCAAAAGTCAATTGATCCTTTTCTGATTTACAAAGTAGATAATGTGGGGGAGCTTCTGTGCTCTTCCTTTAAACAAGCCCAGAGATGCATGTAAACATGCTCCTTTGTATGCCAACTGTCTGATCCAAGGGTATTTGTTTTATGGATGAGTTATTGCTTAGTATTAACTTGTGCAGCATTGTAAATATACCTGGCATTGTTCAGTGGTAGGTCAGAGCCAAGCAGATAACAGGTCCATTCTCCAAATGGCTAACAGTCTACAGATGGCATCAATGACAAACTATGAGGCAGTACATAACATACATAATGTAGGAACAAGTAGCCATTAGAGTTTGATCCTTGGATATGTGGCCCTTTAGACAGTCTAAACAAGGAATTATAATAGAGTTCCAGAGAATAAATAAAGCTATATTTTCTGCACTGGGCAGCTCTTTCCATTCAAACCTTGCTCCTTCTCTTCTTAACAGATACTTCTGTTGCCTGACAAATCATTTCCAGGACACAATAAATTTGTTATGGAACATTATCTCAGTTGCAGGAAGGTCAGAATCTGCTAAAGGTCATGTATAATAACTATTATCTCATGACAAGGGGGCTCTCTAAAATGCAGTCTTAACATTAAATAATAGAGTCAAAAATAAAAGATTTCTCATAAATGCCCAATTTATAGAATGTATTTTTGAGAAGGGCAGGGAATCATGCCTTCTTCATTGCCCAGGGCTGGGGGGGGGGGGGGGGGGACATAAACCTTTCTTGAAAGAACATTTGGTTATGAGGTTGTGGCTGTACTAGTTTTCTATACTGGCAAAGTACAGAGAGGTGTGCATTTGTATTTGAGTCTGTAATAGATTGGTCTAGTTGTATTCAGATTCACATCTGTCATCTTTAGTGGGCAAGACAGGAAAATATCAGAGAAAAACTAGACCTTGTGGTAGTTATGCATGCACCCTGAAACAGCAAGTCCCTATCATATTTCCAGTTCCCTGTTTTCATGTTTCGACTCTGCATTATTAGCTGTAATGAAGGTAGGGTCATGGGGGGATGTATCATGTGGTGATGGCACAGCAGTGATTTTATAACTTCAGAGTGAGGGCACTTACGTGTCCTCCCATGCATTCATTCCTAAGATCTTGTTCTGAATCCTGCAATCAGCTGATGCTTGTCAGTGGAAATGAGTTATGGAACATTAACACTTCACAATTATTGCACAGTATTCCACTTTAACTGCCATGGCAATACTCTATGGAATTCTGCCAGTTGTAATTTGGGGAGGAACTAGAGCTTTATGACTGAGAATTCTAAATATCCCTCTAAATACCCATCACTAAACTGCAAACCTCAGGGTTCCATGGGCTGTTGCCATGGTAGTTAAAGCAGAATCATGGTGCAATATCTGTGTAGTGTAAATGAGGCCTAGGAACTCTTCAATTGAGGAGCGTATAGTCTGGAATATATAGACCCATGGGTCTCTCTGCTAGGGTAGACCAGCAGCAGCATGTATGGTGTTGATTTCTGAAGCTACTGCTGGAGCCTAGAGAGTGTTTTAAGTAACTGATATGTGTATATGTAAAAATGAATGTGTCATGAACCAAGGTTTTCTGTTGTTCTTTTGATCCAGAGAGAAATTTAGCCACCCCGAACTATAGGACTTTCAACAAAGACACATAGGAAACCAGATCTGGGTTTAGACACTTTGCATGTAACATTTATTGAGACACAGACACAGAGATACCTAAAACAATCATTTCTAATATCAGATACTCAATATAACAAACACCTTAAGTATCAAAAGCTCTTTTCATTCACTCACACATTCACACACATTCATACTCACGATCCTTCACTGGAAGTTGATCAAGCATCCATGAAGGGTGGATGGCACCTGTTGCCGCGGATCAGGAACCACAAGGTGAAGTGGCAGAAGTACTGTCTTTTATACCCTTTTCTCTTCTTTCTTGAAACAAATATGTTTTGCTGGTCACCATGGTTTCAGAACAATTCAGTTCTTTGGACAAGTTTTAGTACATTCTGTGTGTGCCAGATCTCCCTCGACCCTACCAACATATTTCATTCATGTTCGATAGATTGCATTATCCTGGTTATGCTTGGTCAGCATCTCCGCTTCCGAGGCCAAGTTTCTTCCATTCCTCGCTTCCATCATCCAAGTTCCTCCTTCAATAGTGCTTTGCGTGGCAACCATTTTATTTGGTTCTTTCAGGGCCTTGTCACTCCAGGAACCCATTCACCTTCCATATACTCAGCCATTCTCTCACAAATGTAGCCTGTGCATGTTTAAGATGAAAAGAGAGTTGGGGTTCTTACACACAAATATTTTCTTTTAATGGTACACATGTTAATAAAATTACCTCTACTGAAAAATACACAAATGCAACATTTGCAGAGCTTTTTATATGCTTAAATATTTGAGCCTAGAAATATGCCCTCTTGCGGTGCGGGGGAATTGGAGGAGGATGCAGATACGACGTAACCTCACCTCCAAGATAGTGGACTTTTGGGGGGGAACGGGACTGAGTTTTACCCATCCCTAGTCTCTCTGGGTAGAGGGACTAATAAATCAGCTCTTCGGGCCCTTTTAGGGCCAAAACTTAAGTGGGAGAAGAGAGAAAAAGAGAAGATTTCAAAACAACCACCCCAGCTGCCAGTGGCACCCTAGTGTGGGGCTGGAATAGGGGAATAGGTGGGGCTGGAATAGGGGAGAGCTGACCCAACTGCTATCTTAGGCAGCCATCCGGCAGCCAATAAATACCCTGCATTTATAACTAAAATTCATTTAAGCTTATCAAATTGGACTAAACAAGCAAAGTAGTAATTACCTAACAGTAAGGACTTGAAAGCCAAACACATCCGCATCTCAGAGACGCCTGGTTCTCCTTTGGGAAAGGGGGAAACTGTTGAATTTCAGTGGTGTGGTGTGCTTGAAAATCCAGCAGAGCCAGGGAACAAAAATCCAAACTTTTAAAAGTAGAGCTTTATTGTTTCAAAAGGTAAAAATAAGCAAAGAAAAATACAGTCCACCATAGGATCACATCATGCTGACGTGGTTGAACAAAAAAGTTACAGATCCATGTTTCCAGATCCTGAAGTTACATTGTAAAAGCAATATAAGCATATTATAGTCCAAGAATTAACTCCATAGTTAGATCCATTGCGAACACACACACAATCCAGAAGAAACAAGAAATATAAACAATTCCAGACAAAGGATTTCTCAGCCCTGGCCTTTTTCCACCTTCTGGGTGTTAACCTTATGTTGATTGGATGTTATGTGTATGATGTTTGTTAACCCAGCCCCTTGCTGTCCATCATCCACCCTGTGGTTTTCTTTCCCAGGCTAATGATGTTTTGGTTACTGTTATCTGGTCTCAGCTGCCCTTCCCAGCTAGAAACTTCTGATGTTATGATTCTCTGGCCACCTGGACTGGGTTGTTTTTGTTTGCCTAGATGTTGTTCCCATGAGGAAAATTTCAGACACACATCTCTACATTTCACCTTTGACTGTATAACCCATCTATATTCTAACAATCACTTCCTGAAATGTACAGATGTGTATATGAAGCACACTATTATTTGTTGTGAAACTATCTTAGCACAATGGCTAGGCCTGTACACTTAAGGTGACATCTCTAGTAGATGTGACATCTGGTCATGTCTGTCAATTGTCAGTGGTTTTGTCAAAATGTCTGCTAAATTATGCCTTGTTTCTATATACTGCAGACGCACAACTCTCTTCTGTACCAATTCTCTGACATTCTGGTATCTTACTCCAATGTATTTTGTTCTGCACTTCAAATTTTTCTGCGTCTGACATGGCAATGCATGCTTGAGAATCTTCATTGATCAGAACCGGTCCAGGACAATCCTGATTCAAATCCTGTAACAACTGTTTAATCCACTGAACTTCATTGACTATTTCTGACAATGCTGCAAACTCTGCTTCACTTGTACTTTGTGCTACATATCCCTGTTTTCCACTTCTCCATACTATCGCACTCTCTCCAAACTTGATCAACAATCCTGTAACTAACTTTCTGTCATGCAGCTCTGAAGCAAATGAACTATCCACAAAGCACTCTAGCCCAACCTGGCTGTTTTGTATCTTCAATTTCCTGTCCAAGCTACCCTTCAGGTATCTCAACAAATGTTTAACTCAGGGGTAGGCAACCTTCCCTCTTTAAGGGCCGAGGGACTTCAGCTCCCAGAAGCCTCAGCCATGTTGGCCAATAGCTCCTGGGATTCTGGGAGCTGAAGTCCCTCAGCCCTTAAAGGGGAAAGGTTGCCTACCCCTGGTTTAACTGCTGTCCAATCCTCAACCTTCGGACAATTTGTCTTTCAGCTAAGCACACCAACTGCAAACACAATATCAGGCCTGGAATTATTAGCTATAAACATCAAACTCCCAACAAGACTACGGGCCTTTGCAGACTGCCAGAAATAGTGCAAATTGAGTCCACTTTAAGGGTTAGGGTTAGGGAATCACGGGAACTGTATTTTATTGTGGCACCAGAACTCTCTGACAGAGAAGGCTCAATGTCTCAGAAAAAAACAATTCCCATGATTCCCTAGCACTAACCCTAACCCTTGAAGTGGACTCAATTTGCACTATTTCTGGCAGTCTGCAAAGGCCCTACGAAACAACTCTGGATTTTCAAAATCTCTAGTTGCTTCATCACTGACATATCCAACTGACAGGACTTTTAGCTACTTTTGCATTTTGCAATCCACACTTCTCTATCAGGTTTTCAATCTTTTTCTATTAAGTCAATAAACAACTGCCATCCTCAATCCATTGCACTTCAATTCCAAGATAGGATCTGAGGGGACCAAGATCTTTCACAACAAAATTCTTTGATAATTCCTTCCTTACTGTCTGAATCTCTATTTAGACTTAGCTGCCACACACAAGTCATCAACATAAATCACCAATGTAACATCTCCCTTTGTGTAAACACAGTCAGCAATGCTGCGTTTGTAACTAAGCTTCACAAGCTCATCATGAATGCAAAGATTCCAACTTCTAGCACTCTGTTTTAAACCATACAAAGCCTTTTTCAACTTGTACACCTTTCTGTCACTGTCTTGCTGAAAACCCAAAGGTTGTTCCATGAACACAGTTTCCTCAAGACAAGCATTCAAGTATGCAGTCTCAAAATCAAAATGTTGCACCAACTGACCCCTCCTTGCTGCTAAAGCCAAAACCAACCTCAGGCTCTCAGGCTTTTGCTGTTGGAGAAAATGTCTTGTCAAAATTTTCAAACCTCTGCGGTGCAAAACCCTTTGCTATCAACTACCAGCAGGCATCACCTTTCTCTTGTAAACCCATTTGCAGCCAATCACCTTGTGATTTGTAGGTCTATCAACAATCTCAAACACCTCTTTATCTGTCAAAGACTTGTATTCCTGCTCCATAGCAGACAACCATTTCAACCTTTCCTCATCAGGACAACTTTGCAAATCTTTGTAACTTTCTGGTTCATCAACCATAACTGTGCAAGCTCTAGCTTCTTGCACTACAAATCTATCTGGTGGTTTTCTGACTCTTTGAGTTCTTCTTGGAATGAAAACTTTTGTTCTTCCTCCCTCATCTTCAGTGTCAGAACTTGTGTGAGGATCCCTATTCCTGTGTCTCTTTGTCTCAGACATCCTGGATGTCGGTGGTTGGGTCTGTGTTGACTGATCTGATGTGCTTGCTTCACTGTCTGAAGAAGCTGACTATTGTTTCCCCACCCCTCCATTTCTGGTAGGTGTTACTAACTCCCCCAATTTCAGAAAAACTTCTTTGTTGGAGTGCACCTTTTCCAACCCAAATGTTTTTCAAAACTTGTGCTTCTTGAAAGCAAAATATCTCTACCATCAAGGTGAAACCTATAGCTATTCCCAGAATATCCCACAAACATCAACCTTCTCCACTTGGGCTGATTTTTCTTTCTGAAAGTGGCTGGCACATAGACATTTGCATACTGCCCAAACACCCTAAGGTATTTCAGATTAGGTGCTCTTTTGTAAAGCATGTGAAAAGGCATGTTGTTTATAGCTGAGTTCCAAGTACGATTTGCCAGAAAATTAACTGTAAGAATTGCCTCACCCCAAAGGTTCTCAGGTGCATTTGCATCTAACATCAGGCAATCTTTCAACTGTTTCAGGACTCCTATCCATCTCTCTGCCAGCCCATCCTCCTGAGGAGTCCTAGGGTTAGTTGTGTAGTGTCTAATCCCTTTCTTTCTCAACCAGTTTCGTAAACTGTGAGATAAGAATTCGCCTCCCCGGTCTGTAACCAAAGACCCCACTTTGTAATCAAATTCCCTTTCAATCATGTTCACCCATTCTTTAAATCTATCTCCTGCTTCACTCTTTTCTTTCATAAGCTTCACATAAGAAAACCTGGTGAAGCAATCCACAATCACCATGAAATATTTGCTGTCCCCTAGTGTCACAACCATAGGGCCAGAAATGTCACAATGCACAGCCTCAAACAGACATTTTGCTGTAAATTTGCTTCACTTTGCCACAGGAAAAGCTTTCAATTTTATCCTACTGCAAACCAAGCACTCCAGGTGATTTGAACAGGGTGACATTTTAAAATCTGGACAAATTTCCTCCAGCTTCACAAAACTTCTAAAACCAACATGGCCCATTATTCTGTGAAAATAATGAATACAGTTTGAATGCAAAGGCACATTTTGTACAACCATGCATTCTGCCTTATCTATCATGTAATACATTCTGTCTTTCTTTAAAGCTTTTGCACAAACTTCCCCATCTTTGGAAATTATGCATTCATCCCCCACAAATTGCACTGTATACCCTTCTGTGGTCAAAGCAGACACACTAACTAAACAGTTTGGTAATTTAGGCACATGCAAAACATTATCAAAAGTTTTACCAAAACCAGGAATGTAGACAGTTCCCATTTCGTGGGTTTCTCTTGCTGCCCCATCAGCTAGAGCAACAGAGTTCACTGTGGAGGGTTTCTTGTTTCTGAGTAGCTCAGGATTGTTCATATTTGTGGTGGCACCAGAATCCAGGATCCAAGCTTGGCTCACCACATGTTGAGTCACACTGTCACAACCTTGTGTAACAGTTGCAGTTCCTTTGTTTCCCCCAAAGTCTCTGGGTTGTTGTTTCTTCTTGTTGTCTGCTGCAAGTTTCCTGCAGTCCTTCCTTAAATGACCTGCCTTTTTGCAGTAATAACATATGTTTTCTTTGGAAACAGCTGCCTTTTCTGCCTGCATCTCTCTGGACGCTCCCTCTGTAGTATTTGAGGACTTTGAAGCTGCTGATGCCTGTTTGCGTTGTCCTGCTTCAAATTTACGGCATTGGCTTTCTTCCAAAACCCTAGAAGCCACTAGCTCCATAGTAAGTTGTGCTTCAGGCACTCCTTGCAAACCATGCAAAATGGTGTCATAACTTGAAGACAACGAACCTAGTAAAATGTAAGATTTTTGAACTGGTGGAATTTCCACACCTCTCATTTGTACTTGGGTAAATAAGTCCCGCATCACTTCCAGATGCTGCTCTGGAGATTGACCTTATTCCTTCTTCTTCCCATACAGCCTCTTGCACCACATCATTTTGGCTAGAGCTGAAGCAGACTGGTGAATGTCCCTCAGGGAATCCCAAATGTCCTTAGCCACATTTTTCTCCCTTACATAATTTAACTGGGCCTCAGAAAGGATGAGGTGGAGGGTTGCACAAGCTCTCTCATTCATTTCTATATCCGCTGGAGTAGGCACTTGTGGAAGACCATCTCGGACCATCCGCCAAAGATTCTCCCTCACGAGTAGGGCTCTTGCATAGAGGCTCCAAGAAATGTAATTTCCATCTGTCAACTTAGAAAATTTAATTGCTTCCATTGTGACTCCCTCTTGTTATACAAAGAGTCTCAAAGCAGCTTGCCACACTTCAGCCTCTTCAAAGAAAAACTGTCTCTTTAAATGCTCAGGCCAGAACTCAGTTCTTTAAAAAGCCTTTACATTCAGCCAAACAGCCAGAGAGCTCCTATAAATCATGCAGAAAAGCAATGCTTTACTCACAGCTTAAATTCTAGGAATCATGCCAGGCACTGCACATCTTCCGTTTCCCATCCTTGCCACTGAAGACGTGTCTGAGAGGCCATAAATCCAGCTCTCACAGGAGACAAAAACTCTTCCTGGGCACCATCACCCATTGTTGAATTTCAGTGGTGTGGTGTGCTTGAAAATCCAGCAGAGCCAGGGAACAAAAATCCAAACTTTTAAAAGTAGAGCTTTATTGTTTCAAAAGGTAAAAATAAGCAAAGAAAAATACAGTCCACCATAGGATCACATCATGCTGATGTGGCTGAACAAAAAAGTTACAAATCCATGTTTCCAGATTCTAAAGTTACATTGTAAAAGCAATATAAGCATATTATAGTCCAAGAATTAACTCCATAGTTAGATCCATTGCGAACACACACACAATCCAGAAGAAACAAGAAATATAAACAATTCTAAACAAAGGATTTCTCAGCCCTGGCCTTTCTCCACCTTCTGGGTGTTAACCTTATGTTGACTGGATGTTATGTGTATGATGTTTGTTAACCCAACCCCTTGCTGTCCATCATCCACCCTGTGGTTTTCTTTCCCAGGCTAACGATGTTTTGGTTACTGTTATCTGGTCTCGGCTGCCTTTCCCAGCTAGAAACTTCTGATGTTATGACTCTCTGGCCACCTGGACTGGGTTGTTTTTGTTTGCCTTAGATGTTGTTCCCATGAGGAAAATTTCAGACACACATCTCTACATTTCACCTTTGACTGTATAACCCATCTATATTCTAACAGAAATGCGAGACACAAGGAGAGAGAGGCAAGCCGTGGAGAGAGCAAGGAAGCGAATCAGAGAGGACAAGGAGACGGAAAGGAACCGTGCAGGTAAACAGGATCAGGAAGAAGAGCGGAGAAGGAGCCAATCTCAAGAAGAGCAGCAAAGGCAAATAAAACAGCAAAGTGGAAAGACAGAGGCAGAAAGCATAGAAGAAACATAGTGACGAGAACAAAGAGGTGAGAGTCAAAGAAAGGAGAGGTTAAAAAAGAGACGCACAGCTGTGTATGAGGAGAAAGAACTGGAGTTAATTGGAGAAAGGTGGACAAAAGTACCGGCTGGGTGAAAAGGGTGGAGAAGGAGATAAAAACAGAAATAGGGAAAAAGACAAAAGGCTAAGAGCTTAGAAACAAAAAGAAAGAAATAGAAGGAAGAGGATAAGAAGAAAAAGAGAAGGGAAAAAAGAGGAAGAAAGGAAAGGAGAAGGAGCAGAACAGGAGACAGAAAAAAAGAAAAGAAAAGAAAGATGGGAAAAGAGAAAAGAAGGGAAGGAAGAAAAGAAGAGAAGAAAAGGACTAAAAAATACATCAATGCATAAAAAGGACGTATACATGTAAAAAGGACATATACAATCAGACTATAAATAAAAGAAAAAACAACAATAAAGACTGGAATATCAGAATTATATAAGCCCTAAGAGAAAATAAATTAGGGAGAGAGAACTGGTTGACGTACCGTGATCTACTAATAAAGAACAAACAAGGGCTAGAAATAAAAACGCAGGAACAGTTACATTTGAAGGGATACAGTTGTAATTGGTTCTCCTATAGGCAGCTAAGAGAGCGTTTCTTGATAGATAAAAAGACTAAATCAATTGGCCCCATGAATAAAGAGTTTGAGGAGATAATTAAGTCACAAGATAGTCACAAAATTTCAAAATTATATAAATTATTATTAGAATTAGAGATGGAAAAAGAATTGATCAAACCGCAAATGGTAAAATGGGCTCAGGATATAGGACAGAATATTGAATTAAGGCAATGGGAAAGAAGCTGGAAAATAAGACTTAAATTTACTCTAAACTCAGATATCAAAGAAAATTTTTACAAAATGCAATTTCATTGGTACCTCACCTCCTATAAATTAGCTAAAATGAGAAGAAGTTCCACAAATAAATGTTGGAAATGCGAGAAAAAGATTGGTACTTTTTACCGTTTATGTTGGGATTGTAGGATGGTGAGAGATTATTGGTGACAAATACATAAAGAAATGAAAAAAAATTCAAATGGATTTGAAATTCGATCCACAAGTATACCTCCTTGGGATGATAGAAGATGAAGAATTAGAGAAAAAATATGGGAAATTGTTATTTTATTTAATATCAGCAGCAAAGATAGTTTACGCCGCGAAAAAGAAAATAAAGGAAATTCCAAATATTCGAGATTGGGTTAAGAAAATTTTAGATATAATTGTTAGAAACCTGTTAGTATTCTATCAGATATAGAGTTTAGTGTGGGGATAATGGGAGGTAGGGTTAGAAGATTTAGTAGCCCAGGTGTCTTATCTGCTGACCTTGAGCGCCTGGCTCTGAGAGATGGGAATGCAGGCTCTGTTTTGGGAAAGAAGGGAGGGGTTGAACGCGCGGGCTTTTGCACATTCTTTTATCTGGCTGTAGGGGGGGTAATCTTCAGTCTCAGCTAAAACGTCTTATAGATATGTCTGACTTTTGGATCTTTCAATAAAGTTCTGTTGATTCTTCAATCAAACTGACTAGTTGATCGTCCAGAGGTGCTGCTGTCTATTTCATGACAGTTAGCTGAGACTCCTACCAAGTTTTACTTTATTTTATTTTTTTTTGTTCCTGCTCCCTGAGAGACGGAGATGGATAGGGGTGAGACAGGAGAGGAGGTGTCCTCCAAAGAGAGTCAGGCCCCTGAGGACATGGGGCAACCCTGGACAGCGGACAGAGGAACCGGAGCGGTGCCAAAGGCCGGGGAGCAACAGTTGCCACAGACCCCACTAGTGTCTGGACAGTGGTTTGGTGCTCCGGTGGCACCAGTGCGCACAAAAGAGTGCCGGAGAGCTGTGAGGTGGTCGGATTGGAACACCCGGTTCATGCAACCACTGCAGCTGGCATCAGGAGAGGAAGCTGACCTGGAGACACAGGTACAACAGTTGAAAACTGACGTGGAGGGGATGCGAGGCACCTTAGCCACAATCTTAGATGTCCTACAACAGATCGCGGGGGATGGAGCAGGGGTGCAAGAGCAGGAGCAGTCCTGGCCCCAGTCCCAGGTGGGCAACCCCCAGAAGCGGGAGCAGGGGGTGAAGGAGCTTTGCCCCCAGGGCCCCCACCAGCCGCCCCTCCACAACCGAGAGCCCCAGATGCACAGGCTAAGAAGATGGGAGTCAAGTTTGACTGGGACCCCCAAGCGTTGCCCTACTTCCTATCGCAAGTGGCTGATCACATGGAAGAGTGGGGCCCCACTTTCCCTTCTGAAGTAGCCAAGGTAAAGTATGTGGCGAGACATCTGTGGGGGGAGGCGGCTCATTGGCTGGTGCAGCTCTATGATTGCCGAGCGCTGGAGCTGGGAGACCTAGATGAGTTCATGAGGGCCCTTAGAACCAGATTTGAAGACCCTTTCCAGGCCACCACTGCCCTGGCCGAGCTTAAGGCTTTGCAGCATGGCTCCAGGACAGTGGCTGCATATGCAGCCGAATTCAGGAGGCTGGTGGCCCAAGTGCCTGACTGCACAGAAGGCATGAAAATCCAATATCTTAAGGATGGGCTGCGCCCCGAGATAGCTAAATGGGCGCTCATGATGGGCAAACCCCCCACGGCCATGGAATGGATTAGAGTGGCGGGAGAAGCAGAAGCCATCCTGCGTGAGGTTAAAATGTTGGATCAAAAGCAAGCCAAAGAGACAAAAATGAAGGGGGGCCGAACCCAAGCCCACAAGGGAAAAACTCAAGCCAGCTCTGCAGAGACCGAGCGAGAGAGACGTCGCTGGTTAGGCTTGTGTTTAAAGTGTGGCCAAAAGGGGCACTTAATTGCTGCTTGCCCTGACATGACCCAGGAGGGAAAGACCAGCTCCCCTCAGGGCCCCCCGAGCAGAGGTCCCAAGAAGGAAAAGAGTCAGCAGAGGAAGAAATCTTCCACTGAGCGCAGCCTGAAGGTGGCGGAACCCAGAGAACAGGAGATTTGGACGGACTCAGACAGCTCAGATAGTTCTACATCTACAGGAGAGGAGCCTTTAAACTCCAAGAGCCTGCCTTAGAAAGCGGCGAAAGGCGGGCTGTGAGAGCAGAGAGCCGCGGAAGGATGGTGAGTGGGGGCATTCCCCTGTTGTCAGTATCAGTGACTTTGATGGTGGGATCCAAGAAAAAGGCTATGCAATTAATTGCAGCCATTGACTGTGGGTGCACTAGGTGCCTGATTAACCCGGCGGTAGTAGACGGCCTGAACATAGCCACCCACCCTTTGCGAGAGCCCATTCCTTTTGTCCAGATGGATGGACCTCTGGTGGGGGGGCGAGTAGCCAAGGAAAAAACCGCCCCAGTATGGTTGGGGATAGCAGACCATTGGGAACAGCTTCAGTTGGTGGTGGGAAATACTTATAATTACCATCTTATGTTGGGCATAGACTGGCTGCACCATCACAACCCTGCCTTGTGGTGGAGGGAGAGACAGTTAATTTTTAATGATCCGGGTTGTACAAACCACCGCCTTGACCAGAGGATTGTGCTCCCTCCTCTCCTCCCCACGGTGCCGCTTCCCGGGCAAGTCATAAAAGACGCAGCGGCCCACTTAGAAGGGCTGCCCAAGGACAGAGACATTGACCAAGGTGGGGAAGGGTCACCAGTCATCCCTCCGGCTTACCAAGATTTAAAAGGAGTTTTTGAAGAGAGAGAATGTGATGTGCTGCCTCCACACAGAGAAACAGACTGTGCCATTGAAATATTGCCAGGGGCGCCCCTTCCTAAACCAAAATTATATTCAATGACCCCAAAAGAGCTGGCCACTTTAAAAGACTACATAGAAAAAAACTTGGGTCGGGGATTTATTAGACCATCCACTTCTACTTTTGCTGCTCCAGCATTTTTCAAAGAAAAAAAAGATGGTTCCTTGCGGCTGGTAGTAGACTATCGCAATTTAAATGGGATTTGTAACACCAATAAATACCCTTTGCCCCTAATGAAGGACATGTTGGGGAGGCTGGGCATGGGCAAGGTGTTTACAAAACTAGACTTAAGAGATGCTTATCACCGGGTTAGAATTAAAGAAGGAGATGAATATAAGACTGCTTTTAACTGCCCTTTGGGAGCATTTGAATATCTTGTTCTTCCATTTGGACTGTTGGGGGCCCCCGGGATTTTTATGAGACACATCAATGAAGTGCTACACGACTTGCTTTTTGAAGGTGTCTTGGTATATTTAGATGATGTGCTCATCTACTCTAAAGACTTGGACAGTCATATCAAGTTGGTGAGAAAAGTGCTCAGGAGACTGTGGGATAATCAACTGTATGTGAAACTATCCAAATGTCACTTTCACACCGAGAGGTTGGACTTTTTGGGTTACCGAGTGTCTAACCAGGGCATAGAAATGGACCCCACTAAAGTACAAACAGTGTTGGACTGGGCACCCCCTAAAAGTCGTAAAGATGTACAAAAGTTCCTGGGCTTTGCAAATTTTTATAGAGAATTCATTCCTGATTTTGCCAAGATTGCCTTGCCCATTACTGACTTGCTCAAAACTAAAAAAAACGCCCAAAAGTGGGGAGGGGGTAGCATCCAAGCCTCCCAAGCCCTCCACCCCAATTCAATGGTCCGAAAAGTGCCAGAGGGCTTTTGACCAATTAAAGCTGTTGTTCAGCTCTGAACCTATTTTGCTTCACCCAGACCCGGACAAACCCTTTATAGTTCAAGTGGATGCTAGTGACTTTGCTATGGGAGTGGTCCTGTTGCAAAAGGATGATAAGGACCAACTCAGGCCTTGTGCTTACCTGTTTAAAAAATTTCAGGGGCCACAACTTTCCTGGCCTTGCTGGGAGCGGGAAGCTTATGCAGTCAAACACGCCCTGGAAAGCTGGAGACAATTCCTTGAGGGGGCTGCACACCCTTTCGAGGTGTGGACTGATCACAGAAACTTAGAGGCTTTACAGACCCCCCCGCAAACTCAGCCCCAAGCAAAGGAGGTGGGCTAAAGACTTTTATAAATATAATTTCAAACTAAAGCTTTTCCTGGGCCGCCAAAACATCTTGGCAGATGCATTGTCCAGATTGCCACAGCATGTGGGGAAGGAGGCGGTTCCTCTTGAGACCATTTTTTCCCAGGAACAGTTGGGGCTGGCAGTGATTACACGCAGCAAGGCCAAAACTGTGGCTCAGCCCCCTCTACAGGCTGACTCACCACCTCCATTAGACGACATTTTGCTCAAAATCCAGCAGGGGGCAGAAACAGATGAGTGGCTACAACAGCATAAGAATCAACTGTCTAAAATTGCACAAGACTTATGGGTGTGGAAATCAAAGATCTATGTTCCTGCTTCCTTAAGAAAAGACATTCTTCAGTTATACCACGACTCTAAGGCAGCAGGGCATTGGGGTTACTTAAAAACTTGGCACAAGATCCGCAGCACCTACTGGTGGGGTGGGATTCATGCCAATGTAGAGGCTTATGTTAAAAGCTGCCCAGTTTGTGCTAGGGCCAAACCAATAGTGGGCAAGCCTAGAGGACTGCTTCATCCTTTGCCCACACCCGAAGGGCCTTGGAAACACATTGCTATGGACTTCATAACAGATCTGCCTCCTAGCAAAGGTCGGGAAACTATTTGGGTGGTTGTTGATTTGTTTTCCAAACAAGCACATTACGTGGCTTGCAAAGGGATGCCTTCGGCCCCCAAATTGGCTGATTTGTTCATAGCGCATATATATAAATACCATGGACTCCCAGACCGAATAATCTCCAATAGAGGGAGTAACTTCACTTCTAAATTTTGGAAGGTGCTACAGAACAAATTGGGGGTCCAATTGGCGCTTAGCACGGCTTTTCATCCGGAAAGTGACGGTCAGAGCGAGAAAACGAACCAGGCCCTCCAGAGATACCTGCGTTCTTATACCAATTACCTACAAGATGATTGGTTTGATCTACTTCCACATGCTGAAGTTGCTTTTAATGGTGCCGTGCACAGCAGTACTGGGCGCTCCCCCTTCTCAATTAACTATGGTTTTGAACCTAAGCTCCTCCCTGCTTTGCCTGTGGACAAAGCTGACCCGGTTCCTGTGACCCAGTGAGCTGACAAAGTTAGGGGGGCCTGGCCTACCATTACAAGGGCTTTACAGGAAGCCAAAAATCAATACAAAAAAACATGCTGACAAAAAGTGAGCCAAGGGATGGGACATTAAGCCTGGAGATATGGTTTATCTCTCCACAAAAAATTTGAAATCCAAATTTCCTTCCAAAATACTAGGCCCAAAGTTTGTGGGTCCTTTTCCAGTCAAAAGACTTGCAATGAAGTTACTGCTGAATTGATTCTCCCTAAGACTTATCGACATCTTCACCCAGTTTTCCATTTTAGATTGCTGAAACCTGATCGTGCCACAGGCCCTTGGAAAACCGATGAGTCACCACCCCTTCCTTTGATGGTAGATGGACATCAACATTTTGAAGTTTCAAAGATTTTGGACTCTCGGATTCACCGGGGCAGACTTCAATATTTGATTCGTTGGAAACATTTTCCCATTGACCATTTTGAATGGGTGTCTGCTGCTCATGTCAACGCGCCTGATTTGGTGGCACGTTTTCATGAACATTATCCAGACAAGCCCTCTTTATCTTCAGTTACCTGATGTTTTCTTTCCTGTCTATTCTCTTTGAGGGTTTTTTCCCCCTATTTTTAGGGGGGCAGCCTGTTAGAATCCTGTCAGTATTCTATCAGATATAGAGTTTAGTGTGGGGATAATGGGAGGTAGGGTTAGAAGATTTAGTAGCCCAGGTGTCTTATCTGCTGACCTTGAGCACCTGGCTCTGAGAGATGGGAATGCAGGCTCTGTTTTGGGAAAGAAGGGAGGGGTTGAACACGTGGGCTTTTGCACATTCTTTTATCTGGCTGTGGGGGTGGGAATCTTCAGTCTCAGCTAAAACGTCTTATAGATATGTCTGACTTTTGGATCTTTCAATAAAGTTCTGTTGATTCTTCAATCAAACTGACTAGTTGATCGTCCAGAGGTGCTGCTGTCTATTTCACGACAATAATGGAAATTGAAAAAATAACTTCGGTGCTGAAAAAAAGAGACAAAGAAACATTTAAAGATGAATGGAAACCCTTGGTGGAATATTGGAGAACAGAGGAGGAAATTTGTTTTATAATTGATGTGGACTAAGTGGTCACGAATTTGAAGAGCTATGATAAATGTGTTCAAATTAAATGGTTAGATGTAATTAGTAGTAAACTTGAAATGCTGAGTATGAATAGAGTAATCAAAACAAAATGTGAGACATTAGATTTAGGATGAATTGGTAATTGAAGTGTAAACTTTTTTGGCTGTTCTAGCAAGCTTTGTCCAGTAAGGAAGTCTTTTTATTGTTTGAAATGTTGTAAATAATAATAATAATAATAATAATAATAAATTTTATTTATATTTTGTATATTTTTATATGTTATGTGTTATGTGTTTGTTTGTTTTTCTTTTTTCTTATTCTTTCTTTTAATATAATACAATTTATTAAAAATTAAAAATAGAATTATATAAACCAACAAAATAAAAAACCTCAACAAATACAAGGGAACATAATACCTTAAAAGAGTTGACATACTGATTAAAAACTGAATCATTTGAAGAAAAAGAAGGAAAATATTACACATAATATTCTAATTTATTATCATACACAAGGGAAGCGGCAAGAAAGAGAGAAAAAGTAAGAACATTTAAGATAATTGGAATTATTAAGACATAGAAATAGAAATAGAAATAGAAATAAGACAATTAATTATATAACAACAAATGGTGACATTGTATATATAAAAACTATATCTAGAATGATCTTTGATAGAATGGTAAATGTATGGTACAAGAAGAAGAGTATTGTTTGTAAAAAATACTAGATAAATGTAAGAAAATATCAGAAAATATAAATATAAAGGAAAATATAAAATAATATAAAAGATATATATATATGATACATAAGATACATGTACTACATATTTTGTTGTGTAAGTTAACAGAGAAATAAGAATTTTTGTAACTAAGGTTGATTTATTAGGAAAATAGTAAAAATAATATAGAGAAGCAGTATAAAATAAATAAAAGTAAAGGATAATAAAATTTTGTCAATGGGTAATATATGGCGAAAAATAAGGTGTAAAATTGAACCTTGAGAGCTTTATTTAAGCCTGATTAGCAGAATAATGTATATGTTTTTATTATTGTAAGCCGCCCAGATTGGATTTCCAGAGGCCGGGATATAAATAAATTTTATTATTATTTATTATAATAAGAATAGAAAAGATTTGTATGGTAACAATTGGAGATTTATTAGGATATGATTAATGATGTAAAAAAGGGGGGAGGGGAAGAGAAAGCTGTTTGATATTAATTACTCAGAATCTTAAGGGGGGAAAAGTTGTTTGGTTGTTTGGTTCAATAAGACTTGATAAATTTTTATATTTTTTTTGGATTAGTTTAACAAGGACTGCTAAACCTTTATATTTTGAGAAGGAGAAAACGGAAAAGGAAAAATCTGAGAAAATGGCAACTCTCAAAAAAGGAACTGCTCAAACACAAATGCAAAGAAGAGCATCGATGGAGGATACAATCTAGATAATAGATCCAAATATGCTACTTTTGGAAGAAATAAGAAAAATGAGGCAGGAAGTTATTCTGGATCAGTACGCGGATGACACCCAAATCTATTTCTCCATGTCTCATTCGTCAGCCTCGAATTCCAATGGCATCTCCTCTCTCAATGAATGTTTTTGGGTGGTAGTGGGCTGGATGAAGAAAAACAGATTGAAGCTGAATCTGGACAAGATAGATGTGCTCACAGTAGCGACCCCGAAACCAAGAATTGGGTTGCAACCTCCAGTCCTGGATGGGGTCACACTCTCCTCCAGTGACTGTGTTCGCAGTCTGGGGGTGCTCCTTGACTCGTCGCTCCTGATGACAAATCAGGTTAATGCGACAGTCAGGAGCGCCTGTTATCAGCTTCGGCTGATACGCCAGCTGCGTCCTTTTCTGGAAGTAAGGGATCTCAAGACTGTTGTGCATGCACTGGTAACCTCACACCTCGATTTCTGTAATGCGCTCTACATTGGGCTACCCTTGTGCTTGGTTCATAAATTACAGCTGGTACAAAATATGGCAGCCAGGCTTGTTTTGGGAACATCCAGGAGGGACCACATTACTCTGGTTTTGAGGTCCCTCCACTGGCTGCCTATCAGCTTCCAGGCCCAGTACAAGGTGTTGGTTATCACCTTTAAAGCCCTAAATGGCTTGGGTCCAAGCTATCTCAGGGACTGCCTCCTCCCATACATACATACATACCTCCCATACAACCCTCCCTGCGCTCTCCGGTCCTCTGGGAGGAATTTGCTGCAATCAAAAATCAATGCTTGCGACGACCTCCCAGAGGACTTTCTCAGTTGTCACCCCCAGACTCTGGAATGACCTACCGGATGAGATCCGTCAGTTAACATCGTTAGACAGCTTTAAAAGGGCTGTCAAGACAGATCTCTTCCGGCAGGCCTTTCCAGATTAATTTATCCTGGCCTCAGGTACCCCCACTCCAATGATCTTCGCATGGCCCCATTTAAGGATGGATGAGGAACATTGCTGTGGGCCTAATATTGTCTTTTTGGGAAATTGTTTAAGTATTTTAATTGTTTTAATTGTTGAACTGTGGTTTTAATTCTATGGATTTAGTACTGTTTTAAGGGGGGAGGTATTGTTGGCTTTGGGACATTATGTAAGATTTTATGGTTGTGAGCTACCCTGATTGGTTTTCTAAAGGGCGGGATATAAATACATTTTATTATTGTTGTTGTTATTATTATTATTAAATGAAAGAGACAAGAAATGAAATGAAAGAAGATTTTAAGGAAGCATCTCAGGAACTAAGAGAGGAGATTAAAGAAACAATCACAGACACTAAAAAAGATTTAAAGAAAGACTTAGAGAGTCTTGGGGAAAAATGGAAAAAATAACAACTGACTTGACTAAAACACAAAAAGAGATAGAAAAGATCCAAGACAGAACTCAAAAGCTAGAAAAAATATCCAAAGAGATACAACAACAACAGAGTCAACATGGCGTAAGAGAATGGACAAACGAGTTGAGATATAGGGAAAAATGTATAAAAATCAGAGGGGTCTCAGAAATGAAGAAAGATGATCTGACGGAAAGGATTATACCAGCTCTGGCTCATTTTATTAACCTTAGTATGGAAAAGCTAATGATGGATCTGGATAAGATTTTCAGAATTAGCTCACCACAGGCTAAGGAACATAATGTTCTGAGAGATATTGTCTGTTTCGTCAGATCAATAACCAGAGACAGAATTATTCATAGAAGCTACGAAGATAAATTACTGATCGAAAACATTGAAGTAAAAAAATTTAAAGACATCCCACCACAACTGATGATGGAACGGCAGAAATATAAATTTTTGACCCATCTACTACAAGAACTAAACTTGGAGTTTAGATGGGAAAGAATTGAGGGACTATTGTTGATCTACAAACAGAAAAGATATAAAATTGATAACGTAGAAAAAGCAAAAGATATGGAGCAAAGACTGTTAAAAGATAAAAAAGAAAAAAGGAAAGATCGGGAAGAAGAGACCTCAGATAGATCATTTCAAAGAAGAGAATGGAGAGCTAAAAGAAATAAAGAAAAAGAAGAAAAAACAACAGCCCCATAGACAAGAAAAGAGCAAAAAAGAAAAATAGCCTAGAAAGAAAAGAAGATTCAGAAGAAGACTTGGATAAATCTGATAAAGAATCCAGTACCGAACATGGAGAAGTAACTATAGGATAAGATCATTTGAGTAGACAAGAAGAAGAAACTTAGAAATCAAAAATATAAACTTTATTTAAAAAAAAAAGAAGAAGAAAGAAGAAGAAGAAAAGGAAAAAAGAAAAAGTATAGAACACAGATACAAAAATCAATATACAGAAAAATAATATCAAATAAAATAAAAAATTTACAGGGGTGGACGGGGTGGAACATTAACAAAATAATATAACGAATTGGAAAAACAAAATGACAATCAACGTGATATCATGGAACGTTAAAGAAATTAACAATAAATATAAGAGAAGTTTGGTATTTCACCGTATGGAAAAATTAAATGGAGACATTACATGTCTGCAAGAAACAAAAATAAAAAAATGTGAAGCTAAATACTTAAGAAATGCTAAATTAGGATAATGTTTTTATTCTTCTACAGAGAAGAAGAGGAAAGGAATTGTAATTTATGTAAAGAAAAAATATGACACAAAAGAAATTTTTAAGGATAATGAGGGATCTCTGATAGTAGTAGAAGTGAAATTGAAAAATATGACTTGTTTGATTGTAAGCATTTATGCACCATCAGAAAACAGAGAACAATTCTTTGAGAAAGTCTATAAAGTAATTAAATCTACAGAATATAATGAAATAATTTTGGTCAGAGACTTTAATGCTGTGATCCATCCTGAATTAGATAGATATTTCTTACATAAATCAATAAAGAAGAATCAGGGAAAGCTTCCAAAAACTTTCTTCAAACTTCAAGAAGAATACAATTTAATGGATGTTTTGAGACACAAATACAAGGAAGCTAGAGAATATACATTCTTTTCAGAAACTCATAATTTGTATTCAAGGATAGATCTGTTTGTAATATCCCAAACATTACTTCCACTAATCCACTTAATGGAAATAGAAACCGGATATATCTCAGATCATAATCTAATTATATTGAAGATAAGAGAAAAAAATAGGGAATATACTTGGAGATTACCAGAAACATTTCTTAACGAAAAGGAAATATTAAATAAAATTAAAACAGAACTAAGACTATACTTCAAAGAAAACAACAAACAAGTAATACCTTATGGGAAGCTAGCAAAGCAGTAATCAGAGGAGTTATAATAAAAATACAATCAGAAAAAAGAAAAGAGGAACAAATGAAAAAAAAGAACAGACTGAACAACTAAGAAAGAAAGAAGAAGACTGGAAACGAAAAGGAGATAAAAAAATTGAAAATTGAAAATTGAAATTTCATTGTTACAACAACAACTAAAGTCCTTAACGATAATGGAGTTGCAAAGGAAAATTCAAAGAACAAGACAAAAAAATTCAAATTTGGAAATAAAGCTGGGAAAATATTAGCGCATAAATTAAAGAAAAAGAGAAAAAACTAATTACAGAATTGTCAATAAATGGAAAAAATATTACTAACCAACATGAAATTAAACAAGAATTCAAAAAGTATTTTCAGGAACTGTATAAAAAATCATATATAACAGAACAATGCACTGAAAATGAAGAAGAGATAAGTAGTAAGTATTTAGAAAAACAAAGAATACCAAGCTTAAGTACTTCACAAAAAGAAAGATTAAACCAAACAATAATCACAAAAGAGATAGCTGAAGCCATCAAATGCTTAAAACCAGGGAAAGCGCCGGGCCCTGATGGATTCATGGCCAGATATTATCAAAAGATGAAAGATATAGTACTGCTACCTTTATTTAATGTATTCAACAATATACAAAGACAAGGTATTCCAAATTCTTGGAAAGAAGCATTAATAGCATTGATCCCAAAAGAGGGAAGAGATAAGAAAGATATAAAAAATTACAGACCAATATCACTGATCAATGCAGACTATAAAATTTTCACCATCATTATATCTGAAAGATTGAAGAATATCCTAGCAGAACTTATTCATATAGATCAAAACGGATTTTTACCTAAACGCCAAATCAAAGACAATACAAGAACAGTAATCGACATCATTGAAAACTTTGAATATAATAATGTCAAAAAACTAGCCATGATTATGATCGATGTGGAGAAAGCCTTTGATAGGGTAAACTGGACCTTTCTGATAGAATTATTGAAAAGAATGAATATAGGAAGCAAATTTGAATCATGGATAAAATCCATTTATAAAGATCAAAGGGCACAAATTATAATTAATGAGGAAAAAACAGAACAGATAAAGATCAAAAAGGGCACTAGACAAGGGTGCCTCATGTCGCCCTTACTGTTTATATCAATATTGGAAGTATTAAATATAAAAATAAGAGAAGATGAAAGGATCAAAGGGGTAAAAATAAAGAACACACAGATTAAACTGAAAGCATATGCAGATGATTTGATCTGCTTTCTAGAAGAACCAAAAGATAGTATAAATAATCTGATTATGACGTTAAAAGAATTTTGAAAATATTCCGGCTTTAAAATTAATGAAGATAAAACTACTATCTTAACAAAGAATATTCCAACAAAAGAAGAAAATGAACTGAATCAAACAACAGGATTTAAAATACAAAGGAAAGGAAAATATTTGGGAATCACATTAACAAATAGGAACATAGATTTATATCAAAACAATTATGAAAAAACCTGGAAAGAAATTAAGATGGATTTAGCTAGATGGACAAATTTCTTTCTCAGGAAGAATAACAGTAATCAAAATGAATGTTCTTCCTAGGTTTATGTTTCTCTTCCAGAACCTTCCAATTCTAACAAACAAAAAATGCTTTACCACCTGGCAAAAAGAGTTGTCAAAGTTCCTTTGGGAAGGAAAGAAGCCGAGGACAAGATAGAAAATCTTAACAGAAGAAAAACTAAAAGGAGGAATGTCAGCACCAAATTTGAAACTGTATTATTATGCCTCCTGCTTGGTTTGGTTAGAGGAATGGGTTAAATTAGAAAATGAAAGATTATTGGATATAGAATGCAGTAACTTACGATTCGGCATACATGCATATTTATGTTTTAATAAAGTAAAAGCTAACAAGGACTTCAATAATCATGTAATTTGAAGAGGATTGTTAAGTGTCTGGAACAGGATTAAAAAACAATTCTACAGGAAGATGCCTCTCTGGACTTCAGTCCAGGAAGCTCTTCACAAAAGGACAAGAAACAATGGAAAAAAATGGATAACATACAAAGATGCGATAGAGATAAATCCAAATGCTGATGAAAGAAGCTACCAATTTAAAGCTATAGAAACTTTGTAAAAGGAAAATATAAACATAAATTGGTTTTTATATAACCAATTAAAAGCAAAATTCAGGCAAGATGAAAAACTAATAGGATTTGAGAAAGAAGAAAACGAAATAGATAAAATCATATTCAAGGAAAATGACAAACATCTATCAAAATATTATGAAATACTAAAGAAAAGGGATTTAGAAAACGAGACTATTAAAACAGTGATGGTAAAATGGGCAAGAGACATTGGGGAAGTCATACAGTTAGGAGACTGGGAAAAACCTTGGAAGATAACGAATGAATTCACTTTGCCAAAATTATAAGGAGAACTATTTTAAGATGCTCCATCAGTGGCATTTCACACCAGCTAAATTGAACAAGATGTATAAAACTGGTAACTCAAAATGCTGGAAATGCCAAAAACCAGAATTTTATACGTATGTGGTGGGAGTGTCAGGAGGCGAAGAAATATTGGAACACAATAGCAAAAGTAATAAGTGAAATGATAAAATGTGAATTAGAATTGGATCCTAAAATCTTTCTGTTAAACATGGTCAACAGATTGGAAAAGAAGATCACGAAAAAACAAATGAAGAATGTTTTATATATGGTAACAACAGCAAGAATGACGTATGCTCAATTCTGGGAAAAGGATAAAACTCCAGGAGAAGAAGAATGGCTCCTTAAACTACAGATTGCAGTAGATACGGATAAACTCACGGTTATTTTAAAAAGAGAAAGAAATAGAAGACGATTGGATTTGCCTCCGGAATATAGGCGAGAAAAAAGGATGGAAGTTAATTTAGGACAATGTCTTTAACACAATGATTTAAACTAATGATAAAAAATGAGAAGGGCAAATTAAAAGATCAAGTTAAGGAAATATAAGTAAGGTAATTATACGGAAAGGAAGTAACAAGAAGAAAGAACATAAAAGAAAAGAACATACATTGATAACACCAAAAAACAAAATAAAAGAGATACATATTTTAGAATGTGGAATGTGATTTGTGTGTTGGTGGGGTGGAGGTAAATGTATTGTTTTGTGTGTTGTATAATTATGCATGTATATATGTTATGTAGGTTATGTAAGTAGTAATGTTATGTATGTATTTCTATGGTGTTTTAAATCAATATTTTTTTTAAAAAAAATGCCCTCTTGTTTCCCTTTCTTCTTTTTCTTACCCCAACTGCTATTGCTGGATATCTTTTCTCCTTTATGTTTCCTTTCCCCTCCCCTCCGCCTCCTGGGCTTATAGCTCCCAAATCCAAATCCAACATTCAAATCACAATATGACACTTCAGTCAATTTGACAGATGTATTTAAAACACACACATCAGTTGAAAATGGAGAGCTCTGTAATTGACCTAACTCAATTAACAGACTTCATGGATGAAAGCAGAACGGTTCAGCATAGTAGCAAGCTCATTGCCAGACCTGAGGCTACAATGTAGGTTTCACTTTTAAGAACTCCCTACAAGCCCTTTCCCCTCCCAGCAGTCTGCCTTCTTTCCCATCCAGGACCAGGAAGCTACATGATCTCGGGCCTCATTCCCACTCCGTTATAACCCAGTTTGCTAACCAATTTGCTAACCGGCTTTCACACCACCAAAGATCAGGATCGCTCCACCTCTTAAAAAAAAAAAAAGCTGTTAGGTATCCAGTGCAAAATGCATCAGGTTAAGTGGGTTTTTCACCACACTACACAAGGCCAGTGTGAACATCACAGAAAAAACCCAGTTTCACACCGGGTTATTTCCACAGTGTGAATGGGCCCTATGTAAATAAATTCACTACATTTTAAGTCCAGAGTCAAATGTGGCTATTTAAGAAAGGATTTGGCTGCCCCACAACTGCCACAACTGTTTTGATAGCATAGAGACTGAGGTTTTGGGGAGATCAAGGAAAGAAAGAAAGAACCCTGACTTCTTCTCTGGTGATTTTTCTCAGTAGCCTGACCAGCTTCATAGGGTTATTTGCTGTTGTGGCACAGTGGTTAAGTGCCAGTACTGCATCCACAATGTTGTGAGTTTGATCCCAGAGGAGATCAAGTTTGACTCAGCCTTTCATCCTTTTGTAGATAAGTAAAATGAGTACCCAGCTTGTTGGGGGCAATTGGCTTACAAACTGTAAACTGCTTAGAAAGTGTTGAGTTCACTATGAAGTGGTATAGAAATGTAAATGCTATTGCTATTGCTATTGCTATTGCTATTGCGGGGATGGGATATGGGGAGATCCCTATGTGCTTCCCTGAATGTTCCCTTGGTGAGCTCTCTCAGCCTCACCAACTCACTGGATTGTTTACTGATCAGTAAAAAAAAATAGTGACAAAAAAACAACAACACAGATAGTTGATGTACATAGTTTACCTCTCCCCATTAATCTCCATTACATCCCTATAATGTGGGTTTGTTGAGAGAAGTGACTAATTGTCCTAGGGTAATGTGGCATGTTCTATGACAGTGGTGGCAAATTTATGGCATGCATGCCAGAGGTGGCACTCAGAGCGCTCTCTGTTGGTAAACGTGCCATTGCTCCAACACAGAGTTCGACAGAGTTTGTTACTAGAATTTATTATTTTAATCAGTTTTATAGTGCAGATTCAAGTTTCAGTTCATTAACATGGAAGTATTATGATGCTAACTCGACAGTGAAACAAAGGACATCACACTAAAAGGTGTGATAGCAGAAGCTAATCTCACTGGAATCACCTGGTGAGAAGCTCTCAACTGTACAGTAGGCTTTGAATGTGGCTTTCATTGAGACAGCTGACAAAATTACTTCCTGGACTTAGGATTTAGTCAGTTCTACATAGTGAACAGTTTCCTGCTCCTGGCACCAGGTGGAGTCCACTATGGCAGCCAGCATGGCAGTATAAGATTTGAATTTGCATTTAGATTTTGGGACTGGACTCTTCCTATTAATTTTCTGTTTATATCATCAACCTGTCAATGAGACGTCTTACCCTATGCTCCCTGTACACAATGAGACTTCTTAAAGCTGCAGATGTTTGTGTGTGTGTGTGTCCCTTCAAGTCACCTGTCAACTTATGGTGACCCTATGAATTTTTCATAGGTTTTCTTCAGCAAAGAATACTCAGAGGTAGTTTCACCTTTTCCTTCCCTGAAGCATAGCCTACAGCACCTGCTATTTGTTAGCAGTCTCCCATCCAAGTACTAACCAGAGTTGACCCTGTTTAGCATCCAAGATCAGATTGGATCTGGTGCCTTGAAGGTATTGAGGCCACTTAAACTTTCCAAACAAGTTTAAACTTGCTTGGAAGACCTAAAAGAAGCCTAAATGGATAATATTTTTTAGTGGCTTGATTTTATTAGAAGGTCAGTTGGCTCAAACACAGGTTTATTCATGCTGTAATTCTGTGTGAGAATAGCCACCCAAAAAAAGATGCACAACGTGACATTGTGTGACAGCTTCAACTTCTTTAAAATTTAGGTCTAAATTCAGTTGCAGGTCCCAAATAAAATAAACCCACTGAAGTAATGGGATATATGTAAGTATGGAATTCAGCAATAGGTCTAGTCTCGTTCAGACTAGATTTAATCCTTAGTTTTTTTCTTTGTGAAGGCAAGTGCCCTTAAGATGATATGTTTGACAGAGTTGGGAGGTGGTTAATATGTGTAATAAAATATTATAGCTAAGGAACCTATCTACATGGGTGATTTACCCCAAATTTCCTCCAGGTTTGCTGCATTTTGTTTATGTTTGTGTGTGTAACAACCCTTCAGTTGGTCCCAATTCATGGTGATCCTGTGGATGAGGCATCTCCAAAAAACCCATCCTCTACTGTTCCGCTTAGGTTCTGTAAATTCAGGCCTATGATTTTCCTGATTGAGTCTACCCATCTGGTGTGCAATCTTCCGCTCTTTCTCCTGCCCTCTACTTTCCCTAGCATTGTTGTCTTTTCTAGTGAGTCATGCAATCTCATGATGTGGCCAAAATACAGCAGCCTCAGTTTTGTTACTTTGGCTTCCAGAGAGTATTCAGGCTTGATCTGATCAAGGAACCATTTGTTTGTCTTTTTGGCTGTCCATGATATCCTCAACTGTCTTCTTCAGCGTAACATCTTCTTCACTGTCCAGCAATCACATCTGTACATGGTAATGGGAAATACAATGGCTTGGATAATCCTCACTTTATGTTCAGATTTATGTCTTTATATTTTATGATTCCTTCATAGCAGCCCTTCCCAATCCTTTGTTGTTGTTAACTGCCTTTGCGTTGATCTCGACCCATATGGATGAGACATTTCCAGCACACACACACACACACACCGACCTCTACTGCTCTGCCCAGCTCCTGCAAACTCATATTCATGGTCTGTTTAATAATGTCCATCCATCTAACATGTGGCCTTCCTCTTTTTCTACTTCCCTCCGTTAGGATTGGGTCCCAAGGGAAAATGTACATTGTGGGATAGTGCAACAGCCATGATGACACAGCATTTGGCCACAGCTGAGTCATGCAGCCTCATGCTCATGTCACAGGGAAGGCTGCCAAAGCTGAGTTTTGTTTTGATTACGGGCAAGAATGGAATTTTTAAGGTTCCTTAAGTTGACCAACAGCAACTATTCTCAATGGGCTGTTTACATGGAAGCTACTTTGATAAGAGAGTCTATTTGGGAACCGGTGGAACAAGGTCTCACTGCTGCAAATGCTGAAATAGACAGAAAAGCACATGCGACTATCTGTCTCAGCTTGGACCCGAGCCAGCTGGTCCACATGCGAGATAAAAGGTCTGCCCAAAAGGTTTGATTAGCTTTTGAAAAGTGTGTATTAGTCTGACTCCTCCCTGTCTAAAATGCTTTGGTCAAAAAGACTCTATGCTTGCAAAATGGCTCAGGATCAGCCTCCAGAGGAGCACCTAGCCAATATGAAGCATTTGTTCCTGGAAGTGCAGTCCAGAGGAATCATCCTGTCAAGGGAGCAAAAGGCATACCTCTTGTTGAGCAGTTTGTGCTCTGATTTTGACCATATACTGTACAGCCTCCAGGGAATGCCAGAGAGTCAGCTCACAGTAGACCTTGTAACTACACGTGTATTGGAAGAATGCCAGAGACGGTGTTTTGAGACTGGCATTCAGAGACAGCAACAGACAACAACAACCACATCACCAGAGGCAGTTCAAGGGACTGAGAGTGCTGCTGTCTGCAAGGTAAAGAGATGTTTTGCTTGTGGACAGCCAGGGCATTTCCAGTGAAACTGCAAGAGGTCACCTGCTGCCAGAGGGAAACAACAACACCGGTCTCCTGGGAACAGGAAAGGAGTTGTTTCAGCAGTAAAGGACAGTGACTCTCAAGCCTATCATGCTGATGCTGCCAGACCTCAATGAATGGTCGATAGTGGCATGACCCATCACATCATGAACCAGAAGGAGAAGAATCCTGAAGGAGAAGAATCAGGCAGCTCCCACATTTAGAGCCTGGGTGGAGATGGTCGAGAGGGAGTTCGACTACAAGGTGGGCTCCCTGGTGACAGATCGTGGTGACGAATTCCTTTCTTCCAGTCTGGGGAACTGGTTGAAGCAAAAGGGTATCTGCCACAACACCACTAACCCTGC
Organism: Phrynosoma blainvillii; assembly: GCA_026167975.1. Lineage (NCBI taxonomy): Eukaryota > Metazoa > Chordata > Lepidosauria > Squamata > Phrynosomatidae > Phrynosoma > Phrynosoma blainvillii. Next base: position 160,320,266 of record JANUYF010000003.1, read on the forward strand.
CACCCCTCAGGAGGACGGATTGGCGGAGAGGAAGATAGGGGTGCTGACACAGATAAAGGATTGTCTGATGCTGGATGCTGGGGGCCCAGAAGGTGTTTGGGGGGAGGCAATCCTGACAGCATGCCACATTAGCAACAGACTGTGGCATTCAGCTGTAAAACAGACCCCATACTTCATGCTTTATGAGAGGCCACCCAATTTGAGTTATCTGAGGGTGTTTGGGCAGTTTGCCAATGTGCTGGTTCCCCAAACTTTCAGAAGAAATGTGACCCCAAATGGCGACACCTGAAGGGCAGTAAGGAGTGGAAGCTGTTGTTGCGGGGATCTGAAGCCAAGCTAGAGTGTTATGTAGACAGCTCCTTTGCATCAGAGATGCATGACAGGAAATCAGTAACTGGGTTACTCATCAGGTATGCTGACAGTCCAGTGGTCTGGAGGAGCAGGAAGCAGAGCTGTGTGGCACTGAGCACCTCAGAGGCAGAGTTTGCAGCTTTGTCTGAGATGGCAGGGAAGGTGCAGTGGATCAGGCAGCTTCTGAAGGATCTTGGTGAGGAGTGCACAGGTCCAACAGTCGTGCACGAGGACTCACATGGCTGAGGCAGAGAATTTGAAGAAAAGGACCAAATATATTGGTGTCAGATATCAGAATGTGAGGGAGATGGTCCAGAATGGTGTTCTGGGTCTGTCCTACATTAGTTCAGAGGACAATGTGGCAGACATCCTCACAAAGGCTCTGCAAGTGGAAAGGCATGAGCAGATGACATCAGAGTTAAACTTGGCTCCAGGAGCGGCAGCGGAAGCTCAAAGCTCTGGGAACTGGTAGGTTCAGCCAAAGCATTGGCAGAGTGGAGAACATCTGGGCCAGAGGGTCAGAAGATCTAGGCCAGAGTGCGAGTGAATTAGAAGAGATGTGCCTGGAGTGGTGAACAGTTTTCAGTGTAGGGGTGCATATCAGAAGAGTGCTGCTGGGGAAAAGAATGGGGTTCTGAGACTAGAATGGGGTTCTGAGGTCTGGGGTGCACTAGGTCAGGTTGACAGTGGCACAGACAGGGGACCAGAGCACTGGGAGCCAGCAGGAGGACATCAGTGATGTCAGGCTGGTGGAATATGGCACACTAAGGAAACTAGGGGTTTACACGCAAACACTCCAAGTAAATGAGCTAAGAGATGTGCACACAATGTACATTTTGGAGGGGATTGTTAGGATTGGGTCCCAAGGGAAAATGTACATTGTGGGATAGTGCAACAGCCATGATGACACAGCATTTGGCCACAGCTGAGTCATGCAGCCTCATGCTCATGTCACAGGACACGACATCATGGAGGGAGTCACCTGGTGCTGGAAAGCACAGAAACTGCTGCAAAAGTGCTGTGTCACTCAGGTGAGTGACAGGTGTCCAGCAGGAAGAGGCAGGGCCAGAAAGCCATGTGGAGCACAGGCTATATAAGGCACAAGCCTCTGGACACACATGTGGGTTGTAGATTGTTGATGGTGAATTGCGTATTGCTGTTGGAGTTGCGTTGGTGTATGCTGTACATATCTGTATATAGAGCAACAAAGATTAAAGCCTCATTCATGAGACGTCTGGCTGTAGAGTCTCTGTGCTCTATCTGGAAGGGGAGAGGAGTTTCTCCAGCTGACAAGCAGCCCGCTTCATCGGAGAAGTCTGGATCCTGGTGCTTCACGTTATGTGGTCTCTGTGCGCTGCGTTACCACGCCTAACACCCTCCACCTTTCCTAACATTATTGCCTTTTCCAATGATTCATGCCTTCTCATGGTGTGTCCAAAGTATGGCAGTCTAAGTCTTGTCATCTTGGCTTCTAGGGATGTCTGTTCTAGGACCCATTTGTTCATCCTTTTGGCTGTCCAAGGAATCTTCAGCACTCTTCTCCAGCACCACATCTGAAATGCATTGATTTTCCTCCTTCTTTCTTGACTGTCCAGCTCTTGTTACGATGGCTGATTTGATATAAAGACCCCTTTGGGTCCCTGCCATGGCCCTGGACTGGGAGAAGCCCTGATCGCCATAGACTCAAGGCGAGCAATTCACGTAGGCACCTGAAAGGTCACATCTGCACTTACAACAATTTGCAGATCAAAAGGGCCAAGCCTAGGAGCTGAAATGCAGGACATTCACACCAAGAAGATTTATGAGTGCCAGCCAGGATGTGTCTGGCTGAAGATGAGATAACATTAACATCCCATCTCCTCTCCTTGGAAATTGTTTACTTCAAAGAGTAGTAATCAAAATCCTTTGATATACAATAGCAACTCTTCACCTCAGGCTAGGTTTAAGGGCATAAATGATCCCCAAAATCTCAGGCACATTGGGTCTGGTTAGATTTCATGGTGCCACTGTGCCACTATGAACTCTGACTTGGGTCCCAGCTCTTTCCATTGTCCTTTCCTTTTTCATTACAGTTGAGTTTATCCATCCTCATTCATCATTGAAGTGGCCTCCTTCATGTAATTATCAGAATTAGAAAGCCTTATGTTTCTTCTCCAAGCTAACAACTTTATTCCTGAGTCCTTGTGTGTATGGTAGAGTGTCTTTGTATGTTTGAATTCCCAAATAAATTACGGTTCATTGGAAAGCTTTGTCTCTATCAGTCTATTCCCTAGTCACCTCCATAAACATAGCATAAAAGATCCCATAGAAGACTTAAACTTTAGTAATTCCCCAAGTTCAAGTCCTTCTTTACATTTTTGGTGGAGAATGCGGGCAAATCCCTGAAGTGTGGACATTTCAATTTGGCCGGTTAGATTGTGTACACTCCGGACATTGAGGTTAAAAGGGATTGAGACTGAAAAGATGCAAAAGCCAGGAATTCTGTGTGTGTGTTGGTCTGTGTGAGTAGCCACAAGGGCTTGGAAATATTGGGGTTGACTGAACCCATTTCATTTCTTTGGTTGTTCTGCACACTGACTCTGGCCACAGAAATTGGGCCACCCGGTTGTGGACTTCCAGCTGCCCTTGGGCTTGGAGTCAGATCAGTTTCCTGATGCCCTATTTCTTTTTCATGTATCATGGGTTGGGCACCAGTGTTAGGATCCATCAGGTTATTTTCCCCCTCCCACACCACCATCAGGACCATCCATAAATCAACCCTCAGGCAGCATTTAGTGTGAGTGAGCACAGCCTTGGATGAGCTCAGGCAGGTACAGTAGGGAAGACATTTCCTACTGTGGCTTTAAGTCCTAGCACAAGGTCAAGAGAGTGAGTGTGCACCACCTTGGATGGGCACAGGCAGGTACAGTGGGGAGATGTCTCTGAACTGTGGTCATAAGTCCTTTGTGCAAGGTTGGTGGGAAAAGCCTTGGATGGGTACAGGCAGGTACAGCAGGAGGGGGGTCTCTTGTTGTGGCTTTAAGTCCTTGTGCAAGGCTATAGGAAGGAAAAACCCAAGGTAGGAACTTAGCTGGGGGTTAAAGCCCTTGGTGCCTGTTTAAGTCAGCCAGTGGTCACTCCAGTGGAGCACAGATCCAAGAGTTTCCCTAGTGAAAGGTCTGGGGCCTGGGCTAGCCAAAGGGAGAAAAGCTATAGGGTCATTTTTCTGCAGGGACAATCGGGCTCCCTAGGCAAAAGGATGATAAAGGTTTCATCTCCGACCGTGGGTAAAAAGGGAACACGGGGGTCCCTAAAGCTCCACAGGGAGAGCCAGAATGAAAGGAGAAGCAGGAGAGATGAACAAAGGAACAAAGGGAGCGATGTCACCAGTAGTAGCCAGGCTGTTTAAGGAGGTACTGTAGCCAAAAGTCTATGAAGGGAAAATTTATTTAGCTCAAATCGAGATGGGGTCAGCTACAAGGATCCTGTGAGACCATCTCCCATGTGTATACCGAGAGATGGGGGATCTTAAGAATTGATGCAGAGGCAGTATCCTCAAATTAAAGTATTATTTATTGAAAAGTGGAAAATCACACAACAATACACACACTCTCTCACACACACACACTCATGCAGGGCTTGGGAAATCAGGAGTTAGGCTGGAATAAAAGCCGAGGCAGTACTACGACGATACTTACTACCGATGAAGCCTTCTCCAGGATCCATTTGGGTGAAGTGGTGTGAGACACAACCATTCCAAGAATGTGGGTTGAATGGAGGTGCCGGTAATCAGATCCGAGAACATAAGGCTTTAGATTGTTTGGCCAAGTCTTAGACAAAGGTGTTAGATTGCCTGGGTGAGGTAATCTGGTCTGGTAATATTCAAGGGGAAATGAGAGGATTTAGTTGTTAGTTAGCCCATCAGATGAGACATCCTGGGCCATTATCGCCCACCCTTCTGATTATGGAAATGATGATGGTCCATTGCAACTCCCACACTATCTGCCTGACTATGGAGGCTGGGGATTTTCCAGTCTTCCAGGTGACCTGGACCTAACCTCTTTACCATGCCATGGACACACTTGAAGTTCACTGCAGAGTGCATCTGGGGCCATGTGGAATTCATACACACACCAAAATTCAGAAAACTGCACTTTCGGTAACAGTACAGCCTAGAGACCGATTAGAGAAATGGATTTTAAAGAAGGGACCTAATCTCTGGAAAGCAGGAGGCTTTCTTACTAAAGATCCTTTTGCAACATTGGTAGAAACAACTAAATCCGGATTTAAAAGAGTACCTCCAGCAAAAAAGGACAGGTGGCATCATGGGGGATTTGGATGTTATCCCATGAAGCCATCCAGGAGTACCAAAAAGTCAAATTGGATTCAGTTGCCCTAAAAGAACAAATAGGAGATTTGGTAACTCAAGTGAGGAAAAAGATAGTGGAAAACTCAAGGGAAATCCAGAATGCCCACAATGCCATCCAAAGGGCAGAAGATGCAGAAAAAGAGAATGTCTATTTGCGTAGCCACACTGAGATTTTGGAAAGACAGCTAGACCAAGCAAAGCAAGCTGCAGACTTCTTACTGTCCAAAAGCACAAAGGAAGTGATGGAGGCTGACCACACCGCATGTGAAAAGCGCATTAGGGAGTTGGAGGCTAAGGCTGACTTAAATACTGCTATCATGGCCACAGTACACCCAGAGATTCTTGAATCAGCAGCTCAAGCCAGGGTTCTTTCAGGAGCCTTTGCCAGAGGATGCCAGGGCCACCCACCCCTTTAATCCACAATGGGAGACCAGAAAAAGAAAAACACAAGTGCCAACCCTATATCCACCTCTCCCAGTTGATCTTGTGCAAACTAAAGGTATGGTGGAAATTAAGAAGACAGACAAAGATGGTACTGTCATTAAGACTTTAGTTGAGACAGCCCAATGAACTTTGGGTGAAGTTAAAGCTGTAACGGACCAGTTAGGAAGGCTCAATCCACAAACTGGAGTGGCATGGTTTTCCACCATGCTCCTGGCATATCCAAAAGTTAAAAGACAGCATTTAACACAGGTCATTAGGCTCTGCATAGATCCAGCCTACTCTGGAGCATTTGAAGCGGCTATGTCCAACCACAACTTATCTACAGCAGAACTAAAAGAGCAGCTAGCCAAGATTGTGCAAATGGCCAGGAACCATGTTAAGAGGAAAATATCAGAATGAAGTACAAGGGCCAGACACCTATGTAGCAAGGAAAAATATGCTGGGCATCTTGTCAGGATGCATTCCACTCAATGGTGAGGGACACCCCTTCCTAAATGATGGAGAAATAATCATGGAAGTTTACCTGAGACTTAATCAGTCTTCCAAGACTTTCCTGGGCACAGAATCCAAGAGACTCTTGAACCTAGATTGGAATGGATTTATAGAGCATATTTTATTAGCCTTGGAGGTCTATTGAATGCAGGAAGATAGAAAAGAGGTGCCTACAGCCTCATCCAGCAGAACTGTAAAATCAGGAGGGAAAGGAATGATAAGGAAAGAGACCCAGTGTACCCAGTAACATATAGGAACAATGGTCCCCATTCCAAGCCATTTCAGGAAGACCAAGGGAGAAGGGGGTACAGACCCATTACTCCAATAAATGTACCACCAAAGGAAAATGAATTTAGGGCCTTTGCAGACTGCCAGAAATAGTGCAAATTGAGTCCACTTTAACTGCCCTGGCTCAGTGCTAGGGAATCATGGGAATTGTATTTTTTTCTGAGACATTGAGACTTCTCTGTCAGAGAGCTCTGGTGCCACAATAAACTACAGTTCCCATGATTACCTAGCACTGAGTTAGGGCAGTTAAAGTGGACTCAGTTTGCACTATTTCTGGCAGTCTGCAAAGACCCTTAGAAAGAATACATGGAGACACATCAGGGAAATTGGAGTATTCATGAAACCCTTAGATGGGAAACCAACTGCAGAATTGTTGCGAGTTCTGGATGATGCTTTGGAAGGCAAATACTGGACTACTAGTGCTCCTCCCAATAACAATGGAACAGACTAGGACTGACCAGGATACCCTCAATCACTGAGGACACAGGCAGGACCACAGATCCCTCGGTCTAAGAAACCTCCTGTCCCAAAAAAGGTTTCCTTCAAAGAGGTAACTCGTGTGGCTCCCATCACCACCACCATCCCTATTGTCACTCCTAGATCTCTTCTCAGGTGCCCACAACTTGTAGCTACCCTAACTTCAGATGGGAAGGGCCAGCAGAAGGCTTCTGTTTGGAAGGAAATTCCTCTGTAGATTGGTCCCATCCTCTGGGAGGAATTTGCTCCAGCCATTAAAATCTAGGCTGTCAGCAACCCCCCAGAGGGCATTCTCAGCAACCGCCCCCAGATTATGGAATGGCCTGCTGGACGAGATCCATCAGATTACAAACTTAAGCAGCTTTTAAAAAGCTGTGAAGACGGATCTCTTCTGGCAGGCCTTTCCTGATTAACTTCTTAATTAGATCCCAGCCTCAGGAGTAATGTCTCCTTACCTCTTTCTGCTCTTGCTTGCTCGCGGCTTGGATTTGTCTGTTTAATTGTTTTAATTAATTAATTTTTTCTTGATTAATTTTTAATATGTGTAGTTTAATACCTTTTTAATGGGGGGAGGGTAGGGTCCTGGGTTTTGGTCTGTATTTGCTGTAATTATAACTGTTGTAAGCTGCCCCGATTGTTTTAACAGAGGGGCGGGGTATAAATTATTATTATTATTATTATTATTATTATTATTATTATTATTATTATTATAGATCTCATCCAGGCATGTGAAAATCAGAGAGAGTATGATGATATTGTGGGAGTTAAAATTTCTACACAACAACAGACTCACCCTAGACCTGGCAGCTAAAGTAGGGTCCTTTGCAGATCTCAGCTATTACAAGTGTGCCACTTTAAAAGCTCCTATGCCACTCTTCCCCTTGACCATGCACCCATAGGTAATGGACTTTCCTGAAGTTTGGATCAAGGACAAAATTGAGTGTGACACACTCAAGGATGCATGTGTCTTGATATAGGGGGGAAATCCCCCTCCACAAAAACAGTAGAGATACCCCAGGGAAGCTGAAGAAGGGATTGCCAAAACCATAGAGCGATTGCTGAAATGGGATGTGATTCTTCCAATGCAATCCATTTGCAGCTCTCCTCTATGGCCTGTTTTGAAAGCAGATAGTGTGACTTGGGGAATAACAGTAGATTTCAGAGCCCTAAATGCAGTCACTCTGGCAGTAGTTCCTGTAGTGGCTAAATACAATGAAATATTGGCTGCAATTGCAGCAGGTGACAAGTACTACAGTGTCATAGACTTGGCCAACGCATTTCATTCTATCCCACTACATGAGAACTGTTTCTACAAATTTGCCTTCGAATTGAGAGGGACTCAATTTTGTTTCAAAAACATTCCTCAGGGATTTCACTCCAGTCCCAGTATATGCCATGCACATGTGGTAAAAATGTGGACTAAGTTGCACCCCACTTCACGCTCCCACATTTTGTCCTATGTGGATGACATACTAGTGCATTTGAATTCCAAAGAAAAGACCATAGACATCACCTGAGAGGTTTTGGACTTAATTAGAAACACTGGTTTCAAGGCAAACCAAGACAAGGTACAGTTAGTCCTGAAACAAGTGAAGTACTTGGGACTGAACCTACTAATGGACTGTAGACTTCCAGATCTACAGAGAGTTGAAAACTCCCAGCTCCTACTGATGTGACCTCTTTAAGACCATTGTTGGGCACTTTTAACTTCTCCTGAGAGTTCAATGAAGCCTTTGCCAGTAAAGCCAAGCTGTTGTACAATTTGTTGAAGAAAGGAGTTACTTGGGAATGGGGATCAAAGCAGCAGGAAGCGTTTGCTACTTTGAAGCTAGATTTAGCACACTGCACTGCTTCACCCAGGCACCCAGAAGCCCTTGTACAGTTCAAGTTCATCTTGTTTATTTCCCATGCTCTGTGTAGAGATATCTGAGCATTTGTCCTTCCCACTTGCTGCCTGTGTCAGGTTTTTTCCTTCCACTGTTGTGCTCTTGCATCATTTGCCTTGTTCCCTCTATAACACTTTTACTATTATCTCCAGCCCATGATATACTCCTGCCTTCCAAGATACCTTCCAAGATACTGTCTCCCTCCCCAACATGACTCAGTTTAAAGACCTCCTGATCAAATGTTTGAGACTACTGGCAAAAACACTTCTGCCAACTGGTGTGAGATACAGCCCATCTCTTGCTAGAAGTCCACCCTCATGGAACCGCAGCCCATGATCCAAGAATCCAAATCGTTCTTGGCGGCACCATCTACGGAGCCAGTTATTCATGTCTGCTATCTTTGGGGGGAAGCAGACGACTGCTTCCGGGACGCCGCCGGACAGAGCGCCGGCGGAGCGGAGCCTCTGCACTGTGGCGCTCCTGTGGCATCCCTAAAAGGAGCTCCAAATTGGCTCTCCTTTTAGATGTCAGGGAAAGTGCACCCTAAAAGCGGCGGGCGCACTTTCCCTGACTCTTCTGCTGCAGCGCGTCCAGTCGCTGCGGCGGGAGGTTGCCCCAGAAGCGCCGGCCATGCGGAGGGCTGGCAGCTCCCAGGGCGACCTCAGGAAGAGGAAGGAGCGCCGCTCGTGTGGTGGCTCCTCCTCTTCCGGGCCTCCAAGATGGCTCAATAAGCCGTCTGCCGAGGCCCTTTCTCTCCCTTCCTGGACCATGCCCTTCAACTGGGAGAAGAGATGAGATAACAATCTGTGCGTCCAGCTCTTTCAGCTTCCTGCCCAAAGCCTCATAATCCATTCTGATATTCTGAAGACTATGCCTTGCAGTATCATTGGTCCCCACGTGGACCAAGAGGAAGAGATAATGGTCAGTAGGCTTGACAAGTCTTGTCAGTCCCACTGTCACATCACGGATCTTTGCCACAGGGAGACAACACACCTCCCAGGACATCTTGTCAGGGCCACAAATCACTGCTTCTGTACCCCTCAACAAGGAGTCCCCAACCACCACTACACGCTTCCTCCAAGGCTTAGCAGTGGCTGTTCCCTGCGGTGGTACTCTTCGGGTCTCCTGCACTGTCACTGAGGACTGTCCTGCTGCTCTTCCTCTTCATCCTTGATAAAGGAGATGCAAAATTATAAGTGCTGTTTTGCCTACATACCCAACACAGTTTAACACCAGTTGGAAATACAACATTCAAGTTGAGTGCCACTGGGCACCTCCTTATCCTGGGATTCATGAGGTTTTAGATGTTATGGAAGAAGCTTGTGAATGGTATAACAGAAAAGTTCCCCTTAAAGTAACTACAAGAATTATCATCTCTGCTGAAAAGACCATTTCATCAAGGGTAATTATGTATGGCCCCAGAGGACATAAATGGGTGGATGCCTTTCATTGAAGGCTGGTGTATGGAACCGGAATTGCTTCGACCCAGACATGGTAAGGTGCCTCCATCTTTTCAAGCCGCTATTACATTAGATCAACAATGCCATCCCAAATGGACATGAAAAACCAGACTGTTCATATATGCTAATTTCACCCGAATGTCTGCAAACTGTGAAGTCACATGGAACAGAATGTGGTGTCTGTATATATACATATATCCCCTTGATGTTTTGAAAGAACTACCTTTGTACTTGGGAGATGTAGTAAACCGCCAAGACATCTTCACCTTTGCGGATTCTGAAGTGCAACCCATTTTAACCACCCTGGTTCTCAATTTAACTGCTGTTACATGTAGCCAGAGCTATTACTGCCTGGGCACAGTGGGTGCAATAAGAGAAAAAATGGCAAGCCATCATGCATCCTTTGTTTAGAACAAGGAGGGATGCTATAGACACCGTGCTTGGAACGGGAGGTGGGATTTTAAATGCCATTGATACAGAAGTGATTTCAAATAAATTGGGTTTGATTGGGTCCAAGACACAAGATTTAGGAGTTTCCATAGGCTCTGGTCTGATGACTATAGCTCAAAGAGTTGATTTAATTGGACATGTTTTACCTCAATGGGTGGGGGTGGAAAAGGAAATCATTTTAGATACAGGACATTCTCTACAAAGCATTGTATACAACCTGTCAATTGCTATACAATGCACTCAGATATAAAGCTCCCTCACCGCATTTGCCTCACAGCTAATTCAAGCCATCTTAATTAAATTGGTACAGCCCGAGATTTTAAGTTTGTTCTGGGAGAGATACCCTAATTTCCTAGAATATCCTGCTGATTTAATGAGAGTAACCGGAGCTCAATGGAAATACATGATTTTAAGAATTGGTATTTACCATGAAAAAATATGGGATCCTATACTGTTACATCTTGTATCTCACCTAGGACTTGCCTTGGCCAAGAGTAACATCACAATTTTACCAGGAAACCTATTACATTGGTCAAATGGAACTCTTCTGTATGATTTAAATGGGTGTGCAAAGATACATCAACGGGTTCACTGTTATGGCCATCACAAGGCATTCCATTTCAGGATGTTAGTGAACAAATGATAGGGCAAAAAGCGCCATCTTCAATCCCAGGAAGGGGAGGGGTAGCCCCACACTGAGCACCCCGTCCCCTTCCTGAGGACGACATCAGAGTGACAGCCCGTCCACACGACGGGCACTCCGATGACATCCTTCCGGCTTAGCATCCGCACAGGCTGAGCCAGAAGAGACGTCAAAAAGGCATGCCACACCTTTTGTGGCACCCCTTTTGCGGCTTGCGGAAGGAGTGCTATTTTAGAGCTCCTTTTGCAGGCAGTGAAAGGGAGAATCGAGGCTGAGGTGTCCAGCAGCCTTGGCCTCGATCCTATACTTCCCAGGGCGGCCCAGGGCCATCCGTCTGCATCCCCCCTATAATTTCTATGCACTGCACAATTTTGGTCCAAATTTCTCATGACTGTCTTTGCTTAAGGGCCCTATGCGACATACTAACCTTTTTACCTTTGGAATACTCTAAAAGTAAATCAAATTTTAGGGAATCCATGTTTTTGCAGAAGGTTTTTAAGTGAAGCAGAAGGGATGGGGCTGATAGTTGATGAGTGTTGGTCTCTGGAAACCTTCAGTCCTCAGCTTCTCTTGCCTCCTTCAGTCTCTTCTGCCTGCTAGGTTTAAAGCAGAGTATAAGGGGCAGGGCCAATGGTTGGTGAGTGCTGGTCTCTGGGAGCCTTCAGAACTCAGCTTCTATTGCTCCTTCAGTCTCTTCTGCCTGCTAGGTTTTAAAGCAAAGCAAAAGGGGTGGGCCTGATGGTTGGTGAGTGCTAGTCTCTGGGAGCCTTCAGGCCTCAGCTTTTCTTGCCTCTTCTAGAGGAGGGTACAGTTCACTGAAACCCAAACAAGACTATTCTACACTTGGGAGTATATGTCTTTATATTTTATTATCTTGTCCCATTCTTTCATGGCAGGCTGTGGAGAAACACAGTCAGAATAGAATGGGGCAACCAGTGGGAATCAGGCTGGGAAAAGGTGGGGACTGCCCTCAGGAGTGAGTATAAAAGGAGGAAGAGCCAGTGATATTCAGAGAGAGTGTCAATATCTTGACATATTTACAGCCAGGAAGGCTAGGGAAAATATTAGAAATTCCCTGAGGAGTGGATATAAAAGCAGAGCTGAGCTGTGAGTATTGATAGCGTAACAGGTGACCTGTATGGTTAACAGCTAAAGAAGTTGGGTATAGTTCTGTATGAACTCAGACAGTGAAGGAATGTACATATAGACAGTAAGGGAAACTAGTAAATTTGTAACAAATGAAGTAATTCATATACTGTAACACAAGCTTGAGAACCATCCACCAAGAAAGATACAATATTAAGTTCTGACTGTAAATACAGTTTGTTTGCTTTTGGTTTTTTGTTCTTCAGGTTCAACAAAGAATGGCCTGAAGTAATTTTACAGATAACAACAAGCACTCTACCAAGTATAGTAAAACACTACCAAGCGTAATAAGATCAATTATTAATAAATACACTTCAGTTAGTGGTGAGATAGCTGTGATATACAGTTGGCAACAAGCATTGGGAATTAAAAAGATCCAGTGTGCTGGCATCAGTGAAAGATCTGGTGGAGTGGGATGCTATTATTCATGATGCCCACATCTAATTTGGGGCTTCCTTCACCTATATTTAAATAGCAATAACAATAGCAATAGCAGATTCATTTATATACTGCTTCATACAGCAGTCTCTAAACAGTTTACAACTGTCAGCTAATTACCCCCAACAAGCTGGGTACTCATTTTAGTGACCTCAGAAGGATCCAAGTCTGAGTCTACCCTGAGCCCCTGGCTACGATTGAACTCACAACCTTGTGGTTTGTGAGCAAGTGGCTGCTGTACAGGCATTTAACCACTGCACCACCAGGGTTAATCTAGTTATTCCAAGTCTGTGATGTTTTCTGCTAGTAGTATGGTGTCATCCACATATCTTAGATTGTTGATGTTCCTTCCTTCTGTCTTCATTGCCACAGGGCCAAAACCCCAGATTATGTCTAGACTGTCTTCATGATGCCCACACCCAATTCAGGTCTTCTTCTTCCTAACCCACATTTAAATAACCTCTGCTGTGGGTTTTTGGCTTTCTTTGCAGCAACGGCAGTGGCTGTCTTCATTGCAAACTGCCCAGTGCCACCACTGCAGGTGTGAGTCACTCTGAGCTCAGAACATGGTGGCTAGTATTGATAACATGGCTGGGAATCTCATTTTGACCTCAGCGGTGGTGGTGGGTGATAAATTGGCACCATTCACTGTTCACTACAATAGCTAAAACCTGCAGCAAAAGAGAATGGGGGAATTTAGTAAGGGAATTCCAGGTCAGAATACTCTTGGGGCACATCTGAGTATTCTTCTAAGTGAAGACAGGGCCTAAATGAGATTTCCATTGGTTGGGATGGGGGTTCGTTTACCCTCCAAGTTTTGACAAGTGCAACAAGAATAAACTATGCACAACAGCAAATGTGTTTAAATTTCTTAATCCTATGGTGAGAAAGTTGCCAAGTAATCACAAATTTGGCTTCAGTGCTCACAGCTTGCCTTTATTCATGTTGCTGTGACAATAATAACAGGAAGAAAACAAGTAAAGAGCCTGTTAATGTCTTGTAACAGTTTAACAACCAAGCCCTAATATGCTATTATTCTCTGCAAACACATACATCATTCTTTGAATGATGGCAGCTGATAGTTTGAGGGAAGGCTCATGACTTCAGCTACAGATCAGGCAGCTCTCTGGTACTATATTACATCAGGGATGGGAACTGTGGGCCTTTACAGATTGCCAGAAATAATGCAGATTGAAGCTACTTTAACTGCCCTGGCTTAGTGCTGGGGAATCATGGGAACTGTAGTTTATTGTGGCACCAGAGCTCTCTGACAGAGAAGGCTCAATGTCCCAGAAAAAATACAATTCTCGAGATTCCCTAACACTGGGCCAGGACAGTTAAAGTGACCTCAATTTGCATTATTTCTGGCAGTCTGTAAAGGCCCTGTGTGGCCCTCTCAATGTTGGACTGCAACTGCCAGCATTCATCACTATTGGCTATGGTACATAGCTAGGGCTCATAGGACTTCATAATCCCTCACCATTACCTGTGAACATTTTTGCAACTGAAGAATTTGATTTATGCTCAGCAAGATCATGCAGTGGGAGATTATGTAAACATTTCAAATTGAAATGTCACCCAAGGTGAAAAGAACAAAGCTGCCTGGTGAGGCTGCCTGGTGAAACCATATCAGTTGTTTTGGATATGGATGCAACAACTGGTAGATGCCTTATAGACATGTTCTTAAAAATGCTACTCAAAAATGGGAGCATCTCTACTTATGTTAGCATGACCCCATTGTTCTTTGTGACCTTGCTTCCATTTTTAAAAAAAATTAGGGCTCACTTCTACCACCACCATTTTGTTAGTACACTAGGCATACTCTGCATTATTATTATTATTATTATTATTATTATTATTATTATTATTATCCTGCTTATTGGCAACAAACAACATTATATTTGGTGTCTCTGTATTTTCATATTTTCATATCTGGGACCAGGCATGTTCTTAAGAAATCCCACTGACCTTTGGAACACCAGGAGAATTTCCTATGGGAAGAATACAAAGACCCAAATACATGTAGAAGACCTCAGGTAACACAAAACAGAATCTGGACTTCCGGTGGTGACAGGCAAGGTGTCCGGTCACTGAAGACATTGCTGGTCTCAGTGATTAGCCTTTTGAGGCTTTCAGAGTTGTTAAAACTCTGAAATTCCTCTCCTGGTAAGGATAAGAATTGGGGCCTGAAGTGGACCGATTAAGGGCCTAAACTGCCAGAAATAGTGCACATTAAATTGAGGCACTGCCCTGGCTCAGTGCTAGGGAATCATGGGAACTGTAATTTATTGTGGCACTAGAGCTCTCTGACAGAGAAGGCTCAATGTCCCAGAAAAAAAATACAGTTCCCATGATTCCCTAGCACTGAGCCAGGGCAGTGCCTCAATTTAATGTGCACTATTTCTGGCAGTCTGCTTAGGCCTTAAGTCCTTTTTGAATCAGCAGATTACGGAGGTGGCCCGCGAATTCGAAGAGGACTTGGTCGCAAGGCAGCCGAAACCTCAATATGGCGTCCTAAGGGACTGAACTTTGCCGGCAGCACAAAGCAAAGAAGAACAAAGAGCATCGGTTTTTTACTCTAGTTTGGTGAAACCACTTTAACTTCATAAATCTGCCCTGTGGAGACTAACTACAACATTTCAGACAATAAGAATAAGAAGATTATAGCAACAAATACTGATCTGAATTGATTATAAGCTAAAAGTAATTTTGCAGTAGGGGAAACCACCTGCCATGCAAGTTAATTAAATAATAGTTTTAATTATAAACTTGATATAGCTCTCACCTTTCATTAATCGAATTATATTTAAAGGAAAGATTTTTGGCTTACCTTTGTTTTGGACTGGAAAGACAATTTAGATTTCGAATTGTGATGGAGAAGAAAAAAAACAAGAAGAAGTGAGGAAGAAAGGGAGAGAAGAGGATTAATGGTGGGGGATCTTAAAGGATAAATTGAGTAAGACTCAGGATCGATCCGAAATAAGTTTTAAAGTCTTAATAATCTGGAAATTTGAGAGTAAAGGTCTGGAAAATTGAGGACAAATTAGAACATATTGGAGGTCTTTCGATCCCATCCCTTGCTTAACAAAGTTTCAGTTGGGCCTCAGCTGTGGCCCTGAGGCCCTCAAATCACTGGCAGCGGCGACGGCGGTGGAGGCCAGGTCCCTCCCACCCACCAAAGTTCCAGTGGGCCTCGGCTGTGGCCCCGAGGCCCCCAATTCACCGGCAGCGGCGACGGTGGTGGAGGCCGGGTCCCCCCGCCCACCAAAGTTCCAGCTGGGCCTCGGCTGTGGCCTTGAGACCCTCTAATTCATTGGTAGCGGCAACGGCAGTGGAGGCTTGACCCCTCCCGCCCTCCAAAGTTCCAGTTGGGCCTCGGCTGCAGCCTTGAGGCCCCTTAACTTACTTGCAACTGCGATGGCGGTGGAGGCTTGACCCGCCCTCCAAAGTTCCAGTTGGGCCTCGGCTGCAGCCTTGAGGCCCCTTAACTTACTTGCAACTGCAATGGCGGTGGAGGCTTGGCCGCTCCCGCCCATTAAAGATTCAACTGGGCTTGGCCTTGGCCCCTCCCACCCATCAAGAACTTGGCTGGCTTAGGAGGAAGCCCTGAGGCCTCCTTTATTCATTAGCAGTGGTGACGGTGGTGAAGGCCTGGTCCTTCCCGCCCATCATAGATTTATTTGGGCCTCAGTACAGATTTAAAGAGGACTATAAAAATTTGGGATTTGAAGAGACAGATAATGAATTAGATAAAATGATTAAACAAAATGGTAAAAACTAACTTCAAAATATGAGATTCTACAAGAAAGAGAACTGGAACAAGACAAGATACGATGATTAGATGGGCTAAGGATATTGGAAGGGATATTGATTTAAATAGTTGGGAATGGGCAAGAAAGAAGACACAAAGATTTACTCAATGCCAAGATTTGAAAGAAAATTATTTAAAAATGGAGCAGCGTTGGTATCTTACTCTGGTGAAACTAGCAAAAGTTCATAAAAATGGTAATAATAGATGTTGGAAGTGTAATCAAACTACAGGAAGTTGGTTACATGTATGGTGGAACTGTGATAAAGTAAGGAAATATTGGATGACTATTCACAAGGTAATTTGTGAAATATTTAAAATAAGATATGACATGATACCAGAAATTTACCTATTGAACATGAAAAACAAGATCCCAGAAAAAAATTGAAAGGAAATATGGGAGAATATTATTATATATGATAACCTCAGCTCAGATGACATTAGCAAAAAAATGGAAACAAAAAGAAGTGCCATCAACCAGTGAATGGTTTACAAGGCTTATTGGAACGATAAGTATGGATATACTCACAGCTAGATTGAATAAACAAAACGTAGAAAGTGTTGAACAAGACTGGACCTCGATATTGCAGATTGAGGTCACTTTAACTGTCCTGGCTCAGTGCTGGGGAATCATGGGAATTGTATTTTTTTCTCGGACATTAAGCCTTCTCTGGTGCCACAATAAACTACAGTTCCCATGATTCCTTAGCAATGAGCCAGGACAGTTAAAGTGGCCTCAAGCTGCATTCATAGAATCATAGAATCATAGAGTTGGAAGAGACCACAAGGGCCATCCAGTCCAACCCCCTGCCATGCAGGAACTCCCAATCAAAGCATCCCTGACAGATGGCCATCCAGCCTCTGCTTAAAGTCCTCCAAGGAAGGAGACTCCACTACTCTCCGAGGGAGTGTGTTCCACTGTCGAACCGCTCTTACTGTCAGGAAGTTCCCCTTAATGTTGAGGTGGAATCTCTTTTCCTGGAGCTTACATCCATTGTTTCGGGTCCTAGTCTCTGGAGCAGCAGAAAACAAGCTTGTTCCCTCCTCAATATGACAGCCCTTGTTCCCTCCTCAATATACCAGCTTGTTTGCAAGAATTTCATGGGGAACCTTGTCAAATGCCTTCCTGAAATCAAGATATACTATATCCACAGCATTCCCTTCATCTACCAAGCTGGTAATTTTATCAGAAAAAGAGATCAGATTGGCATGACCTGTTTCTCTGAAACCCATGTTGACTTTTTGTGATTATGAAATTGCCTTCCAGATGTTCACAGACTCTCTGTTTAATGATCTGCTCCAGAATATTTCCTGGTATTGATGTCAGACTAAATGGACGATAATTGTTGGGATCCTCTTTTTTCCCCTTTTTGTAGATGGGGACAACATTTGCCCTCCTCCAGTCAGCTGGGGCTTCTCCTGCTTTCCAGGAGTTCTCAAAGATTATTGCCAATGGTTCTGATATTATGTTTGCCAGTTCTTTTATTACCCTTGGATGTAATTCATCTGGTCCTGGAGACTTATATTTATTTAGCATTATTTTTGACAGTCTGTAAAGGCCGTTTGTTACATTGCAAGATAGCACACCCCTTGAGGCTAGGATCTCAGATATAAATATCAGTCCCAAAACCTCCTTACACACAACTGGCATCCATTTCTTGTACACAGTTAGCCTCCAGTCTATGCTCCGTGTATGCAGAGAGATTCCTTCATTAACTGTGTCACCCTCAGACCCCAATCTGAGCCACATTCCACTTTCTGTGGTCACCTCTTCAGGACAGGTAATTATCACCCCTTGCACCCATAAACCTCCGCTATCCAATGTTCATACATCCATTTAGGTTAGTTCTGAATTCTGTGGCTGTCTCAATTACTACCATATGTTTGGTTGCACTCTTGCATGTTTCTAAATAAAACCTTTTGTCCATCCAAAATGTGGAGTTCTCCTTGGTTAGTTTTCGTGTAAACAGGTAGAAACGAACCAGCCTTCCTTGAGCTAAACAAATACCCCAGCTTTCTAAGAGAAGCTAAAGCAGTTGGTGGGTACCCCATAGTCTCCCCCTACACACACCATTTTGGGTAACAATTTGCAGCCAGAGATTTGTGGCCTTGCTGGGTCCATGATCTTTGGATGCAAATGGATGACAGGCCTGTGCAGCAAGGAAATGGAGCCCAGGATCCTTTTGGTGATATAATTGCCTGATGATAATGGCTGTGTTTTGGGGTTCTTGGGGGCACTGTGGAAGAAGGTATCAAGCACACATGTGCCACATAACTCAAATTGTGCAGAATTTAAGTTTTCAAGGTTTCAAATGCCATGAGTACATAGTCTAATCAGATTTCAGTCCTACACCAAACAGAGACAGAAGCCTGAACATCACTAGCATAAGTGATCATTCCAGTTTGACATGATATCTTGGTTGGTACTTTAAATGCAGTTTCTCTTTAATGGAGTGAAGGTAGCTGGGTTTGAGCAGTGATTACATCATCTTCTGAGCCTTATAACCTTTGCCACTTTTAAAGGTAGTTAAAACAGGAAACAAACAAAGATGAGAAACATCTTTCCTGACTGATTTCCTGGCAAACATGTTCACTAATGTTTAAGAGGAAAAGTCAAGTTCATACAAACAGCAAACTCTCTAAATGGCCCAGAGCAATACCTCAGTTTTCTGTTTCTACTTTTCTATTTCCATTTTCACTCTCCGTCTGTCTTCATTAGACTGCTGGCATTTTGCTGGGATTAGTGAGCTAGTTTCCATGGTTTCTAATTTTCACTTTCTATCTTTCTTTGCTTAACTCATTAAATTGCTCATTACTTCACTGCATTTTACAGGAGACATATTTATTGTATTAGTTACACAATGGCTGGATTAGTATATGATAGACAGTTTGCAATTTGAAAGAGTATACTTTAAGAATGAAGAGGAAATACAAGATATATTGGTATTATCTACTAGGTGTAGCATAATCAGGAAAGAAAGTGCTTGTAAGTATTTGTTCTTTATAAGTGAAAAATGTATGATATCAATGTATAGATGGGGGGGCACTATTCTTCCAATATATTAAGAAAAAATCCATCTTTAAATTTCTGTGTTCCTGGATACCATGTTAAAGTACTATGCTTTACAAAATGAAAGGCTAAAGGGGTTTAAAACATGTTGGGTCAAATACAATCAGAAAAAAAGCATATTCACGTGGGCAAAGAGAATGGGACTACAGTCTCTCATTGTCAAATTGTTTTGCCTTGATTGCAGATATTCACTGAGTATTTATGACATTGCTCTTCAGCTGTATAGGTTTCAGGAACTACAATCGGAAAAATGAAACCTCTTTGGGACTTTTTGGACAACACAGTCATAGCACCATGATTCCACTTTAACTATCATGGCTGTACCTATGGAATCCTGGGGTGGGGGGGATGTTGTGGTTTGAGAAGACACTAGAGCTCTCTGGCTGAGAATTCTAAATACCCCTCTAAATATTCCTCCCTAAACTGCAAATTCCAGGATTTTACAGGATGTGAAGTAGAATTTAGTGCTATATTTTAACTTATGCATGGGGTAATTCTTGTAGAATATATTGTTTGTCAATTAACAAACAAGCTGAGTTAAATGCAGAATAACAGTACTAAATTATTACCTTCCTTGCATTACTACCCCTTGTTACTTTTCATTTTCACCTCATGGTTCCCTCATTTTAATGAGCACTTAATAAATATTCTTGAAACAGGTTCTCCTTCAGCATTCTTTAAGCCAAGCTTGGTTCTTGCTGAACAAGAAGTGAAAGGGTACACTTGAGGATATACCTATACTTTTGAACAGGTTGCTTAGAAGCGAATAATAATAATAATAATAATAATAATAATTTATATTTCCCGCCTCTCCCTATGGATCGAGGTGGGATTACACAATAAAATGAATACAATGTACAAAATATAAACAATAAAGTAATAAAAATCAGAACAATAATAATAGATTACACGAGAATAGAATACAATATAATAAAATAAGTGAAAATAAAATAAAATAGGATAAAATAAAATAGCCAATCATTGTCAGAGTCTAAAAATCTGGAAGATTAGATGGATCGGCCCACCGGAAGAGCTCTGTCTTAAGTGCCTTCTTGAAGGCTTCTAGAGTAGTACTAAGACGGATCTCCTCTGGCAGGCTGTTCCACAACTTGGGAGCTGCGACCGTAAATGATTTTTGAGAAGTCGTGGTAAGTCTACTTTTATGATGTTCTCATAACTTCTTCCCAGATGTTCTGAGAGTGCGGGGCAGATTATGTGGGCTGCTACTTTTAAGGACTCGTGTTAGAGAAGGCCATTCTCTATAAAGAAAATGTGATACCAGAAAACTCTGATGATGTATCCTGATATGATTTTATGGGACAAGATTCTCCTTGTTGCAAAACCCAGGAAATGTAAGGAACTGTCAAAGCTACCTCTGAGGATTTCTTGCCTAAGAAAACTCTGTGAAATTAATGGGGTCTTCATAAGTCAACAGTTGACTTGAAGGCACATACACACACACACACACACACACACATAAGCAGTAAACAATGGGCCTCGGCAGACAGCTTATTGAGCCGTCTTGGAGGCCCGGAAGAGGAGGAACAACCTCACACGTGGCGCTCCTTCCTCTTCCTGAGGTCGCCCTCGGACTGCCGGCCCTCCGCACGGCCGGCGCTTCCGGGGCAACCTCCTGCCGCAGCGACCGCACATGCTGCGGCGGAAAAGGCAGGGAAAGTGTGCCCTACGCTTTTAGGGTGCACTTTCCCTGTCTTGTGGAAGGAGCGCTATTTTTGCGCTCCTTCCAGGGACACAATAGGAGCACCGGGGTGCGGAGGCTGCGGTCCCGCGGCGCTCCGTCCGGTGGCATCTCCGGCGCCTCCGTCTGCTTCCTCCCAATGTCTAGCTGCTTCTGCTGCTACTGATGCTGCACAAGATCATCTGCAGAACTCAGAAGAGATCATTGTGGTTCATCTGCACCTGTGCTCTAGCACAATGCTCTCTTGCATTCTTGATTGGATACAGGCCATCAAAATAATACAAAATAATTCTGTTTTGTCTCGTGTGTGCTTATGTGCTTTATCTTATGTGCTAAAAAGCAACAAACTTTTGCTCCTGTGTATTTCCAGACTATTTGCCTAGAAGGTAGGAAGTGGATAGAGAAAAGATAAAAAGAAGAAAGTGAGATGCACACCTATCATACAGAAATTAGAGTGGTGGCAAATACTTTTTATTTGTTTTGACATATTGAAACATGAAATTATACACTGAGAAATGCTTTAGAAGTACAGATATGTTGTCTACAGTGTCTAAAGTGCAGCCAGACATTGTATGCTAGGGAATTAATAAATGAGAGAAAAATAAGCTAGCACAGTTAAGTACAGGGAAAACTACTACTGATTTTTACTGATAAAAAAGACATCAATTTCACCCGTGGGATCCTTTTCTCCAAATAGTTCCACTTTGATCCCCATCTCAAAAGGGATAAGAAAGAATACTATTAACAATATAGTTGTATGTTCGCTCATCTGGGAGTATGTACTATAGAACTTAGTGGGACATATTGTAGATAACACAAAACTGGGAAAGATGGTTGACACAGTGGAAGATAGGAACAGAATTCAAATAGACTGAGGTAAACTGGAAAACTGGGCAGAAATTAATAAAATGAGATTCAACAGAGACAAATGCAATGTAAGTTTCTAATTGTAAATAGTATATTGATTCTAAACTTGTAACAAGCCATGGGGGAGGGGGAGGGGGCATGTGTAACACTGTTTGTATATATGTTAAAATAATTCAATACAATTCAAAAAGAAAAAGAAAAAAATAGAGACAAATGCATTTAAGCCCACAAAAACCAAAGGCACAGTTATAGGATGCAGGATACATGGCTCAATAGTACTGCATGTGAAAAGGACCTTGGGATTATTGTTGATCAGAAGTTGAACATGAGCCAACAGTGTGATGCTGCAGCAAAGAAGGCAAATGATATTTTAGCCTGCATTAATGGAAACATAGTTTCCAAGTTGATGGAAATAATAGTCCCACTATGGACTTTATCACACGGGGGTCCCAAGCAGAAGGTATCCAAAGCTAATACGTATATTTTTTTCGTGTGTTTACACATATCCAAAGGCAATCCAAAGTAATACGTATTTTTTTCCTGTGTGTTTACACATATCCAAAGGCAATCCGGATCTAATACGTATTTTTTTCCCGTGATCCAAAGTGAAAGGGGATCTTTTGACATTCGGTTTTTCGGGGAAGTACAAGGGAGCTTTTGGAATCATTGCGCAATGGTCACGCAGGCAAAATTCAGTTTGTTTCGGTATAGAACTGAATTTATTCTTACTTCGGTTAGTTTTCACTTACTTTTCACTTCGTGGCCAGCGTTTGATAAGGTCCTATATTCTGTACTGGTCAGGCCTCACCTGGAGTACTGCATTCTGTTCCTACACACCCTTAATCCCCTTTGTATATGAAGAAAGCTCAAATGAGAAAACAATATTTAATGGTATCTCACTAGACTAGGACTTGCTGAAAGCTACATGAAAAAGGAAATAATTGCAAGTAACTCATCATCTGTAATGAGATACTTCCAAGGTTTTATCAGGATATACATTCATTCACCCTGTCAGTGACCCAGTTTGTTTTCTTGTTTGTTTCAAGCACACTTAGGCAAGGTCACAAATAAGATCAAAACTGATAGAAAAGTGGTATTTAGTATTTGGGAAGAAGGAAAACAATAATTCTTCCACTTTCCACTGTTCAGTTCATAACACTGCTTTTTATTCTCCCTCCTGTATCTCCACCATCCCTCCCTGTCCCCTGCCCCAACATGCCTCCTTTGCCATCTAGACAATGGACGTTATCACACATGGGCCAGAAAGAGATAATAAAGTGGAAATGAGGCATTCCGAAAATAAACCAAAAATAAATCTTGATTCCGCAAATGGCTTTCACATGTAATTACCTTAATTGCGAAATTACAGTAAGCGCATTTAACGTTCACACACAAGTGAAAAAAGCCCGTAAATGTACTAGAAATGATCTTCTTGCACATGCGCAGATAGAGGAATGCTCACCGTGGAACCATGGGAAAAGCAGGGAAATGCTCCTAAATGCGCATTTGCTTTTCACATTACGGTAAAAGATCTCGGATAACACTAGTTTCTGTCCAGTTTCTGTCCAGTTTCTGTGCGACGTCTTGTGAAATCGTGAGGCACAAATCCAGTTTCTGTTTGGGATTTGTGTGGATTAACCAGCAGATTTACCCATTGTGATAACGTCCAATGCTGGCTGCAACTGAACCACTGGAAAAGAATATCTATTCTTGCCAACAGGAAATGTGCTTGCTAGAAGATTGGATTCCTAGACAGGGCAAATGTCTTGGGAAGTTCAGTTATTTGTTGCTGTAGTTCTTAGGTGTTGTTGGTTTGTTTTTTTAAAAAACAACAACAACTAAATAATCTTTCTGTTGTACTGGAATATTTTCTGGCAATTCCCAGCACTAGCTGGATATTCATACCCTCAAATGGATTCCCTTTTATTTTGGAGAAGGTACCAAAACGCCGCCGCCTCCTCTCCCTTTAAAAAACAACAACAAAGCAAAACAGAATAATTTTCAATGCATCAGTGAAATGGTACTTAGGCCTTATAGCACGATAACTCTAACAAAACTTTATAAAATAATTCAGAGGATAAAATTTGCCCTTAAAACCATAAGATCACCTCAGCAAACCATGTCCCAGTTTTCAAAAATCTTTGGAAGTTAGTTCAAAGGGATATCTACAAACAGCCCCCCCCCCCAAAAAAAAAGAATGGAAAAAGTGTATGCAGAGGCAACAATAGCCAGCAAAACCCAAACAGCTATATTGCAAGAACTCACACTAGTTTAAATAGCCATTTCTCATTTTACACTGCCCACAGAGGGCAGAAAGAAACTCTTTAACAGAGGTAGGCAACTGTGTGAGGATACCAAGAGGCTTTAGCCCTCCAGAAGACCTGAACAGATCACCCCTCCTACCACACATGCCCTCTGAAGGCTATTTTGGGGCAAAAAATATGACACACACCCCTGGGTGGCAGGGGAGAACAAAATAGCCCCAAATGCCTCATGTAGGCCAACTTACTTTAAAATGTAAACAAATGTTGTTATTAACTGCCATCAGGTTGATGCTGTCTTATAGCAAGCCCATGAATGAGAGACCTCCAAGTTACCCTATCGTCAACAGCCCTGCTCAGGTCTTGCAGACTGAGGGCTGTGACTTCCTTGACTGAATCTACCCATCTGGAGTGCAGTAGCATCACTGGGAGGATGTGGGGGGTGCAGACCACACCGGGTGACACCCAGAAGGGGGTGACACATGGTCGGTCCCTGGCCTTCCCTGTGGCCCACTGCGGCCCACTGGCTTCTCCCTGGCCTTCCCTGGGACCTGCCAAGGCCCATCGGCTTCTCCCTGGCCTTCCCCAGGACCTGCCAAGGCCCACTGGTTTCTCCTCGGCCTTCCCTGGGACCCACTGAGGCCCGCTGGCTTCTCCCTAGCCTTCCTCAGGGCCCGGCAAAGCCCACCGACTTCTCCTAGGCCCATCTTGTGAGTGGCTTCTCCCCAGTCCTCCCTGGGTCACATGGGGCATCTCTGGCCATGTGCAAATGTTTGCCCATGTGCCGGACATCCACTGGAAGTTCCACCCAGTAAGTCCCACCCCTTACCATGATTGACTACACCAACCCTAGGGACACCACTGCTGGAGTGTGGTCTCCCTCCTTTTCCTGTTGCCTTCTATTTCACTAAGCCTTATTGTTTTTTCCAGTGAGTCATGTCTTCTCATGATATGGCTAAAGTACAATCTGTTTTAGTTTAATCATCTTGACTTCTAGGGAGAGTTCATACTTGATTTGCTCTAGAAGCCACTGATTTGTCTTTTTAACAGTACATAGTATCTGTACGTAAAGGTAGTTAACAACAACAAAGTATCTGCAGAACTCCTCTCCAGCACCACATTTCAAATGAGTTCATTTTCTTCCTATCAGCTTCTTCACTGCTCAGCTTTCACAACAATACATAGAAATGGAAAATATGACGATATGGACAGTTCTAACTTTAGTATTCAATGGTGTATCTTGACACTTCATGGTTTTGTCTAGTTCCTTAATTGCTGACTTTCCAAGGCGTGGTCTTCTTCTGATTTTTTTACTACAGTCTCCATTCTAATGAATGGAAAATCTTGAATTATTTCAATGTCTTCATCGTCCAGTTTAAAGTTATGTAAATGTGTGATATAATTTGTACTATGTACTATATAAATAAGTAGAATCATAGAACCATATAGGTGGAACAAACACAAAGGGTCATCCAGTCCAACCCCCCCTGCCATGCAGGAACTCACAATCAAAGCATCTTCAACAGATGGTCATCCAACCTCTGTTTAAAGACCTCCAAAATAGGAGACTCCACTGCACTCTAAGGGTGCACTTCCTTACTGTCAGGAGATTCCTCCTAATGTTTAGGTGGAATCTATGTTCCTGTAGCTTGCACCCATTGTTCTGGGTCCTAGTCTTTGGAGCAGCAGAAAATAAGCTTGTTCCCTCCTCAATATGACATCCCTTCAAATATTTAAACAAGGCTATTATATCCCCTCTCAACCTTCTCTTCTCCAGGCTAAACATCCCCAGCTCCCTAAGTCGTTCCTCATAGGGCTTGGTTTCCAGACCCTTCACCATTTTAGTTGCCCTCCTTTGGACACGCTCCAGTTTCTCCACATCCTTTTTGAATTGTGGTGCCCAGAACTGGACACAGTATTCCAGGTGGGGCCTGACCAAAGCAGAATAGAGTGGCACTATTACTTCTCTTGATCTAGACACTATACTTCTATTGATGCAGCCTAAAATTGCATTGGCCTTTTTAGCTGCTGCATCACACTGTTGACTCGTGGTCAACTTGCGGTCTACTTGGAGTCCTAGATCCCTTTCACATGTAGTCTTGTTAAGCCAGGTGTTCCCAATCCTATATCTATGTATTTCATTTTTTTAAAAAAATTGCCCTAAGTGCAGTACCCTACATTTCTCACTGATGAAATTCATTTTGTTAGCTTTGGCCCAGCATCTATTAAGGTCATTTTGAATTTTGATCCTGTCGTAGATACTCCTCCTAATTTGGTGTCATCTGCAAATTTAATAAGCATGCCCCTATACTTTCATCCAAGTCATTGATGAGGATGTTGAATAGCACTGGGCCCAGGACAGAACCCTGTGGCAACCCACTGACCACTTCTCTCCAGGATGAAGAGGAGCCATTGTTCTCTGCCACAAAGAGGCCTATGACCTCACTGGAATGGAGATATATTGGATTGCAAAAGAGGGGTCCCTGTTGAGATGTGAATGGATCTTAAATTTCCTGGACTTTGAGAATCTCCCTATAGCCACATGGCCAGGAGGAGGAGGATCCTGCCTACAAAAGATATCCTCCCCACCATATACCATCTTAACTAAAGACTAAAACAACATGTAGGCATCTGACTAACACCTCCAATTGTTTTTCTCCTGTTTGGTTTCTAACATCTTCCCTGATGAAGAAGCCCATGGAGCTTCAAAAGCTTGCAACAAATATATTGTGCATTTTGGTTGGCCAATAAAGGTCTCACTGATGGATTTTTCTTTGAAATTGCTAAATGTCCAACACACCTACGGTTGAATGTTTTCTGTATTGTGAGATACCGCATTGGAGCTGCAACAGGGGAACCAGGAAGAATAACCTGTGGATTAGGAACTTCAACCAAGGTAAAACAATTATTTTCTTCTTAAATTTGGACTGAATTTGCATGTTTTACCTCTACATCCACCAAAACTTTCCTGATGCGAAAACATGGAGACTTCTTGAGGAATTCATTATTCTCTGCCACAAAGAGCCTGTGACCTCACTGGAATGGAGACATATTAGATTGCAAAAGAGGGATCCCTGTTGAGATGCAAATGGATTTTAAATTTGGGACATTGAAAATCTCCTTATAGTCACAGGGCCAGGAGGAGGAGGATCCTGCCCACAAAAGATATCCTCCCCACCATATACCATCTTAACTAAAGACTGAAACAACATGTAGGCATCTGACTAACATCTCCAATTGTTTTTCTCCTGATTGGTTTGTAACATCTTCCCTGATGAAGAAGCCCATGGAGCTTCGAAAGCTTGCAACAAAAATACTGTGCATTTTGGTTGGCCAATAAAGGTATCACTGATGGATTTTTGTTTGAATTGGTCAATCTTGTTTTTATGTGTGTATGTGTGTGGTGTGTGTGTGTGTAAATTAACAAAAACATCTTCATAAAATCTATGTATTTTGAACTTCATTCATCACTCTTCCACCCTTGCAGCCATATCCCAAAGTTTGTCCAACCCTGGTTTTAATTTGGAAACAGGTAAATAAATGATTATATCCCCTGGGAAACCCAAAAGCAAATTGAAATGCTGGCAAGATTACTCAGAATCCTATTATCCAATGAAGCCTGGTCTAGAAGAACACCAATAGTTATAGACTTCACATTGCACACAAAATCCTAAATCATCGTCCATTCATAATTGCTTTCATATTCTATAGACAACAGCTTCAATAATTCTGAGCTTTTCACATGCCCTTTGCTTTAGCTGCTGTCAGGTACTGAGTACCACATTACATAGATCATTGGTCTGATATGCTATGACAACTCCTGATTTTCTTTTTCACTGGAAAGCAACACATTTACAAGTATCAAGGGGCCAATGGGGTAATCATGTTTATGAAAGTGCTCCAACAGATCTCACTGGTCCTAGAATCTGTTCACCCATAACATTTGGTAAGCCTCTTTGAAAGACACATTATATCTCTGTTCATAAGCACTGTTTGGCATTTGGTCAAATCTGTACAGAGATTACTCATTGTCTGCTACAATTGCAATATAGGAGCTGGTGACTGTTGAGGTGGAGTTACAGAGAAACTCGGAGGGTGGTGGTGCACTGCACTAAGTAGCCTTCTTTAAGTGGCTGTGATGTGTGTTGTGCAGAGAAGGAATGCAAAACATGAAAAGCAATCAGAAGAGTAAGGAGAAGGACAGAGGAAAGCTTGAGGAACAGCTTGTAATTAATTTGGGAAGAATTTTGAGAGGAGAGCCAAAGCTCTCAGGGAAAATACTTTTTAACATGGAAAATCACTTGTGGGGGGAGGAAACATTGGCGGGAAGTGAAAAGGCACAAGGAAATAATATTTATTGTAACGTCTGCACTTAAATGGAAAAGCTGACTGTTGTTACATTGCAGCCTGATGGGATATGGCTCATAGGGCAAAGGCTGACTTCATGTTTATCCATGAGGATGAGGAAGCAAGGAAGACACCCTTCTGCCAAGAACTCTGGATTTATGCATTTCTGTATTTGTTTATTTGAAATAATGCTTCTCCACCCCTCATTGACTAAGATTCCATGGAGGTGTACAATATAAATACTACAACAATTAAAAACCTAATACAATGCACAAAAAATCCAACTAGCATTTTTTTAAGTAATAAAATTTGAAATCCCTGTTGTGATCTCAAAAACAGAGTGAAAAACTATGTAACTAAAGAGTCTAGGAAAGTGTCTGTCTTAACCTGGAATCTTGTACATTGGATACCACTTCAAAGCTTGACGACCACTACGAAGACAGCTTTTTTTCTTTTGTAATTACTTTGAATCCTTCCACTAAGGAACCCATATAGGCTAGTATGGGAAGAGATTTTCTTCTGATATTTAGATTCCAAGCCTTTTGGAGCATTACAGGTAAATACGAGCGCCAGATGCAAATAAGAACATTCTTTTACGACTGATGTGAATCTATCTGCCAGTATCAATTAAAATTCTGGAAAATTCCAAATTAAGTGGAGCTTTTAAGTCATTTTTCAATATTAAAACATGACCACAACCCAACTAGAGCAGATGTCCATGGAATACAGGTCAGAGAAGACCATCTTCAACTGTTTCTACCCTGCATGGCTGTAAGAGTAAGAGATACAGAGGAATTTCCACTGTAGATGGTAAAGCATTTTATGGTAAGATCAAGATTCTATGATACTGAGGTACCCTTAGGGCTTTGACCTATAAAAACCTATACAGCTCAGGTACAAGTTATTTGAAGGACCATAATCTCCTTTGAGACCTTCTGGGGAGGCCTTTGTCCCACTATCCTCACAGGTACATATGGTAGAAACAGAGAGCCTTCTCAATGGCTGTACTTGAGCTCTCGAACTCCCTTCCCAGAGAGGTTAGACAGCCACCCTCCCTACTGTCTTTCCACAAACGGCAGAATGGGCTTTGTACAATGTGCTGGATTTTCTATTTATTATTTTGTTGTGCTGTTGCTGCTGGGGTTTTTTTTTTAATTAATAGTTTAATCACTTTTTAACCTTAGCATTTTGTAGATTTTAAACTATTTTTAATCTGTTGTAAGCCAGCTTGAATTGAACTGGGGAAAAGGGATATAAATAAATGGAATAATAACAAAAACAAAAACGATATAAAACGTATTACGTATAACTCAGGTTTGCTCATAAAAGTATCAAGTTAAAATTTAAAGTATAGTCTTATTGGCTCAGTAATTAAAATGTACTAACTGAATTTACTTTAAGCATTTATGTACCAAGTGAAGGTACAAACTGATGAACTCTAGGACATCTAACAGTTGCCACTTTATGGTAAGCAAGAAAAATATTAAATTTGAAATTGGAAAATAGGAAATCAGTATTCAGTAAAAATGAGGAAGATATCCCTTTCTGATACTTTTTATCATCTTGGACTTCTAAAACCTAAAGGTTTATCCAGATTAAGAGGAACTTTTCTGCTCTTTCATATGTCAGTTTGTTTCTTAAATTGGTATATTTTAAAGCACAGACCAGTTTCTTTCACACATAGCAAAAGATAAGGAAATCTGAAGCAGACACAAAGCAAAAGAAGTCAGAGGCTGTATTAGGCAAAGGCCTTGCACCCACACATCTTGGCATCTACATCCATCTTAGATGGCACAGAATACCTGTGAATAACCATGACAGGCCATAAACACTGTAATATTCCTTAGAACTATTTATCCACAATATTGTCTCAGTACTTAAACAAATACATTGATTCTAATGTCTTTTTCTTTGTAACCTGTATAGCATTTTCGTCCCTGCTTCATTGTCATATGTTAAATTACATATAATTATCCCAGCTTATCCTGAAAAGACTTATCGAAGGATGAATGGAAACAATTAACGTAACACATTAACCCATTGCAGAAGCAAAGGCTTGGCTTGCAAGCACCTGTTTGTAGTTTTTATGAGATAAGCATATTGCATTCTTTGTTTACCAGCCAAATGATACTGTTGGGTGAAGAGGTGGAGACTGCTGATTCTTTACAAAGCAATCTGCTGTGGCATTGAGACATATCACAGCAAACCTTTGGTAAATCACTAGATGCTCTGCAGGGAAAGCACTGCTGGGCCAACAAACATCATAGGAAGGCTGAGTCCTACCTCCATGTCCCTGTGTACAACAATCAGGAAGCACTTACTTGTGACATCAAACTGGGATGACGGGGAGTTACCTTCCATCAAATGGATGGTTCAGCTATAGGAAGGACTGCTACTACTGAGCAAATGAAGACGACGTGGCTCAGGGTGATGGACCACTGGGAAAAAAATTAGGTTAGTGCTGGGCCCCACCTCAAGTTACCAGCTGATCCTGGGCATAGACTCGTTGCAGTTTCACATCCCCAGGATCAGGTGGAGGTCGGGAGAACTGATCTTTGATGACCCACGATATTGAGAACACAGCAGAGCTTATGAATTGCACCCAAGGGGTGAGGTAGTGGCCATTGCCATCCAGTCAGTCCCTTTGCATGAGTAGGTGGGAAAAACAGTTCAGGAGGGCCAATTGGGTAACCCCTCCATTGGCTGAGGTGTTTGCTGAGAAGGAGAGCAACCAGCTCCCACACCACCACCAAGAGACTGACTGTGCAATTGAATTAGAACCCAGGGCCAAACCTCCTAAACCCAAATTATATTCGATGACCCCACTAGAGCTAAAGACCCTCAAGGACTTTATAGAAAAAAAAAATTGGCTAGAGGTTTCATTTGCTCGTCAATCTCCACGTTCATGGCCCTGGTGTTTTTCAGGGAGAAAAAAGATGGTTCATTGAGACTGGTCATGGATTATCGTAATCTGTAGTACTAACAAGTACCACCACTCAGAGATGCTTACTTCTGGGTAAAGATTAAGGAGGACGATGAATACAAGACTGCCTTCAACTGCTCCCTGGGGTCATTTGAATATTTGGTGATGCCTTTTGGGATAGCTGGATTGCCAGGGGTGTTCATGAGACTGGTCAACGAAATAACGCATGATTTGTTGCTTGACAGGGTGTTGGTATATTTAGATGACATTTTAATTTACTCCCAAGACCTAGACTCAGATGTTCAGTTGGTACGGGAAGTGTTGAAACATCTCCTGGACAATCAGTTATATGTCAAATTGTCTAAATGCAGTTTCCACACAGACAAACTGGACTTTCTGGGGTATAGAATAAAAACAAAGGGAATAAAGATGGACCCTGCCAAAGTCCAGTGTTAGACTGAGCCCCACCTAAGACTTGAAAACAGGTACAAAGGTTTTTTTGGGGGGGGTTGGTTTTGCTCTCTCTGTGTGTAGGTGAGTTTGAATTTTGGCGCCATTTTCATTTTTTTAAAAAAAATATTGGTTTTAATACTTTGAATACAAAAAGAAGAACATAAACATACATACTTACATTCTCTCCCCACCCCTTAAAATCCACCCTACTAATAACATATATCTTCCTATATATACAATAACACTCATTATTTCCTTAACTATGAACTTTGAGATATTTTATCTAGTCTCTTTGTATCTAGTTTATCTTTTTCTAACTGCTTTTAATTCTGTTTTTCTTCCATATTTTCCTATCAATTTTTCCATAACTTTTCTAATTGTACAACTTAATATTAAATAACACATCTTCACAGATTTTTCTATTCTCTGAAGATAGTAATGTTTTCAAGCCTTGAAAACCCTCACCAACACCTGAGGCAGCCGGGAAGGGAGGAGGAGAGCTGGGAGAGAGAGAGAGAGAGAGAGAGAGAGAGCATCACGGAGGCAAGCGGCTGCAGAAGCTTGAAAACTCCCACGCTCACTCACCACCACCCGAGGCAGCCTGATGGTCTGTCTGCAAAGTATTAAAAAACATTTAAAAATGAATTGGCAGAAGCATTATATAAAACAATTCAAGAAATAGATAGTGGGAACTATCCGGACTCATGGAGATATTCTCTTACTACATTAATACACAAAGAAAACAAGGACCCGGAAAACATAAATAATCACAGACCAATAGCATTGTTAAACCTGGACTACAAAATATATGCATCAATTTTAGCAGCAAGGCTGAAAAAAGTCCTCTCATTATTAATACAAGAAGATCAAGCAGGATTCCTTCCAGGAAGACATTTAAAAGATAATGTCAGAATGGTGATTGATATGCTAGAATTCTTTGACATTCATAAATTAAGGAAGCTGAGGGTGGTCTTTTTGGATTTAGAAAAGGCCTTCGACAATGTTAATTGGGAATTTTTAGACATATTATTACAAGAAATGGGTATAAAGGGAGATTCTTAAATGGAATACACCAAATATATAACATACAGAAAACACAGGTATTGGTGAATGGAGAAAAAACAGGAAATTGTAGTATAAGGAAAGGTACACGCCAGGGGTGCCCATTGTCTTCTCTTTTATTTATCATTATAATGGAAATACTTACTACAAAAATAAGGAATGATAACAAAATCCAACCTATAGAAATAGATAAATACAGATTTAAACTTAGAGCATTCACGGATGACATTGTTATATTTCTTGAGAATCCTTCAAAAATATAAGTAGACTAGAGGAAGTATTAGAAGAATTTGGCAATTTGACAGGCTTAAAAATCAACAAATCTAAGAGTGGAATTATAACAAAAAATTTATCAAAAAGAGAAGAGGAAGAACTTAACAAAAAATGAGGATATCAAAAATTTAGCAAAGTAAAATATCTTGGAATAGTAATCACCAAAAATAATGCGGATCTCTATAAAAATAATTATGTACCTACATGGAGTAATATTAAAAGAGACTTAGGGCCTAAGCAGACAGCTTAATAGGCCGTCCTCGGAGCAGGGAAGGGGAGGGGCAGCCGCACACTCAGTGCCCCACCCCCCTCCCGAGGTCGTCCTCGGAGCCACCGGCCCTCCACATGGCCGCCGCTCCGATGAGGACCTCCCACCACAGCGTCCGGACACGCTGCAGTGGAAGGGTCACCGAAAGTGCAGCACAACGTTTTACAGCGCACTTTCGGCGACATATGAAAGGAGCACTATTTTAGCGCTCCTTTCCAGGGGCGCCGATGGTGCTCTGCTGGAAGGCATGGGGATGCCTCGGTCCCGCGGCGCACCTTCCCAGGGCAGCCCACAGCCGCCCATCTGCTTAGGCCCTTAGAGGCATGGGACAAAAAACAACTTTCATTAATGGGTAGAATAGATACAATCCGGATGAATGTGTTACCTAAAATGCTATTCTTATTTCAAACCATACTGATCATGTCAAAAAAGGAACCTTTTAGGATCTGGAATCAGGACATTGCCAAATTCATCTGGCAAGGGAAAAAGCCCAGAATCAAAACAATAATATTGCAATATAGAAAAGAGAAAGGTGGTCTGGGCCTTCCTAACTTGGAATTATATTACGACGCCTGTGCCTTATTATGGATAAAAGATTGGATATTACTTAAAAATGCAAAATTGTTAGCTTTGGAAGGTACGAATATGGGATCAGGATGGCACTCGTATTTATATTATGACAGAGTTACATCAAGTAATAGATTTAACAAACATCATATAATGAAAGGACTTTATAAGATTTGGCAAATATATATATATATATATATATATATATATATATATATATATATAATAAACTACCACTTTGGACATCACCACAGGAAGCGTACCATAGTAAGGAATATCATACAAAAAGAAACTGGGTTACCTATGCAAATCTGTTGATTAAATCTTCAACTGGGTTTAGACTAAAAACTAGAGAAGAGTGCCAGCAAGAAAGGATAGATATAAATTGGTTAAGGTATATACAAATAAAAGAAGATTTTTAAAAGGATATTGAGAAATATGGAATTGAAGAGGAAATAAAAATATTTGATAAAATCTTGAAAGACGGAGAGAAACAATGGATAAAAAAGACATACAAATGGCTGTTAGAGCTAAAAATGGGTGAAGAAGTGGTGAAAAAATATATGATATTATGGATGCAGGATATTGGTAATACAATATCCCTAGAAAGCTGGGAAAATGCATAGACAAATAGTAATAAATTTACTAGATGTAATATATTAAAAGAAAATTTTCACAAAATATTTCATAGGTGGTATATGACTCCAGTCAGACTAGCTAAGATAAATAAGCACAACAAAAACAAATGTTGGAAATGTAAAGAAGGGATTGGAACTATGTATCACATGTGGTAGATATGTAATAAAAGCAAAGAATTTTGGGAGGAAGTTCACAAAATAATGTGTAAAGTAACACAAAAGAAAATCCCACTTAAACTGGAATTGTTTCTCTTAAATATAATTGATCTGTTGGAAAATAAACTGAAGTAAGAGGAAAAGAGTGATATATTATACATGGTAACAGCTGCAAGATTGGTATTGGCAAAACATTGGAAATCTGATATAACACCTACAGTACAGGAATGGAAAAAGAAATCGAATGAACTGATATGTATGGATAAATTGTCTATGTATATAGCAGGAAGAACATTCCAACAACACGAAAGTAAATGGGAATTAGTTAAGCTGGATTGATTTAGTTGGTATTAAAGTATAGAGGAAAGTTAAATATATGAATTTAAAGCTATATTGGACACTTAATACAGGATATAAAGCTTAGTATTTATATATGTAAGAAATGATATTCATGTAACCCTTTTATTTAGTTTGTAATAGTATGTATAAATTCATTAAAACTATAATAAAAATAATGAGAAAAAAATATAGTAATGTGTGCAAATCTAACAAATTACTTTCTTACTTTAATTATTTCAATTGTTTTTTAAATTATGTAAATATATTCTGCTACCTACTAACACAAAAAGAAAAATATTATATACATTTATTCCCTTCATTAATATTGTCTTTAAAACTTTATCTTATACAACTTTATCTCTTTCTCAGCATAAAATTACATTCCTGTGATAACTTTGTAGCTTTTTGTACAAACACATATTTACCCATAACCAGATACATACAAATGTTTTCACAATTTCTATCTTAGTTCTTAGTTATCATCTGTTATTACATTTTGGCGCCATTTTCAAAGAACAATTGGGAGGAGTTTTGCTGCAGTTGCCAGGCAGAAATCAAAAGGCTGCATAGCAGTTACCAGGAGAAATCAAAAGGTAACATTACAGTTACCAGGCATAAGACAAAAGGTTGTAGTACAGTTACCAGGCAGAAATCAAATGGTTACTTTGCAGTTACCAGGCAGAAGTCAAAATGTTACATTGCAAACAGGCGGGGCTAGGTGGCTTCAGGCTATATATAGTGACAAAAGGGCAGGGAAGGATAGTAACCAACCTAAACACTTGCTAATCACTATTGTCCTAGGTCTGCAATAAAGTTGTTTTGTTCATTCACCAAGACTACTGTCTGAGTCCTTGGAACAGAGCTGATTGGTACTGACATATACTAGATTACCACACTACACTCTTATTGTGCTGCTATTCTACTTTTAATGGTCTGACTGCCTCCTGTTGCATTCTGGGGTTTGTAATTCAGTGAGGCCTAAAAGCTCTGGGGCTGAGAATTCTAAATGCCCCCTCCCTAAACTGCAAATCCCAAAATGCAACAGGAGGCAGCCAGAGCAGTTAAAGTAGAATAGCAGCACTATAAGAGTGTAGTGCAGTAATCTAGTTGGTCTCCCATATGTGCCTATATCAGTGTGACTCCTTACACATATAACTTCATAGTTCCCACTGGTAAGCGTGACCCCTCAAACTTATTGGACACCACATACACTTTATTAAAAGATGAAAGACCAACAATTGGTTGTTGGGCAGATGGTAAAAATGAGGGCACTTTATGGCATGGGATCGGAGACTGTCCAAATAAGTTGACCTTGAATCAGCCCTTTTGCTGCTGCAGCAGCACATGACATTGCAATCTGTGCCTAAAGTCTGGGAGTTAGGAATAAAATATGTTATTCAACTAAACTAAAAACCATGTCTTTCACTGGCAAGCAAAGACATTTTTATTTAAGCAAGCTTTAAATGGTTATGCTGGGAAGGTTCTTATTAAATGTATGTTTTATCTGTTTTTAACTTTTGTATTATTTTAAAATGATTTCATAGTGGTTTAATGTGGGGATTTTTAATTGTTTTTAAAAACTTTATTGTAAATGTTTTGAATTTGTTGTCTCTGGAAGCCACCTTGGGTCCTACACTGGGAAAAAGGCTGCATATAAATGAAGTAAATAAATAAATAAACATTGATTACTGCTAACCCAAAAATATAATTCCACTCCTAACCTCAATTGATGAATCAAGGAAAAGTCTGCCCAGCCATCAGGAAGAATGTAATGTAGAGAATAATGTACAGTTGCACAGTGAAGGTGGACATTTTATCTTTCTGTTTGGACTCAATATGAAAGAAAATTCCTTAGAAGCTGTACTATAATTGTTTTTGTTGTTGTATGTCTTCAAGTCAATTCTAAGTTATGGCAACCCCCAAGGTGAACCTATCATGAGGTTTTCTTGGCAAAATCCTTGCCTTCCTGTGAAGCTGAGAAAGTGTGACTTACCCACTGTCGGCCCACAGGTTTCCTCAACCGGATGGAGATTTGAACCCTTCTCTCCTGGAGTTCTAATCAAACCAGTATGCTCTTCTGGCTCAAATGGTATCATCAGGGACCCAAAAAGAAGGCACTTTGTTCACAGCAGCCTCAGTCCCAGGACAATTTTTCTATGCCTCCTGTCTGACCCCCCCCCCACAGGAACCAAATTATTCCTTCCCTGGTCCAACATCTCCTGGATAGTTTGGCATTCCCCCAAAACATTGTGTACATGTTTGTTCATACTACTAAAAACTGGGGAGTAGGGAGGGAGAAACACATTTTAAAACACAGTGTGGGTAATATATCAGCAACACAGATATGATTTGCACCAGACTCCAACATTAGCAACATATAATTAGAGAAACCACTAAACTTGGTGATGAGGTACTGAGATCAGGATTTGACCCCTGTAATACCTACTGTTTTGCGAATATTGCTTATTCTTCCATATGAAATACATAGTAATGTATGGTTAGTATCAGTGTGGATTTTGTAAAAGCACTCAGTACTGCAGAAACAGCCTTTTGCTACCAGGGAAAAAACAAGGGGAAAAATTCAGAAATCCATTAATCACTAAACCTTCTAAAATGAAATTGGAGCATACAAAAAACTTTAAAGCATTAAAAACCAGCCAGAAAAACATGATAAAATGTGATCGTTCATGGCAATTTCATTTTCAGATGTTCATCTAAAAACAGATACAAACATTGAATTAAAAGAAAAACACTTAATGTCATTTCCAGCCAAGACCTACATTTTATAAATCACATATCATATTTCCTAGAATTGAAATTCTCTAAAGAAAACACTTGCCATTCAGTTTTATGAAGGTATTTTACTCCCTAATTATTTGAGTATTTATTTAGATTAAAATCCATTTATACACTCCCCACTCCCTAATCACTCTAGCTATTCTAGCTGATGACATATTTCATGTTAGGCCTTCATTTTTACCCACTCTGCTATTTTTAATCTGTGTTGAAACAAACCATAATGTCACAATAATGTGATTGTCAAGCTTCAGTTCATGATAAGAAGACAAATGATGAGCCTGACACAAAGCAGTTTAAATACTAATGAAAAAACTAGCACCAGAGTTGTTGGGCTACCAATAGAGTTTCCTGAGGAGTTTGACTTTAGTTTTTTGTGGTTTTTTTGGGCTGTGTGGCCATGTTCTAGAAGAGTTTCTTTCTGACGTTTCGCCAACATCTGTGGTTGGCATCTTCAGAGATGCCAGCCACAGATGCTGGCGAAATGTCAGAAAGAAACTCTTCTAGAACATGGCCACACAGCCCGAAAAACCCACAAAAAACTATGGATGCCAGCCATGAAAGCCTACAACTTCACAAGTTTGATCTTTTTCAGGAAGGATATGCATCTGTAGAAGGCAGACCACTGAAGACTCTTCCACACAAGCCCCATTCTCACAGCAGTCACACTGCTAAAAATAAAATGGGAGCATACCGCTCTCAAGGCAGCCATCATTGCACCTCCTCTCATTTGTACCACTGGGGCTGCTGCCCCCATTGGTCTCTTCCTGGCTCTCCTTTACTCTGCCCTCCTGCCTTTTTCTCTACCCAGTATGCCTTTAGAGGTTTTTTTAAAACCCCACTTTTTTCTGTGCAATTCCAGTGCTTTGCTACCATGATTGAAGCCAAAAGAAAGAAAGAAAAGACATAGAAAAAAAATTAAAGGTACTCAAAGTAATACAGAAGCGAGATGGGGATAGGGCAAGAGAGGACATTGACACCACGTAATTCGCAATCATGCAACTGCCTCTGGAGTGACGTTTCATATCTGAGGACTTGAGTGCTTGCCAAGCAATTGATGGGTTTTCCCCACCAATGGACGTTATCACACGGGGTCTAAAGCAGCCCCATCCCTGCATCATCCCCGTCCCATTCCGGATCCTTTGCCCCTGTGATCAGACGACATCGCAGCAAACCCCGCCCATCCCTGCATCATCCCTGCATCATCCCCGTCCCATTCCGGATCCTTTGTCCCTGTGATCAGACGACGTCACAGCAAACCCCGCCCATCCCTGCATCATCCCTGGCGCATTGCTGCATCATCCCAGTTCTTTGCAATTCCTCTTTCAAAGAGGAATTACAGCTGCCGCGACCAGAATCAATCCAGAACCATTCCGGTATGATGCTGCTTTCTTGTCTGATGATATGGGGTCCATTCCGGTATGGTTCTGGATTGATTCCATGCCACTTTTCTTGCCGCTTGAGACCCCTGGTGTGATAACGTCCAATGTAAAGAGACAGGTCAGGGATGGTGCAGCTATGAGGCAGAGGCAACAGTGTGTGATAGCTATGACCAATACGGCTTCTTTCCTGAGTAATTGCCATTTAAAGGCTGTGTGTAATAATGTTCCAAATATCTAAGATGTCCTACGACAGGGGTGGAGTAAAAAAGGTTGCCTGAAAATGCCCCCATATGCCCTCTAGGGGATGTGGGAGGCATTCTTGTCACATCATGGAGCCCTCCTGGACCATCCCTGCTATCCTTTCGGCATTTTTATGCTGCCAGGCCTTTTCAAGCTGTTAAGGGCTGGGATTTAAATGCTGTGCATTTTAAATTTTAAGGTTGTATTTTAACATGCTACATTTTAATTCACAACTGTTTTAACTTTTAAAATTGTTTATTTTTTTAATTATATACTTTTTAGTTGAATTGTTTTTAAATTTGCTGTTAGCCACTTTAAGTCCCTATGCTGGGAGAAAGGCAGGATATAAGAAAATAAAATCATCATCATCATCATCATCATCATCATCATCATCATCATCTCAGGAAATGCCTTTTAAAAAAACCTGAAAGTAACCAGAAGTAACTTCCAGGCACTTCCTGCTTTGAAAAAAGGCTTCTCCTAGGCCTAAAAGGTCTTGAAAATAACAAATATGTTCCCCACATTCTATTTGGGGACAAGAGGTTTTGGGTTTTTTTGCAGTGAGGGGATGTGATGGGAGGTGGTGGACTGGGGGGATCCTCACCTCACCTCACCTCAGTGTTATTTTAATTGTTGGGGAAATTAGGTTTTGCAAGAGGCTAGATAACCTTTAGGATCATTTGCACCTGTTTATACTAGTATTAACAGAGGACTCCAGGTTTGGGGTGAATTACTCTAAATACTCGACTATAAGTTAACCTCATGTATAAATCAAGTGCAGGTTTGGGAACCAAAATTATGGAGTTTGATAAGACCCATGCATAAGTTGAGGGTGAAACTTAGGGGCATGTAGCAAAGGATCTAAAGGATGAAGCAAAGTAAAACAATTCCAAGGAACTTTAAAAATTACAGCAGGCATAATTTTTTTGTGCTCAGACTAAAAGCTGGATGGATGAGACAGTAGAGGTGGGTCAATGCTTCCAGGACAGATTACACTCTTGCCTTTCACCAGGAGTTGGTTTCATTTAAATATAGGAGTTAAAGCACAGTACTTACATGACCAATGGAGAAGTCAATTCCAGGTTTTTGGGAGCAATTTTTTAACTTAAATATGTAGACTTATACATGAGTATATACAGTAAGAGGATATTATTTAGAAAAATGCAATCACACATACACAATAGCAATTCATACAGATGCAGCATTCAGAGCTAATTGAAATGGAAATTTGGAAACTTGAAAGTGAAGTTTGAGGGGGTTGCAAGGTGTCAGAACCATGCCTACATGCATAAGTTCTGTCAGATATTTTACTTGGGGTATAGTAGTTTTAGTTGTTTGGGGGATTGGAGGTGGGTACTAGTTTTGGTGTCAATGGGTGTGGAGTGGAGTCCAGCAAGTTGGAGGTTTTTAATATGGCATTTGGCTATAGGGGGGTAGTTCTGGCTTAAATGCTGACTGATGAATTTCTGGCTGTGTGTTCTCAATAAACTTCTGGTTGAATCAACTGGCTGGATTTATTGCTACACAGAGTTACTGAATTTAGCCAAGTCTGACACTAAGTCAGAACTCCTTAGCGTCTGGAGAGATGGAAGCCCATTTGAGTCCGGACAACTTCATGTATGTAACAGAGCAGGAAGATGGTACAAGTGGGGACAGGAACACCTGAGGAACCCACCAAGGCAGTTGGTCTGGGAACCCATCCTAATGCCATGGCAGCATCTGGGGAGGACACCGCTATGCATCTGGTGAAGGATCTGTGGTTCCAGCCATTGTTCCCTACAAAGGGGAAGGAACGTGAGAGGCATTGAGCTGGCAGAGTGTCGACCTGGGATGTTGGGGTGACTGACCCCTTGGATGAGCCTTCTTGTGAGAAGAAGGACCAAGAAGACAAGGTCTCCCAACTCTGTGAGGAGATGCAGGTGATGCGGGGAATGCTAGCGGAGGTAATACAGGCCCTAAATGGCTTGGTTGCTGGCCCCCAGCCGGGCTGGTAGTTGATGCTGCAGTACCCATCAGGGCAGCCCCAGTAGCCCAGGCAGTGCCAGAGGGGCAGCCGGGAGTAGAGAGAGACCCTTCCCCCCAAAAGAACGCTCCACCAGTGAGGCTGCAGGATCCTTTAGCTAGGAGATTGGGGATGAAGTTTGGTGGCAGTCCACAGCAATTGCCCTACTTCCTGTCGCAAGTGGCTGGGCATATGTGTGAGTGGGGGACATCTTTCCCTGATGAGGCAGCCAAAGTACAATGTGTGACTAATCACCTGGAGGGGGAAGCGGCAGATTAGTTGGTTCTCCTTTATGATAGTGGAGCCATGTAGCTTCAGAGTTTGCAGGCCTTCATGATGCCACTGCAAGCAAGATTTGAGGACCCTTTCAGGATGAAATGCACCTGCAACAAGCTAATGGCCTGCATCAAGGACTGCACTCAGTGTCAGAGTATGCCTTGGAATTCAGGAGCTTGGCAGCGCAGGTTCCTGAGTGGCCAGACGGCATCAAAGTGCAGTATTTTAAAAATGGACTGCACCCTCACCTATTGAAATAGGCTCTGATTAGAGACAACCCAACCAGGTGCATGGATGGGTCAGGCTGGCCGGTGAAGCTGAATTGGTGAAGGAGATCAAGCTCTCTTGCCAGTGAATGGCTCTCACTCAGAAGAAAAGTGAGACCAAGAGTCAGCCCTCAGCTGCGGCTGGTAAGAATAAATCAGGAGCAGAGACTGAGAAGCAGTGTAGGATGAGACTGGGATTGTGCCTGGAGTCTGGGAAGAAGGGGCACATGATTGGGAATTGCCCAGATCGAGCAAGAGGTGGAGCAGCCATCAAGGTGGTGCAGGGGCAGCCAAGCCCGACCATAAAAGGAGAGACTCGTCAAGGTGGCAATGCTGGAGCTGGGAGAAAGGCAGGACAAGCTGCCAGCCATCCTTCAGTGGAACCAGCCAAGGTGTGGACCGACAGCGATGATGAAGCGAGTGCTGACCCATCGGGAAATTACCTAAGATCGCGGTGAAAGACAGGCTGAGCATCCGGACAGCCGCAACCACAT
This sequence comes from Phrynosoma blainvillii, assembly GCA_026167975.1. Lineage (NCBI taxonomy): Eukaryota > Metazoa > Chordata > Lepidosauria > Squamata > Phrynosomatidae > Phrynosoma > Phrynosoma blainvillii. Next base: position 160,362,876 of record JANUYF010000003.1, read on the forward strand.
GGCGAGTGGGGACGTCCCCACTGTGCATCTTGAAAGTTACACTGTTCCACCCAACCAAAAGCATCAGTGCAGAGCTAACTGCTGCATTAGACTCTGGCTGCACTAGGTGCTTGATTAGTCATTAAGTGGTCAAGTCCATAGGAATTGAGACAAGAATATTGCGCCAGCACATTCTGTTCCATCAAATGGATGGATCAATCATGGGGGGGGGGGGGGCAAGCCACCACAACGAACAGTGACTGTGTGGATGGGGGTGACAGAACATTGGGAAAGAATATGGTTGTGGGACCAATGTACAGTTACCAGATGGTGCTGGGAATTGACCAGCTGCATTTTCATAATCCCACCATTGACTGGAAACAGTTAAAACTGATGTTTGATGACCCAGTGTGCAAAGACCATGTTAGAGAGCCTGTTATCAAGGGTCCGGGTGAGATGACAGTGACTTTATTAAAACCCTGTGGAATGGTGGAGAAAATGGGGCAGGTCTCCACAGAGACACCCTATCCCTATCCTGTGGTATAACAGGATCTCAGAGAGGTGTTTAAGGAGAAAGAAAGTGATCAACTACCTCCACACAGAGCAACAGACTGTGCTATTGAAATAGAACCTGGGGCTGTTTTCCCAAAGCCCAAATTGTACTCAGTGATCCCTTTGGAGTTGAAAACTTTAAAGGAGTTCATAGAGAAAAAAATAGCTAGGGGATTCATAAGACCATCCACCTCCACTTTTGCCACTCCAGTGTTCTTTAGAAAGAAGAAGGATGGTTCACTCTGGCTAGTAACTGATTACAAAAATGTGAATGCCATCAGTACCACCAACAAATACCCCTTGCCACTAATGAAAGATATGCTGGGCCATTTGGCTATTGGAAAAATATTTACTAAGCTGGACTTGAGGCATGCATACTTTCGAGTTCACATCCAAGAAGGAGATGAGTACAAAACTGCCTTCAGCTGCCCTTTGGGGGCTTATGAGTATTTGGTCCTCCCTTTTGGGAACTCATGGGGGGATGCTTTATGAGGCTTGTAAATGATGTTTTGCATGATTTATTGTATGAAGGGGTGCTGGTTTATTTGGATGATATGTTGATCTACTCTGAAGATCTGGAATCACACATCAAAATGGTGGGGGAGGTACTGAGAAGGCTCTGGACAATCAGTTGTATGTGAAACTGTCCAAGTGCCATTTCCACACAGACAGACTGGACTTCTTGAGATACAGAGTGCCCATACAGAGGACTGAGATAGATCCAGCAAAAGTACAGACCATGATGGACTGGCCCCCACCCAAAACTCAAAAACAAGTTCAAAAGTTTTGGGAATTTGCTAACTTCTATTGTCAGTTCATTTCCCACTTTGCTCAGATTGCTTTGCCCATAACTGACTTGCTTAAAACAAAAGGAGGGGGAGGGGGACAAAATCTAAAGTTAATGCTACTGAAGGAGAGATGGTGGAGAAACCTAAGCCTTCGGCAAAAGTTGATTGGACTCCCAGATGTCAGGAGGCATTTCAACAATTAAAAATTCTATTTAGTTATGAACCTATATTAAAGCATCCAGATCCAGAAGCACCTTTCATAGTTCAAGTTGATGCTTTGGATTTTGCTTTGGGGGCAGTTTTGTTGCAAAAGGACTCAGAGGGGGTGTTTAAGCCTTGTGCCTTGTGCTTACTTGTCAAGAAAGTTTCAGACAACTGAGTTGACCTGGCCTGTTTGGGAAAAAGAGGCTTTTGCCATAAAATGGGCCCTTCAGACCTGGAGACAACTTAGAAGGGGCACCCCACCAGTTAGAGGTGTGGACTGACCACTGTAACTTGGAGGCACTCCAAACCCCTCACAAATTGAGCCCTAAACAACGTAGATGGACTAAGGACTTTTACAAATATAAATTTAAGCTCAAATTTATCCCTGGTTGAGAGAGCAGTTTGGCTGATGCATTGTCGAGACTCCCTCAACATCTGGGCAAAGAAATGCAGCCTCTCCAAACTCTATTTACTCCAGTGCAACTGGGGCTAGCAGTCACAATGCATAGCCAAGCTAAGGCAGAAAAAGAGGTGGAGCAGTGAAAGCTGGATCCACTACATGTGGAGATCCAGAAAAACTCTGAGATTGACAATCACATCATCAGCAGCTGGAAAGAAAAGACAATGGTCTTTGGTATAAAGGACAAAAAATATATGTTCCTAATAAATTAAGACAAAAAGTATTACAACTATGTCATGATTCCAGCACTGCAGGACACTGGGGTTTTGTAAAAACTTTACACCTGCTCCACAAACAGTTCTGGTGGGAAGGTATGAGAGCTGATGTAAAAGATTATGTAAAAAGCTGTTCTATGTGTGCTAAACCTCTGGTAAGTAAACCTAGTGGACTTTTGAAACCTCTGGAGACCTCTAGTGGCCCATGGAAGCATATCGTCATGGATTTCATTCCTGACTTGCCTGAGAGCGAGGGGAGAAACACCATCTGGGTTGTAACAGGCCTGTTTTCTAAGCATGCATACTATGTGGGGTGCAAGGGACTCCCCACAGCTACCAAGCTGGCTGATTTGTTTATCCAATTTGTGTATAAATACCATGGTTTACTAGATAAGATAATCTCAAATAGAGGTTCACAATTTACCTCTCAATTTTGGAAAATATTACAATCTAAGCTGAGGGTTGAATTAGCTTTGAGCACAGCCCATCACCTCCAGACAAATGGGCAATCAGAATGCACCAATGCTTCATTAGAAAGATACATTAGGTGCTACACCAATCACTTACAAAACAATTGGTATGAACTGCTACCATGTGCTGAAGTGGCTTTTAATGGGGCAGTCAACTAAAGTACTGGACACAAACCTTTTGAAATCATTTATGGTTATGAGCCTAAACTGTTACCTACATTGAAGATTGAGTGATCTGATCCTGTGACAGTAACTCAATGGATTTCTAAATTGAAAAATGCTTGGCCACAGATCATTAATTCTTTGGAAGAAGCAAGAACCAATTACAAAAAGTATGCTGATAAACACAGACAGGTGGGCTGGGACATAAAAATTGAGAACAAGGTTTACCTGTCAACCAAGCATTTGAAAACCAGACATCCCATCCAAAAAATGGGCCCTAAATATGTGCAGCCTTTTAAAGTTAAAAGACTGATCAATAAAGTGACAGCAAAATTGGACATACGAAAGGAATATAGACATTTACATCCTGTTTTCCATTTCAGCCTGCTGAAACCTGCCTGGACCAGTGATTTATTGCTGGATTTATTGCTATACAGCGTTACTTAATTTAGCCAAGTCTGACACAAGGGCATGATAATTATGTGTCAAATGAGTAGACCACTGAAAGCTGGAGTAGCTCAGACTGGAAGATCTGAGGGTGGCACAGTTGTATACACAGAGGGCAGTCTGAGAACTTTATGTATATTGTGAATGAACAGAGACTAGATTTCTGAGACCCATAATGATACCTGAAATCTAGTCTCAAGAGGTGGGCTATCCTGTCAGGTAACAAAGGTTGGGTGTCCTTTCCCAGGAATCAACAATGGGATTCCAGACTGGTTAATGGCTTTAATTTTAGTATTAAAAAAATAACGATTGGATCAGGATATCACCAGGATGGATGGACCGGGATGTTTGGTTGGGAATGCAGGGTAGGCAGGGAAGTTTGGCTTTTTGCTTTGGATGCAAGGAGATCCTTTGTGTAAAGATGAAAGAGGAAATGCAGATGACTTGGGGAATGGAAAGAGCAATTAGTACACCCATTTAAGTTTGATTGTTTTATTATCTGGATGTAGCTTGGGTCATGCTCCTCTTCTCCTGAGAACCTGACCTAGTGTTCCTGAAAGGTCATCAGTCTCTCACGAACATGTTGTTTTCAGATATGAAATATAGGGACCCCAAATAGAACATGGTGTATGCAGGATGTGCTAATAGAGGGTGTGGCCCCTTAAAGTCTTGGGGGGGGGGGGAATAAGGTGCCCTGGCTTCCCACAATTGCCCATCCCTGCACTTTCAGAAAAACAAAAGTCAAAGAAGCAGCATTTAAATTATGCTCTATAAAGGTTTTGTTATTTTTATTGTTGTTTTTCTATGTAAATATACATTCTAAATATATATTTAGGTTTCCTAACTTGTAACTGACTAGGAGAAAGTTTCAGGCAGAGGATCTGTATGGGTTTGCAACTCATAACCATTTTGGTCAGGTGAGAGAGAGAAAGAAAGAAGAAAGAAGTGAGAGGGATAAGTCTCTGTGTAACCCCAGATACCTCAGAGTAGCTGGGCTCACAGAGGCTGCTTGCCTTGTTGCACTGATTATCATAACCATTAGGGATGTGATGAGGATTTGTTGCAGTTGCTGGTCCCAGCATTCCCTAGCTAGTGTAGCCAATGCTGAGAAATGCTGGGAGCTGCAGTCCAATAACATCTACATCATGGAAGTTGTGATACTTGAAGGCACACATCCACACACTTTGCAAACTCTGCACCCCCTGGAGTCAGGTGGGCCATATCTGGCCCAAGGTCTGAATGTGGCCTTAAGACTGATTTGCAGCCATCGGTTCCTTTAGCATGTCACCATAAGAGAGAGGTTGCATGTGGTGGGAAGAGGGGAGTCTGGAAATGGAGGACCTGTAGGTGTGTGGTGGGAAAAAACCCTGTCTTTGAGGGTCTACTCTTCCCATGTTAGGGCCGAGGCAGACCGGCCTAAAGGGATGGCCTGGGGGTGGAGTTGGGGTGGGGCAACTGCACGGCGGCCGCTCCGACACCGCCATCATGCTGTGTGCCCGACTGCATGGTGCGTGGCGTAAGGGCGCCCCATTGGCACAGCGTGCACACACAGTGTGCTGAAGGGGTGCAAAAGAGCTGTGGTGGTGGCTCTATGGCCAGCTTTTTGACACCCCCAAATGGAGCGGCATTTTCCTACTCATTTTGGAGCAGCAAAAAGGAGGATCAGGGCCTGCTCATCTCTTTTAAGGCCTCTGTGAAGAAAGAAAGGTTGGAGGGGATTTCAAGGATCAAGACCTGTCATGTACCAATCAGCTTAGTTCCAAGGACATAGAAAATAGTCTTCGTGAAAGAACAAAGAAACTTTATTGCAGACCAAGGACAATAATGATCAGTCAGCATTTAGGTTGATACTGCCCTTCTCTGCCTTCTTGTCCCTATATATAGACTGGAGTTACCTACCCCTGCCTATCTGCAATGTAACAATTTGACTTCTGCCTGGTAACTGCAATGTAACCTTTTCATTTCTCCCTGGTGACTTCTATGTAAACACTTGATTTCTGTCTGGTGACTGTACTACAACCTTTTGTTCTTCTGCCTAGTAACTGTGATGTAACCTTTCGATTTCTGCTCGGCAACTACAGAAAAATTCCTCCCAAGTATTCTTTGAAATCAGCGGCAAAATTTAAACTCGCCTAATACAGATAACACATTCTATATGTATATATACATACAACACAAACCAATACAGGATTTATATACACATTTCCTAACTTCATACATAATGGCAGAACCAAAACCGTTTTGGGTTCTGACATCCTGCCACCCTCTGGGTGGGCCTGATGAAAATGGTGTATTAACTTGGGGTCATCAACATGGTGGGCATCCACCCATTCATTCTCAGACTCAGGGAAGTGTTTCCAACAAATTAAATATTGCAACTTGTTTCTGTGGATTCAGGAGTCTAAGATTTTAGTCACCTTGAAATGTTGTTCACCTTCAACCACCAAGGCTGGGGGTGTGTCCAGTTCAGTCTGCCATGGGTCCGTTGAGAGGGCTGATTTCAGTAGGCTAATGTCTGTAGGACTTGGGCAAGTCCAATTCAGCAGTTACATGAGTAATCAGTCTCTTTACAGTAAAAGGTCTAACAAATTGGGATCCCAGCTTTTTGGCTGGCTTTTGAGTCTTTAGATGTTTGGTAGATAAGTAGACTTTGCTCCTAGGAGTTAAGTCCTATTTCTTGCTGTGCTTGTGGTCAGCAAACTTTTTGTATTCCCACTTAGCCTCGTCCAAAGCAGTCACTATCTAAGGCCAAGCCTCCTTTATTTTTGTAATCCCCTGCATCAGTGGCACAGAGTCTGTAGGCTCTACAGTTAATGAGGGCAGTGTCTTTGGTTTATATCCATAGACTATTTCAAAATACTCTGATTAATCACCCCATTAAAAACAACCTCTGCATGTGGCAATAAATCAAACCAGTCATCTTGTAAGTAACTGCTGTAACTTCTTAAGTGTTGCTCCAGAGTTGAATTTGCTTTCTTCGTCTGTCCATCCAATTGGGGGTGATGATAGGTACTCAGCACAAGTGTGATCCCCTGCTTTTTCTGCATTAGCTTCCAAAATTGGGAGATGAACTGGCTATCTCAATCACTCACAATTCTAGAAGGTAAACCATGGAGCTGGTATATATGGGAGATGAATAGATCAACTAATTTGCAGCAGTTGGCAAGCCTTTGCAACCTACAAAATGCACCTGTTTGTAGAATAGACCTGTTACCACCCAAATGGTGTTTCTCCCATGGCTATCAGGTAAATCAGGGATAAAGTCCATTGCTATGTGTTTCCAGGGGCTATCAGGTATGGGCAAAGGTTGCAATAGTCCTCGGGTTTTCCTCCAACTGGTATGGCTCTGGCTACACACTGGACACCCCTTTACATGTTTCAACATCTTGTCTGATGCCTTCCCATCAATACTGTCTGCGTATCATGTGTCGGGTTCTCAGGAAACCCCAGTGACCTGCCGCTTTGCTGTCATGGCACAATTGAAGAATGTTCAGTCTCAGTTCCTCAGGAATATAGATTCTGTCTCCTTTACACCATAACTCCCCCATTTGGATACCAGTATACCTGGATGCTCTTTAAGCCACTGGTCCTTCACAGCTCCATCGCTAAACCTTTGGTGTATCAGATCTGGGGTTAAGGCCTCATTCATCCCCTCCCCATGAGACTGGCTTTGGATGGTTACAGTGAGACCCAATTGCTGCGGGGTGAATGCCTTCTCTATAGGAGCTTGTCTCTTACTGCCATGCTGCAGTAGCCTCGATAAGGCATCAGCTAAAACATTTTGCTTTCCTGGAAAGAATTTCAGCTTGAAGTGAGCTGGTAGAAGAACCTGCTTTGGCCCACCTGCTTTGGTTCAGTGCTGAACAGGTGTTTCAGGTTTTGGAATGCTTCCTGACATTCAAGAATCCATCGTATTTTAGCAGAGGGCTTGAGATTGAAGCCCTGCTTGTGTGGTTTCTGTTTCAGGTGGCTTTTTGTTTTTAACAAGTCTGTTATGGGAAGGGCTATCTTGTCAAAATCAGGGATTAATTGCCTGTAAAAATTTGCAAACCACAAAAACCTTTGCACCTGTTTTCAAGTCTTAGGTGGGGCCCTGTCTAACACTGTTTGGACTTTGGAAGGGTCCATCTCTATTTCCTTTTTGGTTATTCTATACCCAAAAAAGTTCAGTTTGTCTGCGTGGAAACTGCATTTATACAATTTGACATATAACTGATTGCCCAGGAGATGTTTCAACATTTCCTGTACCAATTAAACATGTGAGTCTAAGGGGCTATGCAGACAGGCAAAAAGGGGTGCTTTGAGGGTGACTTGTAAGTGTGGCCTTTAGATGACGCACGCCTAAAAGTCTCCAGGAAAGTGCACTCTAGCCATTGTATGCTAAGAAAAGCTGCTCCAAAAAGGAGCCGCTTTTTTCCACTCCTTCGGTGAAGATGCGCACCTTCACGTGTGTGTATGTATGCAACGACACTGATGCACCAGAAAACGGCCGTATAAATGCACCGTTGCACGTGTGGTGGAAATTGACTCAGCGATCCAGAGCATGCGCCTTACGATGCAAGCTTTAATTTAAATCACCCTATGCTTCCAGGTGTGGATGCACTGGTGCAGGTGCATTTGAATATTAGAACCCTAACGCTAACCCTAATTTTAACCCTATATATTTCCGCAATTTTACTTGGTGTCAAGTACCACCTATGCTCCATTTTGAAATAATTCTCCCTCAAGTCCTGTGCTCTTCTAAATTTTTTTGTTTTATTTCTGGAGTAACTCAAGCTCTCTAATCCAATGACCCAATTACAATCTGATGCCCATTAAGGTTTTGTTTTTTTAAAGGACAAATATAATGACATCCTGAAGCCATCCAAAACTAAGGACTGATAGGACAATGCTCTGAGATCTACTGTTCAGTTATGGATGATTTCAGCATGTCATTCCTCTTAAGTTTCCAAGCTGTGTCAGGTTGTGTTATAAAGTCCTAGGTGAGAGATAAAGTTTTACTGAAAGGTTTTTCACAGTATTATGATTGCTGGAATGGACTCGTAAACTTATATTTGCTCGAGTATCTTTTATAATCCCACAGTTACAGTTTAATAATTTTGTGCTGATTATTAATTCAATTGGATTTTTAGGCATTTTTCCTTGGGTGAATTATAAGCAGAGTGCTTATAATTTTACTATTTTTTTGTTGTTGTTGTTGTTAGATAAATCTTAATATTGCTTAGGGGCAAAACAGACGGGGAAGAAGGAGCAGCCAGAAGCCACTCCCAGCCCAATCACCCCAGGACCATGGTAAACACATGCCACACCCTCGAGGGTGCCTCCTGCTGTGGTCACAATGGAAAAGGAGCAGAAAACAGCAACTTCTTTTGAGCCACTTTTGGGCTGCCTTAGGCACTTCAGGGACGAGCATCATCTTAACGCTATGCCCCAGAGTGGCTAGAAGCTGTCCCTATCTGTCCATCTGTTTCAGGCCTTAGTTGTCTTTATACTATTGTCCTCATGGATATTTACATTTGTTGGCTACTTCAGGATTCCAGGTTGGTAGCAAAGTGAGTTACAAATAAATAATGAACTGAACATGAAACAAAAACCAATGAATCAGTAAAAGTGGATGAGTTAATAAGATCCTATCCTTAAAATAAAAAGAGAAATAGCAAATGGAATCAGATTAACTTCTTACCCATGATTTTCACCCTCTCCCTTTCTGAATCATAAAAAACCCAAACAGGAACAAAGAACAGCTACTGGCAAAGTCTAAGCAGGTGCACAAACATGTTTCCACTTTGTAATATTCTTGTTCCTCATCTGTTGCCTTTCTTCTTCCACTCTCCAGTCAGTCTTCAATCTGACACATTGGGATTTAATCATTTTTTTCTACCTTCCCCAATGTGACAGTTATTCCTATTCCCTTTTGGAAGATTCTGTCTCCATGCCCCTGAAATAAATCCTACGGCACTAACAAAGTACACAAAAGAGACAAACAAGTCTGTTTTCTTTTGATGGCAGAGGAATTTTAATAAAGAAGCAAAGTGGAGGTGAAGAAAGATGGAGATGGAGCTCTCTTGTGCTGAGTGGGAAGGAGGAATAAGTGGGCCACACTGCAGGAAAGGCATTGTTTATCACAAGCAATAAGATAGAAGGAAAATCAGCTGAGCGAGAGTGCATGATTGCATTACAGTGAACCCAGCTAAGTGAATATTTGACACAGGATAAATCTCTTAATAAAATTACTGCATTCCAGTCCCCAACACACTCTGCATATGTAATAAAACCCTTTAAAATGAATAGCTGATAAGGAAATGAACCTTTTCACTGAATGAATAAACACACATGCACGCGCTTGCACACACAAATACCAAATGGTAAAACATACTCCTAGTGATTATCAGGGTGTTAAAATAATAACCCTATGAAAGAAATAAATTTGCCCTGCAGCAAATTATGTCTCTGCTATACTTATGTTGAAACCTTCTCCAAACACCTGATAAAGGAATAAACCTGTTAAAGGAATAAATTGGCCACACACTAAGGTTATCCTCAGATTTACACTGGACTGCAATGATAAACCTTCTTTTTCATTAGTCCAATAGATCATAGGATTTACAGTACTTACAAATATTTCAGCATTAAATGTAAGCAAGACTGCTCTCATGCCTGCCTCTGCATTTGGGGCCAGGCAGGGTCGATAACAAGACTGAATATTACTTCACAAAATATCTTTCAGGAAACGTTAGCAGAATAACTGATTAAGAGATGGGTTCATCTTTTAAAAAGTGACTACCAACTTCACCTTTCAGAAGACAGGCAGTTCAATAGCTGGGAGTTCAATAACTGAAGCTATCTGGATTTATAGGTTTACATCTGTATTAGGTAACTTATATAAATTTACATTTTAGTTAATAAAGCACTGCACAGGGAGAACATTGTTAGAATTACAGGTCACATAACAACAACTGTTTCCAAACACTCCAGTCCTTTCTTAATTTTTCAACTCTCTAATGTAACAACTTCTGACCTGGCATCACAATGAACCCATACTGATTTTGACCACATAGTTGTTCTGTGGCTTGGTGACATATAACAACATACCAGGAGACAATGTTGCAGGAATCCAGGAAAAAGACAAAAACATAATTCAGCAATAAACCAGAAAAAGTGAAGTTATATTTCTTGCATGGTAAATTAATTAATAATTACACATGTATGTCTTCAAGCCATTTCCAGTGCATGGTGACCCTAAGGCAAACCTATCATAGGGTTTTCTTGGTCTGGTCTGTTTGACTATAGGCCTAAGCAGACTGCCAGAAATAGTGCACATTAAATTGAGGCACTGCCCTGGCTCAGTGCTAGGGAGTCATGGGAATTGTATTTTTTTCTGGGACATTGAGCCTTCTCTGTCAGAGAGCTCTGGTGCCACAATAAATTACAGTTCCCATGATTCCCTAGCACTGAGCCAGGGTAGTGCCTCAATTTAATGTGCACTATTTCTGGCAGTCTGCTTAGGCCCAAAGTCTCCTGTCTTATTGTGCCTCTTCCAGGTAAACAAGTATTTTGATAAAATAATTCACCATTTGCTTTGTTCTGCTTTGAGTCTTAATATAATATTGTCATGTTAGTCCCCATCTACCACTGCCTGTTGGGCAAATTCTAGGTGGAGATAGAAGGTTTTTAATAGCTACTTTTCTCAGTGATGCTGAGACTGAGACATATTAGTTTCATCATGTGCTAGGAAAACATGGTGATTTGATGAATACAAGCAATGCATAAGGAGGTTAAATCATGTGGATAAGGTCTTTTTCAAACATGCATGCTAGAACCTCAGATAATCTATACTTGTTACATGACAAATAACACATAGGCTTTTTCATATCATTTCAGGCACAATGTTTCTCACACTTTCATTCAGACATTCCATTGCTAGTCACCCAGATCTTTCTGAGCAGGTACCTGCTCACCTGGAATTCTCTTTAGTTTATTAGTTTGGAAATTCACCTGGTGTAGGAGCTGCTACCTTTCAAGGATTTGTTGCATTAGAACATGTTGCTTACTGGTTGCTGATCTGATTATCCAGTGTCTTTTGGCTATGTCATTCAGAGCAGAGAACTAGAATAGTGTCAACAAATGTTAGATCCAACAGCTACAACTAGAATACCTTTGCCTTCCATTTCCTTCCCATAGTGTGTATATGATCAGGTACCACGAATCATGACCCCAAAGACTCCCATGTAGCTGAGCCCTCAAAGAACTACCAATAAAAAGTGTCCATCTCACTTAAGAAGGTCTTAATTTCCCCTTTCCTAGATGTATTAATTTTCTTTTTTCTACTATTATAATTTTTCATAGTGTTATAATAATATTTATTATTTTGTCATTGTCTTCATGATAGCAACACTGATAGCTCCTTTTGTTTGTGGTAGTAGTAGTAGTATTCACTGTATTCTGTTTACTGTTTTGTAAAATCATACATGTATGTACGAAAAATTCACAATGACCTGCCTACCAGTCTTGAATCATAACCTTAAATACAGTTCTGGGATCCCTGCTTAGGAGCTTGAGAATATAGCCAATGTGCACAGAAGGCTGAGGAGGTGACATAGCCCCTTAACTCAGTTCCCAATTGAAACTGCTTAGATGACAAAACACCAAGAAAGTAACAACACAGCAATAGTCCCAGAGACCTTGAAGGAATTCTGTAGTTTAAGAAGACCCAATAAGGAGAGTAGGGCCTGAACAGACTGCCAGAAATAATCCAGCTTGAGACCACTTTAACTGCCTTGACTCAGTGCTAGGAAATCATGGGAACTGTAGTTTATTATGGCACCAGAGCTCTCTGACAGAGAAGGCTCAATGTCTCAGAAAAAACTACAGTTCCCATGATTCCCTAGCATTGAGCCAGGACAGTTGAAGTGGTCTCAAACTAGATTATTTCTGGCAGTCTGTTCAGGCCCTAATACTAGAGTTTATACTGTGTGCTTTTGCCTGTTGGTTTGAAGAAAGGCAATATATACCAGCTTTCCCAAAATAAGTGACATGTTGGATATGAAGGAGCTACTGAGTCTTGCTCTGGAGAAAACAGCAACAAGCCAGCATTTGCACTGCCTCAAAACTGCCCATTTCTAAACCTGCTGTTACATCAATCTGGCCCATCAAAGCAATTATGTTAGTGCATATGTCTGATACAGGGAATCTTATTTATGTAACACCATATGCTAAGTAGCTTAACATTTTAAAAACCATTACTTGTAGAAAACTCTCATATAACCTTATATAACTTGGATACATGATATCTGAAGTACCCTAACTGTTCCCAATGCCTTCCCTGCGGAGGTTAGACCAGGTCCCTATTATTCCAAGATGCTTGGAGAGGACTGATTGTATATAAGGGAAAAGCTTTTAGTGATTGGCTCTACTATTTTTCTTTTCTACCTGTTTTGTTATGGTTATATGTTAAATGGTTTTTAATCATTAGTTTTAATAGATGTCTGAACATTAACTTTTAATACGCTTTTGTCTATATATTTTTTAATGTGTATCTGTTTTAATTTCTGTAAGTCCCAGCATATTATTATTATTATTATTATTATTATTATTATTATTATTATTATTATTATATAATGGTACACAACAACTAGGAGATTTTCCTACCTGGAATACAGCAACACCGCAAGAAGAGATTAAGCAGCCCTTTTATTGTTGGTGAATTAGACCAGGTCTAAAGGTTTGAAGTTAGATGAGGGTAGATTTTGACTAGACACTAGAAGGAACCTCTTGACAGTAACAGCAGTTCAGCAATGGAACTAATTGTCTAGAGTGGTTGCCTGGACATCTTCAGAAAGATGCTGGACAGCTACCTGCTGAGGATGCTCCAGCTGGAGATCCTGCCTTGAGCAGGGGGCTTAACTCAATGGCCCAGGAGGCCCCTTCCAATTCTATGATTCTATCATTGTGAACACATTTAATACAGTATTAAAACTAAAAAGTTAAATAAATCATGACAAGCATAACATGAGATCTCATGAGCTCAGGTGCAACCAATGGATCCACTGCTACTGAGAGGGCAGCAAATCCACCCTGGATTTTACTGCCACTCATCCTGCATCTGTTTTAAGTTGAATGGCACTCTGTCAGTACCAAAATCAAGCCTAGCACCAACAGAGCTCTTATTCACTTTGCAGCAGCTGTGGGAGTAATGGCAGCAAAGTCAAGTGTGGCTTTGCCAACCCCAAGACAGCAGATCTACTGGCCACCCCTGCTAATTCAGGTTCTGCTGACATTGCAACTTTGATAGTGTACTACAGAAATAAATAGTAAATTCCTCAACCATAGAGGGAAGCCTGGTGCAAAGAGTGTACAGGAGTGATTCATCAGTTGCAGTTATAACCTGTGCAGAAAAAGGAGGCACTTGGTTCTTCACTAGCCTTTGCCTTTGCACAAAGTTGTGCTGTTACAACTATTATTTCATTCATATGTAAATAGATGAGAAATTGACTAAATAACTTAAATTGGCAGAATTAATCAATTAAGATTTCTATAATTAGGTGACAGCTCTAGGTAAAAACTGCTAAAATAATTCCTAAAGCAAAATGATAATGGGTGAGTGTATACTTATCCAGGGGTCATGTAGCAAAGACATCCAACATCCACAAAACAGTAATATCGTTATTAAGCCAACCAAAATACACAAAATATACGTTGCAAGCTTTTGAACCTCCACTGGTTTCTTCCTCAGGCAAAGGTGTTAAAAATCATACAGGAGAAAATAAATAAATAAATATGATGCTGTAAGTCACAGACCTGCATTTTGTTAAGATGTAGCTGTTCTCAGTTCAGGTGGTGTGGACTGAGGCAGGCACCTCATCCTTCTTGCCATGTGGGTACACCAGTAAAGTTTATACTTGTACAAGTTGAGTATCCCTTATCTCAAATGCTTTGGATAAGAAGTGTTTTGGATTTCAGATTGCATCTATATTATGAGATATCTTGGAGATGGGATCCAAGTCTAAACATGAAATTCATTTTGCAGTGCTTTGTCTACCTTTGCAATTATGATAGCTGGTCCCTGCTTATACACAGAGCCTGAAGCTAATTTTATATGCAATACTTTTAATAATTTTGTGAATGAAACAAAATTTGCATATACTGAACCATAAGAAAGCAAAGGTGTCACTATCTTAGCTACTCATGTGGACAATTTTGGATTTTGGAGTATTTTGGATTTCCAGATAAGGAATTCTCAAACTGAGATACATTGCATTTGGTAGCCACAGAGTAACTGCAGTTGGAGGTAAAATTTCTAGTTGTCACAAGTAAGGCTGGTACTATATAATCTAAATCAAATTAAATAAAGGAGCCCTTTTTGCTGAGCAATCCTAAAGTATGTGTCTGCTGTTTCTCACACAGTATCCCCAACAACAAAAAAATGACATGGTTCCAGAATAAGGAACTTAGAGAAAGCATCAGAAAGAATACTCCCAAGTTCAAAGCAAGTACAAAGCTTGGAGTTTGATCCTGGAACATTTTGGAATTGACTCTGGCATCCTTTGCAAGAATGGCAACCAAAGCAAGGATTGTCTCACCATATTTAGTTTGTGGGTTCCCCTTTGTGTTGTCTTTGTCCATGTACCCTCTTACCATTGGAGGCACAAAATTTGGTTTTACAGTGCCTTTATGGGATCCAAAGATTGGGGGTGACATCTGAGAACACAAGGGCTTTACATCTGTTCTTCTTTCTTTTCTCTGGGACCTGTTTTCAGCTCATGAATATTTTGCACTACTTTAGGCAGCAGGTGAAAGTTCACAGGACTCAGTGTTCCTTTCTTGATACAAATTAATCACATGTGCATAGAAGATTAGCATGTCAGAGATAAGGATTGGCTGGAGCCTTTATCCTTAATATGCTGGGTCTCCATGTAGAGGAAAAGAAACTTTGTAAAATGAGTCTATACTTTCTTCCTTGATTTTCTTTAGTAATTGTTCCAAGTCAATGATGTTTTCCCCTAGTAATATTGTGTTGTCCACATATCTTAACCTGTTGATGTTCCTTCTTCCTATCTTCACTCCCCTTTTTCTGAATCTAGCCCTGCTCTTTGATATTTTCTGCATACAAGTTGAACAAGTATGGTGATAGCATGCATACAGTAATATTTTATTTAGCCAAACCATTGAGCTCCCACCTCATGTTGGCAGCGAAGTAGCAGTGCAGAAATTATACTTCTCTGCTGCCATTGTATGTGCACAGTGTCATCCAACAGAGCTGTCTCAAGTAGTTAGGGGCCTTTTACACTCTGTCCCACAAGAAGAAAACAAAGACCATTCAACAGTCTGCTGTGATGAATTTACATTTTGCAGACAAAATTGCTTGGATTCACTCTGACTTGGATGCTTCAGGAGAGACAGGTCCAGTGGATGTAATCTTGGCACCTGCATATCCTGTATTATTATTGTTTCAGTTTGTCAAGCCTAAGGATGTAGACAGGATCCTTGAAGAAGAGCCAGCACATGTATACTGAATCCTTGCCCTTCCTTGCTCTTGAAAGCAGTTAGGAGGGGATTGGCCAAGTGGTAAAGGAAGTGGTGAATGCCTTATTTCAGCAAATAAAAAATAGGCTGCAGTAAGGTCATTACTTTAAAAAGGCCTCCCTGGATCCCACTATTCTGAATAATTATCAACCAGACTCTTAACATTCCATTTTTGGACCAGGTTCTGGAGCGTGTGGTGGCTTTCCAACTCCAACAGTTTCTGGATGAGACAGATTATCTACATACATTTTAGGCCACTGACAGTTTTGGGGCCTAAGCAGACTGCCAGAAATAGTGCACATTAAATTGAGGCACTGCCCTGGCTCAGTGCTAGGGAATCATGGGAACTGTAATTTATTGTGGCACCAGAGCTCTCTGACAGAGAAGGCTCAATGTCCCAGAAAAAAATACAGTTCCCATGATTCCCTAGCACTGAGCCAGGGCAGTGCCTCAATTTAATGTGCACTATTTCTGGCAGTCTGCTTAGGCCTTTAGTCTCCTTGGTGGATGACCTACATAGGAAACTAGATGGTGGGTTGGTTCCAGTTGGTTCTGCTGAACCTCTTAGTGGCCTATGGGGTCCTCAGGGTTCTGTTTAGTCCCTCATGCTGTTTAAAATCTAAATGAAACCACTAGGACAGGTCATCTGGAGTTTTGGATTATGATGTCTCCAATATGCTGATGACACCTAATTCTGCCTCTTCTTACCATCTGATTCAAAGGAAGCTATCTCAGTACTGAACCAATGTCTGTTGTCAGTAATAGACTGGATGAGGGCAAATAAATTGAAACTTAATCCAGACAAGACATAGATGCTCCTGGCCAGTTGAAAGGCAGATCAGCCAATAGAGACTCCACCTCGGCTGGATGGGGTTACACTGCTCATGCTCACCACTTATTTTATTGGATTTATATCCCACCATTCTCCCAAAATTGGATTCAAGGCAGGTTGGGCATGCTCCTGGACTCAACTCTGAGCCTGGATGCCCAGGTCTGAGCAGTGGCCAGGAGTGCATTTGCACAGCTAAAATTAGTGTGCCAGCTAAATCCATGCCTTGAGATGGCAGAGCTCGCTACAGTGACACATGCCTAGATTACATCTTGTTTGGGTTACTGTAAACATTCTACATGGGGCAGCCTTTGGAAAGTATTCAGAAACTTCACTGGGTCCAAAATACTGCTACCAGAATGCTGACTGATGTCAGGGTTTTTTTAATATAAATTTTATTCACCATAAAAACACATAAAGTAACATACAACAAATACATGACGAACCTGTATACATACACACTACATCAAAATAATAATAAAAACAAAAACAAATAAAACACTACAAAAAATAATACATTCTAAACTAACTAAGGGGGGATGCAGACCAGAGCGTCGGGGACGCCCTGGGACGGTGCGCCGCTGGAGCGAGGCACTCGCACGGCAGCGCACCGGCGGCGTCCCTGAAAGGAGCGCCAATTAGACAGGGAAAGTGCGCCCTATACGTGTCGGGGGCACTTTCCCTGGCTTTTCTGCCGCAGCGTGTGAGGACGCTGCGGTGGGAGGTTGCCCTCGGCGCGCCGGCTGTGCGGAGGGCCGGCAGCTCCGAGGGCAACCTCGGGGGGAGGAAGGGACGCCGCTCGTGCAGCTGCCCCTCCTCTTCCTTGCCTCGGAGATGACCCTATTGGTTGTCTGCCGAGGCCCTAATACAAACAAGCAAATGCTCTTTCTTTTGAGCTGTTACTATAATTGTATATGTTCTGCTTTAAAAGACTTCCTAGACACATTATATTCTGCTTCTTATCTTTATACTTAGGTTTCTACATTTCCTCAAAAAGTTGTACCAAAACCTGGTTCTCTAAGCTTACAGAATTAAACAAAAAGCTAAATTGTATTTAATTCTTTGTTACTTTAAATTATTCCATGTAGTATTTGGCTATATTCATGCTAGTCCCTTTCCACTTTAACCATATAAACAACATTAAATTAAGTTATGAATATGTTTTCTAAGACAAGCTTTAGTCAAACTAGTATGCTTATCCTTTCATCCTAACAATGCTTCCAGACCTCCCTAACATTTTCCCATTCTTCTTCAATCTTTTGCTTTGATTTCCCTTTTAGGCTTGCTGACATTACAACCATATCTATTGCTTCTTTTAGCTTTAATTTCCATTCCTCGATTGTAGGAGTAAAGTCCTTCTTCCAATATTTAGCATAAATGATCCTTGCAATGGTGACCATATATAAAATCACTCGTAAAAATCTTTTCTCTTTCACCTCATATGTCATATTTAGAAGAAATAACTGTGGGCTTAATAGAATCTCTATTTTTAATATCCTTGACATTCTTTCCCTTACCTTTTTCCAATAAGTTTGTGCCTTTTCACATTTCCACCAAATATGGTAGAAAGTTCCTTGAGGACCCTGACATTTCCAACAGTTCGTTCTTCCTGTTCTATATATAGTCTAAACTTGAATGGTGACAAGTGCCAGCGGTACATCAACTTAATGAAATTCTCTTTATAGTTCTGGCACAGCGTGTATTTATTTGTTAATCTCCAGGTTGTTTGCCAATGATCCCATTGTATATTCTCGCCTATGTCTTGTGCCCACTTCACCATTGAATGTTTCACTATTTCTTACTCTGCATCTCTTTCCTTTGGAATTTTATAATATTTTGCTATTTGACCTTTTTCTTCTCCTAACACAATCTTATCTATATTGTTTTTTCCATCCGTGATTCCTATATTCTTCTTTTCTAGTTTAAATCTTTCTAATAATTGTATGTAGAGGAATCATTTATTATTTATGTTCTCTTTTTGTAGTTGCTCCCTTGATTTCATCTTGAAGTTCTTATGTTTATCTTTCTCCAGTAAATCACTATATCTGATCCAAGGTTCCTTATCTCGGCTTCTGTTGAAAAATGCCTCTTGGGTCAAAACCCATGTTGGAATACCTCTATAGAATCTTTCTTTTATTTTTAACCATACTTTCAAGAGCGCTCTCCTTATGATGTGATGATCAAAATCCCTCTTCTCTTTTAACATGCCATACCACATAAACCCATGCCATCCGTATCTAATATTGTCTCACTCCAAGTTAAGTGTTCTTTCATCTTTGAGACTTATCCATTCTTCTATCCACTCTAATGCACAGGCTTGATAATACAGTTTAATGCTGGGTATCGTCTGTTAAATTCTTCCAACCTATTCTTGATTTTTTTTGCCTTCCCATAGGAATTTCAGTAACTCCTTTTGCCATCTATCAATGATCCTTATATCTGAAATAATAGGTAAATTTTGAAACAGAAATATAAGTCTTGGTAATATATTCATTTTTATTACTGAAATTTTACCTGAAAAGGAGATGTTGAGTCTCGTCCATTTTATCATATCTTCTCTTATTTTTTTCCAAACCTTTTCATAGTTATTTTGAAATAGATCTATGTTTCTTTTAATTAGGTTAATTCCAAGGTATCTCACTTTTTAATTAATTTTAAATTTAGTTGGGTTTTTTTCTAACTCTTCCTCTTCCACTTTAGGAAGATTCTTGATGTTTTTTCTCGGTTAATCTTAAAGCCAGCCACCTTACCATATTCCTGGAGAATTTGCATTAGTTTCTCAATGCTTTGTAGAGAGTCTTCCAGAAAGCAAACAAGATAATCCGCATATGCTTTAATTTTATAGGAATGACCTCTAAATGGTATTCCTTTTATGTCTGTGACTTCTCTTATTTTAATATTTAACAAACAGTAATGGTGACCGGGGACAAGCCTGTCTTGTTCCCTTCATTATCCTAATATATTCTGTTTTTTCTCCATTTATTATCAACTGAGCTCGTTGTTCCTTATAAATTTCTTTCACCCAATTTTCAAATTTTTCACTGGTATTCATTTTTTTTTAATCACTTCTTGTATAAATGACCAGTTTACCTGGTCAAAAGCTTTTTCTGCATCAAAAAAGAACATAGCTAACTTCTTCTCATTGTGTATTTCGAAATATTCTAGGATGTTTGGCACATTTCTGATGTTATTCTTAATATATATCTATTGGGTAAGAATCCGCTTTGGTCTTCATGTATTCATTCTTTTAAGATTTCTTTTAATCTTTGAGCTATTATAGATGCAAAGAGCTTGTAGTCAACATTGAGCAGCAAGATGGGTCTATAGTTTCCTAATTCCCTTCTACCTCTGTTTTCCTTTGGAATCAGGGATATATATGCCTCTTTCCAAGTATCTGGTATCCCCACCCGCCATATATCATTTAACATATCTTTAAAAGGTTTTAACAGAACTTCCTCCATTTTTTTTTTTTTATAATATATGGCTGTAAGTCCATCTGGGCCCAGGGCTTTACCAGTTTTCATCCTTTTGATCGCTTCAGAGATTTCTTTCATTGATATCTGTTGGTTTAATGTCTTTTTTGTTCGTCACTTATCTTGATAATCTGGTGCTTCTCTATATATGATTGTCTCTTCTTTCTTTCTCTTAGTTTCTATTTTACACTTATACAAATTTTCAAAGAAAATCTTGAAAGCTTTCTTTAAATTCTCTTGATCTACTATTGTTTTATTACCTTGTTTTATTTCTGTGATTATCTTCCTTTCTCTTTCTTTTCTCAGTTTATTTGCCAGTAATCTTCCTGCCTTATTTCCATATTTGAATTTTTTTTTGTCTTGCTGCCCTTAATTTTTTTTCCAATTCTTTCATTGTGAATTATTGTAGTTGTTGTTGAAGGGCCTTCACTTGTGTTAGAATGTCCTTATCTCCACTTCTTTTTCACTGTTCTTCCTTTTTTTTTTCAACTCTTCTGTAATTCCCTTTTCTTTTTTCCTTTCTTCTATTTGTATTTTTATCAAAGTCCCTCTGATAACTGTTTTGCTAGCATACCAGATTGTTTTGTTTTCCATGCCTTCTGTTTTGTTTTCAATAAAGTATTTTTTAAGCTGAAAAGTGTATTACGGACACCTGAAGATCTACCAACATTTTTTTTATTTCTGATGTTACAGATTAAAATAAGAAATTTGGTTTTCTTGACTTACTTGTTTTATTAGCATATGTTTGTCAAATGGCCCCTCTCTTCTTTTCACCTCATAAAATTCTAATTTATCTGAGCATGATCAGGCTGGCCAAGAGACACTATTTTCTGTTAGAATTCCCACAACTCAAAGATATCCCATATTACTTATTCATTAAAATTAGCAAATGGTCAGTTATGGTCCAAAACACACTGCATAATCCACTTTGAGACCATTTTAATTGCCCTGGCTCAGTGCTAATGAATCCCGGGAAATGTCGTTTATTGTGGCACCAAAGTTCTCTGACAGAGAAGGCTAAATGTCAAAGCAGGCGGACACTAAAGGAGGTGTTTTACTGTTGTAAAAGCAGAGAATGTCACTTCAGAAATAGAAATAGAAATAGCACCAGCTGTAGAGGAGAAAATAAAAGACAGATTACAGAAAGCAGAGAATAGACGTGGGAATATCAGAAAGAAAGACCGACAACAAAATTTTCAGAATTCCCTAGCATTGAGCCAGGGTAGTTAAAGCAGTCTCAAACTGGATTATTTCTGCAATGTGTTTTGGGCCTTACATTCCTGTTTTTCCCTTGACATTGATGACTGAAAATCTAACCAGCCATTACCAGCAAGGAAGGTGTGTTACACATTGTCTCATCACAAGAGTTATTAATGACTATTGTAATCCTTCAGTTACAGATTGCTATGGGAGAACACCAAGCTTCTGTCCTGGAAACAAACCTGGATCTGTGGTTTGGTGTTTTCACTTGAAAAATGACTTACAGATAGAGATGAAGAGACAGATATCAAATGTTTCCTGCGAGAAGCTGGCACTCACAAAAAAGTCCACTGTCAATATATTCCATGCTGGAGTATGTTTTCTTTTCATTATGCCTATTAGGCTAAAGAATAATTTTCTTTGATGGCTCTTGGCATGGTGAAGTGAAGGGGGTGGGTGGGTGAAGGCTCAAGGAAGACATATGATTATATAATCTCATGTTGAGTAAGGAAGTTTATTACATTCAACAGAGTGATAAGACCTGCATGCCTGATTATAACATTAAAAGACAGTTGTTGCATTAATGTAAATTACTGGGACAAAAATGCCTTTTCTGCCTTTATGTTTCTAGGGGGGGAAAGTTAATTATTTTTGTAGATCAGCATGTTATAACTGTAAGGCTGTGAGAATATCCTGTCATTGGGTCTAAAGATATGGCAAAGGGGAAAGTGTCCTCATTTAAAGAAAATTATTATACAAAAATACTAAAAATTATAGATAGGTTTTTTGACCTACATCCATCATTTTAACTTGCAGAGATGTCTCTCACCCTACATTCATAAAGCATGATGCTGTTATTTTTCATAGGTCTGGGAATGCAAGCTAGCTACTCACATCTCTCCAGAACCATCCTGTACATACCCTTTGAAGTAAAAATCTACATAAATGAAGAGGTTAATGGAAATGTGCATGATTTTATTACTATTAAAGAAGACCGACAGGCCAGATTCACACATTTTAAGCAGCCAGCGGTACAATCATAACTGCAAAGTATATTCAGAAATCTCCCTCTTTTTTTCAATTGCTCACCACAGCCTATATTACAAATACATAAATCATAATGTTTCAACAAAAGCAAAATTTAATTTTCTCCTTTCAAGTGTTATCTGGACTGGGTGGTATATGGCAGGCTGCGGCCGAGTCATTTATTACACTTGCTGAATGGATAATGGCAGGGAGACTCTATTATACCCAGCTTTGTTAGAGCTTTGAATGTGCTACTGAAACCTGTGGCAGCCTAAATCTCTTTACATCTGTAATAGATACACAGCACTCTATTATTTCATGCCAGAGCAAAATTAAATAGCTGTGTGTGTTGGGGGGAGGGAAGGGAAAGAGAGAGAGTGTGCACATCGAAAGCATTTTACTGAAAACACTTTAAAGGAAATGATCTTTCAAGAATTCATTTCTGTGTCTCAAACACATTTTGTTTTTGCTCTTGAAAAAGCATCAGCACTGAGTTCTTTTCTGTAGCATACCTAGGACAGGGGCTTTCTGCTCCAGACTCCTTCATGGGCTTATTCATGCCAAATGTAACCTGCAATACATAACAACATGCAATTCTGTAACTATGAAAACTTAATATTTGAAACATGGCACCATTGTTAGATAGTTTGATAACAAGAGCAAGAATGTTATTCATGATTTTCCTCATTTCCAAATGAAAGATTCAGATATTATATTTAGTGGGATGTATGCCACAAAAACCATGTAACATTACTTACAAATGCTATCACATTGTACCTTGAAGTCCATGTTTGAGATGCATTCAGAGGCTTGGATCATGAGACCATGTGGGCAGGATGTCATATGGAGAAGCTTCCCCCAGATTGAAGATTACTGAGAGGTATATTGGTGGTGGCCACTGAAGCTGGATCCTAGAGAGTGTTTTGAGTGAATAGAGTGTGTATGTGTGTGGAACGTATAAATATTGCAATACTTGGGGTGTGCAAGCAAAAGTGGACAGGACTGGATATTTTGAGTCAGATAATTACACAGTGTTTTACTGAAGAAATGAAAATCTAAAAAGAAATGGAGTGGCATTATTAGTTAGAAGAGATATAGCAAAAGCAGCAATATAAGCAGTCAAAGCATATAAAGCAAACTCTGGCCAAATTATATCAATAAGGCTTCAGGGAAAATACATAAAATAACCATAATCCAAGTTTATGCTCCAACTACAGAGGCAGAAGAAAAAGAAATTGAAAGATTCTATGCTGGAATCCAGGAAGAAGTTGATTACACACCAAAACAGGCCTTATTATTAATCATAGGTGATTGGAATGCAAAAGTAGGAAATAGCAGAGAATCTTACTGCCTTAAAGCACAATAAAACAAAGCCAAAACAGAGCTGGAGAGTAGTGGCTTTCTCTATGCCTTACCGCATGGCATAGTGCTTAAGTTTTCTTCCCATTGGAGATGGTCATTAAAGTGAGACTTTTTTTTCTAGCCAGAAAAACTCATTCGACAAAAGACTCACTTTGACTACTATCTCCAGCAGGAAGAGAATGTAAGTACTACAATGTCAGGCATGGAGAAAGCCACTACACTCTGGCTCTGTTTTGGCTTTGTTTTCTCATGCAATAAAACTCAAAGACTACAGGAAAAATGGTCTAGGATCAATAAATGAAGCAGGAGAGTGACTAATTGAATTTTGTAAGGTCAACAGTTTGTTCAGTACAAGCACATTCTTCAAGCAACCAAAGAGATGACTGCACACATGGTTGTCATCTGATGGCCAGTACAGAAGTCAAATAAACTACATCATTTGAAGCAGAAAGTGGAGAACCTCAATTCTCTCTGCAAAAACAAGACCAGGAGCAGATTGTGGAACAGACCATGAATTGCTAATATCAAAAATTAGAGGAACACTTGATAAACACTAAATCAACCATCATGCCAAAATACAATCTGAAGAACATCCCTGTAAAAGTTAAGATAATGTAAAAATTGATTTGCAATATTAAGCCTAATTGACCGGGAGCCAGAAGAACTCTGATCTGGAGCCAGGGACATTATCAAGAAAAAAATGCAAAAAGACACTAGATGAAGCCAAAAAGAAAAATAACATCATAACTTGGCCTGTGGAATCAGAAGATTCAAAGAGAAACCAAATTGTCAGGAACTTACAGCTCCAGATAGCAGTGGTCTCTCTGGGTCTGAAAAGCTGGGGAATAACACAGTTGGGAGGCCCATTTCCCCAGCAGGAGGTAGAAGATTATGAGGATTCACCTCCATCCTTTGAGGATCACCAAAGAGACAAAGAGAGATTACAGAGATCCCAAAATCTGTTAAATAGGAAATGTTGACTCATTAAGCACCTGATGTCCTGAGACAGCTGCCTATATATCTCCCAGCATCTGGGAGCATTACCTTTTGGCATCTTGGTTGCCTGCAACTGTTTTATCTTGGTGACTGGCAGTACTCTTGGCATTTACATGCCCTTAACTATGGACAGGATATGACTAATGACTGTGTTCTCTTTGCTCCTACACACAAGTCACTGAACAGTTGCATTCAGGGTTCAAACCCAATTTCAGTCCCCTTTTACTTTTGCTTCTCATCTTCCCAAATGCTTGAAGAATTTCATCTATCATCCATTGAGGCTTCTCTGTCCTACACTCCAGTCAGCAAGTGACCCAGGAGTCAGGCATTTGTAAGGCAAGAGCTGTCAAGTAGTTAATGCAGTCTTGGTCAGTCACAGGTTATCCAACAAGATGAAAGGAGATACAAGAAGGAAGTCATCAGCTGGTCCAGAAGTTGTTACAGCCAATAATCCAAATAAACAAAATCAGCAAAGATGGTGGTACATTGAAGAACTATATAAAAGAGATGAAAGGATGACACATTTGAAGATGAACCTCCAAAGTGGAGTGGAAGGTGCACTCAGAGCACTTGGGAGAAATAAATTACCAGGAACAGATGGCATAACAATAGAGCTGCTTCACGCTACAGAGACAGAATCTACTCTAGGTCTAACTAAAATCTGTCAACAAATAAGGAAAATAAAACAATGACCCACAGATTGGAAGCAATGTACATTCCAAGAAAGTATTGCAGTATCTACAGGACTAACTGCAGTATCTCCCATGCAAGCAAAGTGAAGCTCAAAATGCTGCAACAAAAGCTCCAAGAGACAGTATAGAATATTTAATTAGGACTTTAGCAGATTTTGGAAACTATTCTGGTTTTAAAATCAATGAAGATAAAACTATTATTCTAACAAAAAATATGTCAAAGGAAGAAGAAAATGATTTAAAGCTTAGAACGGGATTCAAAATACAAACTAAAGCAAAATACTTGGGAATTGAGATAACTAAAAGGAATATAGATCTATATAAGAACAACTATGAAAAAACCTGGAAAGAAATTAAGGCTGACTTAATAAGATGGACTAAACTACATTTATCGTTTTCAGGAAGAATGGCAGTCATAAAGATGAATATCCTTCCCAGGTTTATGTATTTATTTCAAAATCTTCCGGTTTTAGTGAAAGAACAATGTTTCAATATATGGCAAAAAGAACTCGTCAAATTTTTATGGGAAGGGAAAAAACCGAGGACAAAATGGAAAATCCTTACTGAAGAAAAACTTAAAGGTGGTATGGGTGCACCAAATTTAAAACTATACTACTATGCTTCTTGTATGGTCTGGCTGGAAGACTGGATCAAACTAGAAGATGAAAATCTATTAAATATCGAGTGTCATGACTTAAGATTTGGCATATACGCATATTTATGGTACGATAAACTAACTGTAAATAAAGACTTTAATAATCATATAATTAGAAGAACATTATTAAATATATGGAATAAAATTTAAAAAACAATATTATATGAAAACACCTCTGTGGATTTCAGTTCAAGAGGCTCTCTATAAAAAGATGAAAGGTAATGCTGAAAAATGGATATGATATGAAGATATATTAGAAACAAACGTTGAGAAAGATTATCAATTCAGAACCATGGAAAGTTTACAACAGGAAAACATGGAAAAAAATGGTTCCTATATAACCAACTAAAAACTAAATTCACAAAAGACAAAAAACTTAATGGATTTGAGACAGAAAATAATGAAATGGATAAAATTATATTTCAAGAAGAGAATAAACATATATCAAAATATTATGAGATATTAAGAAAAAGAGACCTGGAAAGTGAAACAATTAAAGTAGTGATGATAAATTGGGCAAGAGACATAAGAGAACCTATTTTGCTAGAAGAATGGGAGAAATCCTGGAAAATAACAAATGAATTCACCTTATGTCAGAATTATAAGGAAAACTATTTTAAGATGCTCCACCAATGGTATCTGACACCGGTGAAGTTGGATAAGATGTATAAGGTCGGTAACTCTAACTTCTGCAAATGTCAGAAACCAGGAGGAAACTTCATACCTATATGGTGGGAATGTCATGTGGCCCAGAGTTACTGGTCCACAATAGCAAAAGCAATAGATGATATGTTGCAGATTAAAATAGACTTAGATCCCAAAATCTTTTTATTGAACATGGTTGACAGATTGGGGAAAAGGATTCAAAAAAATGAAAGAAAAATGGTTCTCTATATGATTACTATAGCTAGGATACTGTATGCCCAACATTGGGGAAAAAAATACCATTCCGGAATTGGAAGATTGGCTAATAAAATTACAGGAAGTTATAGATATGGATAAGCTAACAAATATGATTAGAGGAAAAGAGGATGTTTGGATTAACTTCCGCAACATAAAATTGAGGAATGGATGGAAATACATTTAAGATAAATCAATATTGCAGAGGTTATTTGATATAAAAAGAAAGTAATGTTAAAAATGAATATAGATGGAAATAAGTAGGGTAGCTATTCATATAGGAAGTACTATGAAGAACAATGAATTTAAGAAAACAAATAACAACAATCCTCAAGATATATCATTTTATGTTGAGTTGTTAAGAGTATAATGAGGAGGATTTATGTTTTAAATGTTATGTTTTATGTGTTATGTCCTAGATCAGGGGTCGACAACCTACGGCCTGCGGGCCGATTCCGGCCCACGGCCCCCTGCTTACCGGCCCCCGCCTACCCCTGCCACCGCCGCCAGTGCCTGCCAGAGTTTTGGCCACCATGTGGCCACATGCGTCGTGCCCGCCATTTTGTTTTCCAAAATGGTGGTCGCAACGCGTTTGCATGCGCTGCCATCCCCCCCCCAGCCCGCCGGAAGGGAAGACTTCAGCGGACCGGCCCCCGGCTGAAAAAGTTTGCCTACCCCTGTCCTAGATGGTTGGGTTGTTTATGTTAATGTTTGTATTTGGTACAGTAAGTCTGTAAGTTTTACATTTTATGTTTATGTGAATGGTTTGTAAATGTTGTAAATGTTGTTTTTAAAATAATAAAAATTAAAAAAAATGCTGCAACAAAAGCATTTACCTTATATAGTGTGGGAAAAGCCAGATATCTAAGCAGGCATCTTCAGGCAAGGAAGAGACACTCATATTGCTGAATAGATATCCCGGCCATCAAGAGACAGCCCACCTGCTCCCCTGATTCTGCTGCAGTTATTGTTTATTTGTATATTAGTATTATTATTTTAAGTATGTGTTTCAATTGTCATTGTTTAATAGTATTTTAAGAGGTGGGTGGGATTGTGGGATATGAAATGTATATTTTAATGTTGTAAGCTGCCCCGGTTGCGTTATGCAGAGGGTCAGAATAAAAATAAATTATTATTATTATTATTATTATTATTATTTGCAAACATATGTTGGATGATAAAAACACCAAAGAATTTGAGAAGAAAATCAGCCTGTGCTTTATAGATTATAGATTACAGCAAAGCCTTTGATCATGAAAAACTATGGATTGCTCTTAAAGAAATGGATGTGCCACAACATTTGGTTGTTCTGAATGACCTGTAATTAGGACAAGAGGCTACTGTCAGGGGAGAATATGAAGAAATGGAATCCCTTTCAATTGGCAATGAGGTTGTGCAAGGCTGTATTTTAGCACCTTATCTGTTTAACTAGTATACTGAACATATCATATGTAAACCAGGATTAAGAAGGAAGTGTGAAAAATTGGAGGAAGGAACATCAACAATTTAAGATATGCTGATGATACCATACTTCTAGCAGGCAATAGCAAAGACTTGGCATAATTACTGATGGAAGTTAAAGAAGAAAGTGCAAAGGCAGGGTTACAGTTTTAATTAACAAGAAAAAAATGACCAAAAATGATTGACATAACTTTAAAGCAGATGATAAAAACATTAAAATAATTCAAGGTTTTCCATCCCTTGGCTCAGTCAATAATCAAAATGGAGACTACAGTGAAGAATTCAGAAGACTAGGACTTGGAAGCAGCTATGAAGGAAGCAAACAAGATCCACAAGTGGAAACATATTTTTTGAATACCATAGTTAAGATAGTCCATGCCATCATATTCCCAATTTCTATGTATGGTTGTAAAAACTGGACAGTGAAGTAAAGTGATAGGAAGAAAATCAATTCATTTGAGATGCAATGCTGGAGAAGAATTTCACAGATACTGTGGACTGCTAAAAAGACGAATAAATGGGTTGTAGAGCAAATCAAGCCTGGAAGCCAAGATGACTAAACTGAGAAAGTGGTACTTTGGACATATCACGAGAAGGCATGACTCACTCGAAAAAAATAATAATCTTTCTGTGATAAGGCAAAAGGGAAAGAGGAAGACCACATTGCAGATGAATAGACTCAGTGAAGGAAACTACAGCCCTGAATCTGCAAGACCTGAACAGAGCTTTTAAGGATAGGGTGACTTGGAGTTCTTTCATTCATAGGGAAGCCTAAACAATGAGAGCCATTTACAACAATCATAAATATGCACAAAAAAGTTGAATATGAAATTAAGAGAAGGATTGGAAATAGAAGGAATAAATTGCAACTGGTTTATTTATAAGCAATGGACAAGAAATGTATAAAATAGATTTGAATCTAGAAAACACTGAAAGGAAATGAAAAGATATAGAGAAAATCTTGTTGAAAAAGGGAAACATAAAATGGCAAATTCCTACAAATATCTACTAGATCAGGAAATGAAGGAAGAAACTATTAAAAATACAATGATAAAGTGGGCAAAAAATGTTGGACATAACATAAAACTGGAGCATTGGGAGAAATCCTGAAGAAAAATGAACAAATTTACACTTTCTCAAGATTTAAAAGAGAACTACTTTAAAATGTTACACAGTTGGTATCTTAAAGAGAGATAAGATGTATAAAATCAAAAAGCAAAATTCTTGGGAATATCAAAGAAGCCCACAAACCTTCAACCACATGCATGTGAGAGAGCAAGGAAATACTGGGCAGAAATTCATAAGATGGTGACCAAGATCTTGGAAAAGAACTTCCCAATATATTCAAAGATTTTTTAAAAAACTGAATATCACACATGGTCTGGAAGAAAACTTTAAAAAGGAAAATTGGTGACTGGTTTTATATATGATAATGGTGGCAAGAGTGTTGTATGCACAAAAATGAAAGACCAACAAGTAAGTGAAGACTGGCTAATCAAACTGGCAGATATGATGGAAATGGACAGACTCATTCTACATTCGGCAGACAGATCTGTAGAAAAAGTAAATGATGAATAGAGACCAGTAATGAGATAGTGGAAACTGAGATGGTCTTGATGGACAAATGCAAATTTGTGTTCACAAACTACAAGCTGATAGATGAGAAATATATTATGCAGTATGAAATTAAATTATAGAGACTTAAATATAGATGATGAAAATAATTATATGAGGTATGGTATGTATACTCTTGGATGTGTGGGACATAAGAAATAAAAGAAAAATATAAAGATGGGTAGGATGAATAGTTATTGTAATCAAGAATAATTTAACATAAGTAGTCAGTCATAAGTAAATCAAAAAGTTATTGTTTGTTATATGAAGGGCATGGAAAATTAAATGAGCATCTATAAGACTAGAAGAGACATAGGATATAATTTTAAATGCAAATTAAAGAAAATTGGCATGTTAAATTATATAGACAAACTCAGACTAATGTAGGTGCAATAATTAAGGATGATAGTTTAAAAGATTTTTGTGTAACTCGATTTTGTTTTTTCTATTTAATTTGTACGACTGTTGTATTGATAAAAGTATTTTTTAAGAAAATGAAGGCTTTTAGATAAAATTCCTAAGCACATGAAGAAGGAAGAAAGTCTTATGTCATTGGGATGTTCACCTCAGTAAACATGTCTAGGATCAGGTTGTAAGTCTCATTTATCCATCCCATTATATCTGTGATAATAGATACAGTCAGACTTCACTTGGAATATTGTGTCTAGTTCTGGGCACTGCAATTCAAGAAAGATATTAACAAACTGGAATATGTCCAGAGTAGGGCAACCAAGATGACCAAAGGACTGACTTAGGTTGCTGAGAGAGGAGAAGATTGAAAGGTGACATGATAGACATCTTTAATATCTGAAGCGATGTCACATAGAAGATGGAATTTGTTCTCTGTTGTTCCAGAGACTAGGACAAGAAATGATTCAACTTACAAAAGATTCCACCTAAAGATAAGAACTTCTTTATTGTAAGAACATTTCAAAAGTGGAATAGACTGCCTCTAGGGGAGCAGGGATGAACTTTCCTTTTTTGGAGGGCTTTAAACAAAGGTTGGATAGGCATGTTTTAGGAGTATGATAGTTGTATATTTCCGCATGGCAAGGGTTTAGACTAGATGGACCTTGTGGTCTCTCCCAGCAAAAAGATTCTGTGGCTCTAAGATGGATGTTAAAAAGTGAGCAATCACAGATGAGCTTGAGCCTCACCCATAAATGTTTTTAATCCTCTCACAGACAGATGGAAGATTTGCTGGTGAGGGAGAAGGGGAGGGTAAGTATTTTTCATCAGTGCATGAGACAGGCAGTGCTACTACAGGCTAGGCAACAAGATAATTGTGGCTTGATAATAGATTTAAAGGAGCTAAAGAATAAACTCATATTCCTTATTTGGGTAAATAATGACACATCTAGGACTATCTTGAGTCAGAATGTTTTCTGATCTCTGTTTAAATCAATGGGGTGCGCCCCATTCAAGCCAATAGGGCTTGAATAGTTGCAAATCTCTGTTTTTGTAGAGGGGTCTGGAATGGAGGAGGGCCAACTGTACTCATGTATAAGTCTAGAAATGTTAGTCAAAAATTGTCCCCAAAAAACTTGTTCAACTTATCCATGGGTAAATGTAAGTATTGTACTTTAACTCATAAAAAAGGGAACCATCCCCTGGTGAAAGGCAAGAGCATAATCTGTCCTGGAAGCACTGACCCCACACTGTTTTCTCATTCTTCCTGCCTGTAGTGTGAGTACAAACAGTTATGCCAGTTGGAATTTTGGAAGTTCTTTGGCATTGTTTTCCTTTACTTCATTGTTTAGATCCTTTGCTACATGCCCCAAAATTTTACCCACGACGTATCCACCAGTCATATCAAAATCCATAATTTTGGCCCCAAAACCTGCCCTCAACTTAGATATGAGATCGACTTATAGTTGAGTATGTATGGTACTTCTAAGGTAAAGGTAAGGTATTCCCCATTGACTAGGTTGTCAAGTCATGTCCGACCATAAGGGGTGGTGCTCATCTCTGTTACTAAGCCCAAGAGCCAGCATTGTGAGAGTACTCTGTGATCATGTGGCCAGCAGGATTGCACAGAACGCTGTTTATCTTCCTCTGAAGTGGTACCTATTTATCTACTTGCAATTGCATGCTTTCAAACTGCTAGGTTGGCACAAGCTTGGACTAGTGACAGGAGCTCAGTCCATCATGCGGCACCGGCCCTTGAACTGTTCCATGTAACATTGATTTTACTAGTCCTAGCTGCTTTTACTGTTTTGCAAATTGTATAACTTAGCTTAACAACAGATTGTGTTAACTATAAATCTGTATACTATTCCACACAGTGTACACTGTTGGATTGACATGCAATCAGAAAGGATTTGCAGATGATGAAAACAAACAGTATGTCAAAATATTTTACTGAATACAACAGAATATACCATATATTTGATATATTTTTGGATCCAATTGTAGTTAAAAAGACATATCCAGCTTTGCATGGGTTAAAAACTCATTAGTTAAAAACCCAGCAGACAACAGATCACTAATTAAACAGACATCCTGAGGCCTTGCCATTCAATAACAGACCAACACACAGATTAACATGTAAATCACATCCTCTCAACCAACGGTCACACAGTATATATACACTCCACTCACTAATTATAAATTCCCCTAATTAGATCCTTCCTAACACCTTTCACCTTTTTGGTCACCCTTCTCTTGATCCCAAATGTGAAAGCTCCTTTTTGCAACCACTTCCCCACCACCGCCACATGCTCTAACCCTTCATCCCCATACGGTCCTAAAGGCCACTGGTTCCCCTTGTCCTTCTTGCACACCAATCCTTTTGACTGAAAGCTCCCCCTGCTTCCCCTTTTTTCCTCACTGCCCCCTTGCATCTTTCCATTGCGCCCCCGGGGGGGACATACCACCCTTTTTGGGAATCACTGCATTAGATGAAGGCAATACCAAACTCCTGTTGAACAAAATGTGCCAAGAAAACTCTGTGATAGGTTCACCTAGGTTTGCCATAAGCTGGAAATGACTTGAAGTCATATAACAACAAATAACATACATACAGCATGTAACGTTGTATGGTAACTGTTTTTCTTTTTTTTAAAAAAAAAAGTATTAAAATTGTTTCTAAAAAGAAAAATGATCAGTAGTGAGAATTTTCCTCTCAGCCATTTTCCCACTGCTATTTCCTTTCTAGGAAAGAGGTACAAGGACTTTGATATTTTCTCCTACAGGAGTGAGAAAGCAAATAGGACAAGGGGTGGGGGAGTTAATAGGGAAATGGTTCAATACTCTCCCTTTAGCTACCAATCCTTTAATCCCAATTGCATCCCCCTGAGCTATTTTTCAACTTTACAGTGTTATCTACATTTGTATTCAATGTGTAGTTTCACACTGAAGGACTGGTATCTCACCAAAGGATTGCTCAAGTGGAGGTTGTTTGTATTGCTGGAGGAAGGGAGAAGAGCCAAACACCCCTGCCCAGACCCACTTTCACAAGCAGCCTCCCTCACTCACTTTCTATGCTGTTCTGGAAGACCCCCCTACATTGCCAAAAGAGATTTTGAGGGGAGCAAGTGATGCTACAAACAGAAGGAAGGAACAGGCAAAATATGGTGGACACATTCCTTAATGAAGTCCTGCCTACAGGATCCCATGATCCAAGTTTCTGAATAGAACTCAAATATGATCCTCAGGATCAATATGATACAACATTGGTCCTATTTTAGGAAAATGGAGAGGAATCAGAAATACATTAATGGAGACATTAATAAAAGAGATTCCACCTGAACATTAGGAGGCATTTCCTAAGAATAAGAGCTGTTTGACAGTGGTGGAGTTTCCTTCTTTGGAGATCTTTAAACAGAGGCTGGATGGTCATCTATCAGGCATGCTTTGATTGAGAGTTCCTGCATGGCAGAATGGGATTGGACTGGATGGCCCTCGTTGTCTCTTCCAATTCTATGATTCTATGATTCTAGGGGAAAATCTATGTGAGAGGGAGAGGGAGTGAGAGAGATTAAAAAAAAAAAACCCTTGGTGCTGTAGTTCAATGAAAAGCCCCTCTTTTGCTTAGTAAAAGATCCATTTGGGGTAACAGAGGTTGTTGAAGCAGGGAAAAATGCTGCCTAGCTCCACTCTCCTTTTGTCCTACTGGGAATCCAAATGTGAGGCCCAGCAAGGCCTCACTTAGCTCTTCTCTCTGCAAACAGACTAGGCCAGTGATGGTGAACCTTTCAGAGATCAAGTGCCCAAAATCAGTGGTATTCCCATACTGGGTGTCACCAGTGCCAGGGGTGGGATTTTTGAGGGCAGGACTTGAGGGCAGTTAGGAGGCATTTAAATAATAATATAAATATATTTAATCCCTGCATTTCGCCCCAAACCTGGGTAACATACTTTACAAATAAGATGCAAACTCAAATATCTGGTAACATCACCGAAATTACAAACCCCTCTACTATTTGGAGTCCTGTTTCGCCAGACGAAGTATATCAATTAATTCTTAAATTAAAACCTGCTAAATCCCCGGGTTACGACACCATTCCGGTTGAAGTATTGAAACACTGTCCAGAATTATGGACCAAAGCTTTGGCCAATTTATTCACTCTGGTAAATAATACGGGCGAGATTCCAAGAAGTTGGAAAAACTCAATTATAATTCCAATCTTTAAAAAAGGGGATAAGCGAGATCCAGCAAATTACCGCCCGATAAGTCTGCTTTCCATTGTGGGCAAACTTTACGATAGTTATTTGGCAACGAAATTGAAATGCTGGATGACCACTCAAGCCCTTCTTGGGCCTGAACAAGCGGGCTTTAGAGGTAACATGTCCACTATAGATCATATCACAGTCATTTCATTTCTTATAAATAAATATATTTCCCGACCCAAAGGGAAATTATATGCTGCTTTTATAGATCTAAAAGCGGCTTTTGATCTTATACATAGACCTACACATTGGAGTAAATTGGACAGGCTAAACATAGATTCAAGACTCCTATTTTTGTTGAGCCAAATTCATACTAAAAATGTCTGTAAAGTGAAGTTTACTGAAGGAGGACATCTAACTGACCCAATCTATGTAGGAAGAGGTGTAAGACAAGGCTGTGTTTTAGCACCACATTTATTTAATTTATTTGTGGCAGATCTTCCAACGTTTATGTCAATGGTTGATACTCATCCCCCCATGTTAGGCGATCGCCCATTACTTGTGTTGCAATATGCTGATGACACTGTATTACTTTCGTTGACTCAAGTGGGCCTATCGAGAGCCCTGAATAGATTTAGCAAGTATTGTGCCAAGTTTTATCTACAGATAAATGTTACTAAATCAAAGGTTTTGGTGTTTTCAAAAGGTTTTAATCCAAGGAAATGGAAGGTGAATAATCAAATTATAGAGCAGGTAAAAATGTATACATATTTGGGTGTTCTCTTCCATTATAATGGTCGTTGGGCAAAACAGAGAGATAAGGTGGTCCAATCTGGAAAAAGATCCCTGGCGACTCTACAATCCTTTTATTATAAGAAGGGCAACCAAGATCTCCTTGCAGCTATAAAAATTTACAAAACTAAAATAAGACCACAAATACTATATAGCATATTTGTATGGGTCACAGCTCTTAATAGGGAGGTTGAAAGTTTACAAGCACAATTATGTAGGAAATTGTTATCCATCCCACCATGTGTTCATCACTTAACGTTATATGCTGAACTTGGTCTGGACACACTCGAGACCACAGCCTGGTTGATGGCGTACAAATATTGGCTGAAAATCCATTATAGACCAAATAGATCTAGTTTAATTTGGTTTCTTTTATCTGACAATTATTATACTATCTGGTCAAAAATTTACGAAGACAAATTAAAAATTAAGGGCCTAAGTTTGGACTCTCTACTCCTCCTGACTGAGGAGGAGTGCTTTAAGATAATTAAAGAATGTTTATTGAGTTGGGACTATAAGATGACTTATCCCATTACTCCTATAGTGTGCTCCCCCTCTGTATTTGGCATTCCCCCGCATTGGGGAGAGATACCAAAGTATTTTCAATCACTGCCCTACAGGCTTCGAGGAAAGCCTTCCTCTTCGCAAGGTTGAACATTCACCCTTCCTGTGTTACCAGGGGCAGATATTTGAGGATACCTTTTGCAAATCGAATGTGTATTTGTGATCTATCTCCAGATACTCTTCAACATATTACATTTCTTTGCCCGTTGTATCAAAAACCTAGAGCGAAATTACTAAAGAAACTAACGGAATTGAATTACTGTTTAACTGATATAACTTTAGTACATTTATTGGAGGATCGTAATGTACAGATTACATGTTTGATGGCCAATTTTTTAATGGAGGCAACAAAAATCTGGCACAAATTAAATAGTGGTTAGAGTTCAGTGTTAGATGATGTTAATGATGGTAAAATGTATGTATTCATGTTAATTATTTTAGCTAAATTTTATACTGTATTGTTCATTGTATATCGTTATCGAGATGCCTAATAAAGGTTATGGAATGGAGGGCAGGACTTCTGGGGATGGGACTTCTGCTTTCTGAGGGTGGGACTTCCAGGGGGAAAAGCCAAGGCACACTCTGTCAGCCTCAGACTACTGATAGTAAACCTCTCTCTGATAAATCGTGTCAAGAAAATCCATTACAGTTTCACCTGAGGGTCGCAATAAGTTGGAAACAACTTAAAGGCACCACACACACAAGTCATGCTCTCTCATCCTCAGAGGATGGTAATGGAAATCCTCCTCTAACAAAGCTTGCCCCATGATAGTTTCACCTTATGAACCAGGGCTCGGAAGGGAGGGAGGGTGCTCTGAGCCCATAAGTTGGAAACGACTTGGAGGCACACAACAACAAAAGGTAAAGGTAAAAGTATTCCCTGTTGACAAGGTTGTCAAGTCATGTCCTACCATAGAATCATAGAATCATAGAGTTGGTAGAGACCACAAGGGCCATCCAGTCCAACCCCCTGCCATGCAGGAACTCCCAATCAAAGCATCCCCGACAGATGGCCATCCAGCCTCTGCTTAAAGACCTCCAAGGAAGGAGACTCCACCACTCTCCGAGGGAGTGTGTTCCACTGTCGAACTGCCCTTACTGTCAGGAAGTTCCTCCTAATGTTGAAGTGGAATCCCTTTTCTTGCAGCTTGCATCCATTGTTTCGGGTCCTAGTCTCTGGAGCAGCAGAAAACAAGCTTGTTCCCTCCTCAATATGACATCCCTTCAAATATTTAAACATGGCTATCATATCACCTCTTAACCTTCTCTTCTCCAGGCTAAACATTCCCAGCTCCCTAAGTCGTTCCTCATAGGGCTTAGTTTCCAGACCCTTCACCATTTTAGTTGCCCTCCTTTGGACATGCTCCAGTTTCTCCACATCCTTTTTGAATTGTGGTGCCCAGAACTGGACACAGTATTCCAGGTGAGGCCTGACCAAAGCAGAATAGAGTGGCACTATTACTTCTCTTTATCTAGACACTATACTTCTCCTGATGCAGCCTAAAATTGCATTGGCCTTTTTAGCTGCTGCATCGCACTGTTGACTCATGTTCAACTTGTGGTCCACCTGGATTCCTAGATCCCTTTCACACGTAGTCTCATTCAGCCAGGTGTCCCCCATCGTATATCTGTACTTTTCGTTTTTCCGCCCTAAGTGCAGTACCTTACATTTCTCCGTGTTGAATTTCATTTTGTTAGCTTTGGCCCAGCTTTCTAGTCTGTTCAAGTCATTTTAAATTTTGATCCTGTCCTCTGGGGTATTAGCTACTCCTCCTAATTTGGTGACGTCTGCAAATTTGATAACTATGCCCTCAATACCGTCATCCAAGTCATTAATAAAGATATTGAATAGCACTGGGCCCAGGACAGAGCCCTGTGGCACCCCACTGGTCACTTCTTTCCAAGTTAAAAAGGAGCCATTGTTGAGCACCCTTTGGGTTCGCCCAGTCAACCAATTACAAATCCATGTAACAGTTACTTTGCCTAGCCCACATTTTACCAGCTTGTTTGCAAGAATGTCATGGGGAACCTTGTCAAAGGCCTTACTGAAATCAAGATATACTGAAATCAAAATCATATAGGGGGGCTGTGCTCATCTCCATTATGAAGCCAAAGAGCCAGCGTTGTGAGAGACTACTCTGTGATCATATGGCCAGCATGATTGCATAGAACACTGTTTACCTTCCCATTGAAGTGGTACCTATTTATCTACTTGCATTTGCATGCTTTCAAACTGCTAGGATGGAAGATGCTAGGACTAGTGACAGGAGCTCACCCCATCATGCAGCAGCCAGGCCTTGAACTTCCAACCTGCCAATCTTGCAAGCAAATGAATCAGTGTCTTAACCACTGATAGGTTCATCTTAAGGTTGCCATAAGTTGGAAATGACTTGGAGGCACACAACAACAACAATCATAATAAAGCGCAGAAGGCACACCACAGTAATAAGAAAAAAGAGAGCCAGTGGTTTGAATGTGCGACTTTGGAAACCAGGGCTCGAATCCCATGATTTCAGCCATGAAACCCACTGGGAGACTTTGAGCAAGTCACACTCTCTCAGCCTAAGAGGAAGGCAATGGCAAATCTCCTCTGAAGAAATCTTGCCAGGAAAACCCCATGGATGGACTCATTACATCTCACAAAACTACAGTTCCCAGAATCCCATAGCAAGGTGCAGCTTTCCGGCCGGAAGGAACATATCTTCCACCCAGAAGACCCGAGCATGGCCCCTCCTTGTTGCAGCTCAGTTTTCTGTGGGAGAACCAGGCCGTGGCAAGGACCCAGGCCTGCCAGCCATGCCTCTTTGCCACAGCACAGTTCTCCTGAGGCAAACTGAGCCGTGATAAGGAGCCAGGCCAAGTGCATACACCCTGCCCCCACTTTTACTTGCTGTGCCTTCAAGATCGTTTCATGTGCCAGAGAGGGCACACATGCCACAGGTTTGCCAACATGGGACTAAGCTTTCCTGCCCAAATCACAACATTCACCCAGGGGAGAATCAATTTACAATTCAATGATACTTCACTTATCAGTTGAAACACTAAAAGACAGTTTCAGGGCCATTTCTCACAAGATAATGGGACTTTACTTTTTGCCTTTCATCTGGGCTCACATAAGGGATAGACTAGATACTTAACTTTTTACTTGAAAGCTTAGAATCTGAACCAGTTTATGTTCTAAATGGTACTGAATAGAATGTCTACTGGATGGTTGTGTGCCTTCAAGTCATTTTTTATTTACAGTGACTCTAACATAAACCTATCACAGGGTTTTTTAGAATGCCTAAAATCCAGACAAAATCCAGGCAAACTGGTGGTCTAACAACCCTACCTACTATAAAGTTTGTTCCATGTAAGATGCACAGAATGAGCCGTTTTCCTACAAAACTAAAATTTACTGATTGATCCCAAATTTGCACACATACACACACACACACACACACACCTGCCCTGGTGGTGCAGTGGTTAAATGCCTGTACTGCAGCCACTCACTCATAAACCACAAGGTTGTGAGTTCAATACTAGCCAGGGCTCAGGCTAGACTCAGGCCTGCATCCTTCTGAGGTTGCTTAAATGAATACCCAGCTGTTGGGGGGCAATGAGCTTACCGCTTAGACACTGCATAGTGCGGTATGAAGCGGTATATAAATGAAGCTGCTTTGCTTGCTTGCTGTTCTGGATTTGATCTTAAGTGTAAATAATAATTCTGGTCAGTTCATAAAAGTGCATTGTATAGGAGGAAAACATAAAGAAATCTGAAGTGTATTTGGCAGGTATGTGATATATTGTCCAAATGTTCAGAACAGGTAAAGGGCAATAACTGAGAAAGCAGTTCTCTTTCACAGTTTTAAAAGATCCAAATATATCACTACAAATATATTACTACATAATATCACAATATAATTATAAATATATTAAATCCAAATTATAATATAAATATATTGAAAATATATTACTATGTTTAATGTATCCATCAGATACAATATAACTGAGCATGCATTTGTTTGGAACTATTCTTTCCACATTTCCACACATTCTTTCTGCATATGATTCTATAATTCTATTCTTTCCACATTAAGTTCAGGACAAGCTATTTAAACCAAAGAGATCCACTAATCAAAATGTCTAGTAAAGCTATGCAGACAATATTTTTTTAATTGTTTGACTTGTAATCCACTTGGCCATTCTTGAAACTGATTTTTAGAAAACATAGTTTTTGTTTTATAGAACAAAAGGATCATGAGAAAGACAGATCCCTTTCCTCATTTTGTAATTTGAAATTACCTTGTATCTTTTCAGCTGTCAAAAGTTTCATTTGTATAACTTTAGGCTTCAATCCTATGCACATTTACTGAGAATTAAGCCCCAGTGAGTCTAGTAGGACTTATAAATAGGGACTTGTTTGCTTTTCCTTTCATTTGGCTTATCCACTCACCAGCACGCCAGCGGCAGAGGGACCAGGCTGCCGGCTCAGAACTCCTTCCCTGCCTTTCTTCACCTGTGGCGGAGGCGGAGCAGAGCCTTGAAGAGCTCCCTTCTCGGCCCTCAATTCCACCAACACGCCAGCGGCAGGGGGACCAGGCTGCAGGCTTAGAACTCCTTCCCAAGGCGTGGCAGCGGCGGTGCTTGAGCCGCTTGAAGGACTCCCCAGCCCAGCCAGCCCTCGCTAACACCGGGCTCTAAGGAAACACCTGTGGCAAGTGGGGAAGCCCTCAGCTTCAGCGGGAGCAAGAGGCGGCGGGCCGTGGCCACGGAGGACTGCTCTTCCATCCGCAGTCCTGGGAGTACCACCTGAACGGCCTGAGCTGCCTCACCTGCGAGGCAGCCAGGAGGAGTGCCGGCGGATCAAAACCCGCCATTTCCACTTTCCACCAGCACCAGGCAGCAAGAGGCGGTGGGCCGTGGCCGCGGAGGACTGTTTTGCCATCCGCAGTCCTTGAAGCACTATAATAATAAGAATTTTGTATTTTTAAATTTGTATATTTTTATTATTGTTATTGATTTTATTATTGTAATCGATTTTGTTTAATATGTTGAGGGATGGGTGGGTGGGTAAAGGAGGGATGGGATTTCAAGTTGATTTGTTGTTTGTAATTTTGTAATGTTGTACGCCGCCCCGATTGCTTGGCAGAGGGGCGGGATATAAATAAAAATTATTATTATTATTATTATTATTATTATTATTATTATTATTATTATTATTATTGTGTCTTATATCCTGCCAGCTGCCTTCTACATCTCACCTACCCCTGAGTTTCTCTCCAATTTGTTTCTTGGCTTACTATGGTCATAGTTGCTATGTCTTCCTCACTACTGAAGAAAAAGAGATCACTAGAAATGGGGAGTGTGGCAAAAGCAGTTGGCAAGGCAGAAGAGAAACACTAGCTGCAGTGATGAATGCTGGTGGTACCATGTGGAACTGAGGAAGGAAAGAAAAAGAGTCCATGCATCACCACCAGTTGTCCCCTGCCAAGTTGTGGTCTCATGAACCTCCAAGTTGGAGCATGGAAGTGAAATGGAACATCACCACCTGGTTTTTATATCACACTAATGTAGCACCAGGTTTTCAATGCAGCTTGCTCTCAGTCCGGTGTTTATAGAACTGCCTCACTGGCCTCAGTGGGATTGCTTCCAAGTAGATGTTGTATATGATTGTGTTGTTAATTAGCTTTTATTCTCTTATTGCTATTGTTGGCAGTTCTTATCACACATGATCTGGAAGAGGTTAACTTTATCTTCTCCTCGTCAATAATTTAAAAACAACAATAGCAGATTATTTATTGATAGTTTCCTTTGGGGTACAGACATATTTCAGATTTGTTTCTTAAATTTCCCCCTTCATGAAATCTTTCCAAAAATGTTAAACATAATGGGCTGTCTAGGTTGTCAAAAGCCTTTGCTTTTACCTTATGGGTTCCTACATATGTATGAGCTCTCTTTAACATTACTTTGACCTTGAATAGCTGGGTGGTTCGAGTCACTGTGGGATAACCTTTTTGAGTTTTTTAAATATTATTTTTAGACATATGAAATTGTGTGGCATTCTACAGTTCCATAAATGCACTGGCTTTCACTCAGTCTATTCATCCACAATTCCTATTTTTGTTTGTTTTCTAAAGTCTTCTTTAAAATATTATTCATTTTTTTCAAATTGAGCCATTATGAATTACAAGAATGTCCTGGTGATTCACATGTAATAGTGTCACCCTTTTACCATGTGGTGTACATGCTGGCAATTTTACTTGATTTTTAAAGAAAAACTTAGTTCATTTATATCTACATATAATTAATTCAATTTGCATCAAATTAAAGTTATTCCATTTTCAGCAAGGAATGCAGATAAAATATTAAGTTGTCACAAGCCTTATCCACACATAAAATTTTGTATCTGATATTTAGTGGTAAACTTGTTGCTTATTTAGATAACAATGATATAATGAAAAATAAGTTACTCAAAGTCAATTACTTGTTGGTGTAATGAGTAATGATTCCTGTATACTTTTAAAATTTCATTTTAAAAGGATATTGTGACAAGATTCTTTTTCATGCACTCTGGCATTCTTTTATCAAGCTTAAGCATTTGTTTCTATCTCAAAGAGCAACATAAAGTAGTGGGAAAAGAAAAAGCA
This sequence comes from Phrynosoma blainvillii, assembly GCA_026167975.1. NCBI lineage: Eukaryota > Metazoa > Chordata > Lepidosauria > Squamata > Phrynosomatidae > Phrynosoma > Phrynosoma blainvillii. The sequence goes on from JANUYF010000003.1 coordinate 160,405,479, forward strand.
ACTTAGCAAGTTACGTTTCCACACCACACCAAGCAATGGCAACAAATCACTTTTCAAACAATTATGAGTAATAACAAGTAACAGGAGCATATTATTTTTAAAAAGCAATTTTCCAAGCCTCTGTGGCTAATAATAATAGTCTTCTGACACTATCCTGCAACCTTTTATTCTTGTGTACTTGGAATGAGGGAAGATGGAAACAGGATAATGAATATAGCGGGGGCGGGGGGCATTGGTGAAGTAAGAGCAGCTGGCAGGAAGTTTTCCTCTTCATCTACCCATCTCTGACTTGGCATGATCTATTTTGCTCTCCTATAGCCAGGTGAGGTGGGTGGTGGATGGGTATTGTGAGAGCAGGAGCAGCACTGCTTAAAATTTTAGTGCTAACATCTCACAGTGGCAAAAGTTGTACTTTTACTTCTTCATTCTTGTGTGGGATCCAGCCTTATCTCCTGCCATATAGAGACCCCTGCAGGCAGCATAGGCAAGTCCATATAAAAGTCAGCATCTCTTCTCCTCATGTCCATGGTATGAACTACAGAGAGAGAGGGAGAGATGAAGAGAGTCATGAGCTTTCCAATGAGCTCAGGAGGATTCCGGGCTTAGGAAATTAATCAGGTACATCCTTTTTATTATTATTCAACTGGGATTTTAACCCATTAATCAAATAATTAATTGATTAGTTAATTCATTCAACCCTAGCACAGAACCATTGAATAGATAAATGAATGCCTCAGTCCATTGATCTGTTGAAGGTCTACAGCTACATCTCAGTAGCAGAGCACGTGCTTTGGGTGGAGAAGGTCCCAGGTTCAGTCTCTACCATTTCCAGGCTGGGGAGGGGGGAGTCCTAGGCAAATCCCAACTGCCACTCAGTATAGGTTATACTGAGTTAGATGGGCCAATGGTCTGTATAGGGCAACTCCCTATATGGGCTACAGAGAGAGAGAGAGAGAGAGCACATGTAGAGAGTGCTCCCAGATGGAAAAGTTCCCTGTGCTTTTCAAGAGAGTAGTAGACACAATCCTCTGCATGTCTGGAGAAGGACTTTCTGTTGACCTTAATGACTGTTGACCTTAATGAGAAAGGTTTATACATTCAGAAGCTGTGCATTATAATGCTCACAAGTCTTTGGTATGAATCATATGTCTCTGTCCCTCCACAGATTACAATTCAGATAACAACACAATCTGGAAGAGGAATTTTTTAAACTGATAGTTGTTCAATAACTTCAAATTACAATACAAATTTTGTCTTTGTATTCCTAATATTTGTTTTCCCTTTTTTTAAAAAACAACAACAAGCTTTTCAATTTCATTGCAGTCTAAAACATATCTTACATTGAATTTTCTTTTAGAAAGTGAATGGTGTGGGAAGCAGCCGGTCATGCTTTGCCATTCCCCATAAAAGAATCTTACCTCCCATAGGAGTTAGCATTTAAATATGGATAAGATTTCATGGTACCAAAAAAAAAAATTGTCCATTGCCACTGACACACATATTGGAAAGGGGAAATGGGGAAGCTGTGCTTTCAGCAGACATTTTGTTATTTCTCCGCCAATCCAATTCCCTTTCTTGTTTGAAGGCCATCATGGAAGGGTCTTTCACAGCTACTTTCTTGTGCTTTCTGCATACAAAAGAAGCATTCAGAGGAGATCACTGAAGTGTGGACTCTGTGATGCTATAAAATATAATGTTATAGCAAGCATTACTTGCTGAATCTTGAAAGAACCAATAGGACAGAGAAGGTTCTCTATTGAATTTCACACTGAGAGATGCCTTATACAGATGAGCTTGAATTACATAAGAATACAATACATTGGAACTTATTAAATGATAGCCTTTAAATTTCTAAAACAGTCATTTGGGATAAATCTAAGATGGCATTACATCATTTGCACTTTTAATGTAATCTTTAAAACCTATGGTTTACAAGTCAGTCTTAATCTTTATTGACTCTACAGAAGTGCCAAGGCAGGAAGGTCACTGGGGGTTCCAGAGTTAAAAGAGTACAGCCAAGACAATGACTCTAATTGCACTGTCAGGTATAGCCCTTGCTTCCTAGAAGATTGGTCTGTAAGAAGACATTTCATTTAGAGAGTTTCCCATGAGACCCCAAACACTCATGACTAACTGCAGATATTAATACAGAACCACTGACCCACAGCCCAAGGTCTTTTGTATTTGGTCTTGCTCTGTTCATTTCTGCATCAGAAAACAAAAGTTGCCTGGATACAGGCAATGTTACATGGGAGGTGTGGATGGAATTATTATTCACATCTGCATTTAGCTGGTCTTGGCTCATCGCATTTCTTGGCACTGAATTGGTTATAGGCTAGCTCACAAAACACATTTGTACTAATGTCCTGCTGATTCCCATGTATGTAATCACTTGGACAAATGTAATCACAGATGTGTCTCAGCCACAGTTCCCATCACTGAACCAGCTTTCCTACCTGTTTCAGTCATGGTGGTGGCTGCTGCTGACCATATCTGCAATAATCCTTTCTACAGATTTGTCCACATGAGTTAATATACATTGAAAGGCTCATTGGGCGCAAACTCTTCTTCAAGAACCAGCATAGTATATGCCCTGGACTGGGCATTTCACAGGGAGCTAATTAGCCAGAAATTGGCTTGTTAATTTCAAGATATAAATTGTGGGCTAAGGCCCTGTCTGTACTGGCCAAAAGTCTGGGGCCAGTTCCAGAGTGTTATGCTCCAGAAATGGAACCAGAATAGCCATGATGGTGGTTACATGCACTAGGCTGCACTGTATTGTTTACAAGGAGCCCTGGTGAAACAGTGGTACTGCAGCCACAAGGTTGTGAGTTCGATCCCAGGGGTCCAAGGTTGACTCAGCCTTCCATACTTTCATGGTTCAGTAAAATGAGTACTCAACTTGTTGGGGGCAATTGGCTTATAAATTGTAAACTCCTAAGAGAGTGTTGAGTTCACTGATAATTGGTATAGAAATGTAAATGCTATTGTTATTGGTATTTACACAGGCCAGCCAGGTCCACACCACACTGGCACAGCTAGCCCATTCCCTGTCTCCACACCACTGCCACCACTGTCATACCTGCAAGAGCTCAATGAACAGGCCACCCAGAGCACCACAGCTTCTCCTAAGGGTGGTCTTGCCTGTGGGATCACCAAGAAGAGAGGGTAGAGGGACTCCTTGATCATATGGTTGGAGTCGCCAAAGATTGGAGGTCCCTCTACTTTCTCATCTCATCAGTTGCACAGGCATGCTCACCCTCAGGAGAAGTGGAGGCACAACAGGTACTTCTTCACATAGCTCCTGCAGGTACAGAAGTAGCTCCAAGAACAGGCAGGGGATAGCACAGCACCTGGCATGCAAATAGCAAGCTGGCCTGATTCAGACCTGAGCCAACTGTTAACCCCTCAAAAAAAAAAAACTTACTAATTTTGGGGTTTCAGGGAAACATGGGGACATCCTGCAACTTTGCCAGCTCCAGGGCAAAGTCGGCTTAATGGGGAAGATCCACAGTATTTCACTGGAAGTTACTGCACACCTTGTGATTAGGCAGCAGTGTCATTGAGGTGGGAATGGGAGTGGGGGATTTCCCCTGCAGACAGGGCCTAAGTTATATTCATTGCTGTTCATCGGATGAAACAAAATATTGGTCCATTTTATTATGCGCCTTTCTCACCACAAAACTTTCTGAGTAAGGTGTGGGTTGGAGAGTAATATGACAAAACCTATACTCACTTCTAAGAGTATACCTCAGGGCTGTATAACAGGTATAACATACCCTTCAGTCTCTACTTAAATGACTTCATTAGGAACTGTTTCAAATCCACTTCCATGTACCCAAATTGGTTGTGTCTAAAGGGCCTTTACATACTGCCAGAAATAATGCAGCTTGAGGCCACTTTAACTGTCCTGGCTCAGTGCTATGGAATCATGGCAACTGTTGTTTATTGATGCACCAGAGCTCTTTGACAGAGAGGGCTCAATGTCTCAGAAAAAAACTACAATTCCCATGATTCCCTAGCACTGAGCCAGGGCAGTTAAAGTGACATCAAGCTGCATTATTTCTGGCAGTCTGTAAAGGCCCAGTTATTGATCTATGTAGATGATGATGTCCTTATGTCATCATCTAAAATAGGCCTCAACCATTTATTATACATTTTTATGAATTATTGTAAAGACCGTCTAACTTAGCAAAACAAAGATTATGGTTTTCTTTTAGAGGCAGACTGATAAATAATTTGAATTTGATACAAAGTAAGTCAATAAGTTATTGTTTTTGTCGCTATAAAATTTATTATAGAACAACATATAATAATAATAATAATAATAATAATAATAATAAATTTCAATCCCGCCCCTCTGCGGCGCAATTGAGGCAGCTTACAGTTTAAAATTCTATAATTAATACTGACACTATAATAAATTTTATAGCAGCAGTTTCCTAAACATGTCAGACATTTAAAAAAAATTATTGTCACCAAATATTGCCATATTCTTTCTGGCCTAAATTTAATTGCCTTCATTCTACAATGCTAGAGAATGTTGCTGAAATGTCTAATATGAAGACTGTGGCTGCATCTACCCTAAAGAATTAATGCAATTTGACACCTCTTTAACTGTTATAGCTCAGTGCTATAAAATTCTGAGATTTGTAGTTTTGTGAGATATTTAGCTTTGGTGCCACAACATGGCCATGGAATAAAATAATAATGATGAACCTGGATTGTTACCTTTTAGAAATAATTAATTATAGTTATAATGACAAGGCCCCTAAAATTAGTTTATTGCTGTCATAGTTTCATATTTTTAATTTCACTTTTCTCAGAAAATAACTCTTTCTTTTCACATTTCTCAAAAAACCCTAATATGTTTATTTTTTCAATTACTTTGTGGGGAGAAGGCTCTGAATTCTACAAGCTATTGGTTTGTAGTACAAAACACTCTCTCCTCCAACCCATTTTATTTATTATTATTATTTATTTCAAAGATTTATATCTCACCTTTCTCCCATAGTGGAATTCAAGGTGAGTTACAATAATTAAAAAACAATAATAGAAGTACATAAGTTAAAAAAGATTAATCATAATTAATATTAAAACATAAGTTAAAAACATAATTAAAACTACTATAAATCATAAAAAAGCACTTGATGTTACTACACAAAATAAAGCCCAAGGAAGCAGCACAAACCAGTGCTTGTACCACAAAATATTCTGCCCAACTCATTTAGTGAGACTACAGTTCTATAACTGTGAATGTAGCTTTAAACATTATAGTTGCATCACAAAAGAACGGACATTTTCACTGTATCTCTTTACGCTCATAATGTAATTTAGCTATACCATAATTATTGCAGTAATTTGTTAATGACAAGTAACTAGTTGTTTGTAACTAGTTACTCTGGGACTACCCATTATTACTTCTTCTTAATCCCAGATCTTTTTTTAAAAAAATCAACTCATTGCTAAATTTTCTGGTTTGATATGTGGTATCCTTGAGCAATCCAGTTGTGATTCATAGTTCTCTTTCTGCCAGTCACCCTTTTTGTCTGTTCATAGGCCTTCCTGTACAAAGTGCTTTAAAATCTCAGTACTGATTCTGCTTAGCCCCAGATTCATCCCTCCAGTCAGACAGTCAGATCATCCATCTTGACAACAGAGAAAAAAATATAAGTAGACACCTGCAGATGCAGCAGGCTGCCTGACACAGGATATAGACATTCCTTTGTAGCTTATGTTATGGTGAAACTCTTCTTTTTAAAAACAAGACCAAAAAAAAAAAAAAAAACCCAAGATGATTGCAAGAGAGAAGATCTCTGTCCCCAGTGGAAGAATAAGACACTGTAAACTCATTCTTTTTCCCTGCTCACCTTTGACTGTGACCTAAAGGCTGCCAAATCTGCATTACCTTTGCCTTACACCCCATTCTGGGGACATTATTGGAATGCAAAGGTCTTGCATGCTCCAAGTGTCCCAGCCTATTTAAATACTACTGTAGCAAGCCAAAATTTGTTTACCTCCACTCCTCCCCCCAAAACACACACACACAAACACACAGACACACACAGACACACACACACACCATTCTACATTCATGCATTATACTATTGAGTACTGTAAGAAAAAATAGCATCTCTTCTTTTATGTAGTCAAGATCTGGGAAGATGCCAGAGATCTTAAACAAAGGTAAGATGTAAAGTGGTGGACAATACGGTAAAGAAATAAAATCCATATCAGGGCAATAATGGTCATAAAGCTATAAGGAGGGTGTATAATGTTCTTGGACTTTTAATTTGTGACTAATTTGTTGCACAATGAGGTTGCAATTTTCTAATTGTGATTGCCACTTTAATTTTACTCATGACTGTGCAACTAACAATGTAAAGTCTAGTAATTAAAATTAATTGTACCTTCACCTGCATATTTCTACTAGGCTGTTAAATTTAGCCTGTAGGCTCAATGATTTTGTTCTCTGAAAGATGCTGAACTCATTTCAGAGAGCCCAATTATGTTAAACCTTGTAATCCCAGAATAAAAATCAGACCTTTACTTTTAGTAAAGAGTTTGTGGAATAGCATTTTAAAGAACATGTTATGCCTAGCTTTAGTAATCTGGTAGATGCAAATGTTAACAGTGTTATTATAGACAAGGCATTATTGAGATACAACATACAAAAATAGCAATTATTACTTGCTTGAATATATCTTTTGTAAGCTCAAATAGATTTCCAGCATTCAATTACTTTAAAGGACAATTACAGTAATCTTCTGGCTGCATTCGTAACTTAAATCTGATGAAAATACTTCATTAATTCAGAGCTGAGATTTTTTTATCTTATACACACCAACTACAAAGCAGAAAAAGGAAAAGTGTAGCAAATAGTGGTGTTGCCAGCCAGAACCTTACCATCTAAGGATCTCCAGGAAGAAGCAGGTCTACTTACCTGGATATGGGTCATATCCCCATATTCAAAGGTACATAGGGATGTTCATCTGAATAGGGAAACAATCTAAACTGGGTTGCTTTCAATGGGATGTTTAAACACACATTTAGTTTTGAAATTTCCGGTCATGTTTTTGGACATCTAGTCATCACAAGCATTTTAAAAGTATAAGAAGAGCTGGCATCATTTTGTTTTTGTTTTTGTTTTTAAAAAATCAAAACTAAATTTGAAAAACATTTGTATGCAGTACTAATAAGTAAACAGTCTAGCCTAAATCCAAATCTAAATTGTTAGTCCCAATTAGAATAGACCCATTGAATCAATGGGTTCTTGATAAATCAATGCTTATATGAATTCCATTTATTCAGTCAGCCAGTTATTCTATTGTGGCTAACAATTAGATTTATGTGTTTTCTCCTATTTGATAAAATTATTCAAAATTTCTACATTCTTATGCAAACAATCCGAATAATAAACAATAATTGCATTATTATGCAAACATACAGAAACTTCTTCCAGGAATAAACCAGGACATTTTTGTGTGAACCTCTGCCCAGAGAGTGCAACTGGATTAATAGGACCCACAAGGAAATCCATGTAGATTTCTGACTTCTCTGAACATTCATGTCATACAATGGATTTACAATCTGCAATAATAAACAAAAGAGAATGTGTGTATTCTGGAATCATATATGACCTCTTATGTTGCATAATTTCTGACTTCTATCTTCTGACTGCATCTGTAACTTAAATCTGATGGAAATACTCCTTTAATTCAAAACTGAGGTGTTTTGTTTTGTTTTGTTTTAAAAAAACCTTCTGCACACCAACTACAAAGCAGAAAAAGGGAAAGTGTAGCAAATAGTGATGTTGCCAGCCAGAACCTTATCATCTAAGGATGTCCCGAAAGAAGCAAAGTTGTTCTTGCGGGTCATTGAAAGATTTTTGAACATGTGCCCTGATGGTGCAGTGGTTAGATGCCAGTCCTGCAGCCACAATGTTGTATGTTCAATCCCAGGGCTTCAAGGTTGACTCAGCCTTCCATCCTTTCATAGGTCAGCTTGCTGGGGGCAATTGGCTTACAGATAGTAAACTGCTTAGAGACAGTGCTGAGTTCACTATTAAGCAATATAGAAATGTAAATGCTATTGCTATTGCTATAACTTTATGCATACCTAGTGGCATCCCCACTCCTGGTGTCACACACTGTGAGGGGAGGCTGTGGGGGGCAATGGTGGCCAAAAGGCTGCACTCACTCCTTCTCCTTTGCCACAGCGTCCTCTTCCTGAAGAGACTACCACCACCACAGCAAAGCCAGGAGGGGTGCACTTGCCCCTTCTTATCCTACAGTGGGAGAAGGACCTGACCAGGTGTCACCCTTCATCCCCCACACCTCATAATGAACCACTGTGTACAGCTAACACAGGTGCTAGGATAACTCTTACTGGATTGCAAAGATGTATAATAGGAAACCAGCAAGAGTGCCCAATGTGCATTGGTGCCAAATGTGCATCAGAACCGGTGCCGTTTGCATCTGGATCAATGCACATCAGACCCATTTCCAGAAATTTTGAAGCCATGGGGGGCATTTTTTCTGGTTTTTTTCAGGGGGGGAAATGAATGTTATTGGGAAAAAATGAAAAAATGCAGCATTAGCACTTTTTACAGATTGAAAGTCACTCTGTTACTTTAAGAACATAAAATATGACTATGTACAATTTGATCTGGCATAAAATTATCACAACCGGGATATTAAAAAGTCAATGTGTTCAAACAGTTATTACAATTAGAATTTACTTTTATTTATTTATCTATCTATGTAAGAAATGGAGTAACAGTTTCCTGAACTAGAATGAATCTTGTTGGTGTTGCTAGTGTATGTGGAACTGGCAAAAAAAAAAAAGAAGGAAAAAAAAAAAGAAATGATCAGCATTAGTAACAAAGAAAATGATTCCTCTCCATAGTATCAAATAGACATAAAGCATCTATACCTATGAAAAGAATTGAAGGAGGGGGAGTGTGTGGAAGAGAGGAGGGATGAAGATTCAATGAATAGGCATGATATTCAATCAGACTTATTTTCCAAGCTCTGGGCTACATTCAAACTGCAAAAATAATCCAGTTTGACACCATTTTAACTGTCATAGCTCAGTGCTGGGGAATCCTGGGAACTGTAGTTTATTATGGTGCCAGAGGTCTATGACAGATGTTTCTCATCAAACTACAGTTCCCAAAATTTTCTAGCATTGAGCCAGTCTCAAATTGAATTATTTCTGCAATGTGTTTTGTAGATTTATGAGAAGTTTGCTATCTAGATCAAGACTACAGGACTTCCCATAATCCTTCCTCCACAATTTTGCAATATTAGTGCCCTTTAAAATTAGCATTGTTACTTCAGGAGCATAAAATCAATTGGCTAAGATCCTGCATCATTGGAGTAGCTACAGTGCTGGAGCTCTGTCATCTAAGCTTCTTCTGCTAAGCCCCTCTCCCTCAGCCTAAGATAAGTAGTGCCCCAGCTGAAGGGTTTCTGTGGTGCTTTATATCAGGGTGCAGGGAATGGGGTGCTTGGAGACAGGTTGCCAGATAAAGAGACCACTATCTGTCTGCCATGGCTTTTCTCAATTTGGGAAAGTGTTGCAGCCATCATTTCTCAGTTACTCATTGCAGTGCCTTGAAAGCCATTTATCTGGGACAGTGCCTGCTTTTATAGGTAGAGTCTGGGAGGGCGTCACATTTGGTCATTGATGACAATAAACATAAACATGGGTCCCAAAAGTTCCAAGATCATAGGTCTGGCTAGTGCTCTCATAAATATGGAACAGGATGTCAACCATTATTTGGTTTGGCATAAAAGTATTGCGTTTGATATATTAGAAAATAATTACAAACTGAATTTATTTTTTTACTTTTACATTTTATCTATTCTATTTTATTTTTTGCAGATGTAGCTACAAAGTCTGAAACATAAGTACTTCTTTGAACTATAAGGTACTTCTTTGCCTATGTGAGTTTATGGGCACAGGACCAAAAAACAGGTCTCCTCTGGTCCTTCATGGTGCAGATATAAAGCACTCATTCCTATAAAAAGAACTAAAAAAAGAATACCAGGACCAGAAATTACAATTAAGGGAGATACAGTACATAGTCCAGCATAAATGTCTATCTTATACATAGTTTTTTTAAAAGAATGTGGGGAAAGTAAATATATGAACACATTTTCTTAAAATATTTTATTTATTATTCTAAAAGAAAGTATTTCATATTCTTAGTTTTTGTGGGGGTTTTCGGGCTGTGTGGCCATGTTCTAGAAGAGACACAGATACCATACCACAATTTCTCATAGCAAAAAGGATATATAGACCCATGCTCTTCCATTTCAGTTTTCTCTGAAGATGCTAGCCACAGATGCTGGCGAAACGTCAGAAAGAAACTCTTCTAGAACATGGCCACACAGCCCGAAAAAACCCACAAAAACTATGGATGCCGGCCATGAAAGCCTACAACTTCACATTGGAAATCTCTACGGGGAGAAACTGTTCCAAGATACCCGGAGACTGGAAAAACTCTGGACCAGGAAAGCACATCTACTCTGCTCACTAACTTTCTTGCTACGCTGCAGAGACACAGATACCATACCACAATTTCTCATAGCAAAAAGGATATATAGACCCATGCTCTTCCATTTCAGTTTTCTCTGAAGATGCTAGCCACAGATGCTGGCGAAATGTCAGAAAGAAACTCTTCTAGAACATGGCCACACAGCCCGAAAAAACCCACAAAAACTATGGATGCCGGCCATGAAAGCCTACGACTTCACATATTTCATATTCTTTTTTCCCCCCAGTTTTTAGTTTTTAATTTCTTTTCAAGGAAATGGGGGAAATGGTGGTGTGTGTTTTCCCCCTTAATTCCCTCTGCTTTATTCCCCAGGCCTTCACATCTCCAGTCAGGGCGACCTTCTCCCAGAGCCAGTTAGCAGCTGGTGAATATATCCTGTAGAATGATAATTGACCTAATTGACGCTGGTAACTATGCTATTCCACTGCAAAGTTATGGTTGTGTATGGATTAATTAGAACATAGCTAAAATCCTGTCCAGCAGAGTCTCAGTAGGGAAAGAGGAGATGGACCCAGGCTCATCCTCCACTCTACACCTCCAGAAAAACAATTGACTATGACAAATGACAAATTGTATAGTTTGTAAACTATATGCTAGGAAAGGTAGAGGGTAGAAGATCACTGCCATCCAGAGGGACAAAGAGGCAGGCTTGGGAGCCCAGGTACATCAGAGCCTTCCCTCCCCCTCACCCTGAGACCAGAAGGGTGATGGACAAATAGGGAGCCTTCAATGCCACAGCTCAGAAACATCAGGGCCCTCCTCAACAAAAAGACCATAAGGCCACTGGTGACACCAATGGGGACAAAGCGAGAGGTGGGGAGGATGAGGGGAGGGTGGGAAAACATCTAGGAATGTAAAAAGGAAAGGGAAAGGAGAATTGAGGGAGGGAAGAAGGGAATAACAGGTATAAAATATAGGAACAGCTACTGGACAGCAGCAGTAGTGGTGGGTGACACTGAGGTCAACTCTCACAGAGAGAACAGTAGGATCACCATAGCTGACGCTTGTCAGCTCTGCGTGAAAGGAGGCAAAAGGTGTCCCTCCTTGTGAGACCACTTCACCAAGAAAACCCTTTAAGTGAGACAGCTCAAAAACCAACAACTGGGGGGGGGGGGGTCAGAGAGAAAACATGTCCAATAAAATAAGCATAGTTAGAAGCAACACTATACCTGTAATTGGAACATGGAACGTGAGAAGCATGAACCAGAGAAAACTAGAAATAGTAAAGAAGAAAATGGAACTCATGAATATAGAAATACTAGGAGTAAGGGGGGAAGCAGATGAGGGCGTCCAAGACGCCCTGCGACGGTGCGCCACAGGACTGGAGCAGTCACACCGTGGCGCACCATCGGCGCCTCTGAAAGGAGCGCAAAAATAGCGCTCCTTTCAGAAGTCAGTGAAAGCGTGCCCTAAAAGCATCGGGCGCACTTTCACTGACTTTTCCGCCGCAGCACGTGCGGTCGCTGTGGCGGGAGGTTGTCCCCGGAGCACCGGTCGTGCGGAGGGCCGGCGGCTCCGAGGACGACCTCGGGAAGAGGAAGGGGCGCCGCACATGCGGCTGCCCCTCCTCTTCCTTGCCTCGGAGACGGCTCAATAAGCCGTCTGCCGAGGCCCTAAGTTAAAAAGGACAGGAATGAGTCACTTTGACTAAGGGGGGTTGCAGACTGCCAGAAATAGTGCAAATTGAGTCCACTTTTAGGGTTAGGGAATCATGGGGACTGTAGTTTATTGTGACACCAGAGCTCTCTGACAGAGAAGGCTCAATGTCCCAGAAAAAAACAATTCCCATGATTCCCTAGCACTAACCCTAACCCTAAAAGTGGACTCAATTTGCACTATTTCTGACAGTCTGCAACCCCCCTCAGACAACTATACAGTAACCTATTCAGGAAATAAAAAAAGAAGAAATGGGGTGGCTTTCATACTAAGGAAAGATATAGCTAGAGCACTCAAAGGATACAACTCAAAATCATACCATATTTTATCAATAAGGCTTCAGGGTAAACCTATAAACTTCACAATAATCCAGGTATGCTAGATGGATGGACTTTATTAAAGAGACCATGAATATGGGTTTGCAGGAGCTGGGCAGAGCAGTAGAGGACGGTGGGGGGGGGGGGGTCTGGAGATGTCTCATCCATAGGGTTCCCATGGGTCAAAATCAATGCAAAGGCAGTTAGCAACAACAAAATCCAGGTATATGCATCAACCACAGATGCAGATGAAGAGGAAATTGAGAGATTCTATGATGCTGTCTAGGAAGTTATTGACAACATACCATCACAAGATTTCACACTAATCATTGGAAACCTGAATGCTAAAGTTAGCAACAAAGATGAATAAAAACAGTAGGAAGATTTGGATTAGCAACAAGAAATAAAGCAAGAGAGCATCTGATAGAATTCTGTGAGGTCAATAATCTAGTCATTGCAAATACCTGCTTCATACAACCAGATAGGAGACTATATATACCTGGACATCAGCAGATGGTAAACACAAAAACCAGATAGACTACATACCATTGGAAGTAGCAGATGGAGAAACTTTATCCTTGTGGCCAAAACCAGACCAGGAGCTGATTGTGGCACAGACCACGAACTACTTATAACAAAAATCAGAGTTAAGCTGAAGAAGAAAGCAAAAACCATCATTATACCAAAATATGACCTAAATAACATTTCAGATGAATTCAAGGACAATGTAAGAAACTGATTTGAACTATTGAGTATAATCAACCGGGGACCTGAAGAACTGTGAACAGAAGTCAAAGACATAATTAAGGATGAATACAAGAAAACACTAACAGTGGCCAAAAAGAAAGATAAGAAAGAATGGATGGCAGATTAAACACTTCATGCAATAAAAGAAAGAAGAAAAGCAAAAGGAAAGGGAGATAGGAACAAAGCCAGAAGTATGAACACAACTGTCCAACATCCGACATGCAAAGATAAGGAGAAATACTACGATGACCAATGCTAAGAAATAGAAGACAACAACAAAAAGGGAAGAAAGAGAGACCTCTATCAAAAAATCAGAGAAATTAAAGCCAAGTTCAAACCGAGGACAGGGATGCTCTATGGAGAAAAAATAACATACTACAGGAACAAACAAAAAAATAAAAAGACGCTGGAGGCAATACACAGAAGAGTTGTACGAAAGAGATGAGGGAATGAATGATATTTGGAATGAGGAGCCATCTGAAGACGAACCGCAAATTCTAAGAAGTGAAGTGGAATTTGCAATAAAGGAAATGGGGGAAAATAAATCACCAGGAACAGATGATATCCCAATTGAACTGCTACAGTTCCTATAGTTAAAGAATTCCCATATTTAGGATCAAACATTGATCAGAATGGAGACTGCAGTCAAGAAATAAGAAGACTAGGAATGGGAAGAGCAGCTATGAAAGAACTGGAAAATATACTGAAGAACAAAGACATACAACTGAGCACTAAACTCAGAATCATTCAGGCCATTGTATTCCCAATTACCATGTACGGATGTGAGAGCTGAACTGTGAAGGAAGCAGACAGAAAGAAAATCAACTCCTTTGAAATGTGGTGCTGGAGAAGAGTTCTTAGGATACCATGTACAGCCAAGAAGACAAACAAAAGAGTTGTTGAACACACCAGGGATCTCCTTGGAAGCAAAGATGATCAAGTATTATTATTATTATTATTATTATTATTATTATTATTATTATTATTTCTAACCCGCTCCTCTGCAAAGCAACCGGGGTGCCGTACAACAGGTTAAAACAAGAGTAAAACACATCTCCAAATACCCCACCCTAACCCTCCCACCCCTTAAAAATAGATTAAACTAGAATAGTATTAAAAACAGCTTCAAGCAATAAAATCATAAAAACAAAAACAAAAACAAAACAAAACAAAAACAGTAGCAGCCGGGGGTAAGGGAGCGAATTAACAGGCCAAACCATCTAAAGGAAGAGGAAGAGCGGGAAATTACTCCGGGAAGGCCTGTCGGAAGAAATCCATCTTTACTGCCTTTTTAAAGGCAGCAAGAGTAGTAATCAGATGGATCTCGTCCAGCAGGCCATTCCATAGTTTAGGAGTGGTCGCAGAAAAGGCCATCTGGGAGGTCTGCGAAAGCCTAGTCTTCATAGGCTGCAGCAGATTCCTCCCAGAGGACCGGAGTGTGCATGGGGGGGTCATGAGGCGGTCCCGAAGATAAGATGGACGCAAGCCATGTAGGGCTTTAAAGGTCAAGACCAACACCTTGTACTGTGCCCGGAAACTAATTGGCAGCCAGTGGAGAGACTTCAACACTGGTGTGATATGCTCACTCCTTGATACACCAGTGAGCAACCTGGCTGCCATATTTTGAACCAGTTGGAGTTTCCGGATTAGGCACAAGAGTAGCCCCATGTAGAGTGCATTACAGAAATCCAAACGTGAGGTTACCAGAGCGTGTATCACAGTTTCCAGGACCCTAGTCTCCAGGACTCTGAAGCTGATAGCAGGCACTTCTGACTGTCACATTCACCTGATTTGTCATGTGAAGCAACGAATCTAGGAGCACCCCAGACTGTGAACACAGTCCTTGGAGGAGAGTGTGACTCCATCCAGGACTGGGAGTTGTATTCCCAAACCTGGTTTCGGGCCCGTCACTGTTAGTACCTCCATTTTGTCTGGATTCAGTCTCAATCTGTTTTTCCTCATCCAATCCATTACCGCCTTAAGACAATCATTGAGAGGAGAGACGCCATCTGAGGTCTGGGCAGATGATCTGGTCATGGAGAGGTATATCTGGGTGTCATCAGCATACTGAAGACACCGTGCTCCATGCCTCCGAATGATCTCTCCCAGTGGCTTCATATAAATGTTAAATAGCATCGGGGACAGGATGGCGCCCTGAGGGATGCCACAATTAAGCTCTATTTTAGAAGAGCAACTATCCCCGAGCCTCACCCTCTGGGATCTGCTCAAGAAGAAGGAACGGAACTACTGCAAAGCAGTGCCTCCGATTCCTAACTCTCTCAGGCGATCCAAGAGGATAGAGTGGTCTATTGTATCAAAGGCCGCTGAGTGGTCTAAGAGCACCAGCAAGGTCACACTATCCCTGTCGATACCCAAGCGGAGGTCGTCAGCCAGAGCAACCATGGCGGTCTCAACTCCATATCCTGTTCTAAACCCATTTTGAAATGGATCGAGATAATCGGCTTCATCCAAGACAGCTTGGAGCTGGGAAGCAACTGCCCTCTCGATCACCTTGCTTAAGAAGGGCAGCAAGGAGACCGGTCTATAGTTATTCCTGTCCAGGGGGTCCAGGGAAGGCTTTTTCAGGAGGGGTTTGACCGCCACCTCCTTTAAACAAGATGGAACAAAGCCCTCCCTGAATGACGCGTTGATGGTATCCTGAAGGAATACCCTCAGAGCGTCTCCCCCCTAGATGACCAGCCAAGATGGACAAGGATCGAGAGGACAAGTCATCTTCCTCACTCTGCCAAGGAGCTTGTCCACATCATCGGTACTCATAGATGGAAGCTGATCCAGTAAAATACAATCAACGGAGTTGCTGGACACCTCACCCATGGATTCTGTCAAAACATTGGCATCCAGGTCGCCTCTTATTCGAGAGATTTTATCTGCAAAGTAGATGTTAAAAGCGTTGCAGCAGGCCACTGTAGGGTTAAGTAGAGGGTTCTGCACAGGAGGTACCTGTGTCAGTTCCCCCACCACCCTGAACAGTTCTGCTGGACAAGACTCTGCAGAGGCAATGCGTGCAGAGGAGAAAGATCTCTGCGCTGCACGCAATGCCTCCCCATAGGAATCAAGGTGTTTCCTATGGCGAGTTCTGTCAGATAAGAGTCGAGTCTTCCACCATTCATGCTCTAGTCATTGTCCAGCTCACTTCTGTTGGAATAATGTTCCAGGAAAAAATGCACAATGTGGTGAATGGCAGCAGCCATGATGACTGGACATTTGGCCACTGCTGAGTCATGCAGCATCAAGGCTGATGAAACAGAAGGTGACATAATGACAGGGAGTCACCTGGTGCTGCAAAGCACAGTAAGTGCTGCAAAAGGGCTGCAAACATGTTGAGTCATACTTATGATTGACAGGTGTCCAAAAGGAAGAGGCAGGGCTAGAAAGGGACAAGCCTCTGGACACACATGTGGGTTGATGTGGATTGATAGTGGAAGGTGGAGATCATTGGAGAGTGCGTTGGTGTATCATTGTACATAGCCTTTGTACATAGAACTTCTGAAGATTAAAAGCCTCTTAGTGAGACATCTGCTGAGTCTCTCTGCTCTGTCTGGAGGGGAAAGGAGTTTTCCTGTAACTGACAACATTGCTTGCTTCATTGAAGACAGTCTGGATATTGGTGCTTCACGTTACGTGGTTCCCATGCACTGCGTCACCACGCTAACACTGGTTATGGGCCCAGTCTGCACCAGAGGTTCTGACTAGATGAAAGTAAGTGACTGTTTTTGTCTGCATCCAGAAGAGCTGCCTTCAATTATCTAAAGTGCCGGTCAGCAAAGAGTTAAGAGCCTAGCTATTTAGCTGCCCTTATCTGCTACTGATAGTGAAAGCTGGGAAGGCTGCCAATGCTGTGCTGTTGTTTTACTTAATTGCAAGAATGGAAGGCATAAAGTTTCCTAAACTGTCTGATAACAATTACTTGCAATGGGCAGTTTACATGGAAGCTACCCTCATCCGTGAGGGGCTGTGGAATCCTGTGGAAGAGGGTCTAAATGCAAAGAATGCACAAACAGACAGGAGAGCCCGTGCGACTATCTGTCTTTGTTTGGATCCCAGCCAGTTGGACCATGTGCGAGATAAAGGGTCTGCCCAGGAGGTTTGGCTTGCTTTGAAGAGTGTGCATCAGTCTGATTCCTCGTTGTTAAAGATGCTTTGGACAAAGAGACTGTATGCATGCAAAATGGTCAAAGACCAGTCTGCAGAGCAGCATCTGGCTGAAATGAGACATCTGTTCCTGGAAGCACATGCTAGAGGAATAGAGTTGTCAAGGCTGAAGAAGGCACACATTTTGCTGAGCAGTTTGTCATCAGACTTTGACCATATCATGTACAGCCTCCAGGGGATGTCAGAGACCCATCTTTCTGTGGACCTAGTGACCACACGTGTCTTGGAGGAATGCCAGAGATGGCGTTTTGAAGCTGGCATTCAGAGACAGCAACAGGTCCAGCCAACAAAAACAACAACAACCACACCACCAGAAGCAGTTCAAGAGACTGAGAATGCAGCTGTTTGCAGAGCAAAATGATGTTTCTCTTGTGAACAGCCAGAACATTTTCAAAGGAACTGCAGGTCACCAGCTGCCAGAGGGAAACAGCTACCATGCCAGTCTCCTGGGAACAGGAAAGGGGCTGTTTCAGCAGTCAAGGAGAGTGACTCTAAGGCCCATCATGCAGATGCTGACACAATCTCTGGATGATTGACAGTGGAGCCACACACCACATTATCAATAAGAGGTCCTTGCTGAAGGACAGGAAGCCCTCCAGTGTCAGCAGACTGGGTTTGGCTGATGGAGGTTCCAGCCCAATCAGAGACATGGGGACTGTACATTTCCCTGGGTTTGAGAGGGATTTTGAGAACGTCCTTTGTGCCCCCAAGTTACAAAACTGCCTGATCAGTGTCTCAGCCTTAGTTTCAGAGGGCTATGCAGTGCAGTTTGAGGGGGATGAGTGCCTCATCACTAGAGGGCGGCAGGTTTGTGTCAATGCACACAGGCACAACAAGTTATATTTTCTGGATTCCCAGGCAGGGTGTGCTACAGTGGGGAACGTGCCACTGCACTCCAACTGTGTGCATTACCTACACAGGGTCCTAGGGCATGCGGGGTTCAATAGTTTGGACAAGCTGAAGGGGGTATGTCCTGGGCTTAGGTGAGAGAATTGCAGTAACCACCTGGAATGCTCTATATGCAGCAGGATTAAGCTGAAAGCCTTCCCTGTTGCAAAAAGGAGCAAGTGCGCCACCCAGAGGCCATTCCAGGTAGTGCATGCGGACATAGCAGGCCCTTATAGCAAGTCTATAGGTGGGAATAGGTACCTTATGGTAATTGTGGATTGCCATACGAGGTATACATATGCCTTTACTCTGAAGGAGAAAAATCAGGCAGCTCCCACATTCAAGGCCTGGGTGAAGAGAGTGGAAAGGGAGCTTGATTTCAAGGTGGGCTTCCTTGTTACAGACCGGGGTGGTGAGTTTCTTTCTTCCAGCCTGCAGACCTGGTTGAAGTGGAGAGGCATCCGCCACAACACCACCAACCCTGTGATGCCCCAGGAGGACGGACTGGCCAAGAGGAAGTTAGGCGTGCTGACCCAACTCAAAGACTGTATGCTATTGGATGCTGAAGCTCCAGAAGGTCTTTGGGGGGAGGCAGTCTTGGTGGCATGCCACATAACCAACCGACTGTGGCATTCTGTGGTGTAGCAAACCCCATACTACATGCTGTATGGGAGGCCACCCAATCTAAAATACCTGAGGGTATTTAGGCAATTTGCCAATGTTTTGGTTCCCCAGAGGTTCCGGAAGAAGGGTGACCCCAAATGGAAAAGATTGAGGTTTGTGGGGTATGAGGGGAACAGCTATAGGTTCCATCTGGGAGGTGGGCACATCATGTTATCCAGGAGTGCGAACTTTGAAAGGCACTCAGGGTGGGAGAGAATCCACTCAAATCATGAAGTCTTCATCAGATTAGGACAACAGGGTGGTGGCAGTACTGGGAATGGAGGGGTGGAAACACCAAAAGACACCACAGAGAGTCAGCTCAGCACTTCCAAGGCAGCCCACAGGCACCCAAGCTCCCACTGTCACAACACCCAAAAGTGAGGTGTCAACACCCACAGCCACAGACAGGGGTGTAGAGAGCAGCATTGACAGTGAGGATGAGAGGGGTAAGACAAGAGTGGTCATCACCAGATGGACACAAAGGGTGAGAAGGCCTCCAGAGTGTTTTGTAGTATAGAACGCTAGGGTGTGTGCTGCAGTGGCAGAGGAACCTGAGAGTTTCCAGGAGTTTCTCACTTTTCCCAGAGAGGAACAAGAGAAGTGGTTCCAGGCCATGGAGAGTGAGTTTGACTCATTAGTAAAGAGAGAGGTTTTCGAGGAGGTAGCCAGGCCAGGAGACCGGAAGGTTGTAGGTTGCAGGTGGGGCTACAAAAGGAAGGAGATGCCTGATGGGACCCAAAAGTACAAGGCCAAGCTAGTAGCAAGAGGTTTCTCTCAACAGCGATTTGAGAGTTATGACAGGACATTCTCTCCCACAGCCAAGCCAGAAAGTCTCAGATTAGTGCTTGCAGTGGCTGGCAGGAAAGGGCAGATAGTGAGGCATTTTGATTTTGAGACCGCCTACCTCAATGCCAAGCTTGAGGAGGAGGTTATATGGAACAGGCACCTGGGTTTGATGATGGTAAGGAGGGCAGGGTCTACAGACTCAAGAAAGCCCTCTATGGCCTAAAGCAGAGTGCACGCTGCTGGAATAGGTGCATCCATGAGGAACTGGTAAGGCTTGGATACACACGGAGTGTGGCAGATGCATGTGTGTATAGGAGAGGAGGGGTCACTTTAGTCATCTATGTAGACGACCTCTGTGTGGCTGCTCAGATGGAGCAGGAGGTGAAGGCCATGCAGGATGAGCTGGCAAGGAAATTTGTCCTGAAAGATCTAGGGAACCTCAAGTCCTATCTTGGGATAGAAGTGGAGAGAACAGCAGATGGCAGGTTGATGCTGAGTCAGACAAAGAAGATTCAGAGGTTGCTGGAGAAATGTGGACTAGAAAGTGCAAAGGTGGTTAGGAGTCCCATAACACCAGGGTTCACAAGTAGCACAGAGTCTGACAAGGTGTTCGAGCATCCTGATCTGTACAGGTCAGTGATTGGCAGTTTAATGTTTATAGCCAATAACACACGGCCAGATATAGCTTTTGCTGTTGGCGTGCTGAGCTGTAGAGTGAGCAATCCCAAGGTAAAGGACTGGACTGCGGTGAAAAGGGTATTGAGGTACCTGAAGGGCAGCAAGGAGCAGAAGCTTGTGCTACAGGGATCTGGAGCACAGCTGGATTGTTTTGTAGCTAGCTCCTTTGCATCTGAGCTGCACGATAGGAAATCAGTGACAGGTTTGCTGATTAGGTACGCAGACAGTCCAGTGGTTTGGAGAAGCAGGAAACAGAGCTGTGTGGCACTGGGTACCTTGGAAGCTGAGTTTGCAGCTTTGTCCGAGATGGCAGGAGAGGTGCAATGGATAAGACAGCTGCTGGAAGATCTAGGTGAGGCATGCACAGGACCGACAGTCGTGCATGAGGACTCACAGGCCTGCATTGCCATGTCAGAGGCAGAGAACCTGAAGAACCGAACAAAATATATAGGTGTCAGGTATATGAATGTGAGGGAGTTGGTCCAGAAAGGCGTTCTGAGACTGGAGTACATTTGTTTGGAGGACAATGTAGCTGACATCCTCACAAAGGCTCTGCAGGTGGAGAGGCATGAGCGGTTGGCCTCGGAGCTAGGTTTGACACCAGGAGCAGCAGCGGAAGCTCAGGGCTCTGGAGAGCGGTAGGTGCAGCCTAGAAGTGGCAGAGTGATAAGATCGTCTAGGCCAGGATGGCAGGTAGATCTAGACCAGGGTGCGGTTGCACCAGATGAAGAATTGTGCCTGGAGTGGTGGACAGTTTCCAGTAGAGTGCATATCAGGAGAGTGCTGCTGGAGGAAAAGAACGAGGTTCATGGATCTAGACTGGAGCTCGGAGATCTAGAACTGGGTTCTAAAGTCTGGGGCGCACACAGGTCAGGTTTGACAGTGGCACAGACATAAACCAGAGCACTGAAACACAGCAGGAGGACATTGGACATGTCAGACTGGTGGGATATGTCACAAAAGGGAAACAGAAAGGGGAGCCACAGGTAAACACTCCATGATTAAGAAGAACACAATACATGAAAAGTGAGAAAATAAGATTTGTGCACACATTGTTTATTTTGGAGGGGAATGTAGGAATAATGTTCCAGGGAAAAATGCACAATGTGGTGAATGGCAGCAGCCATGATGACTGGGCATTTGGCCACTGCTGAGTCATGCAGCATCAAGGCTGATGAAACAGGAGGTGACATAATGACAGGGAGCAAAGCACTGTAAGTGCTGCAAAAGGGCTGCAAACATGTTGAGTCATACTTATGATTGACAGGTGTCCAAAAGGAAGAGGCAGGGCTAGAAAGGAAGAGGCAGGGCTAGAAAGCCATGTGGAGCACTGGCTATATAAGGGACAAGCCTCGGGACACACATGTGGGTTGATAGTGGAAGGTGGAGATCGTTGGAGAGTGTATCATTGTACATAGCCTTTGTACATCGAACTTCTGAAGATTAAAAGCCTCTTAGTGAGACATCTGCTGAGTCTCTCTCTGCTCTGTCTGGAGGGGAAAGGAGTTTTCCTGTAACTGACAATGTTGCTTGCTTCATTGAAGACAGTCTGGATCTTGGTGCTTCATGTTATGTGGTTCCCACGCGCTGCGTCACCACGCTAACAGCTTCATCCTCCTAAGCTTCTTGGTGTACCAGGGCTTATGATTAGGAGCGGGCTGGAAAGGATGCTTGGGAGCGATTGTGTCAATAGCCTTGGCGAGGTCGATGTTCCAAGTACTAACCAAGGCTTCAACAGAATCACCAGCGTTACCAACCATTAAACCCTCTAATGCTTTCTGGAAGCCAATTGGTTCCATTAGCCTTTGAGGGCGGACCATTCTAATGGGTCCACCACCCCCGGAGGGGCAGACAGTGGTTCTTAGTTCCATCTTGACCAGGAAATGATCCGTCCATGATCCGTCCATGAAGTGCGGAGGTTGCAATAACCTCTGCCCACAGATATTCCTGTTCTGTACTAAAGACTGCATCAAGGGTATGACCCGCACAATATGTGGGCCCGACAACCAATTGGGATAGGCCCATGCTTGTCATGGTTTCCATGAACTCCCGAGCCACACCAGTTAGATTTAATAAACTGGTCTCGAGTGGGAAGTTGAAGTCGCCCAGAACCAAAAATCTGGGAGACTCCAACAGCAACTCTGAGACCAGCTGTGTCAGCTCGGTCAGGGAGTCTGTTAAGCAATGGGGTGGCCGGTATACCAACAGAATCCCCAAACTATCCCTAGTTCTGAGGCTCAGGTACATACACTCAATGTAGGCTGTTTTCCGAACAGGCTTCCTGGTCAATGTTAGGTTGTTTCTATGAACCAAGTTGAGACTATCGTACTTTGGCCACATAATGACAAGGTATGGATCACTAGAAAAAACAATAATGCTAGGAACGGTAGAGAGTAGTAGAAAGAGAGGAAGACCATAAACCAGATGGATATACTTGATCAGGGGGTTATGGGGAAGGGCTTGCAGGATCTGGGCAAGGCAGAGGAAGATAGGGACTCTTGGAGATGTCTCATTCACAGAGTCACCATGAGTCGGAACCGACTCAAGGGCAGCTAACAACAAAACTTCAAAGTCCTGTGCCTGCAGCCCTATTCTCAAGACACAACTATACAGCACTTGTGAAAGCTGTCCCCGAGCAGTGCTCCCAGCTAGATTGGGAAGCAATTCTATGATTAGATATTTTTCCAGTGTTCAAAATATTTCAGCAACCACACACCAGGGGAAAACTGGTATGATGCCATGTTGTCCACATGGGCCAGCTGGGCTGACACCATATCAGCACCACTGGCCCATCCCTTTCAGTGCCAGTGCAGCTGCCACTACTGCAGCCTCACAAGACAAATTGAGCCTTCCCAGCATGCTGTTGCATCCTCTGAGGTCAAAATAGGGTGCCCCACCATGTGATCAACAAAGAGGGAATCACTCTACCCCTTCCTTGTTTATCACATAAGCACCCTATTCTGACCTCAGCAGAAATGACAGTGTGCCAGACAGGCTCTACATGTAGCTTCTGCCCAAAAGGAAGCAGCAGCAGCATCTCTGAAAACAGGACGTCCCCTCTACCTCTGCTGCTCAGCATGGGAAACAAAGGTGGCATGGCTTTTGACATGTGGATAATTGATCAGGCCAAATTCTAGGAAACTCTGAGCTTTCTCCTGACCTTGCTTAATTTGAAGCAAACTTGGGTTAAAGGCCAAAAAACATGGTATCTCCCTGGAAGTAGTTGTACGTCATGAGTACTGCCAGCACAGGCTTCAGGGTGAATCTGGCATTTTTACATGATGTAGAAAAGCCCATAGAGGACCAAAGCAGAGTGATTAGTCTACAATCAGCCAATGAGTTCATGGCTATAGCAAGAGCTGGACAAAACCAAGAACTTCCCATCTTGTTACTTGCTTACATCCAAATATGCATATCAGAGTTCCAGTGGCTACTTATTCTGTTGGGAAAGCCCTTCCAAGTGGGACGTCCCCTCTACCTCTGCAGGGAGAGGGCAGTAAGTAACTCTTTTCCCTCTGCCACCTTTCCATTTCATATCCCCATCCCTTTCCAACATAGGTTACTGAGAATCAAAGGTCATTTTTATTTAGAGAGTATGAACAAACACACACATAGAAAGGGATTGTTTTATGTAAGATTTGAATCACACCAGGACTAAATCACACAAGGAGGAGGAGGAGGAGGAGGAGGAGGAGGAGGAGGAGGAGGAGGAGGAGGAGGAGGAGGAGGAGGAGGATTTATTTCCATCCTGCCTTTTCTCCAGTTCAGGACTCAAAGCAGCTTACAACAAATTAAAAACATATCATTAAAAATCCATAAGATACAAAAGTTAAATGATTATGGGTTGGGACAACTTCCAAAGAAAAAAGAAAATGAAGTTTAAAGGCACAGAGAAGGAAAAAGCATTATCATTGGCCTATCTGGTGGAAACAGGACAGACACAGGAACAAACCCTGGTTGTAAAAGCAGTTCTGCAATGACATTTTCAATCTGGGGAACTGGGAGGTCTCCCCTTATTGGTGTTTTTCAAAGAAAAGCTTCTTGGGAGCTTAAAGTGTAAGATCACCAAAGGGAATGTTTAAACAAACAAGAGTATCCCTTCTAATACTATGCATTTACCACACAAACAAACTAAAACCCTTTTTTTCAAAACAATTCATTTCACTTCCCTCTGCACAGCAGACTCTATTGTTTCATCGCCTGCCCCACAACCTTCATAAATCTTTGGGTTTTTTAATTATAAGAAAGCCAGTTCATTATAACAATGAAAATAACTAGCTACTCTCTGTGATTTTTATCAAGCCCATTTAATGTGATGGGGCAAAGTGACTTTTTTTTCCACATAGTCCACTATTAGCTCCTTGACCTGAATCTTCACTAGAGCACATTTTATGGGCTTAATTACATATCTCCCCCTCTTCTTGCGTAAATTAGCCTATATAAATAGAATTTCCTTATTGCTGTGCATCTCCCTCTGGTGTCTCTCCCATGATGCCATTAATTAATTTTACTTACCCTGTTTTAAAAAAAATGACTCCTCCTTCTAAAAATTAAATGTAGACATTTGCTGTCATTATTTCACTAAAAAGAAACTCTTGCCATGGTTAATAATGCATACTTTGAAGTGCTAATTGCCACACAGGCACAGGCACAAACCCAAAAGTTTAAACATTCCTGTTATGGAGAAAACAAATACTGTAAGTGCATTTCCTTCTCTCCTGGCAATTACAAACCTTCCTATGGTGGCCTGTATTTGCTATGGGATAGTTTGTTATCTTCACTCTAAAAGCGACCTTGATAAAGTATCCTTTGACACTTTTACGGCTCCTTTAAATGAAATATTCACTATATCTTCAAGAAACAACTTGAATGGAATTGACTCAGTAGTTCAACATGAGAAAGACAGGGGAAACATTTTCTAATTTAAAAGAAATTTGAGGAAATGGTTCCATTCCCCTCTCTATTATCTGGCCATTCTGCAGCTTGGGCTTCTTAAGCATCAACATGCAGAGTTTGCTTTACAATCCTTCTGCAGAAATTAGCTGACACCCATCAACGTAGATAACAGAAGGCTGTAGCATTAACACTTGAGAGCGCATTAATCTTTCCCAAATTAAAATCTGCACCACAGCATTTAAGATTGAGGCCACCACGGTTCAGTGCTGTTTGACCGCCAATTTTGATAAAAGTGTTTTAAGAGAGGGGAGACGGAGATAAATTGCCCATGGTTGCACAACAGCAGTGAGGGTAAGTGTGGAATCTTTGGGCTGCTATCATTGCAGAGTGTCAGCTAAATGTTTGCATGTGTTTACAGAAGGAGCAAAACAAAAAGAAAAACAACAGCATCGCACTATATTTCTTGGAGGCAGTATCAATATTATATTTCATCAGTGGGAGACAAATACAATTTCTCATTTGAGTATCAGGAGATAAGGCCAGGCTTGGTTGTAAAACAATTGCATCTTTTCACTCAGAGTTTTCCAGAGCAACACTTATTTTCAGGGTTTACTAAAAGCTGCTCAAACTGAGCTGGAAAACTAAGGCTTATGACCCCTAAAGAGAAGATACGTAAGTGCAATACAATGCAGAAGAGACCATCAGGGATCTGGGCTTCCTTTTCTAAGGCTTGAACATTGTCTTTTCTCATTTGCAGCACTTTCTGCTTTATTTGTCAAGACCTGTGTCCAAATAGTAGCAACAGCCAAATGCATCCAAATTGCTTCCAAATGAAACTGAAGACAAGGCACCATCAATGGGTTGAACTAGATGTTAAGGGGCATGCCCATTCTCTCCTGTTAATCCATTTTTTTCCTCTTACAATGTGATTTCCTCATAGAAATGTCTCAGCAATCAGACTTGGAAATTTAGTCCATGTTTGCTCACCAGTTTTTGTTGTTGCTAACTACCCTCAAGTCAATCTTAACCCTAGGTGACCCACTGGATGAGACATCTCTAAGACTCCCTGTCCTCCACTGCTCTGCTTAGTTCCTGTAAATTCATAAGTGGGACCTCTTTAAAAGAGTCCATGCATCTGCCATGTGGCCTTCCTCTCTTTCTACTTCCCTCCATCTTTCCTAGCATTGTTATTTTTTTCCAATGAATCCTGCCTTCTCATGATGTGTCCAAAGTAAGACAGTCCAAGTCTTGTCATCTTGGCTTCTAGGGATATCTCTGGCTTGATCTGCTCTAGGACCCATTTGTTTGTCTTCTTGGCTGTCCATGGGATCCGCAGCACTTTCCTCCAGCACCACATCTCAAATGAGTTGATTTTCCTCCTATTTTATTTCTTAACTGTCCAGCTCTCACATCCATACATGGTGATGGGAATTCCAATGGCTTGGACAATTCTAACTTTCATGCTTAGTTATATATCTTTACATTTTAGGATCTAGCTGCCCTCCCCATTCTTAGTCTTATGATTTCTTGACTGCAGTCCCCACTCTGATCAATGTTTGATCTCAAGTATGAGAACTCTTTTACTATTTCTGTTTCCTCATTGTCTAGGTTGAATTTGTGTAAATTCTCTGTGATCATAATTATTTTTGTTTTCTTTATGTTCAAGAGTAAGCCTACCTTTGCCCTTTCTTCCTTGATCTTCCTTAGTAGTTGCTCTATTTCTGTGATATTTCTGCTAGTAGTATGGTGTTGTCTGCATACCTTTGATGGTTGATATTCCTTCCTTCTGTTTTCACTCCTCCTTCTGTGTTCAAGTCTCCTTTTTGTATATCATGTTCTGCATACAAGTTGAACAAGACCCCTTTACCAACTGTGAAGTATTATGTTTCTCTATGTTCTGTTCTGACAGTAGCCTCTTGTCCTAAGTCCAGATTTCTCATCAGGACTATCAGATATGTTGGCACTCCCATGTCTTTAAGGGAGTTAATTACCAATTACTATTTACTAAATAAAGCACACTAAATGCAAAATATGTAGTCAAGGAAAATCACACATGATGACAAAGAGGTTTCTTTCATCATGAGGGAGAGCCATATACTTTTATTTGACCTATTGAGATTAAACATAGTCTTTGACTGTGTTAACTACACTGAAGGCTTTTCAATGAAAACTTATTAACTTTAACTAAACTTTCCATATATATATGTTTGTAGAATATCAGAACAGTTTTTCTCTTACATATTTCTGCTTGCCTTGCTTCCTTAATCCACCACACAGCTCCTTAACCTTGCAGGAAATGCCAAAGCATCTTCTCCCTTTAACCCACTAGCCTACAACTTTGGAGGGATGGTGGGGTTCACGAATGTTTGCATGTGTGCATGCTCTGTGCCTACATTTCTCAAAGCACCTGGTAGCCTCAGGAATTTTTCCTACGCTATCCAATTGGTGTTGCATGGAGTCTATATGGTCATGTCAGGAATTACCTGTACATGAACACCACTTTCAATCCCCATCCACCCCTTCACCCAACTGTATAAAAACTCTTCCTCCAGCAGTCCATCTGGCTGAATACAGGAAAAAGAAAGCACACAAGAATGTGGTGGAAAATATTGATCATTTTATTGCAAATTCTACATCTCAGATAAGAGAACTGATTGGGGTGTGGGGTTTTTTTCCTTTTTTTTTTTTTTTAATGGAGAGTGAAAAGTACCTTGACCATGTCAGGATGGAGGATGAGCATGCCAGCAGTTTGAAACAGGTTTACATATATATTGAGGCTTACACATACATTGAGAAGCAGAATGCACCAGTGGCATCACTAGAGTTGGTGCTATCCCAGTGTGGTAATTCATGATATCAATCCAGGCAGACAGCCACCCCAAAGCTCCAGTGAGTGAGAGCTGCTGGTGGAGAGAGGGATCCAGTCTCGCTTGCCTTCCTCCTCCCATGGAGCAAAGATGGGCAGGAGGGGGCCCCAACTGGGGGGGGGGGGCAGGCATCCCCTTCAACCCTGCAGAAGAGTAGAGGGAGCACAGAAGAGAAGGAGGAGAATGCCGCTGCAACAGTGGCAGCAGCTCTATCTGACCTGCTGTCCCCAAATTCTCCCACCCCCTTGGGCAGTGTCAGGTGAGGAGAGGGTGGAAGGAGAGTGGGTGGCAGAAGGAGAAATTGCAGTAGGCATGGAGAGGTGCTCACCATCTGCTCTCCCCATCCCAGCCAAGCTGCCTAGCACATTCCCTGGACACCCCCCTCCACAAGCCAGGACACCTCTGCCATCTGCCCACTGCAGACACTGGCAGGGGTGGGGCTCTGCTGCCACCCAGCAGCCCCTCCAAGTGTGGCTGGGGTGCTGGTCATGCTAGGAAATGGAGGTGCTGGAACTGGCAGTGGTGGCAGCAGTAGCAGAAGCAGTGATGGCCATGGACTCTTCCCTTTCCCCAAAAGAAAAGGAGTCTGTGGCCACCCCTGCCACCATCACCTCCCTTTCCTGACTGGCTAATAGCCCTGCCAGTCCCAAAGGGGGCTGCCTGGCAGCAGCATCTTTCCCAAATGCTTGGCACACTACTACCCATCTTGCCTTCTCTTCCCTCCTGCTGTCCTGCCCTGCACTTACTTCTGGGCAGGGCTTCCTTCAGAGCAGGGCAATGAGAAGGGATGGAGGCCAAGGCCTGCTATGGCCACTGGTGAGGGTCAGGTTCTGCCACCATGTGTGCACAATGACACATGCAGGAGTTACAAAAGGACATTCTCTTTTGCAACTTCTAACAATGCCATCAGGCATTGCCTTTGTCTTTCCAACTCTAAAATACCCTTTCAACCATGTTCCTCACAAGATTCAGGTGTTTATTAAATGTTGCTTGTATGCCTCTGTCAGCATATCCAAATATGGCTTCATCAGCCACTTTCTACTCACCCAACCTGTGGGTAATAGTGGACAAACCTGCTCCCTCTCGCCCTCATTTAGTGTTGGGTTGTCAGGAACAAAGACCCCCTGCCTGCATAGTCTTATATATAGCAGAGTTCTTGAACAAAAGGAAATCATGATTTTTCCCACTCCAACTTATTTTCACATCAACAAAGTGCCCTGTGTGATCCATGGTCCCATGTAGAAAAATGTAGTATATGTGTTTTCTGTTTATGAATGCTCTGCCTTGTCTTATCAGATAAACAGTCTGGCAATGGCACCCATCATCTGCCCCCCCCACACACACACACACCTGAAGAAATCCCAAAATAGAGAAGCTGTCTATTATTTGCAAAGAGAAAATTAAGGATGAGGAAAAGAAAAATGACATCTTATGCAAATTTCCCCAAAAAAAATGGTGAGAGGCAGGAGAATCAAGCACACTTCTATAAAAATTCCTGCAGCTATTGAGTGACCAATGCCAAACTGATTGGTTGCACGCTGATAAACACAATGATTTGCAAGCATCCAAACAATTGGAGTGATTCTTTTTTCCACAGGGATGGCCCACCTCATGATCGTGTCCTGCTTCTGTATGGTTGGACAAAGTGCATCAACAATGGTGAAAAAGATAGATCAATGCATATGGAAATTGTCAACCCATAGTGCAAGAACCGATCAGTTGGAGGGGAAACTTTACATAGGCAGCAAAGGGGGATATCTCATGGTTTTAGATGTCTCTACACTAGGGGTAGGCAACCTAAGGCTCAGGGGCTGGATGCGGCCCCCCAAGGCCTTTGGACTGGCCCCAGGCTGGTCCTGCCACCGTCGCCGCCCCCCACCGCCACTGCCGCCCAGCATGATGATATTGATTATTGTTGTTATTACTTGTTCTTGGGGTTTTCTTGGCAAAATCTCCACAGGGGTTTTGCCATGGCTTTTCTGGGGGTGAGAGAGTGTGCATGCATATTTTTTTATTTTTTTATTTTTTTTTATTTTTTTTTATTTTTTATTTATTTATTTATTTATTTATGGTGCTTCAGCCCCCCCAATTGTCTGAGGGACAGCAACCCGGCCCCCGGTTCAAAAAGGTTGCCTACCCCTGCTCTACACTAATGCACAGAGCATAGAAAAGAAACAAGATAAACTTGAATTCCTAGCACAGCAAACTAAATAAGATATAATAGGCATCACTGAAACTTGGTGGGATGAGTCTCATGATTGGACTGTAGTAATAGGGGGTTATAATACTTTATAGATAAATAGGCCAAAAAAGAAAGGGGAGGAGTAGCATTATACGTCAGGGATGTTTACACCTGTGAAAAGATCCAGGCCATAAATCCTGTAAACTAGGTGGAGAGCATATGAATTAAAAACTAAAGGGGAAAGAAACAGCAAGGATGTTTTTGTGGGAGTCTGCTACAACCCCCTCAAGTCAGATTGAGGAATTGGATGATGCCTTTCTAGAACAGATGACCACACACTCAGAAAGGAGAGCTGTAGTAATATCCTGTGACTTCAACTATCCTGATATTTGCTGGAAGTCAAACTCAGCCAAGAGTTTAAGGTCCAGTAAATTCCTCATTTGCCTGACAGACAATTTCATTGTCCAAAAGCTGGAAGACGCAACAAGGGGAGCAGCTATTTTATATCTGGCCCTACCCAACAGGGATAACCTGGTTAATGGAGTGGAAAGCAAAGCAAACAGCTTCATTTATATACCACTTCATATCACGCTATGGGATGTCTAAGCGGTTTACTACTGTAAGCTCATTGCCCCCCAACAGTTGGGTACTCATTTTAGCGACCTCGGAAGGATGCAGGCCTGAGTCTAGTCTGAGCACTGGCTGGCAGGATCCTTAGGTGAGAGTGATCCCTTTTTTGATCCCATCAGGTATACTAAAAGAGAAGGGAGTTCAGGATGGATGGAAGTTTCTCAAAAGGGAGATATTGAAGGCTCAATTTCAAACAGTTCCTATGAGGAGGAAAAATGGGAGGTGTCTCAAGAAACCAGGATGGATGAGTAAGGAACTTTGAACTGTGCTAAGTTTTAAACAAGACATGTATAAGAAATGGAAAAGGGGCAAAATCAGTAAAGAGGAATTTGAACAAATAGTTAGCACATGTAGTGGGGAAGTCAGAAAAGTTAAAGTGAAGAATGAGCTCAGGCTTGCTAGAAAGTTTAGGAACAATAAAAAGGGCTTTTTTAGTTATATCCATAGCAAAAGGAAGAAGGAAATGGTAGGGCCATTGTATGGAGAAGATTGTGAAATGCTAATAGGGAACAGAGAAAAGGCAGAACTATTCAACATTTACTTTGCCTTGGGGCCTTTGCAGACTGCCAGAAATAGTGCAAATTGAGTCCACTTTAAGGGTTAGGGTTAGTGCTAGGGAATCATGGGAATTGGTGGTTTTTTTCCTGAGACGTTGAGCCTTCTCTGTCAGAGAGCTCTGGTGCCACAATAAACTACAGTTCCCATGATACCCTAACCCTAACCCTTAAAGTGGACTCAATTTGCACTATTTCTGGCAGTCTGCAAAGGCCCTTGGTCTTCTCGCAAAATAAAAAGGGTGCTCAACCTGAAACAAATGGAACAGAGGACACAAATAGAGGAAATGCAGAACAGAATAAGTAAAGAGGTAGTACAGGAATACCTGGTTAATCTAAATCGGGGTAGGCAACCTTTCCCCTTTAAGGGCCGAGGGACTTCAGCTCCCAGAAGCCTCAGCCATGTTGGACAATAGTCCCATGTTGGCCAATAGCTCCTGG
Source organism: Phrynosoma blainvillii (assembly GCA_026167975.1). Classification (NCBI taxonomy): domain Eukaryota; kingdom Metazoa; phylum Chordata; class Lepidosauria; order Squamata; family Phrynosomatidae; genus Phrynosoma; species Phrynosoma blainvillii. The sequence goes on from JANUYF010000003.1 coordinate 160,437,521, forward strand.
GATTCTGGGAGCTGAAGTCCCTCAGCCCTTAAAGGGGAAAGGTTGCCTATCCCTGATCTAAATGAATTTAAGGGCCTCTGCAGATCGGTCCAAAGGGCTAGCCTGGAGGCAGAGTTGGGGCAGGGCAGCTGCACGCTGGCCAGCCCAACCCCACGCTGCCAGTATCCTGACACCGCGTGCCTTTACACACAGCACACAGCATCAGGACACCCTTCCAGCACAGCGTTCAAACATACTGCACTGAAAAGGGCACTGAAGAGCCATGCATCAGCTCTTAGGGTGGCCTTTTGCTGCCTCTAAAAGGAGCGGCATTTTGCCACTCTTTTTAGGACTGCAAAAGGGAGGGTCGGGGCCACGGCATGGGGTTGCCATGGCCCAGATCCACTGCTTCCCAGTGTGGCCCAGAGCCACCCGTCTGCAGTCCCCCTTAAGTCTTCAGGACCAGGTTAACTACATCCAATGATATTAAAAGAAGTGACAAATGTAATCTCAGAGGCACTGGCAATAATCTTTGAGAACTCCTGGAGAATAGGAGAAGTCCCAGCAGGCTGGAGGAGGGCAAATGTTGTCCCCATCTTCAAAGAGGGAGGGGAGGACCCAAACAATTACCACCCAGTTAGCCTGACATCAATACCAGGAAAGATTCTAGAGGAGATTATTAACCAGAGTCTGTGAACATTTAGAAGGGAATGCCATTATCACAAAAAGTCAACACGGGTTTCTCAAAAACAAGTTATGCCAGAGTAATCTGATCTCCCTCCCTATCCTGCGTATGCTTTCCTGTGAGGAACTGGGCGGGGAAAGGTATAGAGGATTGCTTAAGCAAGCCATATGTAGTCCCATCCTACAGCTCCTGTTTTTATTAAAAGCTGTAATTCCATTTCCAAGTAACAGCATCAGAAAAGAAAATTAATCTGTGTTTATGTGCAAGATACTTGATCTACCCACTTTATCTGTACAGCTAATCTCGCCAGACCCAGGGACACACAGTACAGTCTGACTACATGGGGGATCCATTCTGAACCCTCCCTGTGGATCCAAAAAATGTGGAACCTCGAGTCCTGTTGTTCCCAATGGTGGTGTGATGTGTATGTGCCTACTGGCATGGCCATGTGCACATGTGGCCATTGGGGACAATGGTGCTTACCATCCACAGATGCTCAGACCCACAAATGGCAAGCCCATGGGTACAGAGGCCCAATTGTACATCACCTAGCTCAAGACAAGCCATGTCATAGAGTTACACAATGCCTTCCCATCCTGTGGGACAAAAGGGACAGTTGACAAATATATTTTTCTATTTCTTCATTTCTGCAACCAACTCACTTGACTAATATTTGATCTACTGGTGGTCGACCATAAAATCTACACTGAATATGTCTATGTGGCACAAAACTGACTCAGTTACACAGTTTTTTTAAATCTTTGTATTTCTTTACATGAAAGCATTTTGACTCTTTTCATGCTATTCTTTTGTTGTGTTTGACTTGTTTTATTCTAAAGATAAGCTGTCAGCCTGACAGAACTAGTAATCTGTTTTGGTGTATAACTAGGAAATATGTTGTATTAGATATCATATTTTGAATTATAAATTTGTATTCTCTTGAACCAAAATATGCCTTCTGGGAAAGGAGGCATGTCATATCCCCAAGGTTCATATGTATTAGATAGAGCTAATGGAAACATGAATCTAGATGTATGTTTGCCTTTCCAGAAAACTTTCAGACTGTGGTTGAACTACATTTAAGGGTGCTTTAGAATATGCTACCCTGATCACAGAGAACCCACTTAAATGGAGTGCCCCATGCAGTAGGATATCATGGAGCTACCTTGCCAAGTAGGGTGGTAGATTGGGCTCCCACTATAGAATTTGCACTGCACCATGAAAGAAAATGCTGGTTCCAGGCCAATCCCTGTCCCATCTAGTGGGATAACTCAAATATTGTCCCAGCTCAGCTGTCATCAAAACATTTGCTTTGTTGCAACTAGTGTTGAATTTCAAGGGCTTCAAATAATTACTGTCTTTCTTGTGAGTAGACAATAGGTCACTGTGTCCGATCAAACTGTATACTTTTCAGCATAATTCATTGACTATTTCAACAGGAAAGAATATTATGTATTAATACATTTAATGAAGTCTCCACAGAACATGACTAGTTCTTAGAAATTATACATTCATGACATCATCTCGACTTGTCTTGTTTAATTAATCCAAAATCCAGAAACCTGGCCTGAAAGTATACCTATTTGAAAAGTGGGTTCATAAGTGCTAGGACTACAACAAAAGACTAGCAGCCTGATTCTGAAATCTCACATTTGAATTAAAGCAAGCCTAGTGACTAATAAGACTTCTGCATTTTATTGTTGTTGCTGGTATTGTTGTTGTGTGCCTTCAAGTTGTTTCTTTTATTCTTATGTCTGCCTTTATTTTTTTTATATCCCAATCTCAAATAAAACTCTTATTTTATTTAAACATACTATGGTTCTGCCTTGCACTACTGTGATTCCCTTTCCTTGGGTGGGGGGTGGGAGAAGATTTACCATCTGAACTAAAGCCACTGAAGTATAAAATAGGTTTTAGTAGTGGTCTGAGGAAACTCCCTTTGCCTGAAAAGTCACTTTCTACAAAATCTGACACACTCTTGGTTTACGCAGTTACCAAGACTGCTGGTCTTGGCTTAAATGGTAGGTGGAGCCATTTAATGTATTTAAATGGTAAATGTTGGCACTAATCACATTTGGATAGGAGTGCCAAGGTGAACCTGTTCCAGTTTGGGCTGATACAACCTCATGTAGAAGCATGATTGAAAGAAGGTTATGGAAGATCCTGCTGAGTTGCACTGGTCCATGTGTAACAATGGATAGGTCCCAACCAACTGAAATCTGTGGAAATACTGAAGACAGAAGTACTGCTAGTTGGCATTTCAGTGATCTGGATGGTGAGTTACAGCCCCTTACAGCCTCAGAACAAAGTGTAATAAGAACTGCATTCTCCTACACAAACCTACCCAAGCCCTCTTCCAGAGGCTGCTCTGCATGTCTTTATGGCAGCAAAGATCCAGTGGGTGGAAACAAATGACTGCACTGAGCACTTCACCTTGTATCTATTTTTAGAGGTTCTAACAGGTTTACTATTTTATCCTATTCTGTTTTTCATAACCTCAAACATAACTTTGAATACTTTTTTTGTTTTTGTGTTTTCAAGTCATTTCCAACTTGTGGTGACACTATCATAGGGTTTTCTTGGCAAGATTTCTTCAGAAGGAGCTTGCAATTTCCATTGCACTCCTCTGAAACTGTGAGAGTGTGACTTGCCTAAAGTCACCCAGTGGACTTCCATGGCTGAGCTCAGATTCATAGCCTGGTCTCCTGAGTCCCAGTTCAACACCATGATACCATGTTGGATCTTATATATTGCCATATAACATTCTCTCTCTCTCCTCAATTTAAATACTCAGTACAAAGATGTCTGGTTTAGTGGTTGTTCTTTTGTTTAGGTTGTCACCAGATGTGTAAAAATCCTAAATAAAAACTGAAACTCCAGAAGGAAAGACACTGAGTAGCCATGGGCTATGTACAGATAGCCCTCTTTTGGAAAGCTGCTATCCAGCTGATTATAGAATCATAAAATCATAGAGTTGGAAGAGACCACAAGGGCCATCCAGTCCAACCCTCTGCCATGCAGGAACACAAAATCAAAACACCCCCAACAGATGCCCATCCACCCCCTGTTTTAAAAATTCCAAAGAAGATTAGATTGTTTGACAGGGACCACAGACTGCAACTGCAATGTCTGAGCAGACATGCACCTTACACTGTAAAGTACTTGCCAGATGGACTTCTCTGGTGAGGACCCACTCCTGAAAATTTTTAATTGTAGTCATGGGGGGGGGGGAAGAGAGAGAGTAGGGCACTTGCTTCAGAACAGCCTAGAGAAAATATTATGGGTACAGCATTAAGATATAAACCTTTTTAAAATATCAGGTAAATTAATAATGGATGATATCTGTTGATAGTTATAAACAGCAATAATTAGCAATGAAACTTATTATTCAGATGCAATTGATGACCTTCTGTCTGTTTTCATAATACTCTGCATGTGTGGTTCTTTGAGGAATCTTGCTGCCTTCTAGTAGTGAGAGCTTCCTCCTAAGTTTGGCTGACATTTCAGCCCACCCAGCATGGCAGCTCTTTGTGATCCTTGGAGAGTGAATTTGGAAGTTCACCCATTTCAGAAACTGTATAAGGTTTTGGAGAAATATTTGGGGGTGGATACAATAAACTGGTTGGCCCATCTCTCAGTCCTTGGCCCAAGCCTTGGATGGTAGAAGGCACTTCTGAGTATTAAAGGTTAGCTCTCTGTTCATCAACCAACAATATGGCCATCTCCCATGGCCATTAAGTAGGTTGAGGGGGCATACATTCTATCAGAATCACAATGTATAAGGGGAATGCATCTGAGGAAGTAGACTAAAGTCTACAAAGCTCATGCTGCCAATTTCTTTCTTTCAGCTAGTCTCAAAGACGCTACAAGATCTCTCTACATACTGATTCTACAGACTAGCACAGCTATATCTTTGAAATGTATAAGGGGGATATCTCTTCACTTCATCAACCCAAATGACGTTGACACCTCTCAGCTTATACCAATCCCATGAATTTTATAGGGTTTTTTAAGAATACTCAGAGGTGGATTTGCCAATTCTTTCCTCTGAAATATAGCCTACAGCACCTGGGATTTTTTGGCAAGCTATCATCCAAGAACTAACTGGGGCTGAGCTTCCAAGATTAAATGGGATATAGTGCTGAGGAGGAGGAGGAGGTCTCAGACTTGGATGCTATCTTTAAAAATGTTGTCTCACATATTGTCACAACTCATATTAGACTTAATAGCAAAATGGGTATGTAGTGGGCAGCCAGACAGTCAAACAAATGGGTCCTGGATCAGACCTGAGCTTTCCTTGGAAGCCAAGATAACCAAACTGAGGCTGTTGTACTTCAGCCACACAATGAGAAGACATGTCTCACTGGAAAAGACAATGATGCTGGGAAATGTGGAGGGTGAAAATGTATCAGGTGTTGGAGGAAGGCCACATACTAGATGGATAAATTCAGTCAAGGTAGCCACAGCCCTGAGCCTTCAGAACCTGAGCAGAGCAGTTAGACAGGGAGACTTGGACCTTTCTCACTCATAGGGCCACCATGAGTTAAAGTCAACTCAAAGGCAGTTAACAGCAACACAGACAAATATCCTAAAGGTTCTAGATTCTGTTTGATCTTGGAAGCTAAGCCGGGTCAGCCCTGGTTAGTACTTGGATAGGAGATCACCAATGAATACCAGGTTGGAGGCTATTCTAATGAAGGCCATTCCGATTCAGTACAGAGCTACAACTACAAATATATTCTTTGTCATGCCTGAGAAACTTCCTGTCTGTAAAGGAAAGCAATTTTCTTCTTCATTTTAGCAGCATGTGAAGAAAGGGCAGGAAAAAATTACCAAGTGACACAGATGTAAGTTTTATACATCCCCCGCCCTCCAAGAAGATGAGCCAGTAGCTGCTTCCTTGTCCACTGCAAAGAACTTGTGTATTTTAAGATGGGATGGGATAGAAACTGAAATTAATAAGCTAGATCCCATCCACATGGACATAACATCTCATTTGGACCGAAGAAATGAGCATTCAGTTAGCCAAGGTGTGGGTGGTCATTCTGACCTCAATCACAAAATCCCTTCAGGACATACTGAAGTTAAGCCTCTGCTTAAGATCTGCACAAGATTAGAGGAAAAAATTGAACGATGAGCACTTAATGATTTATCTGAATTTTTGCCATACGTACTTCATGCAACCTTACTTTTATGCCTCATTCTCCTTCCTGATACAACAAAATGTACAAATGTATTTATTTTACTATGAGTTTGATATTAATCTGAAATGAAATAGCACAATATTTTTATTGGCTTTTCCAAACACCGTTGTCATGTTTTCAAGCAATTAGCTTTCATTGTAAGGATATAAAAGCTGTTTTTGTGAGGAATGTCTGAATTGCATAATTTCTAATGGATTTATTTGCAGTTTTGACAATTACTATGTCAGGCTGCACATGCTCAGTGAACTATCCTAAGGTTAACATCCTAAATTAAAATCTGAATACTCAGCATTGGATGGATTTGTGGTCCCTTGTGTGAATTGTACTTCTGTTTGTAAAAGCCTCTGATGACCTGAATGCTTTGGATGTCCATCCAGGGAATTCAGCTTAATGAGACCTTTGGAACAACATATGCATTCAATGTATATGTAACTTTCTTTGCTATTGTTGTTGTTAACTGCCCTTGAGTCGATCTTGATGACCCTATAGATGAGACATCTCCAAGACCCCCTGTCTTCCACTGCTCTGCTTAATCCTGCAACCCTTAATACCTGTGACCTCCTTAATAGAGTCCATCTAGCTGGCATGTGGCCTTCCTCTCTTCCTACTTCCCTCCACCTTCCCCAGCATTATTGTTTTTTCCAAAGAGTCCTCCCTTCTCATGATGTGTCTGAAGTATGACAGTCTTGTCATCTTGGCTTCCAGAGAGGATTCCAGCCTGATCTGCTCTAGGACCCACTTGTTTGTCCTTTTCACTGTCCATGGGATCCTCAGCACTCTTCTCCAGCACCAACTCTCAAATGAATTGTTTTCTTAACTGTTAACTTTCTTAACTGTCCAGCTCTCATATCCATACATGGTAATAGGGAATACAATGGCTTGTATGATTCTAACTTTTGTTCTGAGTTGTATATCTTTGCATTTTAGAATCTTATCTAGTTCTTTCATAGCGACCCTCCCCATTCTTAGTCTTCTTTGGATTTCCTGGCTGCAGTCCCTGTTCTGATCAATGTTTGATCCCAGATATGAGAACTCTTTTACTATTTCTATTTCTTTATTGTCTAGTTTGAATGAATGTAAGTTCTCTGTGGTCATTATTTTTGTTTTCTTTATGTTCAACAATAAGCCTGCCTTTGCACTTTCTTCTTTGATCTTCCTTAGTAGGTGTTCCAGGTCTGTGAGGTTTTCTGCTAGTATTATGGTGTCATCTGCATATCTTAGATTGTTGATATTCCTTCCTCCTATTTTCACTCCTCCTTCTTCTGTGTCCAAGCCTACTTTTCTTATAATATGTTCTGCATACAAGGTGAACAGATAGGGTGAAAGGATGCAGCCTTGTCTGACACCTTTGCCAATTGGGAACCATTCTGTTTCTCCGTGTTTTGTTCTGACAGTAGCCTCTTGCCCTGAGTACAGATTCCTCATCAGGTCTATCAGATGAGGACTCCCATGTCGGCACTCCCATGTATTTAAGAGCCTTTCATTATGCCTTCAAAGCATATGCTTTTTGGAATTCTCTGGTGCACTCCATTAGCCATCGTATATTTGCAATGTGGTCCCTCGTGCCTTTTCCTTTCCTGACCCCCGCTTGAACCTCTGGGATTTCTCTCTCCATGTATGTTTTGAGTCTATGTTGTGGAATTTTAAGCATGATTTTGCTTGCGTGGGAGATTAGTACTATGGTCCTATAGTTGCTGCAGTCTCTTGTGTCTCCCTTTTTCTGGATGGGGATGTATATTGATTGCTTCAAATCGGTTGGCCATCGTTTTGTTTTTCCACATACGTTGTCATATGTTGGTTAGCACTAGAGTTGACTCTGACAATGTGGATTGCAGCAGTTCAATTGGAATATCATCTGTTCCTGGTGATTTGTTTTTTGCTATTTCTCTTATTGCAGTGTCCACCTCACTTTTTAGAATTTGGGGTTCATCTTCGTATGGTTCTTCATTTTATGTGTCCTTCATTTTGTCATCTCTTTTGTATACTGGATATGTATGGCATCCAATGTCTTTTTATTCCTTCCTGGCTTGAATTATGTTGTTTTTATTGTCGTATTCCTTCCTGGTTTTGAATTGTGTTATTTTTATTGTCCCAGTCCTTGGTTTGAATTTTCCTTTGATTTCCCAGATCTTGCGAAATAGATCTCTTGTTCTTCCCTTTTTGTTGTAGTATTCTATTTCTCTGCATTGGTCATTGTAGTAATTTTCTTTATCTTGCCACACAAACCATTGTACTGTTGCATTCACAATTCTTAGTTTGTTTATCTCCCTTCTGTTTTTCGTCTCTTCTTTTCTTTATTGCTTGTAATGTTTTGTCTGTCATCCATAGGGTTTTTTCTTTCTTTTTGTTTATCAAAAGTGTCTGTCTGCATCTTCTTTTATTATGTCCCTGGCTTCAGACCATAGTTCTTCTGGTTCTTGGTCTGTTATGCTTAGTAATGTGAATCTGTTTCTTATGTTGTCGGTAAATTCTGTTGAGATATTAGTGAGATTTTGGTATTCTTTGCTATACTGAGTGTGAAAATAAATGTCAGGTTTTAAATATATCCCTGAGATTGCATGTTGTATATACTGCTACATAGCTACAGATTGTCAGTTATTCTACATACACAGTATAGGAAGTAAGTGAAAATACCAAAGCTAGCAAAAGGACATTTGGTTCTGCTTTAAAAAAAAGGGGGGGGGAGAATATAAATTAAACACCAAATCAAAGCTGTCATTAACACAAAGAGAAAATCTGTTGTCAGTCAAATAATCCATCATGCACCTTCTCTTTCCAGGTTTATTGTTGCTAATTAGAAAGTTTTCAATAAAAATGTCAATAAAATTGATAAAAGCTAGTAAGATACATGTCCTTTTTAAGGATAAGAAGATAGAAATAGTATTTTGCCATCGTGTGGTGTTAGTAGTTACTTGCAATTTCTAAAGGAATGTCAAATTATTATTATCAAATAATAACTTTTAAAAGCTAATAAGAAAGTTTGTTGTTGTTAACTGCCCTCCAGTAGACCCTGATTCATGGTGACCCTATATATGAAACATTCCAATCCCCTCTTATGCTCCACTGATCTTCTTAGGTCCTGCAGATTCAAGCCTGTGACCTCCCTGATTGAATCTAGCCATCTGGCACATTGTCTTTCTCTTTTCCTATTGCCTTCTACCTTCCCCACCTTCATTTTCTAATGAGTCATGACTTCTCATGATGTGGCCAAAATATGACAGCCTCAGTTTCGTTAACTTAACTTCCAAGGAGAGTTCAGGCTTAATTTGTTCTAGGACCCATTTGAAAGGGAAATGTGAACTTCATATGAAAGGGATCTAGGAGTCCTAGTAGACCACAAGTTGAACATGAATCAACAGTGTGATGCCGCAGCTAAAAAGACCAATGTGATTCTAGACTGTATCAATAGAAGTATAGTGTCTAAATCAAGGGATGTAATAGTGCCACCCTGTTCTGAATTGGTCAGGCCTAACCTGGAATACTGCATCCAGTTCTGGCCACAATTCAAAAAGAACGCTGAGAAGCTGGAGCATGTCCAGAGGAGGGCAACCAAAATGGTGAAGGATCTGGAAAAAACTGAGGTCCATTATCATGGGTTTTGCAAGGGGGGGTGGCAGCCCCCCCCAAAAAAAACACCCTAATCTATGTGATCTGTTAGCATTTTACCATTCTTATTGAACAGCTGGCCTGCCATTTCCTTTAACTATCTGAAAAATCCCTTTTTGTTACTCCTTGCTTGCTTAGCCAGTCACAGCTCATTCTGAGCTTTCACTTTCCTTATACTATTCCTGCAAGCTTGGACATCTGGATTCTTCCTTGGTGATCTGTCCTTCCTTTTATTTGTTGTTGTTGTTGTTAACTGCCTTCCCATTGATCTCAACCCATGGTGACCCTGCTGATGAGACATCTCCAGGCCCCCCTGGTCTCTACTGTTCTGCCCACCTCCTGTAAACTCATATTTGTGGTGTCTTTAATAATGTCCATCCATCTACTTCCTTCTACCTTTCCCAACATTATTGTTTTTTCCAAAGACCATGCCTTCTCATGATGTGCCCAAAGTATGACTATCTAAGTTTTGTCATCTTGGCTTCTAGGCATATCTCTGGCTTGATCTGTTCTAGGACCCATTTGCTTGTCCTTTTGGCTGTCCATGGAATCCTCAGCACTCTTCTCCAGCACCACATTATCTCAAATGAGTTGATTTTCCTCCTATCTTGTTTCTTAACTGTCCAGCTCTCACATCCATACATGGTAATAGGGAATACCTATTGTATGATTCTGGCTTTTGTGCTGAGTTGTATGTCTTTGCATTTTAGGATCTTTTCTAGTTCTTTCATAGCCGCCCTCCCCATTCTTAATCTTCTCCTGATTTCCTGGCTGTAGTCCCTGTTCTGATCAAGGTTTGATCCCAGATATGAGAACTCTTTTGCTATTTCTATTTCCTCATTGTCTAGTTTGAATGTGTGTAAGTTCTCTGTAGTCATTATTTTTGTTTTCTTTATGTTCAACAGTAAGCCTGCCTTTGCACTTTCTTCTTTGATCTTCCTTAGTAGTTGTTCCAGGTTTGTGAGGTTTTCTGCTAGTGTCATGATGTCGTCAGCATATCTCAGATTGTTGATATTTCTTCCTCCTATTGATATTACTCCTCCCTCTTCTATGTCCAAGCCTGCTTTCCTTACAATATGTTCTACAGATAAGTTGAATAGGTAGGGTGATAGGATGCAGCTCTGTCTTACCCCTTTGCCAATTGGGAACCTTCTTTCTATACAAGGCTCTTTTTCATTTTCACTTCCACCTTGAGTGTGCTGTGCTGTCATTAAGAACTATGTCCTCCAATGTATTTTTCCTTTAGCCCTCAGTTTTCTGCAGCAGTGGCTGAGGGTGCTAAGCTTCATCCCTAACTTCCCAGCTGCTGTTCCATACCCTGGTCAAGGGGCATTGTGCAAGGAGATACAGCTGGGGTAGTCACACTCAAGAGCCCCATAATCCATACCAGCCAATGTTGGGTTCTTCTGATGGACTACAGTGGGCAATAAGAAGGGCCTTGTTGTTTGTGGTTGGAGAAATGCCTCAAAACAACATTTAACACTATTTAAAATGTGTCTTGTGTGGGGGTTTTCAGCCAAAAATGAGAAATTGACCCCCCAAAAATATGGAAGATTGTTGGGAACTTGGCAAGCCTGTGGGGAACCCAAGGGCTGTATTTCGCTCACCACCACCACCACCAGGCTGCATGAGGCCACAAAATTCTTGCCCCTGAGGTACAGATTATTTCCTTCCACAGCAGCCCAAGAAATATATACACATGTGCAAATCAAGGTTATGCCTGCCTGTGTCATCAAGAAGAATTTGCCCCAAGTCAGCAGGTAAAAGGAAACTGAGGGGTGGAAATCTCCCATCTTTTTCCCCACTCCTCCTCCCTCTTTCCTTCCTTCCTTCCCTCTTCATACACACAAAGCTATACAGCTATATCAGCCCAGATTTGAAATTCCACTAAAATCCTTGTTGTCTTTCTGTTGTCTTTGCACTAAAGAAATTGATATTGACATATTTGCAGCAGTTCAGGTTCTTCAAGTTAAATGTTTGTCATTGTTTTTAACTTAACCTCAGGGCACATGTCGCTGCTGTTGTTGCCAAGCAAGGAAGCAGTAACAGTGACAGCTGCATCTTGCAAAGTCATCTCTCACTCGACAAGTAATCTAGTTTGCAAGGGCTATCTTTACCTATTATTCTTCTATTTTCCATCCCATGAGCTTCCATGAAATTGACATTTAAAACTAATTGTACGGTGAAATCAACCAGATTCCAGAATCTCTGTTTGAGATTTGTGGAAAGGGCGTTGGACCAAACTCTCACCTGTATTAGTTTTCAGTCTGCCACCTAACTGTGAATGAGTGCTAAAGGGGATTATTAGGCCTTGGCAATGAGATAGGTACATATAACTAATCTGCATTGCTTATCTCAGGCAGACAGTGGTCTGTCAGGACCTGTCTACATGCCCTCAATGCCTGTCCCTTGCCTTTATTGTCTTGCAACTGCGGCTGGTAGTGGTGGCTCTTCTCTGCTCTAATAAACAACCAATTACTGCCCCAAACAGATGTCTGGGCTATGAGCAAGTAATTCAGCTGGAGTGAAGAGGCCTTAAATAGGTCAATTTCATTCAGTTAGACATGGTAGCTGGCTGAAGTGGAAAGGGAGAATTGTAGGGTGACCTGAACTTGTATGTTATTGAGTGAGTAAGCTGAGGAGAGGAGAAAGGAGATGAAAAACTTTTAACAGTTCACATAAATTCAGACTGGGAGGTTTTCCTTGCAGAGTTCACTTACCACTGAAAAAGTCCCAAAAAGTATTCCTAGATAGAGACAGCTATAGCTGTAGTTATAGATGATACATAAATAGATGTATGATATAGAAATAAATTTAGATACATAAATGCACAATTGATAGAGGATGCAATAATAGCCAAATTGAACTGTATGAAGTAGTTTATAAGTTTCAATTCCGGACAGATTTTAGCAGAACTTCACAATCATGAAGACAAGATGTAATGAAATGTCATTTTTCTAGACTTGTAATGTTGGTCTTTCCAGGTAATAATTGTTCTACAGACAGTGCAATGGTGAAGTATGACTCATTTGTTGCTGGGAAACTATTTTTCTTCTATGACCATGGTTAATAATAATAATAATAATAATAAAATTTATTTATACCCCGCCCTCTGAAATATCAATCTGGGCGGCTTACAATTAAGAATGAGTACATCAATAAAACATATATATATACAGTAACCCCCCACCCCCCCTTAAAACAGTTATTACTCAGATGGGAATTGCTGGCAATTCAGCCTTCCCAAAGGAGTTCCTATTTTTCAGGGAAAATAGCATTTTCTCAGGACTCTACACATTGGGTTGGATCTAGGTCTGTCATTGGGATCCTACCCAATATTTATGGATTTCCTGTCTAACTCTGTCTATAGTACCACTGCTAACCCAATTCAGAAAAATCCTCTCCTCACCCCAACCCCACACCCTCTCTACAGCATATTGGAATAGACAGGGAAATTTCATGCACCTAAATCTGGTTTCCTCGCACAAGGTTTTATTGCTGAGAAAATTCAGTTTGTATGCATGCACCCAACACACTCCAACTAGAGCACCCACTGCAGGTGCAAGGGCTGTGTGTGGACTGTAGTTGTGTGAGTTTATTTATTTTATTGAATTTATTGAGTTTTCTTGGCATTTCTTGGAGAGTAACAAGGAATAGACTTTCACACATAAACAGACACCTGTCCTATTATATAATGTTCATTATTAATGGATAATATGCTAGAAGCATTCATTTAATACTATAGACTCCATGGCAGAAGCCAATGCAGATGCCCTCCTGCCATCAAGCAATGCTCCAGCTATTTAATTATTTAAAAAAAACATAAACAGCATCCCTTCACATGTGGTACATAGCTCCATTGTTAAAAAGTGAGAGAAGGGAAAGATGTTTCTTTCACTACCCTGCCTGATGAAACCAGCAAGGCATCAAAGGCATCAATTTCCTACACATACATAAGCTGAAACAGAGTCTATACTGTTATTTCAAGTGAGGGTTGAGCTGAAATGACTGAGCTTTTAACATTTTCAGCAAGAGGTGTATCCTGCTTTACAAAATGCCTGACCCTATCCATGCCTATTCACTTAATTACTCCCCACCTCTCTCTCTGTCTATTTATTATTATTATTATTATTATTATTATTATTATTACTATTATTATTATTATTATAGCATTTTATCACACACACACACACACACACACACACACACACATTCTCTCTTTCTCTTTGCCCCCCACACCTGTCTCAATTGGTTTTACTTGTCCTCAATAGCACTGTCATGCATCCGTAGCTGATTGACTGTGTATTTGTAACAATGCCATTCTTTCAACTCATATTATCATAAAAAGTTAATACTCTCTCAATCTCAAATGTGTGTGAGCTATTCCGTTTCCAAGATATTGTACGTCTATATTTTTTTCAAAAAAAAAAAAGTCACATTAAACTATCTAAATATTGCCACAAACTTTTCTCAGAAAAGGTTTCAACACCTTGAAATTGTTTGGTTTGCCCTTTAATCATTTTAAAAAGTGTAATATTTGGCATAGCCCTATTTCAAAGTCTCAATTGAATATGAATTGGAATACAAAAAAACAGTTCACTAGGTTCAGTCAAAAACTGTGTGACGATATATATAATGGCCACCACAGGAGTAAGTCATGATAAGCATGTAGAATATTTAGAGATGTGCAGATGTCTTTACTTTTCAGGACTGGAAAACAGCAGGAAACATAGTGGCCTGAGTATATGAGTGAGTAAGTGAGTGAGTGAGTGCCAGCTAAGTTTGAGATGAAATGTCATGGTTCTATAAATGAAAAGTCAGAATGCGATGTAGTGCACCATGGCCATTTTGACCAAACATCAGTCTGCTTGTCTGTCTGCCTGTCTCTGTGTCTCTCCCCACTTTCTCATTGCTTTAATACCAGATCTATCTCTTGTTTCTGTGCCTTCAACAAAATTGTAATAAACCATTTCCAGTGATTTACAGACACATTAAGGAGAAGTAGTTGTTTAGCTGTGCTTGAATTTCCCTGTACATGGCATTTACCACTCTGGATGTTTCAGGCAAGCATTTAAAACTTTGGCTGAACTGAATACCACCCACCACCCACCCACACTTCAGCAGAATCATTCAATCCCTGTGAAAGCTGTGGGAGGAGACTTTAGCAACTTTCACGGGAGAGGAAAATTTGAATAACTTTTAGGTGAGATGCCCAAGAGTTTTCTCTCTCTCTTTCTTTTTTTTTAAAAAGTGATGACAGCATAATTTCAGTGGGCCATTTTGTCCCACATTCCAAAAGGAACACCACCAGCATGTGGAGAAAACCAGAAATCAACAAGAGCAACTGCAGAGACACACAGTAGCTCACTACATATCTCTGCCTAATAAAGGTTTATGGCCTCACAAAGAACTGAGACATCCTGGATCCCGTAGGAAGTACGTTTTTCTTTTGCTAATGGAATTTAAATTTCCTGGACTTTATAATACTTTGTTTTCCAGTACCACATGGCCAGAAAAAGGAGTGGCCTACCTGCATAGTTATTCCTTCCATACTCAGAAGAATGCCACCAACATCTTGACAAAATGCAGCCCTTTAACTACATCATCATTTTTTTTCTCCTGTATTATTTTTAATGCTTTTGGCTGATTAAGACAACAGTGGGGCCTCAAAAGCTTGCAGCATATTTTAATGCATTTTTGTTGGCCCAATAAAGGTATCACTGTTTTGTGGATTTTGGATATTACTGTACTTTACATAAAGCATAAGGCTGAGAAGCAGGTGATGGAAGAGCACATGACCAAGGGTTCACTCCCAAACAGCAGTTCCCTTTTGTCCTCAAGTCCCATTTTTCCCAATAGTGGTGCATCACACACGCAACTGGAGAGAACAGGACAGATGCTCCATTCTGTGGATGGCAAGCCGACCGTTGGCTAAGGCCAACTTTAGAATAAAACAGAATAATAACTGATAATTTGGAAAAAACCTAAATTAATTTTACTAATAATAATATAATATATAATAATAATAATAATTTTTTATTTATAACCCACCCCTCTGCTCAGCAATCGGGGCGGCGTACAACAAATTAAAAGACAACAGTTTAAAACATTCCATCATCCCACCCCTAACCCTCCCACCCCTTAAAACAGGATTAAACTAAGATAAAGTTAAAATCAAATTCAAAAATAGAATACTATAAAACCAGATCTGGCATACATATCAAAACGGTGGGTGTGGGGGGGGGGGGGGTAAGAGGCGGATCACCTCCAATTTAGCCAGGTGGTTATTCCGGGAAGGCCTGCTGGAAGAGATCCATCTTTACTGCTTTTTTAAAGGCAGCAAGAGTGGTAATAAGATGGACCTCGTCCGGCAGGCCATTCCATAATCTGGGAGCGGTCACAGAAGAGGCCCTCTGGGTCTGAGACAGCCTAGTTTTCATAGGCTGCAGCAGGTTCCTCCCAGAGGACCGAAGTGCGCGGGGGGGATCATACAGGGAGAGGCGGTCCCTGAGATAAGATGGACCCAAGCCATGTAGGGCTTTAAAGGTTAAAACCAACACTTTGTACTGTGCCTGGAAACTAATCGGCAGCCAGTGGAGGGATTTAAGCACAGGAGTTATATGCTCTCTCCTTGATGTTCCAGTAATTAACCTGGCTGCCATATTTTGTACCAGCTGAAGTTTCCGGGTTAGGCACAAGGGTAGCCCCATGTAGAGTGAATTACAGAAATCCAGACATGAGGTTACCAGAGTGTGTACCACAGTTTCCAGATCCCTCACATCCAGATAAGGGCGCAGTTGACGTATCAGCCGAAGCTGATAACAGGCACTCCTGACTGCCGCATTCACCTGACTAGTCATGTGGAGCGACGAATCTAGGAGTACCCCCAAACTGCGAACACAGTCCTTGGAGGAGAGTGTGACTCCATCTAGGACTGGAGACTGTATTCCCAGATCTGGTTTTGGGCCTGTGACTGTCAGTACCTCCGTTTTGTCTGGATTTAGTTTCAATCTGTTTTTCCTCATCCAATCCATTACCACTCTGAGACAGTCATTGAGAGGAGAGACGCCATCTGAAGTCTGAGCCAATGATCTGGTCATGGAGAGATATATCTGGGTGTCATCAGCGTACTGAAGACACTGCGCTCCATGCCTCCCAATGATCTCACCCAGCGGCTTCATATAAATGTTGAATAGCATCAGGGACAGGATGGCGCCCTGAGGGACGCAACAATTGAGCTCAATTTTGGAAGAGCAACTGTCCCCAAGCCTCACCCTCTGGGATCTGCCCGAGAGGAAGGAACGGAACCACTGCAAAGCAGTGCCTCCAATTCCTAACTCTCTCAGGCGATCCAAGAGGATGGAGTGATCTATTGTATCAAAGGCCGCTGAGAGGTCCAAGAGCACCAGCAGGGTCACACTACCTGTTTGATTGTTTTTGGGAGATGGGTGGGTGTGGGAAGGAGGGCTGGGATTTGAACTGATTTTATTTGTTCTGATGTTTTGAAATATTGTACGCCGCCCCGATTGCCTGGCAGAGGGGCGGGATATAAATAAAAAATTATTATTATTATTATTACCCCTGTCGATGCCCAAGTGGAGGTCATCGGTCAGAGCAACCATGGCAGTCTCCACTCCAAATCCCGTCCTGAAGCCGGTTTGAAATGGATCAAGATAATTGGTTTCATCCAAGACTGCTTGGAGTTGAGAAGCAACTGCCCTCTAGAGCACCTTGCTTAGAAAAGGTAGCAAGGAGACTGGTCTATAGTTGTTTCTATCCAGGGGGTCCAGGGAGGGTTTTTTCAGGAGTGGCTGAACCTCATCAAGCTACAGTATTGCAAGCTGGCAATTGGAAAACAAACAAATAAAGGAGCTAGGTAGGCAGAGTTTACTATTGCAACATTATTTTATTGTGATATTGATTTGCAGATGACTGAGCATTCATATGCTTCATCGAAACAGGATAAATTAGAATCAGTTTAAATAAATCAAATTGCCTTGTATCCGTATTAAATTCACAATATCACAACCTGTGTACATGTGAATATATGTTCACATAAATCAATATCTGATTTAATTAACATTAGTGTCCCTATTTTCCTCCAGCTCTAGTTCTCCTTTCATAGTTTAGAACACGGCTGCATATGTCTGATTTCCTAAAACTGTATCTTGACCTTCTTACCTCAAGGTCAATAGAATATTTCTGATCCTTTGGGGACAGGAAATATGGTGTATTAGTGGTTTGGTTTGGTTTGGTTTGGGATGTGTTTGCAGGAGTTTTTTGTTTTTTTTGAAAAACAAGGGCTAACTTCCAATGTCAGGAAATAGATACATAAAATTTGAAGCATATGAATGCTCAGTCATCTGCAAATCAATATCACAATAAAATAATGTTGCGATAGAAAACTCTGCCTACCTAGCTCCTTTATTTGTTTGTTTCCCAATTGCCTGCTTGCAATACTGTAGCTCGATGAGGTTAAAGAGATCTTCTGAGAAAGATCCTATTGATTTTAATTACCGAGAAACAGCCCACAGGGACAAAAGAACTTTGCCTGTTTATTTAGCCAGTGCTGTGCTGCGCTACTGTGTAAGGAGAGATCAAATCAGCTGCGCTTGTTATTACAATAATAATAAGGCAGAAAAAGTGCTTCGGGGCTTGGAAGATTTTTAGGCAATAACCTCAACCATTTCTCCTCCTCCTCCAACCCTCCACCCCACCCCAATAATAGGCCGACATGAGGAACAAACAGTAATTACCAGTGATCAATATTAATTCAATTAAATTCGTGTTATTTACATCATAAAAGGACTGCTTAATATTTTCAAAATATCCTATCCAAAGCAAGTGGTGTACTTTATGACAGTTTGATTTTTATCATTGCTAAATGCATATTGAATGGCTTAATATCTTGTGGACTGAAGCTAATGCTAATTAGTTATTCAGGATAAAGCTATGGGCCCAGTGGTACAATAAATGTTTATAAAACTGATTGGCCTGACAAAACAGCCTACTTAGGAGTTAAACGGGAAAGGTCTTGGGGGATTAGTAGCCATTAGGGGGATGAATTCTATCTATCTTAGGTACTTAGGAAACTGTTCCTGATCTTTTAAGACTTACTAATGCTACGCTGCAAAGCACTTTCTAACCACCTTTGCCTCCTCTGGATGTCACACTATTGGAGCTAACAGCTTCAATAGCCCTCTTCCTCCACTACATCCAATAAATAATAATAATAATAATAATAATAATAATAATCCCCCCCCCCCCCCGTTGAGCAGTCGGGGCGGCTTGCAAGAATTAAAATCCATACAAATCTAAAAATAAACATCCCCCACCCCTCCCTCCATTAAAACAGTATATCCAAAAACAGATCAGGATCTTTTGCTTCCATTTGTAATTAAACCTGGTTTACTGATAGGTTTCAACCTAAACAAATTGTCATTAGTCCTCCCTAAGAGCCTTTGCAGACGGCTAGAAATAGTGCAAATTGAGTCCACTTTAAGGGTTAGGGTTAGGGTTAGGGAATCATGGGAACTGTATTTTATTGTGGCACCAGAGCTTTCTGACAGAGAAGGCTCAATGTCCCAGGAAAAAAAATCCCATGATTCCCTAGCACTAACCCTAACCCTAAAAGTGGACTCAATTTGCACTATTTCTGGCAGTCTGCAAAGGTCCTAAGTTTTATTAAAATGAGCCAATTTCAAACCTTGGCTAATGAAGCTGGGATTATTTATTTATATACAGCACTATATAAGGTGCTGTATTTTGGGACTTCCTTTCTGAAATCCATCAACATGCTGTCCTTAAAAAAAAAAGTCACCATAAAAGCATTATGTGTAACTTTTTTAGTAGGATGTTCCTTTTTGGTCAAAAGGCAGATGAAGAAACATGGGCCCACTCACATTCACAGTTGGCATGATTCAGTCCTGAATACGTTTCAACAGTGTTCTAGGAATCCATTTGCAGGGATAAGGCTGGTTAGCCAACTGTGCCCATTCCCCGAAGCATCAGATCTGGCCACAGTGGCACATGCCTTCATAGCATCCTATATGGACTAGTCAAGTCAAGTTTATTGCATTGGACCAAAGGTCTTTGCATCTACTTGGACTATTGTAATTCATTCTACACAGTGCTGCCTTTGGAAAAGGTGTCTCAAAACTTCAGTTGTCCAAAATGCTGTGGCCAGAGTCTTAAGCAGGACTAGTTACACAAAGCATGCCACTCCCTTTTTTAAAAATTATTTTATTGATTTTCAAGTCTTTATAAGATAGTCAAACATTACAGTGCAACATAATAACAAATATAACAATAACCATAGGATGTGAGCATTAGTTTGCAGGATTCCATGAATGGGATTTGTCCTTATCACTACTTTAGTGGCTAGCAGTCTGTTTCTGAGGACAATTCAAAGTGCTCTGTACAACTTGAGATCAGCTATCTGAAGCACTGTGTTTGTTCATATGAGCTGGTGCCACAGTGCCAGCTCTTGGATTCCATAGCATTGGGATAGTTAATCTGCTCTGGTTTTTAACATGAACTTTAAAGGTGCTAATCCCGATCCCTAAAACAATAGCAAACCCCCTCTGAGGAAACGTGCCAAGAAAACCCTGTGATAGGATTGCCTTAAGGTCTCCATAAATCGGAAACAACTTAATGGCAAACAACACACACAAAACAGGTTCAGCACCTTGAATAGCTTCTTGAAAGTATGAGCTAAAATGTAGACAAAATTCATTGCTTCATTGACATGGGAGCCACCAACTTCTGCTGCTGCCCAGGCTTTGAAATCTTGCAACCCATTTTTTTTCCAACCCATTTTTGATGGTGATGAAAAAAGGGTTCACTTTATCTGTCATCCTTCTTGCTGGTGGGCAAATCTCTTTTCTGTTTAGACCAGGGGTAGGCAACCTTTCCCCTTTAAGGGCCGAGGGACTTCAGCTCCCAGAATCCCAGGAGCTATTGGCCAACATGGGACTATTGGCCAACATGGCTGAGGCTTCTGGGAGCTGAAGTCCCTCGGACCTTAAAGGGGAAAGGTTGCCTACCCCTGGTTTAGACAGTCTAAATCTAAATTGGGTTGTACAGAATCATGGAATCCTAGGGTTGGAAGAGACCTCAAGTCATCAAGTCCAAACCCCTGCCATGCAGGAATATAAAATCAAAGCACCCCCAATAGATGGCCATCTAGCCTCTGTTTAAAAACCTCCAAAGAAGGAGACTCTACCACACTCCAAAGCTAAACTAACCCAGCTTCCTAAATCGCTCCTCATAGGGAATGGTTTCCAGACCTTTCACAGTTTTCATTGCCCTCCAATTTGTCAATATCCTTTTTGAATAGTGGTGCCCAGAACTGGACACAGTATACCAGGTGAGGCCTGACCAAAGCAGAATAGAGTGGCACTTTTACTTTCCTTGATCCAGACATTATACTTCTATTGATACAGCCTAGAATCACATTGGCCTTTTTAGCTGCAGCATCACAACTGGTGGTCTATTAGGACTCCTAGATCCCTTTCACATGTAGTCTTGTTAAGCCAAGTTCCCCCCATCCTATATCTATGCATTTCATTTTTTTTTCTCCCTAAGTGTAGTATCTTACTTTTCTCTGTTTTGAAATTCATTTTGTTAGCTTTGGCCGTTTTCTAATCTGTTAAGATCATTTTGAATTCTGATCCTCTCCTCTGGGATATTAGTTACTCCTCCTAATTTGGTGTCATCTGCAAATTTGATAAGCATGCCATCTTGATAAAGATGCTGAATAGCACTGGGCCCAGGACAGAACCCTGTGGCACCCCACTGGTCACTTCTCTCCAGGATGAAGAGGAGCCATTGCTGAGCACCCTTTGGGTTTGGCCAGTCAACCAATTACAAATCACTTAACAGTTGCATTGTCTAGATTGGTAGATGAAGCTTTTTTTTTGCAATGGTATCATGCGGGACCTTATGAAAAGCCGTACTGCAATCATGGTACGCTGCATCTACAGCATTCCCTTCATCTACCAATCTTGGGACACTATCAAAAAAACAGGTACAATAGATCTGGAATGACTTGTTTCTGGAAACCCATGCAGACTTTTAGTAATCATGGCATTCCTTTCTAAATGCTTACAGACCACTATAGAATCTTTCCTGGTATTGAAATCAGGCTGTCTGGGCAGTAATTATTTGGGTTCTTTTTTCCCCTTTTTTGAAAATGGGAGCAACATTTGCCTTCCTCCAGTCCACTAGGACTTCTCCTGTTGTTCAGGAATTCCCAAAGATTATTGCCAGAGGCAATAGTTTAAGGATGGTATTGTTTCCTTTTTTTATTAATGTGCTTTCATTTCTGTTTCAACCTGTTTCAATGTTTTAGTTGTAGTTTTTGTTTTTGTTTTTAAATGTATTTACTTTTGTTAGCTGCCTTGCATGCCATGAGGTGGGGGACAAGAAGGTAGGATAAATACGTTTAATATTTAATAAGTAAAACTTATTACCACTATCACCTTTCACGTAATGTAACTTTACATATACGCTAGCAACATGTTACTTGGAGAGAGATCAAAGAGGATACAATAATTTTTCCTATGAAAATAATAATAAAATAATAGAAAGTACAATAAAAAAGAAAATAATAAAATAACTGGTAACATTGTTACTGTTGCACATGATTAATAATGCTTACCTGTTACTTCTGTGCCTCATTTTTGCAGGGAAAATATACTGGGGGAAGAAACTGAGGGAACTCTTCCCCAAGATGTTTCATTGGTATAACCGATTTAAAAAACAGAAGTTAAACACCAATGAGCAATGTAACAAGTTGTATAACACACATTTTTAAAACTGTAATGGCTTCTTCTAAAAGATTTCTTTTTAAAAAGAAATCTTCAGCTGCCCCTATTACTCTGTGCTATATTGCTTCACGCTCTAGTTTCCCAACAAAGCTAAGTCCACCAAGGGCCCTTCATCCTCTCTTCCAAAGTTTGCAGTTTCAGAATAGAAATGGCTGTCACTTTGCCACAAAGGTTTAAGGGAACAAGAAGCTGGCAGAGGAACAACACAGTGTAGTTATTCTTTTAAGAAGCATAAATACAGTATATATTTTTATAAGTATGCTTATGCAGAAATATTTGTAATAGTCTTTTTAAAAATCTGTCCTATAAGCCATAAAGGTAGGATTAATCATCTAAATTCTGAAAAATGCTTTTGTTTCTTTACTATATTCCAATACTCTGCCTCTCTTTCTCTCTCTCTCTCTCTCTCTCTCTCTCATTCATGCACAAAAAGGACAAGTCTTAACATACTTATTAAAGTAAATACTTATGTGTTGGTGCTTCTCAAGCTATCTAAAGTGGAGGTGACCAACAATTATTTTTTCTCAATATCCCAGCACCAAATCTTTGCCCATTGGGTACAATTGGCTCCTTCTTTTGTGGAAGCACACCAGGGACAAACAGCCAATTGCTTGGGACCAAAACGCTGAGCGGCCCCACTCTATATGACGCATTTGAAATTGAGACAAGTAGGGAAATTGAAATTGATAGAAGTAGAATTTATCCCACAGGAACAAAAGCAGCTGTCGTACCTACTTGTTATGTAAGAGCAAAAACAATCAGTATAATGACGTTTAAAGACGTGGCCGTCTTCTTTCAAAATGTTTAACAAATAGATGCTTATTGACAGAATGTTACATAGCTTAAATGTGCATGTTGAATTTTAACTGCTGCTCAGATTTTTCCTGTTTTAATAGCATTATCTGTATTTTAATGTGCTGCTTGGGTGCATTGTTTTAGATATCTTCAAATGAGCAGGAAAAGTGGAATGCAAATGTAACTCAATTAAAGTCATGATTGTCATTGCAGATGGGATACAGTGTAATTTTTAACTCTAAAACATAGTACCTTTGAAGTGGCTACCGGTTACTTCCAGGGTTATTGTAGGTTTTTTGTGTGTGTTTTTGGAGGGGGAAGGAGTCTTTCCTAGGCCAAAAACCTATTAAGGGGAGTTTAAAATATAGTAAAATTGATGCCCTCACATGTCTAGAGCTTACAAAGTGCCTTTCTGAGTAGGAATGCAAAGAATATTTGGAAATTTGGAAATGTCCTTGATGACAAATGATGTTTCAACATATCAACCGCCTGTTGAGAAAATGGTTAAATCCT
Organism: Phrynosoma blainvillii; assembly: GCA_026167975.1. Classification (NCBI taxonomy): domain Eukaryota; kingdom Metazoa; phylum Chordata; class Lepidosauria; order Squamata; family Phrynosomatidae; genus Phrynosoma; species Phrynosoma blainvillii. Next base: position 160,461,133 of record JANUYF010000003.1, read on the forward strand.
GTCAGATTTTTTCTCCATTTTGTAACTCTCTTTCTTTTTTACAAAAAATAATACATTAAAGAAGAGTGTTCCATACAGCCCCCTATTATACAATGAAAAAATTAAAAATCATCCACTAGAAGCCATAGTCGTAATAATGTATTTGTATTGGTATTTGATTATCACTTCTCAGCTAGCCAGGGAACACAGAACAGATTCATTCTTTAAAAACTGATCACAACATTTTTCAAGAAAAACACTTTTTTATTAACACATAATTTTAATAATATAAAACAAAATATAAGGTGAAACAACAAAAACAATCCAAACAAACCTAAAACTACTTCTATCAACTACACAAACTAACCACTACACAAAATAACAAAATGGGGAGAGGGAAACAAGAATAACTTCCAACTTGCCAGCTAATGGTTATAATTATTAAATTATTTTACTTCCTACACACACACACACACACACACACACACACACACATCTATGTGTTATTCCATTCTACTATACTTCAAACACTAACATTTCTATTTTTCCCTAATATTTTTTCATTAAATCAACTAATCAAATTTGTCAATTTATACATTTAGCAAAGCCATATAATTTTGTCCACCAGTTTTCTTCTGAAGTCATAAAGTATTCTAGCAGCTATGAGCATATATAGGACAATTCTTCCATGTTTCTTCTCCATCTGTTCATCAAGCTCAATAGGAAAAGTTCTGGTTTCAATTGAAGTTGAAATTTCAGAATGTCCTCTTTCGTGGAACGTATCTGAGTCAAATATTTTCTCACCTTTGCACAAGTCCACCAAATATGATAAAAGGTTCCTTCTTTCTTATTACACTTCCAACATGTATTAATGCTACCTTGTTCATGTTAAATTAGTTTCTCTGGTGTCAAATACCATGAATGATCTTTTTGTAAAAATTTTCTGTAATATAATAGCTTAAACTAAACTTTAGACTCTTCACCCACATTTTCTCCCGTTGATCCATTTATATATTATGACCTAGATTCTAAGCCCATTTTGACATACATTCTTTTACGTGTTGATCTTTCATTTTTATTTTCAGTAATAATGTATACATTTTATCAATTAAATGCTCATCATTTGTACATAATTGTATTTCAAAATCTGATCTTTTTAAAATACTGAATGATATAAATTCTTGTCCATCTTAATCAATTTAAGATGGACAGGAAAGGAAAAACCATTTTTAAGAAATCTGTGAGTATGCACCTTCAAGTCACTTGTGATCCCATGGATTTCTTAAGGTTTTTCTTAGGCAAGGAGGTGGTTTGCTAGTTCCTTCCTCTGAAATATGGCCCACAGCAGTCAGGATTCCTTGGTGGCCTCCCATCCAAGTACTAACCAGGATTTATCCTGCTTGGCATACAAGATCAGATGGGATCTGGTGCCTTTACAGCATTTAAGCCGCTTTAAGGAATGAACACAACAGTCCCAAAAGCCAATCCTGGATTTAAGAACCAAAAGCTAAATAAAGCAACAAGGTCTTGACTGGCTAACTGGAACCAGCCTTCCTGCCACTGGTACCAATGGAAGCCTATGGATGGGGAGACACAGGGAGAATCTCATATCTTCAGATCAAGGATCACAGATAAGTTATTCTTTCATCAAAATTTCCCAATCAGATACAAGACATTTTTACCTGGGGGTGGGTGTCAGAGGATAATTTTGTGTCCAGATGGGGACTTCCTATGGATCATATTAAGCCTCTGGACCAGAGGTTCCCCATTATTGTGTTACATCCAGATGCATAGATGGCCATGTACAATGGCAGCAATTACTACAAACTCAGAAATTGCCAACAATGACAGCTGACCCTAAAATAAATTGAAACAGTGAAAAACAATCCAGAACAGCCTTCCTTCAATAAACGAAATAAATTATTTTGATTTCTTGAAGATTCTTGCATGGGCTCCATATTTTTTAAAAACTAGATTCTTACAAATTTCTTATAAAGCAGACATTTGTACTTTTGCAATTTAAATTCTTTTAATTCTTTTGCAATTGAAATTTCCCAGGCTTATTAAACACCAGTGTTGCTTCCTATTATGATATGCATGCTTCAGTACTTTGATTTACTCACAAGATTTCTCAATTATTCTTGGTCTGCCACATTTGAGTTTCAGTGAGCTGCTCCTGTGTTACAGAAGCCTGGAAATAACATGTCAGCACTGAGGTCAGTTCAGCACAACATCAGGCAGGTGTCAGAGGTCATCATCTTCTCATTTAAAGTCTGTTTCCGGCTTATGGGATTGTAAAGCATGTTCGTAAAGTGGCACACGCCTGAACGGAAGGCCATGAACCCTTTGTGTGTAATAAACATTTTACATGGTAGGGTAAGAACTAGATCAAAATCATTTTGCGGATTGTCTCTGGTGATTTTTAGAGGCAGGCAATCAATTATAAGAATATCACAAGTAAAAGTTTCTCATTATTACATTTTCATGTATTTTTAATGGAGCTGTGATGTTAAGCTGATTAACCAGGTAGATTAAAAGCCACTGAATACATTAAAGAGATACTCTCAAATAATAGGACTAGAAAGTATTTTTAAATGTTGTGTTATTATTTCCCCTCCCCAGCTTTCTTACTGCTTCTCCAACATGAGTTTCCCCCTCCCACAATTGGCATTGAAGAACACAGGAAGGGGGGTTAAAAATCATTCTGGCACTAGTTGTGTTAGATGAAGCTTTCTCTACCACCCAAAAATATTTCATATAACAAATAACATATATTATAAATGTAACACAAACCTGCTTATACATAACTATACATAATACAATATACTAACATATCATACACATCATACATTACTTCCTAATTGGTTGTATTCACCATATTCAAGTAACATTTTTGATTTTCTTATTAGTGAATTAATCCTTGAGGACACTATACATATATTAACTTTACTCTTTATGACTTTTTTATAGTCTGATTTCATTTTTTTATTTTTTATTTTTTTTTTGTCCACTGCTTTTCAAAAATGCATGAAATTATCAATTCGATATGTCCTATAATTGATTTGTAATAACTCCTATCTTCAACTTGTAGCTTTTGCCTATTAGTTTTTGTTTTTCAGTATTCTTCATATCTCGCCATTTTGTTAGCCAGTATTTTTTTTATTGGTTTCCATTCTTCTTCTGTTTCATCTGTTGTTTTATTATTAATTAGAGTTATTAAAATGTCCATGTCCATTGCTTCTTTTAGTTTTACCATCCATTCTTCATCGGATGGTATTTGTTTGCTTTTCCAATATTTAATGTAGAGAATTCTAGCAGTTGAGATCATATATATTATCTTTCTATATTTTTCCACATCTTTTTCCATATTGTGTGTCATATTGAATAAGAAGAGTTCTGGGCTTAAAGTTATTTTTATTTGTAACATTTTTGTAATCATATTGTGTATTTCCATCCAATATTTTATTGCCCTTGGATATTTCCACCACATATGATAGAATGGTCCATTACTCTCTTGACATTTCCAACAATTTGTTTTACCTGTATTGTATAATGTGCTTAGTTTTGTTGGTGACAGATACCAGTGGTACATCATTTTTATAAAGTTCTCTTTGTAGTTTTGACATAGAGTGAATTTATTTGTGTCTTTCCATGTTTTTTCCATGTTTGTAATTTGATATTTTTACCTATATATTGGGCCCAATTTACCATCACTTGTTTAATTGTTTCCTGTTCTAATTCTCTTCCATTCAGAATCTTGTAAAATTATGTTACATGATGTTCTCCTTCCATTAATAACTTATCAGGGTCATTTCTCTCTATTTCAAAACCTTCAATCTTCTTATCCATTTTGTATTTCAATTATTTGCTTATAGAAAAACCCATTGTTTTCCAACCATGGATGGGATATGAAGATATTCTAATAAAAGGAAAATATAAAGTATATATGATGGAAATAAGAGATCAACTAAATATAAAAGGTTTGAATAATGGCTCAGTTACAAATTTAACCATTTTTTATTTTAACCAATTAAAAATTGCTCATTGATTAATTAATTAAAATGCACAAGGTTTCTTTAATTGGTTTACAATTATTATTATTATTTTTTTAAAAAGTACTACTTGTTCATAATGCTTAGCCCTGTTACAGAAAACAGCCCCAGCTTGTTTTTGAGCAACTTGAATGAGCAAATAGACACTTCTAGAATCTGGAAGTGACAACCCTGAAGTGAGGCTCAAGAACCAGTAGAAAGGAGGAATGAATAAACAGGTGTTAACCTCCCAATGATATATACCATGAGGTCAGGAAGACAAGTAGCTTTTGTTTACAGAACTGCACTTGAGCAGAACAGCATCTTTCCACAGCTGTGGAGTAGCCAGGCAGCTGTCCAGCTGAAATCTAGCAACAAGAAGAGATACGAATACAGTGCAGAAGCCTATCCAAGTATGGATTTCTTCCTCCACAGCTATGTTAGTTGTAGAACCCACAGTGCTGTTGAACCAACAGCTAACCAGATAGACATATCTGTTATCATGCCTGTCTTTGTTGTTGTTAACTGCCCCTGAGTCAATCTCAACTCATGGCAACCCTGTGGATGAACCATCTCCAAGACACCTTATTTTCCACTGCTCTGCTTAGGTCCTGTAAATGTATACCCGTGACTTCCTTAATAGAATCCATCCATCTAGCATGCAGTCTTCCTCTCTTTCTAAATCCCTCCAACTTTTCTAGCATTATTGTCTTTTCTAATGAGTCATTTCTTCTCATGATGTGCCTGAAGTATGACAGCCTCAATTTTATCATCTTGGCTTGCAGGGAGATTTCAGGCGTGATCTGTTCTAGGACTCATTTGTTTGTCTTTTTGGCTATCCATGGTATCCTCAGCACTCTTCTTCAGCAGTACATCTCAAGTGAATTGATTTACCTCCTATCTGCCTTCCCCACTGTCCAGCTCTCACATCTGTACATAGTAATAGGGAAAACAATGGTTTGTATGATTCAACTTTTGTGCTCAGTTGTATATCTTTACATTTTAGGATCTTTTCTAATTCTTTCATAGCTGCCCTCCCTATTCCTAGTCCTCTTCTTATTTCTTGACTGCAGTCCTCATTCTGATTAATGTTTGACCAAGGTTCAGGAACTCTTTTACTATTTCATTATCCTCATTGTCTAGGCTCAATCTGTGTAGATCTTCTGTGGTCATTATTTTTGTTTTCCTTATGTTGAGCAGTAAGCCTGCCTTTGCACAGGCACGCGCCTCTTCCTCCTCCTTCCCAACCTTTCCCAGCCTTCAGCTATTTAACTATGGATAGTATCCCCTTTCTCCCATCACTGAAGGCCACAATATGAACTATTCTTCTGAACCAAAGACTGTATCATTTTAAAAACAACAACACTCTAGGAGTTCCAGTCCCAAAGACCTGTCTAGTTTACATCTGAGAATCTGAACAAGGTCAGAGCTGCTTATGATTCCTCGGTCTCCAACCAAACAGCCATACCCCATATAGAATATATCAGACTTCACTTTTAAGAGTTCATTTTTTATGAGTGAACTCATGGCACTGTCTACATGGTCTCACCAGGCTTCTTTTTATTTAGCAATGTTGCAGAATATGCTGTTTTTTTATTATTCCTCTCTCCTGAATATTACATTTTTATTAAGTTGCCTCTGGTGCACTCTCATAACCTCATTATCTTTACATCTTGCTTCATCTTCTTTCCTCTGCTAAGGGACTAAATCCAGGACTGTCTTTCTTTGTTGGTTCTAGAACTAATTGTTCCAGAAAGCAATCATTTCCACTTTCTAGCAATATTTATCTCTGCAGCACACCTTGAGGTGACATTTATCCAGTCAATCATTCTGAGGACAGCTGTAGTCATCCATTATTATAGTATTTCTCTCTCCTTGTAGTGTTTCCAGTTCTCTTAATATAACAGTCACATTCAGGTGGCTTTTAAAAATGTAGCCTTATAGGAACCTTTGATTTCATAACATAGTAAAGGTCTGTTGATGACATTTCTATAGTACAGTACTGTTTTAACATATGTAACTTAGGTAACATAACAGCGTGTTTCCATGTTCTGGAATTCCAAACCTGGCAAAGCGGGGCCAGCCTCCTTTGGTTGTCCTTCTGCCAGAAGATTGTTTTTAATTCAAGCAGATATCAGGCATATAACCTGGCTTGCTGCTGAAGGAGTTTTAACTCTTTCTATTGTTGTGTTTTTAATTATATGTCAAATGTGCTTTTAATTTTTAATTTTATTTGTTTTATTCCAATTTTATTACTGTCAATCACCTTGAGGTTTTCTTTTGTGTTGTGGAGAAGTGGAGAAATCTGAAATACACAATTAATTCTTGAATAGTAAATACATCCCATTCAGTTCAACATATGCTGTCCTGGGTAACATGTATAAAATGTGTATTGTAAAATCCCATTAATTATTGTTAGTCCAATCAGGGTTCAGAAAAAGCAATTATGTCCTATTTAATACAAGACTATAGGTTCTGCCATCTTATTTCACATATCAGTAAAATTAGAGTAGACACCAGTATGACATTCTCCTCTACGGGCAAATGAGCAGAAGCTGAGCAAGTGACCCCATGTAGTGTTCTTTGATTCCCATTTCTTTAAATGGAGTTTAAGAAAATTTCCTACTAGATTATGCCCTTTTTCTGTAAGAAATCCATGAGGTTTCTATGATACAACTGTGTAATTTTGCAGTGTATTTTTTTAATGTACCGTGCTGCTATTCCTGAGCTCTGGAACTGCCAGGCACAGGGAAACAGGAAGATAAAACTTTTCTTGTTTTTTGATTAAATGGACATGTTTTATATCTTCTTTAATGTGCTTCTTTCTGCTGTGAAACTCTTGGTTGTTACAAATTAGCCTATTTTCCCAACTCCGCTTCCGGTTCATTTCAAACATACAATTTCCTTTCCTACCCAAGCTCATGTTAAAAGCCTGAAAAGCTTTTGACAGACAAAATGGCACTTATCTCCCCCTCTTCCTTAAAACACACAGTCCACTGCATTTTCTAGATTTCTTTTCTTGCAGCTACTACTTTATCACATGAATGGGACTGCCATGTATTCATGCCTTCCCATTAGATTTATTTTCTACCTGAAGTTTTTTTAATTACTCTTTTGTCTCTCATCCAGTCTTTATAGCCAAACTCTCAGACAGCCTGGAGAAGATTCTACACTTCAATAAAATATAGTGGTGCCTTACACAACAACAACACCCCCCCTGCCCCGTGTGCAACTCCAATTATATATGTTTGCATGCACCCTCCTTTCTCCAGGATGCTGAAAGGCCAGAAGCATTGCACATTCCCTTGGGCTGAGGAAGAGAGAAAGGAAGAAAGGGCTACTCCATAGACCTCTCCTCAACTGTCATTCAGCAGGTCATAGGAGGGAGAGAAAGAGAGAAGGAGGAGGAGGATTACTGTATGGGCTCAGCGGAGAAATACAGGATTGTATTTGAATTTTTGGCTTCTCCTATCTTTGAACTTTTTAGGTTGCTGAGATGAGAAGACTAACATCATCCAGCAGCATCACATCAGGTCATTCACTGAATCTCATACAATTAAAAACGTGTTCGAGTTTACTTGTTTACCTTTCCCATTCCTTCTCTTTTTTTTTTTCTTTTCTTTTTTTCTTTCTTTCTTTGTTTATTTATTTGTTTTTGAGACCCCCTAACCTGAAGATGGTGATTGCTGGTGTCATGTTTTTATGGCTCTGTAAGGAAGTTTGAGTGTGACATAAATACTATGAGTAAAATTAGGAGGTAAGTTAGGCCCTCTACAGGCCATGGGACGGCCTCAGAAGCAGAGGATTGGGGCTGAGGCTGCCCCACTCCTCAGCCGGCCCTGGAAGGAGCACTAAAATAGCGCTCCTTCCTCAAGGCGCAGAAAGGGTGCTGGAAAAGGCAGCGCGCGTCTTCCTCATCTCTTCCGTTACAGCGTGTCCGGACGCTGCGATGGAAGGACATCATCAGAGCGCTCATCAGCGGGCACTCCAATGTCATCCTCAGGAAGGGATTGGGGTGCCCGGCATTCAGCTGCCCCTCCCCTTCCTTGGCTCGAAGATGGCACTTTGTGCCATCTGCAAAGCCCCTTAGACTGTCCCTTTCTTGGCAGAGAACTGTCCCTTTCTTGGCAGAGAACATTGACTTTCTCAAGACATTTCTGTGTTGATATATCTCGAAAAACTTTTAGGTGCTGTATAGGTAAAACTTGCCAATTGTTAGTCCAAATGAAAGAGATTTATCTTTGTTGGAGTGGAAACCACAAAGAGCTAAGCCCCAGTGCATTAGCTCCTTCTTGTTAAAGCGTGCTGTGGCAAAATTCAATATTTTCAAATCCAAGAAACATATTCCAAGGTAGCTGTGTTAGCCATGCAGCAAAATATAACAAAATCCACAAAGCGATGATACCTTTATGGAAACAACTACAATGCACAAAATACATCATGCAAGCTTTTGGGGTTAGTAGTTAAGCTTTCATTCAGGAGTCTCCAGTGAACAACCCTGACATGATAGGTTATTGCAGGCTCTGGATCTGCAAGCTGAGAGGAATCCACTTGCTCCTCTTGAATGCATAAGCACTCTGTGGAAAAACTAGAAAACCAAAGGGAATATCAAAATGCACTTGGAAGAAGATACTGTCATTGCAATATTAGAGGGACATTCTCTTGTTCCACAAGTGTGCCCTGCCATCTCCCCCAAAACCATGGCCCAAGGCAACTTGCAAATTAAAATATGCACAAAATAGTTAAAACATACAAAAAAGCATCATTCAAATGGAATTAAACTATTAACAACAAAAAACAGTTTTAAACATACAAAATGTTTAAAAGCAGATTTTAAAAGAGTACAATTAAAACAACTTAGGGCTGATGCAGACGGATTGGGATGGAGTCGGGGTGGAGTCAGGGCGGCTGGCATGCGGTTGCCCCACCCCAACTCCACCACCAGGCCAGCCCTTTAGGCCGGTCTGCATCGGCCCTTAGTCCAGGCCAGTGGCATCCCTAGGACTGGTGTCACCCGGTGCAGTAACTCATGGTGTCACCTCCCCATTGACCTCCTCTCATATCACACTCATATAGAATCCTTAGTAACTTGTTTGGACTAATTTACTCATAAATCATAATTCCCAAATGTAATGGTGACAGTTGTGACATAAACAACTAACAAGATTAAAAATTATACCTTTAAATTACAATATCATATGCACAGACTAAGGGCTGATACAGAACAGCAGTTTAGGCTGGCCCAGAGGTGTGGTTGGGGTGGGGCAACTGCACACCAGCTGCCCCAACTCCATCCCGACTCCACCCAACCCTGCACGCCTGTATGCATGTCACGCAGCGTCAGGGCACCCTCTTGGCACAGCATGCATACATGCTGCGCCAAAAGGGTGCAAAATGGTGAAAAGGGGGACAAAAGGAGGATCGGGCCATGGCCTGTGGTTGCCGTGGCCCTGATCTGCTGCTCCCAGGGGCGGCACAGAGATGCCCCTTCTTGGCCATCTGCATCGGCGCTAAATGTGTTTATATCTAGTTTCTTGTGATTAAAGTGAAAATTTGGTAAAATGTGATGTTTTTAAAGAAAAAAATTAAAATTTTTAAAATCTTAAAAATTAAATTAAAATTTAAAATTTTATTTTAAAAAAAATATGGAGCTTCTCCTTTCTCCTCCGACTGAGCCTCACCCCCACCCCACCCACACCATCTCTTCAATATTTTAAAGAAATACAGGTGAATGCCACAGCCCATTTCTGCCAAAATGCAGATGTTTGAGGAACAGTGGTGTCACACACCCCTTAGGGCAGGGGTAGGCAACCTTTCCCCTTTAAGGGCCGAGGGACTTCAGCTCCCAGAAGCCTCAGCCATATTGGCCAATAGTCCCATGTTGGCCAATAGCTCCTGGGATTCTGGGAGCTGAAGTCCCTCGGCCCTTAAAGGGGAAAGGTTGCCTACCTCTGCCTTAGGGTGTCACCTGGTGTGGTCCGCACCCCCTGCATCCCACCCCCACCCCCAGTGACTTATGGCAACCCCATTAATTTCATATCATTTTCTTAGGCAAGGGATGCTTAGAGGTCGTTTGGTCACTTCCTTCCTTTGAAATATAGCCTACAGCACCTGATATTTGCTGGCACTCTCCCATCCAAGTGCTAACCAGGGCTGACCCTGCTTAGCTTCCAATATCAGGATCTGGTCTTTAGGGTCTTTACAGGAGATGCTCTTAAGACCCTTTCTTTAAAAACCTTCAGCTCTTAAAAGCCCGTTGGAATAAAAACAAAGTCTTCACCTGCTGACAGAAGGACAATGAGGAGGGGGGATTTCTAGCCTCCTAGGAAGGGAGTCCCAGAACCTAGGGGCAGCCAATAAGAAGGCCCTATTGTATGTCTTCACTAATTATGCCTGTAAAGTTGGTTGAACTAAAGAAAAGCTGTCGGTCAAATATCCTGGGAAATCACAGTCTGTCACATAGCCTGGACCTAAGCCACATAGGGCAGTGGTGGCAAACCCATGGCACGCATGCCAGATTTGGCACTCAGAGCCCTCTCTGTGGGCATGCATGCCATTGCCCCAGAGTCCTCCAGGGTTCATTACTAGAAAGCCAGAGGGACGTGGCACATTGCAATAAATAAGTGGGTTTTGGGTTGTAGTTTTGGGCACAAAAGACTCGCCATCACTGACATAGGGCTTTATCAGCTATAACCAACACTGAATTGTACCAGAAACAACAACCACTGGAACTGTTGTAGCGAGGAAGTTATATGATCCCTGTAACCAACCCCAGTTAAGACTGACTACAGCTCTTGGGGTGCATTTACATTGTAGAAATAATGCTGTTTGACACCAGTTTAACTGCTATGGCTCCATTCTACAGAATCCTAGTTTTATGAGGCAATCTCCAGCTTCATTTCTGCTAGCCTTAGCAGAAAGCATCTTTTTGGTTGGAAACATCACAACCACTCCAAAGAGGCTTCATTTGGCTTGGGATTGTCAAATCTCATACACATCCTCATTTGCTACCAATATCTATTCCCTGTTTACAGAAAACTATCACAATTGAAAGAAGAGGGGCTCTGTGATGTGCTTCTCTTTCTGTGTAGATTGAATATTTCTCATGGGAAGTGCCTGAGTTTAAGATTTCCTACATGTAATCGGAAGTTCTATAGCCAAAGAAAAGCTGTACCATGCAGTTCTCCTGCATACATAAATTTATTGTAAAGTAAAATGAGCATTGATTTCTAAATTATGATATTGACCTGGGAAACAATAAAATTGCCAGTAGCACCTATCTTAGTATGCAAAGGGATCTTTGAGACAAACTGACTGAAAGAAACTGGTAGTACAACCTTTCATAGACTTGATTCTACTTCCTCAGATGTATGGAGTGAGGGGTCCAAGGACAGACCTATATAAGCAGACTGTGTGTGAGAATAATAATAGAAATCCAAAATTTGTGAGTATAGAGATGAGGTGACAAGTTCAGTTTTAATGATGGACATTGGAGGGAAAGGCAGGAGAAATGATGTTGCCTAAAGCAAAGGTGAATAGAAAATCATATGACTGGTGGTGGGAGTGTTGGAATGTAGTATGGGAACTAGATGGGAGATGTGATAAATTGGTCAAGAGTGTCCTCATAATGCTGGGGTGTTAACCAATGTTATAATATATGTAGTCGGCCAGGAAGCTCTCTGTTGGAGTTTATGGTCATGCTCCAATTCAGGTGTTTCTCTTTCCAATCTTCCTTTATAGTTTTTTGTCCAAGGACTGCTTTCTTGAGTCAGAGATGGAATGCCCAGGAAGACTGACATGTTCTACAACTAGTTTTTATGTATTCCTGTTCCTAATGTCTGACTTATGTCCATTTATCTTCTGCTGCAGAGACGACCTGTTTGCCCAGAGTGCTGAAGAGCATCGTTGACAGAGGATAACATATATCACATTAGCGAATGAGTAAGTGAAAGTCCCTCTAATATTGTGGGTGATGTTAGGTCCTGTGATGACATTTCCTGAATAGATGGGCAGGCAGAGTTGGCATCTGGGTTTATGGCAAGGTCTTGTACTTGTCTCCTCATCTGAGGTTTATGTCTTCCTGTAGGTAAGTAAGTGTTTGAGGTTGAGAGGCTGCCTGTAGGCAAGTAAAGGCCTACCACCAAGAATCCTTGAAAAGTCAGCATCATTGTCTATAATAGACTGTAGTTCATTGAGGACACATTTAAGTGGTCTCAGTTGGGAGCTGTATGTGAGAGTGGGGTTCTATCATTTTCTGTCTTCAGTCTGTTTTGTACCAGATTAGTTCTGGGTACAAGTCTTGCCTTGTTTATTAGGTTTTTGTTTTTACTTTATATGGTAAGTACTGTAGCTTGAGGAATGCTTGCTGTAATTCCATGAATTTGGTATCTGTCTTGTGGGTCTGAGCAGATATGATTATATTGGAAGCTTGGCTGTAGACTATGTATCTGATAGTGTGTTCAGGGTGGAAACTGGAGACATGTAAATACATGTAGCAGTCAGTGGGTTTATGCTATAGGAGGTTACTGCACTATGCACTTATTGTGCTGCTATTCCACTTTTATTGCTCTGGTTATCTCCTGCAACATTCTGGGGTTTGTAGTTCAATGAGGCCTAAGAGCTCTCTGGCTGAGAATTCTAAATGCCCCTCCCTAAACTGCAAATCCCAGAATGCAACAGGAGCCAGACTGCAGTGCAGTTCTTAGATGCCCATTGTGTAGCGCTACAGGGGTTTGTTGTTGTTGATAACTGCCATTGACTTGACTATGATTCATAGTGGCCCTGTAGGTGAGATCTCCAAGACTCCCTGTCCTCTACCTCTCTGCTCAGGTTCTGCAGGCACAGGCATGTGGTCTCTTTGAGTATAACTGTCTGGTATGCTGTCTTCCTCACTTTCTTTTGCCTTCCACTTTTCCTAGAATCATTGTCGTAACAGAGGGAACATATGTTACAAAAGAAGACGGGGTCGCTATTTGAAAACTATCCCACCTTCAGTTCCCTCTGCTTCCCAAAATGGCTTGGAGAGCAGACCAGCCATTCCACAGAACCTCACCCTGCTCCTTTGCAATGCCAGGTCGGTTAGAAATAAGACTCACATCATCCAGGATCTTCTCCTGGATGAGGATGCCGACCTGGTTTGCTTTACAGAGACCTGGCTGGGAGAGGATAGCGCTGCTATCTGGGTGCAGGCCCTCCCAGCTGGGTACTCTGTCAGTGAGCAGGTGAGGGGAAGTGGGCGGCGGGGCGGAGTGGCTCTAGTTCATAAGAACAGCCTGATCTTGACCAGGATACCTGTCCGGAACACGGTCCATTTCGAGTGTATGCACCTTAGCCTGAAGACCAGGGATAGTTTGGGGATTCTGCTAGTCTACCCCGTTGCCTAGCAGACTCCCTGACCGAGCTGACACAGCTGGTCTCTGAGCTGTTGTTGGAGACCCCCAGACTTTTAGTTCTGGGGGACTTCAACATCCCGCTCGAGACCAGTTTAACAGGTGCGGCTCGGGAGTTCATGGAGACCATGACAAACATGGGCCTATCCCAAATGGTCAATGGGCCCACACATTGTGCAGGTCATACACTCAATGCGATCTTCAGTACGGAACAGGAATATCCATGGGCGGAGTAAGTACTTACGCATTGTCATGGACGGATCATTTCCTGGTCAAGATGGAACTGAGAGCCAATATCTGCCCTGCCGGGGGTGGTGGACCCATTAGAATGGTCCGCCCTTGAAGGCTAATGGAGCCCACTGGCTTCCAGAGAGCCTTAGAGGGTTTAATGGTTGGGAATGCCGGTGATCCTGTCGAAGCTCTGGTAAATACTTGGAACACCGATCTTACCAGGGCTATCGACACAATCGCTCCCAAGCACCCTTGCCATCCCGCTTCAAATCGGAGGCCTTGGTATATGCCAGAGCTCAGGAGGATGAAGCGGGCTGGACAACGACTAGAGCACAGGTGGCAGAAGACTCGACTCTTATCTGACAGAACTCGCCATAGGAACTTCCTTCGTTCCTATCAGGAGGCAATACGTGCAGCGAAGAGAGTTTTCTCCTCTGCACGTATTGCGTCTGCAGAGTCTCGTCCAGCAGAGCTGTTTAAGGTGGTGAGGGAGATGACGCAGGTTCCTCCAAACACCATAATTAAACCGAAGATGGCCTGCTATGACGCTTTTAACAACTTCTTTGCAGATAAAATCTCTCAGATAAGAGCCGACCTAGATGCTACCATTGAAACAGAGTCTATAGGCGAGGTGTCCAGCGACTCCGCCGATGTAGTTATACTGGATCAGCTTCAATCTGTGAGTACCGAGGACGTGGACAAGCTGCTTGGTAAGGTGAGGAAGACAACCTGCCCTCTTGACCCTTGTCCATCATGGCTGGCCGTCCGGGGGGATGCATTGAGGAGACTCCTCACGGATATCATCAATGCATCCTTCAGGGAAGGACATGTTCCATCTTGTCTAAAGGAAGCGGCTATTAGGCCGCTTCTGAAAAAACCTTCCCTAAACCCCCTGGATATGAGAAATTATAGGCCTGTGTCATTGCTGCCATTTTTGAGCAAGGTAATCGAGAGGGCGGTTGCTCTTCAACTCCAAGCTGTCTTGGATGAAACCGATTATCTAGACCCATTTCAAACCGGCTTTAGGACAGGCTTTGGGGTTGAGACTGCCATGGTTGCCTTGACCGACGATCTGCATCTGAGCATCGACAGGGGTAGCATGACCCTGTTGGTGCTCTTAGACCTCTCAGCGGCTTTTGATACGATAGATCACGACATCCTCTTGGGCCGCCTGAGGGGGTTAGGTGTCGGGGGCACTGCATTGCAGTGGTTCTGGTCCTTCCTCTCGGGCATGTCCCAGAGGGTGTTGCTCGGGGAGAGTAGCTTCAGTAAGAGGGAGCTCACTTGTGGGGTCCCTCAGGGAGCTATTTTGTCCCCGATGTTATTTAACATCTATATGAAGCCTCTGGGTGAGATTATACGGAGTTATGGTGCTGGGTGTTATCAGTATGCTGATGACACCCAAATCTATTTCTCCATGTCTCGTTCGTCGGTCTCGAATTCTAATGGCATCTCTTCTCTCAATGAATGTCTGCGAGTGGTAATGGGCTGGATGAGGAAAAACAGATTGAGACTGAATCTGGACAAGATGGAAGTGCTCACGGTAGCGGCCCCGAAACCAAGAATTGGGTTGCAACCTCCAGTCCTGGATGGGGTCACGCTCTCCTCCAGTGACTGTGTTCGCAGTCTGGGGGTGCTCCTTGACTCATCGCTCCTGGTCAGGAGCACCTGTTATCAGCTTCGGCTGATACGCCAGCTGCGCCCTTTTCTGGAAGTAAGGGATCTCGAGACTGTTGTGCACATGCTGGTAACCTCACGCCTTGACTTCTGTAATGTGCTCTACATAGGACTACCCTCTAATTGTCTTGACTCGGAAATTACAGCTGGTACAAAATATGGCAGCCAGGTTAGTGTCGGGAACATCTAGGAGGGATCACATTACTCTGGTTCTGAGATCCCTCCATTGGCTGCCAGTCAGCTTCCGGGCCCAGTACAAGGTGTTGGTTATCACCTTTAAAGCCCTAAATGGCTTGGGTCCAAGTTATCTTAGGGACCGCCTCCTTCCATACAATCCTCCCCGCGCTCTCCGGTCCTCTGGGAGGAATCTGCTGCAGCCCCAGAAATCGAGGCTTGCGGCAACCTCTCACACCAGTTCTCACATCCATACATGGTGATCGGGAATACAATGGCTTGGACTATTGTGTTCAGAGTTATGTCTTTATATTTTATAATCTTGTCCAGTCTTTTCATAGCAGCCCTTCCCAATCCTAGTCTTCTTCTGATTTCTTGGATGCAGTCTCCTTTCTGCTCAATATTTGAAACAAAGTATGGGAAGCCACATAGGGATTGAGGGCCAGCAGGGAGGCTGGCCTCTGGAGATCCACCACCACTGCCTCATGGAAGACCACCAGAGCAGCCAGAAGTTGACACAGGGAGTGAGAGCCAGTCACTGGAGATCTGCCATCCCCCCTTCCACCCCACCAACAACCACCAGAGCAGCAAGGAGACCAAAGCGGAGGCCAGCCACCAGGATACCTGTCAGAGACATTGCATCCAATGGGAAGAGAGGCTAGCCAATGCAAGATCAACAGTGCTGCCATCATCACTGCTGCTGACACCAAAACACAATGCTGGTTGAGAGTGAAACTAGGGGTGGGAAGACATGAGGAAGAACCGAGAGGGAAAGTAACTTTACTGGAATTGAAGAGGGTGAACATATGAGGGGAAGGATTGGAGGGAAAAGAAGGAACATATGAGTAGATGGACTGGCGAAAACAAATCAGTCTAGAGTAATGGAATACATGAAACAGAGTGGCAAACCACTACTGGGCAGCAGCAGTAGTGATGGGTGATACTGATGTAGAATCTCACTGTCCAGGATTGTGGCCAGCACACACAAACCTACACCGATAAGGATGACTCAACAAGGTAACTAGCTATGCAGCTGGAAATAGTCCACCAACCTTGCAGGAAGTGAGAGAAAGAGCAAACCAAAAGCCAGAGGTGAAGTCAGGAACACAGGGGTCATGATAGTCAGTTCAGTCCAAGGTCAGGTCAGCCAGAGGGTAGCAATAGTCCAGTCCGTTCCGAAGTCAAGAGTCAAGGCCACAAAGAGTCGAGGTACAGGGAGCCAGTGCAAGCAGCAATCACACCAAAGGATCATGCAATAAACTCTGGCATTGAGTTGGCATCTCTCTGCTTCCTAAATAGGGGATGCCCTCCCCCGTACCAGATGAGGCTGATTAGCTAATTGCCTCACAGCAATTCTCTGGGATCTGCGTCTGCCAGCACTTTCAGCCCTACGCTGCCTGAAGGAGGGAACCTTCAAGCCTGATTCCTCCCCAGAGTCACGACTAGGCTGCTGTACCACCAGAGGAATCCCATGAGCACTAGGACCTGGCTGAGCCTCCTCCTCTGGGGCTGGGAAATCAGGGCTGGGCTCTGGCAGAGCAGGATTAACACCTGGTGTAGGCTCAATTACCTCTTGCTCTGGAGCAGGATTAGCCCCTGGTGTAGCCTCAATTACCTCTTGCTCTGGAGGAGCCCCATCCTCATCCTCATCCTCCAAGACCTGCTCTTGGCTGGCCATGACACTCACAGAGAGAACAGTAGTGGCACTGTAGCTAAGACATGTTAGCATTGCATAAAGGTAGGCAAAGGTGAAAACCCTGTGAAGAGACAGCCCCGAGCAAAATGAAAGGCAGGACTAGAACACAGAGAGACAGAAAGGAGCCACAATGGAAAATCACAACAGAGAGTTGATCAAGGGCATAAGAACTCAAAGATGGAAAGAGAAGCAACAGTCATGTTCAACAATGCAAACATTGCCTGAAGCAGAAGAACTACGGTCAGAAACCAAGGACATAATCAAAGAAGAATGCAGAAATACACTAAAGGTGTCAAAAAGAGAGAGAGAAGAAACAATAAATAGCAGAAGAAACACTTTGAGCAGCAAAGGAAAGAAGAGAAGCAAAAGAAAAGGGAGATAGGAATAACCAGAACCATAAATGCAACTGTCCAACAACGAGTGCACAAGGATAAAGAAAACTGCTGCAATAACCAATACAAAGATAGAATGTAGTAATGGAGGGGTATAATCTTTTTAAGAGAAATAGGCCAAACAAGAAAAGAGGAGGAAGAGTATTACATGTCAGGGATGTTTACACCTGTGTACTTTAGACATCACAGGTGTACTGTGGGAGGTAGAGAGCATCTGGATAAAAATTAAAGGGGAAATAAATAGCAGGGATGTTACTATGGGAGTCTATTACAGACCCCCAAGTTATACTGTGCTAGCTATTTGTTTGAATTCCTCTTTAGTGATTTCACCCCTTTTCCATTTCTTATACATCTCCCGTTTAAAACTTAGTTCAGTTGAAAGTTCTTTTGTCATCCAATCTGGTTTCTTGAGACATCTCCCATTTTTCCTTCTCATTGGAGCAGTTTGAGATTGTGCCTTCAGTATCTCCCTTTTGAGAAACTCCTATCCATCCTGAACTCCCTTCTCCTTTAGTATTCCTGACCATGGGATCACTCCCAGTGTTTCCCTAAGTTTGTTGAAGTCAGCTCTCCTAAAGTCTAGAATGAGTGTTTGACTATGCCTAGCTTCTCCTTTCCACTGTATAATAAACTCCAGTATAACATGATCACTCCCACCTAAGGATCCCACCACTTGCACCCCATTGACCAGGTCATCCCTGCTGGTTAGGATCAGGTCTAAAATAGCTGATCCCCTGTTGCCTCTTCCACCTTTTGGACAAAGTGAGGAATTTACTAGACCTTGGAGTATTGGCTGAGTTTGACTTCCAGCAAAAATCAGGATAGTTGAAGTCACCCAACACTATGACATATCTCCTTTCTGAGTGTGTGGTCATCTGTTCTAGAAAGGCATCATCCAATTCCTCAGTCTGACTTGGGGGTCTGTAGTAGACTCCTACTATAACATCCCTGTTGTTTCCTTCCCTTCTAATTTTTATCCAGATGCTCTCCACCTGATTCCCAGGATTTAAGTCCTGGATCTCTTCACAGGTGAAACATTCCTGACATCCCTGACACAACTCCCAACTCTCAAAGTGGGAGTTATCACAACTCCCAAACTGCCCACATGATCTATCACTTTAAAGCTCATGGCAGGTATATTGAGGGTGCATTTAGGGTCATGGAGGGGCAAACTTCATCACATTTTATATCAAACATGGAAGACTTCCAACTATCGTTACACATACTACTAGTGGAAAGCCTCATAGATTTGGAACAATTACTAAGGAAGGTCAAAGAAGAAAGTGTAAAGGCAGGCTTACTGCTGAACATAAAGAAAACAAAAATAATGATCATAGAGGATCTACATAAATTCAACCTAGTTAATGAGGAAATAGAAATCATTAAAGATTTCCAGTACCTTGGCTCAAGCATTTCTCAGAACTAAGATTGCAGTCAAGAAATCAGAACAAGACTAGGAATTGAAAGGGCAGCCATGAAAGAACTAGACAAGATCCTGAAGTATAAAGATATACAACTGAGCCCAAAAGTTAGAGTCATTCAAGCCATTGTATTCCCCATCAATATGTATGGATGCAAGAGCTTGACATGACGAAAAGATGGAAAGAAAATCAACTCATTTGAGATGTGATGCTGGAGAAGAGTGCTGAGGATACCATGGACAGCCAAAATGACCCAAAAAAAGGGGGGAGGGGTCCTTGAACAAATTAAGTCTGAACTTTCCCTGGAAACTAGATGACAAAACTGAGGCTGTTGAACATAATGACACTGAGGCTGTCATACATCATGAGAAGGCATGACTCACTAGAAAAGACAATAATGCTAGGGAAGGTAGAAGGCAGTAGAAAGAGAAGAGGACCACATGCCTGGTGGCTAGAATCCATCAGGGAGTCCATTGGCCTTAATCTGCAGGACTCATGCATAGCAGTAGAGAGCAGGGGGGCTTGGAGATGCCTCACATACAGGGTCGTCATGAGATGGGACCAACTCAAGGCCAGTTGACAACAAGAACATGGGAACTCTTTTGACTATTTCAGTTTTCTTGTTCTCTCAGGTGAATTCTTGTAGATCTTCTGTGGTCATTGTTTTCTTTTGTTTTTTAATGTTCAGCATTAATCAAGCCTTGGCATTCTCCTCCTTGACTTTCTTCAGTAGTTGCTCCAAGTTTTTGTTTCTGCTGGTAATATTGTGTCATCTGCATATCTTAGGTTGTTAATCTTTCTTCCTCCTATCTTCACACCTTCTGCCTCTGTGGTACTGCATAGTATATATACATCTAACTTGGAAAATGTAAATAGAAATGCAAATAGTGATGTAAAGCTGATCAAGTACAAACTGTGTTTGTGGATGCTGTTTTTTGAGTGTCACATTACTGTAAATAGAAAAGCACTCAAACCTTGATATAAAGGAACAGTTCCACATTCTGACTTTAAAGATTGGGTGAGTGATAAAGAAAAAGTCAAAAACAAACAGCAGAAGGGAAAATTTAAGTATTCCATTGTTGCCTAGCCAGCAACTTCCTCTAGAGGGAGTGTTATGATTATCATTAATTATTATTACAGTATTATGAACATACATGACATTTTAAAGAGCAATACAAGGAAAGGAAAGCAAAAGGGGTATCCCCTGCCACAATCAGGTGACAGTGTAAATTCTGATTATAAAAACTATGAAAGAAAATCAGATGAGACTAATAGAATAAATCTGAGCCTTCTATGTAGTCTAGGCCTATGATGCGAACCAGAGATGGCACGTGAAGCCATTTTTTCCTGGCATACGGAGGGCAGGGAAGAGGAGGAAGAGATGCACACCTGTTCCTCCTTCTTCCTAGCCATCCCTGGCCTTCAGCTGCCTCTTCTTAGGCTGGGGACAGTGCAGGAGAGACAGCTGAAGGCCCGGGAGGGCAGGAGAAAGAAGCCCCACCCTGGAAGACTGACCGCCAGAGCGAAGAAGTTCTACCCTCGGCACTGGGCAAGAGTGCCAGAAGGCCTTTTAGCTTGGGCAACCTGCCCCTAAAAGGTTTGCCATCAGTGGTCTACGCTATGAGGATAAAGACTGACAGGTTAAGCCAAAGGCGTTAAAGAAAACCTATTATCTTGAGCAGGGCTGTTCCCCAAGTTCACAAGCCAGGACTGTGTGTATATGAAGCTTGTTCCTTGCACTCCATTGGTGGCGCAAACTCCTTTGAAGGGAGTGCTTTTCTGGGCAGGTCTCTAAACTCTTGTTTGTGTTATAACTGGTGTCTTCACATTTTTGCACATAGTTACTATTACAGCAAGAGCCGGAGTCTCGTATTGTGTCATGTCATGAGAGGTTGGGCATATATGTTGCCTGACACAGTGACTTCATAGCTTATGGTTTCAAAATATTTAAGTTAAAATTACTCACAGTGGTGGCACACTTTCTTATCTCCTCCTCTTTCCTCCTTCCTACTCATGAGGAATGCTCTTTTGATACGAATCATTAAGTTCTCCAAGCACTGGGCTATCTCAGCCAGCTACCAATTACTCAGGAACCCAGCTCTTTGGGCTGCTTGCTGTAAGAAATGGCTCCAATTCAAAAAGATGAGATATGAGTTTAATATTAATCAAAACAGGCAGATGCCAGTAAGAGAGCAAATCTAACATGATTATGAGCTAAATGAAAAAGAGTATGACCAGGAGGAATATACCAGGAGAAAATGATAACAGCTGCAGACATTTTAGTGTGTTCAAAAACCCCACTGAACTCTGGGCTTGAGGTGGGGCTTCAGGACTGCTCAGCAGCCTGTTCTGGCTACACATTGGAGGAGTTTTCTAAAACTTTTGAAAAGTTTTAGAAGGATCTTTCCACCTCAAGCCTAATGTATTTGCTCTTCTTCTCTGAAAAATGTTAAGAATGTGTTATGTTACTGAACCAAAGCCAGCAAATCAGTCTCTAAAAATGTACAAGTTGTGAGTGAAGTCAAGTCAGTGCATCATTTATCATGGAATTAAGTCCAAGTCAAGTCATTGAAGTGACTTGAGTCCAACTTGAGTCTGAGTCAATTAACTCAGGTCTACATCACTGCAATAAAGAGGGCTAGGTCTACGAACATCATCCCCATCCCTCTGATTATCCTAAATTGGCTTACCCCAGTGCTTTGCTGCAGGGGTTTTGTTGCACTGAGGCTTCTTGGGCCAGCTGCTATCACCCCAGGCCACTCTGTGGCTTGGAGTAGGTCTTGGACCACGTCTCACAATGACTTTGTCATTGTGGACTTGGGGGTGAGATCTGTTCTGACTGTTCTGACTTTCACACTGGATCTTGAGTGAAGTCTCAGGGACTGTAAATGCTATATGGTGCTTCATGTGAGACTTGGTAGACATATAAGATCCTACACCTGCAGTTGACAGCCATTTTCCACATCATGATCCACTCTCCCACTCTGTCATTGCATTATGCTTATTTCCAAATCCCCAGGCTGCAACTGGTCACCTTGGAGGGGAGGGGGGCCCCCATGTTATTGTAGCATGGGTTTTCACCTTCTCTGGGGTTTTCTTCCCAATGTAGTGGGGCATACTTTGTGCTTTTGGTATTCCCTTTGGTCTCTCCATTGCGCTCAGACTGCTTTCAAGGCTTTGTCACAACTGGCAGGTTCAGAAGGCAAGAGGTGACATCAGGCCAAGTTAAACTGGGAGAGGGAGGAAAGCCCTGGGATGGATACAGGGACAGAAAGGGGGGAACCTGCAGTTGGGTGGATACAAGTGACCTCACCTCCAGCTGACTGTCTGGACATGCTACAAAGATTGGCTGACAGTGAAAGCCTTGCCCAGATATTTAACAGAACTATCTAGCTTGCAGACCCACTGGAGCATTTCGTCTTAAAACCATTGGGCCATATGTCCTCTCACTTTATCTACACATTATCTAAACATTATCTATACAAGAGGGATAATAGTTGTGAATGTATCTGATTTGTAATTGTGGTAGTCACACTAAAGCTTGGCCAACCTATTCAACCAATCCCCTTTTTCTTGGTGCCACTTCTCTGTGGTTTTCTTTAACACAAGGTGGCTTTTAAAACTTTTTCCTATGTTTATTGTCTGTGATGAAGATGAATGTGCCCCCAAATGGTGAGGTTTACATTTATGTGCACCTTGGAAAAGTTAAAGCAATTCTTCATTCAGAATCATGCTATAAATACATTCTCTGTCTTCTGTGGTAATTGATGGAAGTAAACCTCTAGCCTTTACAACTGCACCTAGTCTTCATGCTCTGATCCTTACTCTGAATGCTGACCTATAGAATGTTTTCATCTATATCTTATTGCCTGTATTCATAAGTCTTCATCCACTTAACTCAAACTTTTTATGCAAAGAAGAATATAGTTTTGATGCAGCACTATCCTGAAAAATCACTGGTCTGGCTCTTTATCCAGGAGTGTTGCATTCTTTTCCATTGCACCTCAACTCTGCATGGATGCCACTTGTCAACTTGGACATTAAGGTGGTCACTTATTTAAAGTGTATAAAGTAGGTATGGTGACCTGGTTAATGAATCAGCCTACTTATGCATCTCATATCTCAAAAGAGGAACTGAAACATTTTATCAGGCAAGATATTGGATGCATTTTATTACTGAGGAAGGAGCAGTGTATGTTATCACAAAGCAAAGCCCTTGTTCCAAGTCACTGGAGGTGAGGAGACTATTCCATCCAAAATGTGTTGCCTATGAAGCCAAATAAACCCCATTTTGTTGTTGTTAACTCCTCTCAGGTTGACTCATGGTGACTCTGTGGATGAGACTTCGCCAATACCTGTCCTCCATTGGTCTGCTCAGGTTCTGCAGGCTCATGTCCATAACCTCTCTGATTGAGTCCAACCATCTAGCATGTGATCTCCCTCTCTTTCTGCTGCCTTTTACCTTTCCTAGCATTATAATCTTTTCTAATGACTCATGCCTTCTCATGATGTGGCCAAAGTACAACAGCCCCAATTTAGTCACCCTGACTTCCAGGGTGAGTTTGGGCTTGATCTGTTCTAGAACCCATTTGTTTGTCTTCTTGGCTATCCACAGTATCCTCAACACTCTTCTCCAACACCACATCTCAAATGAGTTTATTTTCCTTCTGTCGGCTTTCTTCACAATCCAGCTCCCACATCCGTACATGGTGATGGGGAATGCAATGGCTTGAACGATCCTCACTTTATAGTTTAGATAGGATCTGCCCAATCCTAGCTTCTTCTAATTTCATAGCATCCCTGAAACTATCAGGAGTAACTGCTTGGGGATTTGGAACATTCACTAAGAAAACATCAGGAAGTCAACACAATTAAAGGGCTGATGTTTGGCACCATTCTTACAGATATTGGAGAAGTGAAATAATAAGATGAACCTTTTTTTAAAAAAAAAGTAACAGAAGTGATACATGTACATTCAGAACTGAATATTCATAGTTATTGTGCACACAAGTATCTTAACTATGGCATTACTTTGTTGATATCTAAAAGAAACTTACTTCAAAGCTGACAAGATGTTGTCTTCACAAATCATTCTACTTGATGCAATCTACCAGTACAAGCATCATCCACCTCATTATGCTCTGCATCAAGTCTGAAGAGGGCTAGATCTGTCAGAGCTCATACAGTCCTGCCACAGACAGTTGGAACAGATGTCTGCACTGTGCAGGGCAACTAGGACAAAAAAAAAAAAACCAACCATGCAAAACACAAAACAGAACTATGGGCACATACAGACTGATTGAAAAATCACAAAAAATATATCCAGGTGTAGCTGTGGTATCACTGTTTGGTGGATTTTGGATGAAAACTCCCTGTTTTTGTTCCTGTTCTTTCTGATTTTATACTGGGTTAAAATAAACCAACCTGGGGAACTGGTATAAAAAGTCTCTTGATGGTACTGAGAGTTGACAGAAAATATTCTGGAATAAACAAAATGTGGATGAATCTCTAAAATAAAATCAGAATAAAAACATCCTGGATGAATACCATCAGATATGGTACAATGATAGGATTCCCCTGCCATGCCAGCCTTAGAGTGTAGTTGTTGTAGGGATTCAAAAGGCGATTCCCCCCCACCTGCAGCTTAAAAAGTTACAATCAAGAAAGTGCTTACTATGTGTTCTTTTTGTATGTTGGACTCAGCTTCAGCTCCTACTAATTAAAATAGATTTTTCCATGCAGTTTTTTTAGGACCAGAGGGTGGACATTTTAAGAAATACACCTTTCTACACACACCACACACATGCATATACACAATAATGTTCACACACACACATACTCTTTCCCTGTACATATATTTTTACAGCAAGCAAATAAGCAGGCTTACTTCGCACTGCCCATTTGGAAAGACACATTTTACAGATTGCAGTATCCCAATAGGTTTTTATGCTGCCAGGTTCCTTCTAGCATGATCTCTAGTTAATTAATTCCTTCTTAATAACTACAAACAATGTTGTAGCCCTCTTTTAATGTCAGAAAAATGATACATGTGTTAATATCCTGGACCTTTTAAGCTCAGGGAAGCTTATAGATCGAACAGAATAGTCATTAGTTGCTTCTAATTAACTGCTCTTACTCTTTCTTTTATTCTTCTTATTTTATTTATATCAACACAAGGTGAGCAAATCACCCCAACAATATCCAATAGTGGAAAGAGGTGGGTCCTCAGAGGCCAGACTTTTAAAAATTCTAAAATGTGTGATACATACATTAATTCATTAATAGCAACAAAAGTACATTAAACTGTGTTTATAACATAATCTTAAATACTCATACTTACATTTCCCATTCTCTTCAACGACATCTCTGAATTGCTTCAGGAACAAGATGGAAATGTAGTGTGCAGGAGAGGGAGACAGAATAAAAGGAGATAGAAATATCTTTTTAAAGTTGTTATTCCATTGTTTCATGTTTGTTTTGAGAAGTTTGTTGTTAGCTGCCTTCAAGCAATATGACAAAACATATCTATTCCTCTGAGCTTGCCCAGATCCTGAGATCCTCAAAAGAGGCCCATCGCTCTGTCTCGCCACCTTTACTAAGAGTGGTTGAGGAGGAAAACAAGAGAGGGCCTTCTCAGTGGCTGCCCCCAGGTGCTAGAACTTCTTTCTCGAGAAGCTAAAAATGGTCCTTATTCCCTTATAGTGAAGGTTTTTAAAGGAAAGGGCTTTTAAGAAGGTGTTGTATTATTTTTAATTATACTGTTTTTTAAATTGTTTTCATAATTCTATTACTTTTTGTACATTTTAGCTATGGTGTAATCCAGGGGTAGACAACCTTTCCCCTTTAAGGGCCGAGGGACTTCAGCTCCCAGAAGCCTCAGCCATGTTGGCCAATAGTCCCATGTTGGCCAATAGCTCCTGGGATTCTGGGAGCTGAAGTCCCTCGGCCCTTAAAGGGGAAAGGTTGCCTACCCCTGGTGTAATCATTTTGATTCTTAAGCCACCTTGAGTCCCAATCTTGGGGAAAAGGTAGGGTATAAATAATGATAATGACAGTGATAGTGACAGTGACAATGATAATAGGATAGTGTGGATTGACAGTTCCTCATCCTGCTAGCTCTGCCAAGCCACTGACACAAAAGGATTCCTGTTGTTGTTACCATTACCACAATCACCCACCACCAGTACTACTACTGATTACAAGAAATGATGTAGACTGGCCTGAATAGGGAGCATACATGTATGGCGTATGAGGTGAGAATCATTAGAAAGCATTGTAATAAGTGTGCATACATTTGTACCTACTTGACCATAGTGATGGTCTGGAAGTGCAAGAGTAGCTGCCTTCATTGATGCTCTGGGTCTGAACAAAAGATAGCTGAGGTGATGGTGGCAGAGGGAAACCTTGTTTGTATGCTGAGCTTTATTAAAGACAGGCGGGGTACAAAGGTAATAAATAAATAAATAAATAAATATTTCCCATTGTCTATTCTGTCAGCAAAGAGATTGTAAACCGTGGCTGTACAGATGTACAAAGCAATTTATCTCCCTGACCAGTACTTCACAAACTGTCTATTGAAGTGCCCTCTGCTGAAACTGAAGATATACGGAGGCTTGTAAGCCTTATCAAGAGAAAAACAGCTTAGATATGTTTTTACACATTTCAATAAGTACTAGATTCAGAGCTCTTCCAGAGAAAGGGAATCTGAGCCATGCAATGTAAATCCTGTCACATTTCAGCCCCATATTGAAGCTGGCATTGTCGGATGAGGAAGGCAACATGTCAGGGTCTCTAAAGCAGCTGCCCAAAGTATGCTCACTTTAAAGGGGACCGGAGTTAAATGTGGTTGAAGTCAGTGGTTTTTATTACAAGTATGTTATAAAGGTAATGTGAAGTTAAGGCTTTCACGGCCGACATCCATAGGTTTTTGTGGGTTTTTTGAGCTGTAAGGCCACGTTCTAGAAGAATGTATTCCTGATGTTTCACCTGCATCTGTGGCTGGCATGCACAGGTGCAGGCGAAATGTCAGGAACACATTATTCTAGAACACAGCATTACAGCCCAATAAAACCTACAAAAAACTTACAAGAGTAACTTGCCAATATTTCAGTGCAGGAACGATCACTGTCTCCAATTCCCTGTAATAAAAAAGCTGTTCTCTGATTTTCTACTTCTCCTTTCAAAAAAGCTTTCGAAAGATGGGGGGGCTTGCATCATTTTCTTCTCTCTAGCCTAAACAGGATTCCTTTGATTTGTACAGTGCCTAATGATTTTACTTTAATCCCAGCTGAAATACCAAGTGAGGCATTTCACTCTGCCTTGGTCAAATAACTCTCTGGAATAGCTGCTACACTCTTCTATATAACTTACAACATGATTGGTGGCCACCCTATGGAGACTGTTGGAATTGATCTTTCATATGTTAGTTCACTACATTCACCTGGGTCATTGAAGGGCATAAATACTGTACCCATGCTGAGGCATTCCAGGAACTGAGGCTGCACCAGTCACTTAACCCATGGCCACGCTGAAGCATTATGCCCCATACTGGCCCCCTGACTGGCCACAATGGGGACCACATACACCAGGCCAAAATCAACATAATGTCACATAGTTGTGCAGAAAGGCCAGCTCGACTGACATTGCATCAGCTTCATCATTGCACTGCATTGTCCCATCGCTCTCATTGCCACTGTCACTACTGCAACCTCACCAGTCAAGCATCTCCCTTCTGCTGAACAGGACACCCAACCATGTGATAAACAAGCAGGGGGCTGGTCTACCCCTTCTTTGTTCATTGCATGGGTGCCCCATTCTGACCTCAGCAGACATGATGATGCACCGGTCAAGCTTTACAAGAAGTTCCTGCCCACATGGAAGTGGTGATGGGCGGCTCCAAAAACAGGCCATCCCTAGCTCTTGGTGTGTAGACAATGGATCAGGCCAATTGAAATCAAACCCAATCCAGCTGTCCACATGCCAAAAGGACCCAAGGTCAACCCAGAGTTTCTGAGGAATCCTGGGCTTTCCTCCAACTTTGCTTAGTTCAGACACGCAGGGGTAGGCAACCTTTCCCCTTTAAGGGCCGAGGGACTTCAGCTCCCAGAATCCCAGGAGCTATTGGCCAACATGGCTGAGGCTTCTGGGAGCGTCAGGTTAAAATTGCATAAAATTGCAATATCTCCCCAGAAGTAGCCATACATCATGAGGACTGCTAAAATCAGTTTCAGGGTGAGTTTGGCATTTTTACCTGGTGTAGACAAGCCCCTGGTAAGGTTCCGGAACTTCTTTGAGATCTATCCTGCTTTTAGGGTAGATATGCTCTTAATTTGTTCTGCCAGCTTTGCTGACCCTTGAAGCACCTACTTTCTCTTCTACTTCCCTTTGTCAACTTGATGATCAACATTGTGTGGGTAAAGTGCATAAAGTTAGTTTTCATTCCAAGTCAAAAGACACATTAAAGAAAGAAAAGAAAAGAAAAGAAAAGAAAAGAAAGAATGGGGATTCCCCCCCCCCCCCCATGCAGCAAGAGATATGAAGGCAAGGAGACAAGTGCAGTGAGTAATACATTAGTTTCAGAACTTCAGTTTCTGTCATAAGGAAATTTTGAAAGCAGAATATACTTATGGGGCCCACACTACTGGCTAGAGATTGGAGTAATTCAAAGCCCTATTTATACTTTTTATTGAAGATGTGGGGCTTAAAATTGGGTGGCCTGCACATGTAAGCCCTGTCCCTCAATATTCTCATATGTGATCATTCCACTTATGATCCCTTCGCATTTAGATTAAAGACCTGAAGAGGAATTT